>OY992883.1:95644553-96259553 GCA_963921405.1 Cepaea hortensis | reverse complement strand
TGCAGAATGTATATCACAAATAACCATATACCTAATTCTGGCTCATTTCACTGTATGGACTGTAGAATTTTACAAAATAAGAAACAGGAAGATCAACTTTCAACTGACCGCCAAGGGATGGATCACGTTTCTAGACTTCTTTAGAAGGGGAGAAAAATTAGGAGGACCAGTATGTTGTGCAAGTTAAAAATCTGTCGGTGGTTGAAATCGAAACAATTAGGTTGAACAGACCACTGTCCATGCTAAATTTCATAGTTAGAAAATCCGCGCACACAATAATACTTATAGCAGCGTGATTTGGTATAAAAATCACAACAGAAAATAGATTCTTGAGAATACTCAATGTATCAAAAAGAGAGAAAATCAGATATGAAGAAATCAGGACTAAAGTAGGGGTTATAGCAGCGCCCGATTTTATCAGAAAACAGCAGGTTAAATGGTTTGGCCATGTAACTAGATTACGAACTAACAGTATACCACAACAAGCAATGATATACAGACCAAATGGAAGCAGAAGAAGAGTCCGGTTATGTAAACGATGGACAGAGGGAATGGCAGGGTCTATGGGAATCTCGATACATGAAGCCCATAAACGGGCACTCTCCTGCTGTTTATGCGTCACCTCGACACCGCAAGGTTCAAGAGTACACAATATAAGATAACACAAAGTAATGCAGATTTACAGAACAGAATTACGATACAATACAAGGACGTTGCGGCGACTAGCCTTCATCAGCAAACAAATACATACACAGACCCTCCGTTGACTACATTAAGGCTCAAGGGCGGATTTTAAGAAAAAAAGATGAAAAATGAGAGCATTGAAGAGAAAATGAAAATTTGAGGGGGAAAAATTTGCTACTTATCTCAGAATCCCAGGCTGTAATATTAACACAAATGATCCAATTCCAACTCCAATTTTCAAAACAAAAATTCCAAATTCAGCCTCGTTCAACCTGCCTATTCAGTTGTGGTTATTGTTGGGGTCCGTGGTTTTTGTGGGTTAATTCACCCTAATTCTTGTCTTGTGCTCTCTTACGAGTAAGTCCTATCTCGGACTGGTTATGTTGGTTTGTGTCTGTGGCGTCAGCTGGGGGGTTGGTCGGCGGCTGTCCTTTGTGCTCGTCTCCTCTTGTGGTTTTCTTTGTTGGTGCAGGCTCCTGGCTCGTCTGGCTTTGCTGGGTGCAGTCCTTATAAGGACTCTTTGTTTGATGTTTCGTTATCTTTCTTGTGTTCTGGGTTTGTGTCACCTTCTCGTAGTTGCTGTTGTATTCTTCATCCTTTTGTTTCCAGATGAGTTGCGTTTCCGTATGAAATTTATCTTTCCATGTGCTGAGGTCATTTTCGTAATGTTTGCATCGTAGTCTAGCTTGCTCTACCCTTTCTTCGTAATCAGCTTCATATATTTCTTTCCTCTTCCATAGAGATATTGTGGCTGGACTACTGGCTTCTGCTTACTGTTTCTGATTGGTCTGTGGCTTGGCTCCATCATGCGTCTTTTTGCCTCCTTTTTTGTGAATTGTCTTCATCAGTTGTTTGATGTTTTTTTTTTTTTGGTGGTGCTTCACCTTGCTTCATCTCATCTGTTGGTTTGGATTGGTGCTGCGTCCTTTCGACGTTCAGTAGTTCTCTTTCGGTCCTGATCATTTGTAGGATTTCCTCGTTTTCCTTCTTCATCTTAGCCATGCGCTTCATCTCTTGTTTGATGTTGTGCTGGATCTCTTTCATGTCGGCCAGCAGCTTCTCATTATCGCTGGTTGGTGTTGGGGCCCAGTATTACCTTGACTTGCTTCTTCAGCTCGTCTATTTGGTGCTGCAGTTGATCTCTTTCAGCTTGTGATTTTCCCTTGGCTGTCTCGCACCTCCGCATTGCTTCGTTGCATGGTGTCTTTGTGTTGATTGCAAGCTGTAATACGTCTCTATGTCGTTGCAGGTATGGACAGCCCAAGTATCTTGCTCCATGCTTGCCCAGGCAGTTGGCGAACTTTCTTTTGTTGTTGGGTGCTCGAAAGTCCGTGTCCAGCTTGGCCAGCGGACACTCTTTGAAGGCGTGGTGATCGGCGCAGTACCGGCAGATTTCCGTCTTTCTGCGACATGCTGTTCTGCTATGGCCGGCCCTCTGGCATCTTGAACATTGATTGATTCTTGGGATGAATCTCTCTGGCTGTTGTGTTTTCTTGTTGATTGATACTGTGGTCGGCATCTCGCTGCCCTCTGTCGTCACCACAACCAGCGTA
The DNA here is from genome assembly GCA_963921405.1 of Cepaea hortensis. Taxonomy (NCBI): domain Eukaryota; kingdom Metazoa; phylum Mollusca; class Gastropoda; order Stylommatophora; family Helicidae; genus Cepaea; species Cepaea hortensis. The sequence goes on along the minus strand of OY992883.1, from coordinate 96,257,316 downwards.
GTAGGGATCTTTGAGTATGTCAAAATTCGGATGTTGAGATTCTCTTCTTGTAGCTGCTTCGTGATTTGTTCGTCTGACAGCTCCACTTGAATACGCTTGATAACTCATCTGACTGTTTTTGTGTCGGTGTTTCCGACTCTGGTGTCTTTCTCCTTCTTCTCCGTTGTGTTGGCTCTTGGTTGTGGTGGGCTGTCGACGGTCTCCCTCGTGGTGGCTGTAGTAGTAACTGTAGTTTCAGGTTCTTTGTTACAGCTCGCAGGCAGGTTCTCCGCGTTCTTCTTCTTGTCGGCTCCACGCTGCACATCTTGGATACCGCGTGTTTCTTGATGTTCTTGCAACGTGCCATTTTACTCCGTATCAGGCTTCTTGACTTGTTCAGGCGACTTGTCTTGATAGTGCTCGCAGTGCGAATGCACACGACAAAGCACGATGAAAAACGAATGTCACCTTTATCCCCTTTTATACACAGCCGTGGGAGTGGGTGGGTCATGGGAACCGGATTGGGGGATGGTAATGGTTCAGTGAAAATCCCAGGTAAATGAGTGGAAGTGATACATGAAAAAAAAAAGAGGCAGGAAGGTTAGGCGGGAAACTGGAAGCAATGGAGATGTGATGGTTGTCCTAGAGTGAAAGCTAAGGAGTGCTCTGTGGATGTACGTACAATGCATGAGTGGGTACCAGTAAATGGGTTGGCCATAATGGATCAATATTAAAGAGCAATGAAGTGTGCGCCTAAGTGAAAGGTTCAAGAGGAACAAGATGAGATGATGATGAGGTGAGTGATTTGATATACTATATACACATTTAGATACTCTCTATGTTATGGAATATGGTGTTATGGAGTCCCTGCACTGTGATATGATTGTCCTTGTGTGGTCTATTTGGGGTACTGGATATTGTTTATGGAGATATTCGTGTGCATTGAGAGTGATCAGTAATAAAACACATAGTCATAGGTGCATGCGCCGCCCGACATGGCACATGATGTAATCGTTACCACTGTAACAACTGCTGCAGGCATAAGCTCTCTTGTCTTTTAGTTTGCAAAGGAAAATGGTTGCCCAGATTTGGCAGCCGCATAAAGTGAAAATGCCCAAGTAAATTGTACATTTCTGAAATTCAGAATCAACAGTATCATCATTATTTATTTACCTTTTAGTCTTTGTATAAGCACTCAAACACTACTTTTTAGCACTATGAATGTGCTAAAGGGATGATATAGAAATAATTCTGTTTTTTCTTAATTTTAGTATAATTATTGAATTTACAAAACTATTCGTCAGCAAGTTTCTTGTTACTGGCGTTGGCGATCATGCTTATTCACATGTTGCGATCTCCAACAGTATGTATCTGTTCGTGTGCTGATACTTTTTCGTAGCGTCACACAAAGCTGTCACGAATCCTCTCTTGTTGCCTTTCTCTATCTTTCCAGTTGTCACAATATATTCCTATTTTTCTCTTCTCACAGTGTGGCCAAAACATTGACAACAGTCTCTGTCTGATGTTTTGCGGTAAGTTTTTGCATCTTAACTTCTTTGAAAACATTTAGATTACCTATGTTGGTTGTCCATAAAATCTTCAGTAATCTTCTGTAAAACAACATCTCTGATGTTTCTATGGATTTTTTCCTTGTTTATTAAATGCCCAGAATTCACAATCATATGTCAAAATTGGTTCTGTTTAACGTGTAATAATTCTTTTTCTAACCTCAATAACAATAACACAATTAACAGACAATGTCAATATATTTGCAATTAATATAACATAAGTAATACTATTGCCGCTCTCCTTGGCGTAGGCGTTAACGTTTTTCTCCGTAATCCCGTATATTCTCTGAGTAACGCAACTGCGCGAGAATCGGCTGCGGTTCGCGTCGTGCTGATAACTTACCGGGGTATGTGAGCCGGTCGCTCAGAAGACAATGGCAAACTACTGTGCTTAATCTTGCCTAGTGTATCATCAGCAGCTGAAAAATGCTGGTGTTGACTGCAATGTCCAATAAGGGATATGCAACAGCAACAAAATACTACAATTACCCGCCAAAACTACACCAAATTTGCATGCAGGCTCCCTGTTCACGCATTGGGTATATGGTGCTAGCCTATATTTGTACAGAGCAATCAGCACTGGACGAATGATGTAGCCAATGTCACAGAGGCCGACTTTACTTCCCACATAGTTCTCTGATACCCACGTTAGGCCGTTAAACATTTCAGCCTCGAGGAGGAGAGGGAGGGGGATTAATGGTGGGGGTTAGAGCACGTGACCAGCTGACAGGGGGGCAAGCGCACTATCCACTCCGCTACCGCGGCCCCCATACGCACACATGCATCAACATACAAACCCGGATTTTAGAAGTAAAGAACCAAACCAGGATACCAAGAAACCAGCATCTTGGTGGGCAGCTAAATGCAGTGAAGCATTAAAAAATAAAAACAAGCACTTACAATTACAGAAAGCAGTAAAAAAAATTAGCACGTTCTTTACAGGACGTTGCAATCACCCCAGCATTTATCGGCTATTTGTGATTTAATAAGCAATTTTACGTTCAGTAGTTTGCCATTGCTTTCTGAATGAAAATCAACATTTTAGTCCAAAAGACTGGCGCGTGGAACTATCGCGCCAGTCTTTTGGAGCATGGAGCAAGATGCTTGGGCTTTCCGTACCTGCAACGACACAGAGACGTGCTAAAGTTTGCCATCAACACAAAGACACCATACAACAAAGCAACGCATAGGGGCGAGACAGCCACAAGCATCTCACAAGCGGAAAAAGCTCAACTGCAAGACCAGATAGATGAGCTAAAGAAGCAAATCAAGCTACTTCAAACACCGGCACAGACCAGCGACAATGAAAAGCTGCTGGCTGAAATACAGGAGATACAGCGAAACAGCAAGCAAGAAGTGGAACATATAGTACAGATGACAAAAAAAAGTTGAAGAGATTCTATGGGACATCAAAGTGGAGAGAGGAATGCTAAAAAGGGATCTAACCCAAAGCCTGCCAGCTAAAGCCAAGGAAACGATCACAGAAAAGCCGCCAGTTGAAACCCAACAAAAGACCGAGTACTTAAAGGTCTTGAACTCCAAGAGTTAAGACACATACAGAACGTTGCGGCGATTAGCCTTCATCAGCAAACAAACACATTCACAAACACAACATACAGTCAAGGAGAACTCCTGTGACTACATCAGAAGGTGACGACAGGACGAGAAGAACAAAAGCATGGAAAAATGGAAGCAATGAAGAGAAAATGAGAATTGAAAGAAATGTTAATTGAAAAGAATGTTAGTTGAAGAAAATGTTTAATTGAAAAAATGTTAACAGAGAAAAATCTTCATACTCACCTCACCGTTCGGATCTGTAAGTAACCAAGAAAATCTCGGGTGTGTTGTTATACCCGGTGCTGGGTGTTACGGTTCAGTGAGCCCATAGAAAGAAGGGGTCGGGGTAGGAGGCGTGTAAAATTGAAGGTGGTACTAACCAAAACCCCATTGTGTTATTATAGGGGCGAGTCTTAAGGTCTGGGTGGACTGATATGCGTGAACACGCGAACATACATAGACACACCTCAACAGACAAAATGCTAGTGTATGTGGACATGTGCAAAGTATATGCAAGAAGAGAGAGAGAGAGAGAGAGAGAGAGAGCGAGAGAGAGAGAGACAGAGAGAGACAGAGAGAGACAGAGGAAAAAGTGCCTGTGACATACCACATGAGGCATGCGGAGTGCGTCGGTGTACACGTACGACGTTTTACTCATACTGTACCCTACGAAATAGTCAGTATGGTTGATTGTCATACAACACACTTCAGGAGCCACTCGCCCAGTGCTCGAGTTGCTCTCTCTCTCTCTCGCTCTCCCCCCCCCCTCTCTCTCTCTCTCTCTCTCTCTCTCTCTCTCTTCTTGCATATACTTTGCACATGTCCACATACACTAGCATTTTGTCTGTTGAGATGTGTCTATGTATGTACGCGTGTTCACGCATATCAGTCCACCCAGACCTTAAGACTCGCCCCTATAATAACACAATGGGGTTTTGGTTAGTACCACCTTCAATTTTACACGCCTCCACCCCGCCCCCTTCTTTCTATGGGCTCACTGAACCGTAACACCCAGCACCGGGTATAACAACACACCCGAGATTTTCTTGGTTACTTACAGATCCGAACGGTGAGGTGAGTATGAAGATTTTTCTCTATTAACATTTTTTCAATTAAACATTTTCTTCAACTAACATTCTTTTCAATTAACATTTCTTTCAATTCTCATTTTCTCTTCATAGCTTCCATTTTTCCATGCTTTTGTTCTTCTCGTCCTGTCGTCACCTTCTGATGTAGTCACAGGAGTTCTCCTTGACTGTATGTTGTGTTTGTGAATGTGTTTGTTTGCTGATGAAGGCTAATCGCCGCAACGTTCTGTATGTGTCTTAACTCTGTTATGTAAAGCTGCACTACTTTGTGACATTTCTTCTTTTCGTTCATCCGGAGTGTTTTTTCAGATGTGATTGCGGTGTGTCTGTTATGCGCCCTTGGGCCGAAACCCGTAGGCCAACACATCGACTTTAGCGTGCTTTTTTGACCAGATAGCATTCCTGGGAGACTCTCACTTTTGTGGTGCCATCTACAGCCCAGCTGGCCAAGGTTGAACGGTCGAAGACAACGGTCATCCCTCAAAGGAAGGCAGGGACAGTCCATAGCATTTTCCGCCATCCAAGGTTGCTTCCATAGTTGCAGGACCGACACATAGCGCCCTGATTCTGGGCTCACCGAGGGAAATAGTCACGTCCTGCTCATGGCTGCTTTAAATCCTCACTTCAATATATTGGTCATTTCGTTTGCCCCGGGCCATTCCTGCACAAACCAGACAAGTTTGCAGACGGTATCCACTCAGCGAGTTTTCGGAAATGTGCTTGTCGTTGCGCCCGTCAGAGCTGTTCCAGGCACGACAGGCATTCGGAAAACTACCTAGTCAGAGCTGTTCCGAACAAGAGCGGCATTCGGAAACTAGCTAGTCAGAGCTGTTCCTAGCACGGGAGACATTCGGACGAGACATTTCACTCGGACGTAATTGCGTAGTGTCAATTTTTAGTTTGCCACCCGTAGGACGACACTTCCGACTTCTGGCGGGCATTTTTTAATGAGGTTAGCCTTCCTCTGGTTTCGAGGAACGTTAGACTGTTGTGATGTCGCCAAAATCTCAGCTGGTCAAGATAGAACGATCAACGACATCGCGGTCGGCCCTCAAGGGAAGGCAGGGGCAGACCATGGGCATTCCCTCGCTATCCAAGGAGGCTTCCATAATTGCAGAGCCGGCACATGTTGCTCTGAGACTGGGCACACCCGAGGAGTTGCCACGTCCTGCTCATGGCTGCTTTAGTTCCTCACTTCCATGTGTTGGGAGTCTCGCTTGCCACTGATCGCTCAAGCACACACCAGGAGCGGTCAGACTGCGAGCGACATCCATTCGGTAAGCTTTTTTCTTTGACTTCGGACAACGCAATAGGTTTGCTCGCCGTGCGTTCCATTTCGCGTCATTGAGACGTTCTTCCACTTTTGTCTACGCTCTCTATGAGTTAGATACAGACAGTTTTCGTAACCATTTCCTTCGACTGGGGCACTTTTCTGACTTTTTGTACTCGCTCACAAGGTAGGCTACATGTGCTGCCGGCTCAGCACCTTACCTTCGTGCAGCAGTGAACGAGAAACGGCCTGGCCCTCTCATCCGGGGATGTGTCATTTTATATTGTTTACACTTTCACAGCTTTACCGCAGTTCCACCAAATTTTATTCATGTTGAACTCCAAGAGTACACCGATATACAGCGAGACCACTGGAGAAATCATAGGGGAGGAGAGTGACGGCGGCACAGAGTACTCTGCTCCAATGACAATGGAGGGGTTCCTAGCGTTGGGTAGAATGAATGAACTCGAGCTAGCAGAATGGGAGAGGAAAAAAGAAAGCAGATATCTCGAAATGGACAAGAGATGAGAACGAATCAACAGGGAGAGAAAAGAGATATTGCGCAAACAAGAAAATGAAAATGTCGAGAAACTCCTACAGAAAATACACAAAAAAGAGGCAGAAAATCAAATAAAAAGTCCTTTTAAGGACTGCAACCAGTCAAGCCAGACGAATCAGCAGCCTTCACTAACAACAGACACCACCAGAGGAGTCGGGTCCTTCTAAGGACTGCAGACAGTCAAGCCAGACGAGCCAGGAACCTGCACCAACAAAGAGAACCACAAGAGCAGACAAGCAAAGGATAGCCGCCGAACGATCCCCCAGCTGACGTCACAGACACAAACCAACATAATCAGTCCGAGATAGGACTCACAAGACAAGAACTAGGGTGAATTAACCCACAAAAAACCACGGACCTCAACAATACCCTCAGCTGAAAAACGCAGGTTAAACGAGGCCGAATTTTGAATTTTTGTTTTGAAAATTCGAATTGGAATTGGAATTGTTGAGTAAGTTACGAAAACGGATGTTACCAGTTCTCGTTATAAACTCTGTGTATATCAGATTTGCATGTAATATGAAAATTGTGGAAATGGTTCAGGGATTACCTGGATTAACTGAATTATTAGAAACAGTCGATCAGCAGGAAATTGATAATGTGCTGAATGAGCAGAGTGACTCAGAAACAGAATGAGAGTGTCAGAACGACACTGAATTGTCATAGTAAGATTAAACTTTGTTTTAATAAAATACTCCTGAATATTAAAATTAATAAATTCTGTTCTTTTACGTGTATCTTTGTAAATGTAGTCCTATTTAGTAGACACTAACCCTAAACTTTCATAAATTTCATAATTTTATTTGAACTGTATTCCATATTAATATTATCATGGGAATCCCATGGGACGGGATGGGATGGGATGGGACAGGCATAAATTACTATGGGATGGGATGGGATGGGATGGGACTGAAAAATGTGTCCCATGGACAAGCCTGGTTATATATATCCCCACGGAAACTGAAAATGTAACGGTGTTTGAGAAATAAAAGGTGTTTCGTATATTGTATTAGACAAACAATAAACGATTTTTCAAATATACCGAGGCTGACAGCAATTAGGCGGTTCCAACTAATTTTATGCAGACATTAATTCTTCATTTTAAATTTGCCATTACCGTGAGGATAGCAAATTATTCACATTCGAACAGTATCAGTGACTATGTGTTTTAAGTATTGCCAAAGTACAATTCATTTATTTCCATCCATCCATCCATCATGTGCCATGCCGATAAGCGTAGGTGGTCATGTTTTGTCATCTCACTCGATCACCAGAGTCGTGGATCAGCTCCGTGTTCCTATCTCGACCATTCCACGTGGCCAAGCCATCCAGGTATTTAGTTCTCGGTCTTCTCCTTGGTCTCTTCCTTTCGATCTTGCCAGTTGTCCACCAAGCTCTCCGATTAATTTCTTCTCATAACATGTCCACAATATTACGACTGTCTACGTCTAATGTCTCTAATCAGTTTACGATCTTCATTTGTTTCTTGAAGGACTTGTTCATTGGTTTTTCTGTCTGTCCGTGGTATTCTTTGCATTTTCCTCAGAAACCACATTTCCACAGCCATCAGATGTTTTTCAGCTTGACTGCTCATTGTCCACGCTTCACATCCATACAAAAGTACAGGTTCTATGTAGCACCTCAACACTCTCTTTCTCGTTTCAATTGACATCTTTTTATTGGTCAGTATGTTTTTCATCTTACTAAAGGCTACCTTAGACATGGCGATTCTTGTTCTAATCTCTTCAAGGCATCTCCCATCATATGTTATTACTGTTCCGAGATAACTGTACCGATTAACTTGCTTAAGAATATGCCAATTTACTCGTAAATCACATTGTGGTATTTCCTTCTTCCCAGTGACGACCATAATCTGTGTCTTCTTACTATTCAATTCTAACCCTAGTTGCTCACTGTGTGCAACAACCACATCTACTAAATGTCGCAGATCCTTCATTGACTGCAACCTCCTGTAAAGGATATGGACAGACCAGAACAGGTCATTCTTCTGCGCCTCAGAACAGGACACAATAGATTACGCAACCACATGTATACAAAATTCAAGATTGGTGACTCAGCCATGTGCACATGTGGTACTCCAGGATTGCCCAAACTACAACATATCCAGGCGAACCTTCTGGCCTAGAGAGACAACAGTGGAAGATAAACTCTATGGACCGCTGAATGAACTAAAAAAGACTGTTGGATTCATACAAGAGACAACATTGCAGTTATAGGCTTATTTCAGGCGAACGAAAGAAGAAGGATATGCAACTAACAACGTATTTCTCTGATTAAGTTAACTCAGCAAGTCTGATTAAAACCGGAAGCTGATTATGTTTGGCATAACGAAAAAATCCGGGTTCAGTCGGGCAAAATGGCGGACGCCGAAGAACCTGAAAACGTGGAAACCACTCCAGCCAACGATGTGGTTGTCACTAAATATAAAATGGCTGGGGATATGGTTAATGGTAATGAAATTATCATTATATGTAATAATATAAAATACCGGTGTGTGTGATATACTGAACTGAAAATACCGAGTTGTAAAGATTCAGTCTTGAACAGATTCCTCTGAGTCTGACTGACTTCTGACTACAATTTTTAATTAAGAATTACTCAATTAGTTACTAACTAAACTCTCAATGCCTGACTCATATGCTAATCTCACACGCTTGTCACCTATTTCGAAGCATGAGTCGCAAAGACAACTAATCACAAACGAAAGAGACAGTCATCGTTTTTTGGCCACGTTATGAGAAGACAAAAACTGGAACGTGACAACTGGAAAGGGAAGATTTGCAGGAAAGCTAAAAAAGAGAGATAGAGGAAGACAGAAGATTTTTGACAGTCTTGTGTCATGGCAAGGAAGGGAGTCAACACACGATGTGATCCATGACGTGTGAGATTGTAATTTGTGGAGAGACATCACCCACAGCAGCCGGCAAGGCACTGGATGATGTCACTTATTAATATATTAATTTAATACAATCTCCACATTTATCGATTGTCATGGCACTGGGCATGCATGCATAAGGGATTATAGAGTTTATAGGCTGATTATCTATGCGTCCAGTTGATCAGAACAACTTTGTAGATGTCTTTCCCCATTCAGGATGTACAACTAACAAATCTGGAAAAGATGTTGCTTAATTGTCTTCGGTACTTTTCTGTTAATTCACCCCAAACAAACGGAATCCCAGTGTATGACATCACATCCTGGGTTTCCCTGTGTTGTGCCGTAGCTCGGTGTGCAATGTTCTATGCGGCGGTGGTGCCGCTATTCTTGCGGTGGTGGCCAGAATTGAACAATGTCCGCAAGAATGGTGTTTAACACATCGAGACCAGCGCATTTAGTTTGTCAGCGCAGCCACATGAATTCGCACATGTAGGACTCTAGTAGATGCCTGTTTGTGTGTGTTCCATTCTGCCTCTTGTTTCTCTCCTTGGCCGTTCTCCACATGCGCTCAATGCATTGAGTATGTGCACCGGTGGTAGGGTCGACATCTCCAGCTGTAACTGGCAAAATGGAAACGCTTGTCATCTCTTTAGACCAGCAGTATATGAAAAGAATGATCTGTCTGTAGGGGAGACGCGATGGCCTTGCAGCCATGTGGCCTTGTCTCAGCGGGGATGTCCTGCCGACATACATGGTGAATGTCATATATGCATATCTCCATCTGTCCTGGTGCTCAGTCAGCGATAGCACCATGACACGATTATGAGAACAGCGTCTAGCAGAATGTCAGATGTGCCATGAAGCTGCAGAAAAGCAAAGCTACTCTGCTGGTCGTGGACAGCAGCTGCTGCCAGTTCCCAGAAAACTCATGTTTATGAGACAGACACACACACACGCAGTCACACAGAAATGGTTGCCAAAGCCAAAGAAACACTATGGGGGGGGGGGGGGGGGCGCCAATTGAAACGCACTGTACCCGAACACAGAGGAGATCACCGTCAGTGCTAAATATAGCTGATGACCCTAAATATAGCTGGTGACGTTTGTTTGGGGTAAATTAACAGAAAAGTACCTTGTCTTCTCGTGCTTACTTTTTCCTATTATTCAGTTCGTGATCCTTCCCAGTTACAGTTTAAATAAATGAATTGGGAGAGGTGGCATTTTATTGGAACTAATTAATAATCACTCCCTGAGTGTCGCAAACAATACCATCAAGTGCCTTGCCGACTGGCTTGACATCAAAAGGTGAATTGCATTGCACTGTTTTATGAAGCCTGTGGCTCAGTGCGTCTGACTTCAATTAGCATTTCTTTGGGTTTGCTTTCCCAAGTCATCCTACATGGCAGCAGGTTTGTCTCTCACTTCGTCTGGTTCCTACCCCTTGACCTGTCTGACGTAGGTGACCCCACCATTAGTTGTGCTACTGTTGGCATAGCTCTTGGGGTTATTGGAACATGCACATCCCTCTGCCACTTCAAGGAAGAGACATGACAGAAGAGTGAAAAGTATATATTGCCGTCCGGTATATTATTGCACATATGTTGGCAGAATTGATTGATTGAAAAAAATGTATTGCTAGTTCAGTAATTAGGGGGAGTGGGTGGCAAAGGACGCCAGGTTCTCCTTCGGGAGACCCGGGTTTGAATCCTTGGCAAGGTGTGGATTTTTATATATGTCAGGGGAAAAACAAAAACCTTAACCTGCACAGTTCGTGGCGACTGCACTAGCCAGGCTGCCTTAATTCTTCAGGCTCAAGACCCCTACTGCCCTACACCACAAAGTACTATAGGCAGTACATTTTTTTTTTTTGACAGACAGTTCAGTTATTATTAGAAGTTGCAGTGGTGTAATGGTTAGGACAGTGAGCTGACAATGGCTTGAGAGCAATTGGATAAGGGTTTGATGTCACCTCTCGAGATTCGCTACAGGAGGGAAAAACTGGCCATCTGTTCCACCGTGCACTCTGGCCCACAAAATGTGGTGGTTCTATCACTTCAGTACCCACAGAGGGTTCCTGCTGTTGGACTTTTTTTTTTTTTTTTTTTTTTTTAGATTTGTAAAATTTTCATGGGCCAAACACTTGACATACAAATTTGTAAAATTGTCATGGTCCTAACTCTTCACATACAAATTTGTAAAATTGTCATGGTGCTAACTCTTCACATACAAATTTGTAAAATTGTCATGGTGCTAACTCTTCACATACAAATTTGTAAAATTGTCATGGTCCTAACTTTTCACATACAAATTTGTAAAATTATAGTAGTCCTAACTCTTCACCCACTCCACATACAAATTTGTAAAATTGTCATGGCCCTAACACTTCACATACAAATTTGTAAAATTGTCATGGTCCTAACTCTTCACCCACTCCACATACAAATTTGTAAAATTGTCAGGGTCCTAACTCTTCACATACAAATTTGTAAAATTGTCATGGTCCTAACTCTTCACATACAAATTTGTAAAATTATAGTGGTTCTAACTCTTCACCCACTCCACATACAAATTTGTAAAATTGTCAAGGTCCTAACTCTTCACATACAAATTTGTAAAATTGTCATGGTGCTAACTCTTCACATAAAAAATTTTAAAATTGTAATGGCCCTAACACTTCACACACTGTCATTTAAAAAACTGTCATTTACTGCCAATATAGTACCTTGCGGTGTATGGCAGAGGGGTCTTTGAGCCTGAGGAATAAAGGCCGCCTGGCTAGTGCAGTCGCCGCGAACTGTGCAGGTTAGGATTTTCTTTTTGCCCCCGACAGAAAAAAATCCCGCACCTTACCGGGGATCGAACCCGGGTCTCCCGAATGAGAGTCCGGCGTTCTATCCACTCGGCCAGCCGCTCCTCACTCACTTCACACACTTCACATGCAAATTTGTAAAATTGTAATGGCCCTAACACTTCACACACTTCACCCACAAATTTGTAAAATTGTAATGGCCCTGACACTTCATGCCAGCTTCGTGGCGAAGGGGTTATGGACACAGTTCGTAATCTCACATACCTGCAGTAGAAACACAGCTGCGGGCAACTTGGAAGCATACCGCCCTGTTTTAGTTTTTTACAAAATGGTATAGGCGCCAGTTGTTCAGAAAGCAATGGCAAACTACTGAACGTAAATTTGCCAAGAGGTCACAACAGCAAAAATTGCTGGTGTTAACTGCAACGTCCTGTAAGTGATATGCAACTAACAAACACTCCATATGCACATTTTAAAAAATAACGCATTCCCGAATCAGTTTCCTGCTATGGGTCTGTCAGGTGATGCACCATCACAACTTGTAGGCCTGAGAATAAGAAGGAATACCAATCTTTCTCTAATTTGACAAGAAGGTATTGAACCGGAGTGTCATCCTGCTCATAACATTACCAGTGGAGTTCTCTACCACTTCCACTAGATCACCTGCCACTAACACTTCACATACTCACAGTATATTACTACTACAAGACTTGTTATTTTAAGATTTAAAGTTTTTAAAGTTTACCTTGGCTCCCAAGCCAACTCAGGCTTAAATAGGTGTCAGGAAATGTCTTGAGAGGTCAAGGCTACCGACGTGGTATTAATCACATCACCCTTCCAGTGCAGGTAAGTCTAAAAATATGAGTCTAACATCATTGGTTGGTGTGTTGGTAAAAATGGAAATAATGTATTGCTTGTTTGGTCCTTCATGAAAAGTCTGAACTGAAAGCTCGCTGGGTGGATGGCGACCGCAGACTGACCATTTACCAAATTTGTAAAATTGTAATGGTCCTAACACTTCACATACAAATTTGTAAAATTGTCATGGTCCTAACTCTTCACATACAAATTTGTAAAACTGTAATGGCCCTAACACTTCACACACTTTACATACAAATTTGTAGAATTGTAATGGCCCTAACACTTCATGCCGGCTTCGTGACGAAATAACAAGTTGCGAAGTCGCCAAGGTTTGTGTGGGGAACGGCCTGTGGCGAACGAAAGCCCAATACATGGAAGTGAGGCTAAGCAGCCATGTGCAGGACGTGGCAATTCCTTGGGTGAGCACAGAACCAGAGCGTGTTGGCTCTACAATTATGGAAGCCTCCTTGGATGGCGGATAATGCCCATGGTCTGCCCCTGCCTTCCCTTGAGTGTTGACCATGATGCCTTCGACCGTTCTAACTTGACCAGCTGGGGAGTGGACTGCACCACAACAGTGAGAGTCGAAAGTCCCTCGAAACTCCCGGGAAGGCTAACCCGGTCAACAAACGCCTGCAGAAGTCGGATGTACCGGCCTAAGGGTGCAAATAAATTAGGCACAACACAATTACATCTGAAAAAACACTCTGGATGAACGCAGAAGAAGAAGAAGCAGCTTGTTCAGATATTTTTACATGTGCTGGAAAGAATTGATTGCTATTGTGTCCATTGTTGCAGGTATATTGAAAGAATTAATTGCTAAATGCAAAGAAGGAATCAAAGTTTTGGAGCTATGTGACTACGGGGATAACCGCCTTAATGAGGAAACATCAAAAGTGTTTAAGAAGGATAAAGAAATGAAGAAAGGTAAGTGAACATTTATTTTTCTTGTCATTGGCCACATGTCAAGAAAAGAAAAACGTGAACTTTTTTTCTTTGGTTTGCTCGCTCTGAACTTGAGCATAGTCCATGTTGGACTGGTTTTTGCATGTGCTAACTTTCCCTTTTACCTGTGTTTCTCACCATCAAGCGAACCGTCTTCTGAGGTACTTGTAATATACATCCCCAAGTTACCCGGGAAGGTTAACCCGGTCAACAAATGCTCGCAGAAGTCGGATGTGTCGGCCTAACGGCGCAAGAACGCAGCTCTGCTGTAAACAGGCACAATCACGTCCGAAAAACAAAACAAAAAACTCCGGATGAACGCAGAAGAAGAAGAGGATATCCCCAAGTTAAAGACGAGAAGTCAAGATTTTAGTCCAATTGAGCAGTGTAGGTGTTGAACCCGCTACCTCACCATCAGTACATGGAAGTTTAGCACATGCGCTGTTATCCATTCAGCCATGCTGGCCTCCACTGGAACTTACGACAACTGGAAAGATTATGAAAAGAAAGATAGAGGAAGACAGCAAGAGACAATTCTTGACAGTCTTTTGTCATGGCATGGAAAATATGTCAGCACACTGATTGATCGCTATATGTTCAGAAGTATGGTCACCCACACAGCAACATGATGATAATTATAGTTACTTAAAAAAAATTGTTTGCATATCCTTTACAGGACATTGCTGTCAACATAAGCATCTTTCAGCTGATTGTTGATTTCTTGGCAAGATTACGCTCAGTAGTTTGCCATTGCTTTCTGAGCGCCCGGCTCACATACCCGGTAAGTTACCGACGTGATTCGAACCACTGCTGATTCTCACCGTCGTCACGTTACTTTCGAGAGTATACGTGATTACAGAGAAAAGTCACTAACCTCTAGGCCAGGAAGCCGGCTATAGTTACTTAACAGCTCATAAACATGAGATTTACCTTAAGTTTGTCATAAGTTTCCTTTCATCTTCTTCATGCTGTTTTGACATTTGTAAACTTTCTCTTACAGGCATTGCATTTCCAACTTGTGTGTCCGTCAACAACTGCATCTGCCATTTTTCTCCCCTCAAGTCAGATCCCGATGTTGTTCTCAACGATGGAGATGTTGTCAAGATGTGAGTATGACAGGCTTATTTTCTGGCTGATGCTCATAACATCATCATCATGATGTGTGTTCCCTGGCAGAGGCGTTCGTTCATGTCTCTCCACAAATCTCAGTCCATGGTGTTCTAGATCAACTCTGCTGGTGATATTCCTCCATGCCGCTGTGTGTCCATCCATCATCATTTCTCTTGGTCTGCCTCTCCCTCTTTTCCCACTGATCTTTCTGGTTGTCTTGATGTGATCCAATACCTCTCTTCTCATCACATGACCAAAGAATGCTGTTTGTCTCTTTCTTATATTTCTTTGTTTGTCCTGAAGCAGTTTCTTGCTATTGATCTGTGATGTGATAGAGCCGTCACATTTTGTAGGCCTGAAAACAAGGAGGAATAGGCGGCCAATCTTTCCCTCACTTTGGCAAGCGACGAGCCCAGGCATTGAACCCATGACCCCTGATAGGTTACCCGGTCAACAAATGCACGCAGAAGTCGGATGTGTCTACCTAACGGCGCAAGAACGCAGCTCAGCTGTAAACAGGCACAACGCAATCACGTCCGGGGGAAGAAAAAAAAACTGGATGAACGCAGAAGAAGAAGATGAACCCATGACCGACCGTGCTCATGACACCAGCGGAGTTCGCCATCAACTTTCCTAGCATTAGCTGGCGTGCCTGCTCACTTCCTTATAGTTGTGTTTAATGTTCTAGTTTCATTAATATACAATCTGTTCAGTCTTTCAAGCTGAAATATTACACAATACACATATTCACACAGTAATTTGAATTGTCTACCATGGAAAATATTGGACAGTATTATATTTGAACACTTATGACATGCTGTTTATACACAAAATTATAACATTCATTATTCTATATATTTTTTATTAAGCTAGTTGCATGTCTTTTAGAGGATGTAACCATCAACCCCAGCATGCATTGGCTGTTTGTGATTTACTTGGCATTCTTAGTTCAATAATTTGTCATTGGGCATGGTGGAGTACTCAATAAAACAAAGAAAATTGAAATATTTTGGTCACTTGAAACGTCACGAAAGTTTGGAGAGAACAATTATGGAGGAGTATATGCCCCAGAAGAGAAGAAGAGGAAGGCCAAAGAGAAGATGGATGCAGGATGTGGCGGATGATCTCCAGATGGGTGTATCGGACGTGGGACATCTTGCTTGTGACCAAGAAGTGTTCTGGAAGGTTGTTATAGGGGGTGAGGTTGCAAGGGACCACCTACAGAATACATGAGTTTGTCATTGCTTTCTGAATGGCCGACGACTTCTACCATCAAAATCAGTGCAAAGCTGTCTGCTTACAAATTGCCCGGGGCTGATTTTGAACTCTCAGCAACCAGAGGGTATGCTCAGAATTATGTCTCACTGGCCTGCGTGTACGTTAACAGTCCCATTATTTATGTAAAGTATGACAATACACATTCTTTTTCTATATTATTGATTGATAACAAATAATAAATTTACATGACGTTATTTCAGTGACCTTGGTAACAAATAAGAAATGTAACATGACGTTGTTTCATTGACCTTGGTAACAAATAAGAAATGTAACATGATGTTTCAGTGACCTTGGTAACAAATAAGAAATGTAACATGACGTTGTTTCATTGACCTTGGTAACAAATAAGAAATGTAACATGACGTTGTTTCATTGACCTTGGTAACAAATAAGAAATGTAACATGACGTTGTTTCATTGACCTTGGTAACAAATAAGAAATGTAACATGACGTTGTTTCATTGACCTTGGTAACAAATAAGAAATGTAACATGACGTTGTTTCATTGACCTTGGTAACAAATAAGAAATGTAACATGACGTTGTTTCATTGACCTTGGTAACAAATAAGAAATGTAACATGACGTTTCATTGACCTTGGTAACCAATAAGAAATGTAACATGACGTTGTTTCATTGACCTTGGTAACAAATAAGAAATGCAACATGACGTTGTTTCATTGACCTTGGTAACAAATAAGAAATGTAACATGACGTTGTTTCATTGACCTTGGTAACAAATAAGAAATGTAACATGACGTTGTTTCATTGACCTTGGTAACCAATAAGAAATGTAACATGACGTTGTTTCATTGACCTTGGTAACAAATAAGAAATGCAACATGACGTTGTTTCAGTGACCTTGGCGCCCATGTTGACGGTTATATTGCTGTTGTGGCCCACACAACTGTTGTCGGAGCAACAAAGGTAATTTGTACGTGGCTTGAGAACTTGTAGTCCGCATTTGTGTGGGAGTCTTCAGAAGTATAAGAACACTTGAGGCTTCTGGTTTGAGGTGGAAGAACATTTGTATTGGTGTTGGTTGGGGAAGGGGAGAGGTGCAGTTAAGAAGACACAGTGGATAACCCATCAACAGCTATATTGCTGGGATTATGATCTATTGTATGTGCATTTAAGATTATCATATGTTGTTGACATTGAGAAGTATTATATGCTGTTGTTTGTTTGTTGTTGTTTTAATTTAGGATTATTAATGTTATGTTATTTACTGTAGTTTTATTAAATTTGGGTTTGTTGCATGATGTAAAGGATAGTCCCATCGCACACACTGTTGCTTGGGTGTGAAGTCCTAGCCCATCACGTATTCTAGGCCACCATATGTGAGGTGGTGTTATATTTTTTTTTCAGGATTGTTGTATGTAGTTTTATTAAAATTAGGATTTTTATGTAATGTACTTTTATTTGTTGGGTTTGAGGTTATTATTGCTGAATACTATATTTTTTTTTAAATTTAAGATTGTTATACATTGTTGGTTTGTAAATATAGATTATTTATTGCTGGTTTTGGCCATCGAAGAAGGCTATGAACTATTGTATCTCTGCTATTTAGGACAGCCCTGTTACAGGAAGGAAAGCCGATGTTGTAATGGCGGCGCAGAAAGCTCTAGAGGTAGCACTGCGACTTGTGAAGCCTGGAAATACTGTAAGTTATTTTCTCTGCTGCAGATTGTTAGTTTAGAGATGGTGGAATGGTGTTTGTTTCCTGTCATGTTAAATCATATGTTAGTTATTTACTTGTCATCATCATCGTTTTTTTAAATGTCGGCAGTTGTGGCTTGGGTAAAGAAAAGAACAAATGCATCCATACTTCAAGAGCTGAATATTGAAGAGGGTTGGCTATTAAAGTCGACAAAACAAAGAAACTTGATATATTTTGGTCACTTGAATTGTCATGAAAGTTTGGAGAGAACAATAATGGAGGGATATATGACGAGGAAGAGGAAGTCCAAAGAGAAGATGGGTGCAGGATGTAGCAGATGATCTCCAGATGGTTGTATCGGACGCGGGACATCTTGCTTGTGATCGAGAAGTTTTCCAGAGGGTTGTTATGGGAGCGAGGTTCTGCAAAGTACATGCTACTGAATGAATGAGTTGTGGCTTAGGGGTAGTGAAGCAATTTCACAATCTGAACATACTGGGTTTGAAGACAGCATTGGCAAACTAAAGTCAAAGTTTTTTTTTACCTTAACAGCGGCACGGCGTCGGCCATTCGGAAAGCAGTGGCAAACTAAAGTTAAAGTTAGTTGCATGACCTTTGACCTTCACAGTGGCATGGGCGTCAGCCATTCAGAAAGCAATGGCAAACAAAGTTGCAGAATGTTGCACTCAACCCCAGCATTTGTGTGCTTTTTGTAACGTTCAGTAGTGTGCCTTTTCTTTCTGATCGGTCCCCGTCTCATGCCTTCAAAATCAAAGCAAAGCGGTCTGCTTCCAAATCACACACGACTGATTTCCAACCCTCGACTTGGTGTGTCGTGGAAATGTGAAACTGCTTTCTCTAACCTCCAAGCCACAGACTCATTGGCAAACTATTAAATGTAGCATTGACTAGAAAATTGCCAACAACCAACAAATGCTGGGGTTGATTGTGACATGCCCTAAAGGACACACTACAACATTATTTTTTCTATGTTTTCAGTGTTTTAGTTTTTTAGTAATTGATTATTTAGCAAAATGGTGAATTCAATTTGTGAACTCCTGACTTGACTCCTACATGTGTTTTTTCTAGGTGTTATTTTTGTACATGTTTTGTATTGTTTTAGTTTTTCATTTTGTTTGGGCAGTTGTGTTGCTCAATAAAGACGGTGTTGTGTTGAGTAATCTTAGCAGAATTGCAACTTGCTCAGTTGTTTTAAACATTGGCTGCATTATGTGGTGTAGGAGATCAATTCCTCCACAGCCATCAGTTTCTCATGTTCTTGATTATGAGTTCCGTGGCTGTGCTATTTGCAAGTTACGCATTGTTTTAAAACAATGTATTCCCTTAGTGGATCTAAACACAGAAGCCACAAACAGTATGTTGCATGATTTATTGCCTGTCATATTTCGCTGCATCTCATCAGGTGCATACTGCAGAGTCATATATCATATGAAGTGAATACATTAATAATACTTCAGCTGAAACAGTTAAAACACATAGTCATAGGTTGTTGTTGTTTTTTTCAAATGTGGAGAATGTGTTATCCCCATGGTAATTTCAACAAGATAACAACTATGACAGTCACTAGTATATGACTTTCAGAGAGGCTAATAATTACACACTGGAAGTAATGGCCACTGGTGTAGCCAGGTATTTTTAGTTTGCTCTGACTAAATGTAAGAAGAAAGAGAACACATTACTTAATGGTTGGGATTCAAAGGGGAAGAGCCGGTCATATGTCACTTGTTGCTTGGAAGTGTAAATGTAAGAAGTAAGAACACATTACTTAATGGTTGGGATTCAAAGGGGAAGAGCCGGTCATACATCACCTGTTGCTTGGAAGTGTAAATGTAAGAAGTAAGAACACATTACTTAATGGTTGGGATTCAAAGGGGAAGAGCCGGTCATACGTCACTTGTTGCTTGGAAGTGTAAATGTAAGAAGTAAGAACACATTACTTAATGGTTGGGATTCAAAGGGGAAGAGCCGGTCATACATCACCTGTTGCTTGGAAGTTGAAGAGGCTGGTTCGCCCCGGGGCTGTGGGAGATTGAACAAATTCACTGAGGGTTGAACCAGGTGTGCTGTGTTAGTTAAGCTATTGTGACCATATGATGTAGTTTATTAACTGAACCACTCTTTTTCTTGACCACAGAACTACACAGTAACAGACGGTATTCAGAAAGTCACAGAGGACTTCAAATGCAAGCCAATAGAAGGTTAGTTGCGTCTTTTGAGAGAATAGATTACAGTCTCAGAGACTGAACGTTTTCATATATATGTTGCCACTGGCTTCTTAAACCTTTGTGTTTGTTGCTTTTGTTGACTAACATTAAAAGCGATATAAATTGTTTAATTCTATCCTTTGTCTCCATCTTACTACGTTAGAGATGTATGTCACCCTGAAACTAAGTGCTAGGCCATTATAAGTGTAGCCATTGACAGTGGCAACCAAGTCTTGACAAGCTGACGGACTGGGACCAGACTTAAAGATATGCAAAACTTGGCAGGATCTTTGGTGGCAGTCTGTTGTTAAAAAACAGTAATCCCAAGGAATGCCTGTCAAAATTGGATGCACTGGCCCACAGATCTGATGATCAGTCAGTGCAGTATCTTCTTCTGTGTTCATCCTGAGTGTTTTTTTCAGACGTAATTGCAGTATGTCTCATTATGCACCCTTAGACCAACACACCCGACTTCAGCGTGCGTCTTTTAATCAGGTTATCATTCCTGGGGGGACTCTCACTGTTGTGGTGATGTCCACATCCCAGCTGGTCAAGTTAGAGCAGTCAAAGACTTCACGATCAGCCCTCAAGGGAAGGCAGGGGCAGTCCATGGGTATTTTCCGCTATCCAAGAAGGCTTCCATAATTGCAGAGCCGACACATATCGCTCAGATACTGGGCTCACCCAAGGAATCACCACATCCTGCCCATGACTACTTTAATTCCTCACTTCCATGTATTGGGCATTTTGTTCACCAGAGGCCGCTCCCTGCGCAAACCAGGAACGGTCAGTCTGCAGACGACTTCCACTCAGTGAGCTTTCGGTTCAGGCGTGTGCGGGACGCTGTGCCTGGAAGACAAAATAGTCAGAGCTGTTCCTGGCACAAAGGACATTTCACTCAGACGTTTTAGTGTTTTGCCACTTTTATTTGCAACTTTTAGGCCGGCACATCCGACTTCTGCAGGTGTTTTTTACGGGTTTACCTTCCCGGGGTTTTGGGGGACATTAGACTCTTACTATTGTGATGTTGTCCACATCTCAGCTGGTCAAGTTAGAACGGTCAAAGACATCACGGTCAACCCTCAAGGGAAGGCAGAGGCAGACCATGGGCATTCCCTGCCATCCAAGGAGGCTTCCATAATTGCAGAGCTGGCACATAGCGCTCTGAGACTGGGCTCACCCAAGGAATTGTCACGTCCTGCTCATGGCTGCTTTAATTCCTCACTTCCATGTATTGGGTATTTCGTTCGCCACTGGCCACTCTCCATGCAGACCAGGAACAGTCAGTCTGCAGACGACATCCACTCAGCAAGCTTTCGCTTCAGACTTCCACGTAATGGATTCGCTAGCCAAGCGTTCCATTTGGTGTTAGTGAGACGTTTTTCCACCTTTGACTACGCTCACTCTCAATGAGTTTAAATACAGACTTGCATCGTAACCATTGCATGCGACTGGGACGCTTTTTCCACCTTTAGTGATGCTCAGAGGTAGGCTGCATGTGGTGCCGGATCAGTATCTTAGCTCCATGCAGCAGCGAGTGAGTAAAGGCCAGGCCCTCTCTGCCACAACGCAACTCCCGCAATTATCAAATTGGCAACGTTAACGTTGAAGCAATAATAAGCTCACGTGAACTATCGAACTGTAATACGGAGAATCAACCGACGCCATCCTAAACAACAGTACTCACACATTCTTTTAATGATGCGCTGGATCAATACAATGGATTAATCCAGAAAATGAATGGTTCCTTTTAACACAGGAACGGTATTCACACAAAATATTTACGACTCTATCCCGGTAATGTCCGACTGTAGTTAGGAGCTCAATCTATCTCGCTGTTCTCATTTTCACAGGTTTGTCTAGGTGTTCCATGCCTTCAGGTCCTCTGCTCAGTATTGACCTTTCTTCGTTAGACATCCTCCACCTGATAGTCCTCAGCCAAGCCTTTGCCTTCTCACAACCAACTCTCCAAACGAACACGGGCTTCACACAATATGTCGCGCCTCAGCCGAATCACACAAGGTCCTCTTCGTTGTCCTTCCTTGTTGTCGTCTGACGTTCCCTGTTTCTAAGTTTCCTTAGTTTCTTGTGGGGTTTTCCCTATATCATTTACTACCGCATTTTCCGATGACGTCATTCTGTCTAAACGCCATGTGGCAGTATGCCCCCCTCCCTTTTAAAATGATGAAATCATTTTTTATTATTTTTTCATCAAGAGAATTAACCTGACACATAGCAGTGCAGACATAATGACTTTTATCGGACTAGCAAGATGCTATGGACACCTATCCATTACCCACAAAATAAAAAAATATATATAACGGGCACGCCCTCCAATCTACACACCAACGGTAGATGTCGTGTATACAGCCCATGGGGAGGCTGTACTAACTAATCGTAAAGATCAGTCCCTCATTTGTCCCTAAGGACAAGCGTCCTTCTCTAGGTCAAAACCTGGAGTAAGGGGACGTGAGGAATAAACAGGTACCAGTTGCATTTACTAGTGTCTTGTAACCATCTGTGCAGTTATCTCGACTGCTATGTCGTGAATGTTAATCTCATCAAACGGGTAGGTGAGGTACCAGTATTATGACTTCATAATTTTAGGCGTAATCGAGGTAAATGCTCTTTAGAGACGTCATCATAAACTCTTTGTGTAGGTGTGGCAATAATGACCGAGTGACAATATCATATAACGGCGTATTTCATAATGTGGTGGCTATACTTGGCAATGGCGATCACAATGAGAATTGAAAAATCTATGACTCATCATATGTATAATTAAGTACTAATATGAACAATAATAATAAGAATATGTAACTACTTAACTTTATGAACTGGATTTATGTGAAATAAAATATATATATAATTCTATGCTACGCATTAGCAATAAATTAATAATTGATTAATGAAATGAATAATGTTACTCAAGTAGTGATCACAAGGGTACAATTAATACTGACATATGTCGTTTCGCGACGAAAACCATGTCTATTTTCATCTACTGTATCAGTGTTCAACACATATACTCTCATCAAGAGTCAGGTTTCGATCCTCGAAATACAACTATACTATCACTGTTTAATACGAATATGCCGTACTAATATGACATAACATTATTTTAGAAATACAAACGATTTCCGATAATCCAGAAATGTTCAGGTATAGTTCATCAATTACAGCGCACATGGTCAATTACACTCGATTGTGCAGTGTCACTTGTCATGGCGAACAATGTCCCTGCCAAAGAACGAATTGAACAAACCATGTACATATCCATATAACACTAATAAATTTCACATAATTCGCAATTTGTTGTTTTCAACAGTAATCTACCTGGGTGAATGTATGCAACATATGTTAATCAGCCTAACAAAAATCCAAATACGAACGCAGGCAATAAGTAAGAGAATATAACATACATAATTTTTTTAGAGACGACTAAGAAGATCTTTAAGAAAATTATCATTGTCTAGAATTTGGCAGATCTTGAAATCGTAGTCATGCTCAGAATAATCCGTAAGAACTTCTACGAAATAAATAAGATGAATATAATATAATATTCGGATTTAACAAGAATAAATATTTAAACCAATTAATATTCAGATTGATAATGCTAGTGATAACGTTAACCAGCAATGTGATAGCTAAAGTAGAGAATAGGTTTACGTTTGCTATCATAAGATTGTAAAATAAGGTATAACAGTGATAGTGTGGCAAATTCTGAAAAGTATAGCTTTATATCGGCGAAATTCCGAACAACTTTTTCTGTAAGACCCTAATGTGTCTGTAGTGTATTATGTGTTGATATAAACCTAACACTTTCATCCCATTTTATTTTTCTATTTTTCCTTTTATTCTTTCTTTGATTCATTTTCTTTCTTTCTTTCTTTCTTTCTTTCAAATCTGTAGAATCTCTCTTCTGCACTCATGCCAATATTTGTACATTGTAACTTCGTTGATTGGAACAATGTAATTGTTTTCAGTCTTGTGTATCCTCTCTTGACTCGTGAGTATATAGTTGCAATGCCGCAAGTAATGTATGTTTTTAATTGTGCGTACATGTTTGTGGCATACTTTTTAATTTCAGCGTGCATATGTGTGATGCATCTCCTGACTTCTGTTTGTACGTTTGTGATACACTTTGTGACTCCTGTGTGTGTGTATGTAATACATTTCTTGCCTTTTGTGTGTATATATGTGCTACACTTCTTGGCTTCTGTATGCATGTCCATGATATGTCTTGTTGTTCGTAAGAAACCGTGTGTAAAATGTTTCTTGTGGGGTTTTCCCTATATCATTTACTACCGCATTTTCCGATGACGTCATTCTGTCTAAACGCCATGTAGCACTCTCATCCTGGGGATCCCTCATATCCCATGGCTGAGCTGTAGAACAAGTGTCTGGACCAAGCATGTAGCTGGCTCAGCATCTCACCCCATTCCAAAGTGGGTGAGTATCGGCCCAGCCCTCACATCCGGGGGGATATTGACTTAGAGATGTTCAGCCATATCCCTCAGCTGAGAGCCGTAGAATGTGTGTCTGGACCAAGAATGCAGTGGCATTGTGCACCTGATTCAGACTGATTGCAATGGATTTGCACCTTAGCCTTTGACTGCCTGTCCCCAGTCTACCTGCAAGGCAGCAGGTGTGTGTCTCTCTTGGTCTGGTTCCTTTCCCTCCACCTGTCCGACATGGGAGACCCAACCAGTAGCTGTGCTACCATCGGCATAGCTCTTGGGGTCATTGGAACACGCAAGCCCCTCTACCACAGCAAGGTGGAGACACATCAGAGGGGAATCAGTACAGTATATTATATGTATATATGTCATGGTGATGGCTGTCTTTAAGAGGGTGGCATGATTGAGAGTTTTTGGTGTCTGCAATTAGCTCAGAAGTTGCTGTGCTTTGTTCCGAGCTTAGAGGTGGGCATTTTTACAAAAGTCATTGGTTTATAATATGTTCCTCTGATCTGTTAGTGAGTTACCCAGCTTTCTCAAGTAAAGATGAAACCTTGTACCAGTTGTGCATGTTAAAAATCTCACAGAAGTTGGAAACTGCACAGAGCAGGTCATAAGTCCTCTGCTTTGGAACATTGGTAGTGGGGATAAATCGACCCATCAGTAGGTAACGCCGGTTACATTGGGTAGAATCTGACTAGAGAAAGTTTACCTTACTTCACTTAAGTCAGAAACACTGACCTTTGATTTAGAGAGGTGAATAACTAGGTGTGGCGCACTTACTTCGAAAGCAAAGTAGGGGTAAGAAGCAATCTTTACATTGCTGATGTGTTCTCTATTTTAAAAGTATCACACCACTTATACCGTTAAATGTCTCGTCTTTTCATTATATATTTTGAGTCCACCACTTTTCAGAGCTGTGAGATGAGTAAAGTTTCAAACATTTCACATCCGCAAATGGCTATAGCTGCTATGGAATTCAAGAATGCCTTGTCAACTGGCATATGTGATCATGTCCTTCCATAATCGCCTGTCTCTACTGCTGTTTATTAATTCATGTATGGATACTGGCTAGACTCCAGTGTTTCCCAACCTTTTTTGTACCATGCCCCACTTAAGCCTTTCTAAAATTCATATTGCCCCCCTCCCCTGCTCCATGCCCCCCCTCAACATATACATTATTTTTAATATTCAAAAATTGAAATGTTCACTAAAGAAACTTGAATGATAGGTTTTAGGAAGAAATCACAAGGTAATTATTGAGCAAACACAGTAAGTAAATTTTCAAAACATATAATGGAGAACTGAAATTCAAGTACAAAATAATTTTAATGAAAGATTTTTCTATATTATTTTAATTATTAGTAATTATTTATTATTTAAATTTAGTGAGATCCTTGCGCTTGATGCTTGCTGCAAAGAGATCTTATGTCAGGTTCCAATTTAGTTAACTTCAGTCTCAAGTCTCCCCGTTTTGTTATATTCAGCCGATTTCTTCCATTTTCGAATTGCCCCCCTTAACATTCAAATTGCCCCCCTGTGGGGCGTGGGCCCCACGTTGGGAAACACTGGGCTAGACTGTTTCATGTGTTTTGACTGTTGTTTCCTTCGTCTTCTGTCCTTTATGCTCTGTTGGCCCTCAACCAGCTTGTACCAAGGCGTCCTATCTTTTGCTATCTTATGCAGCTTGCTTCACACCCTACCCAAGTTATTCACCTCTGTCTCTATTTTGTTTGTGCTGTGAGTTCTAGTAGAAAGATTTTCTAGTTATATTTAAAGGTATTCTCAATGTGTGTCCTGTTCAGCGTTGGTGTCTTTCCCTCGCCTACAGATTTGCTTATATCTGTCTAGTTCTTCTTCTTCTTCTTTGCGTTCATCCAGAGTGTTTTTTCGGATGTGATTGCAGTGTGTCTGGTTAGGCATCCTTGGGCCGAAACCCTTGTGCGAACACATCCGACCTTTAGCGTGCATTTTTGACAGGTTAGCATTCCTGTGGGACTCTCACTTTTGTTGTCCCATCCACATCCCAGCTTGTCAGGCTGGAACGGTCAAATGCTTCACGATCAACCCGCAAGAGAAAGCAGGGACAGTCCATTGCATTTTCCATTATCCAAGGTGGCTTCCATAGTTGTAGAGCCGGCACTTACAGCCCTGGTGCCCAGCTCACAGAGGGAATCGTCACGTCCTGCTCATGGCTGCTTTAATTCCTAATTTCAATGTATTGGGCATTTCGTTCACCACAGGCCTTTCCCGCACAAACCAGACCGGGGCAGACGGTATCCACTCAGCGAGTTTTCGATTCTGGCATGTGCTTGTCGCTGTGCCCGTCAGAGCTGTTCCGGGCACAACGGACATTTGGAAAACTAGCTAGTCAGAGCTTTTCTGGACACGATAGGCATTCGGAAAACTAGGTAGTCAGAGCTGTTCCTAGCACAAAAGACATTTCACTCGGACGTAATTGCGTAGTGCCAATTTTTATTTTGCCACCCGTGGGGCGGCACTTCCATCTTCGGCTGGCATTTTTAATGAGGTTAGCCTTCCTCGGGTTTCGAGGCATGTTAGACTCTTACTATTGTGGTGTCGCCCACATCTCAGCTGGTCAAGGTAGAACAGTCAAAGATATCACGGTCAACCCTCAAGGGAAGGCAGGGGCAGACCATGGGCATTCCCCACTATCCAAGGAGGCTTCCATAATTGCAGAGCCGGCACATATTGCTCTGAGCCTGAGCTCACCCGAGGAATCACCATATCCTGCTCATGGCTGCTTTAATTCCTCACTTCCATATATTGGGCATTTCGTTAGCCACTCGCCGCTCCCCGCACAAACCAGGAACGGTCAGTCTGTGGATGACATCCACTAGGTAAGTTTTAGCTTCGGACTTCCACGTAATGGATCCGCTAGCCAAGCTTTCCATTTCGTGTTTTTGACACGTTTTTCCACCTTTGACTATGCTCACTCTATGAGTATAGTAGATACAGACTTTTACCGTAACCATTTCGTGCGAATGGGGCTTTTTCCACCTTTAGTGCCCACTCACGAGGTAGGCTACATGTGCTGCCGGCTCAGCACCTTACCTCCGTTCGACAGTGAGCGAGTAACGGCCAGGCCCTCCCATCCGGGAACCCCTCATATCCCCCAGTTGAGAGCCTTCGAACAAGTATCTAAACTAAGCATGTAGCGTGCTCAGCATTTCACCTCCGTTTTGCAGGAGGTGAATATCGGCCCGGCTCTCACATCTGAGGAGTAATGGCTTAGAGGTGTTCAGCCATATCCCTCAGATGGTAGCCTTAGGGTATGTGTCTGGACCAAGTATTAGTGGCTTCGTGCACCTGATTTGAGCTTTTGACTGCTATCCTCAGTCTACCCGCAGAGCAGCAGGTTGTGTCTTTCTTAGTCTGGTCCCTATCTCAAGAGCTGTCTGACATGTAGTTGTATATCCATTGGCATAGCGCATGGGGTCACTGGGACATTCAAGCCCCCCCCCCCCACCGCGGCTAGGTGGACACACATCTGGGGGGGGGGGGGGGGGAGGGGGTGTCTAGTTCTATCCCTAAACTCCACATGAGTGATTTAGTAATAGCATTTTAGTCCATCTATTCTGCACAGGCACCAGTTAATGAATATGTGTGGTTTATCTGTTGCATCCCACCAGTTATGACATACATTCCAGTGTTGTGGCCACACAATATTGATGGTTTTCCTTCATATGTTTCCTTATGAGGTTTACTTTTATGTCATTGTTCCAGCTAACTGTTTTGACTACTGTTTCCACCTCTTAAACTGGATAGTGATTGGCAGTTTACTGTTTCCATGAGGTGGGGGGGGGGGGGGGGGACAGCACAGGTGTTCCATTGCATTATAACAGGTGTCCTGTCAAATATTGACCAATTAGCCGTCTCCTTTTACCTTTGCACCTGATCATTATGACCTAGTTTTGTCACAAATTCCATGTTTCTCTTTGAATGTTCACTTTGCAGGCATGTTGTCGCACCAGCTGAAGAGGCATATCATTGATGGGGAAAAGGCATTTATTCAGAACCCTTCCGAAGCTCAGAGGTAATTGATGACAGTCATTTTCTTGTAGACTTATCGTCTTATCTGTTTAATTTGTTTTGCTTGTTGTCCTGTCCATAATTTATACATTAGTAATAAGTAAAGATCCCTTTATACGCCTAGGGCATATGGTGGCCGGACCCATACTTGTACAGATCAAATGTCACTTCGTGGGTGATGTGGTTGGTATGAAGCCAGCCTCCTTTAATTCTTAAGACATTTCCTGGTACTGATTTTAGACTTTGTTGGCCTGGGAGCCCAGGTCGGTTTTAAACTTTTTTTTTTGCGCTCGCTCGCTTTGAACTCAAGCGTAGTCCATACACACTATTTATAGTAGTGCTGGACTTATTGTTGTGTGTGGGTTAGCTTTCCCTGTTAACAGTGTCCCTCACCAGCAGAGGAACCCACTCCGCCTTCATAGGTACTTGTAATTTATGTCCCCAAGTCAAGGACGACAGGTCAACATTTTAGAACCAGCTGTCTGGTGTAGGGGTTGAACCGCTAACATCGGCATCAGCACACTAAATGTTTAAGAACATGCATTCTTACCCATTCAGCCATGCTGACCTGCTTTTAAACATGTGAAACCACCTTGATGCAGATCAAACCCAACACGTCCAGTACAGCAGATTAGCAACTAGCTGCTGCTATGGCCCTTCTATACATTAGCCACACTGTTTAGTTCACCCACTGTCCCAACTGTTTGTGTCATTCACTGTCCAGTCTGTTTGTTTCACTTACTGTCAATGCTTTTTTTTCTTTTCACTCACTGTTAAAACTTTATTTCATATCTGTCAAAACTGTTTATTTCACCCACTGTTTATTTCACCCACTGTTTCAACTTGATCTTTCTGACTATCCACGTTGATTAGTTAGTTCTGGGGAAAGTATTAAGCAGGATCATTCTGGAGAGATTAAGAGATGCCATTGACAAACAACTAAGGGATGAACTGCAGGCTACCAACCAAGCAGATCCTGCAGTGACCCGATAGCAACATTACATATAATAATAGTGCAACCCATGGAGCTGATCTAGCCAATTTATATTGGATTTGTGGACTGAAAAGGTCTCCTGACAGCATTGGTAAGGAATTCCTTTGGAAATAGGAGAGACACCATGGATCCCATAGAAAATCATTAACTTAATAAAGGATAATATATAAATACATGAAACGCAGAGAACTCCATTAGAGAAAACTAACAGGTACATTTGAAATAAGGCCAAGAGTAAGACGGATTAATTTTGTCACCTTTGTTATTCTTACTGACCATATATTGGATTATTAAAACAATAACTACTGTCAGAAATGGAATTTCAGATCTATGATATGTTTACAGCATTCATGTATTTTGTGTCCGTATATTTTCCTAGAAAATTTCCAAAATTATGTTGTTTTTCACAAACAGATTAATCCAGTAACTCAGTATTAATGAAGATTTGTTATTAAGACAAACAAAAATGTGAAAATGGAAGTATTTTAGACATGTAAACAGACATGAAAGTCTACAACAACAAAATTTTGGAGGGAAGTGTACTGGGGAGTCAGAGAAGAGGAAGGCCCCAACATAGATGAATTCATCATCATCATTTCATTCAGTCCCCGGGAAGGTTAACCCGGTCAACAAATGCCCGCAGAAGTCGGATGTGTCGGCCTAACGGCGCAAGAACGCAGCTCTGCTGTAAACAGGCACAACGCAATCACATCCGAAAAAAAACTCCGGATGATCGCAGAAGAAGAAGAAGATTTCATTCAGTGAAATGTGTTGCACTGTTTTGTCAATCCTGTGGCTCAGTACATTTGACTTCGACAATCATATGGTTTGCTTTCACTAGCCTTTGTCTGTCGTCAGCCTACCTACAAGGTTTGTGTATCACTTCATCTAGTTTCTACCCTTTGACCTGTTAGATACTGGAAACCGTGCCAGTTGCTGTACAACATTCGGCATGGCTCTTGGGGTCATTGGAACACATAAGCCTCTGTACTGCTACAAGGTGGATGAATTCAGTATCTTCTTCTTCTTCTTCTTCTTCAGCGTCCCGAGCCATTGAGGTTCTGTGCTGCAGATACAATCCGTCTCCATTCGTCTCTCTGGTGGACCTTCTCTTGCCAGTCATTGGAATTCAGTATGTGATAGATAATTTACACATGACAGCATCTGGCTATTTACATATGACAGCAACAGAGACAGGACACATGGCTATTTACACATGACAGAGACAGGACATCTGGCTATTTACACATGACAGCAACAGAGACGGGACATCTGGCTATTTACACATGACAGCAACAGAGGCAGGGCATCTGGCTATTTACACATGACAGCAACAGAGGCAGGGCATCTGGCTATTTACACACGACAGAGACAGGACTCATGGCTATTTACACATGATAGCAACAGAGGCAGGGCATCTGGCTATTTACACATGACAGCAACAGCGGTAGGGCACATGGCTATTTACACATGATAGAGACAGGACTTCTGGCTATTTACACATGACAGAAACAGGGGCAAGACATCTGGCTATTTACACTTGACAGCCACAGTGGCGGGACACGTGGCTATTTACACATGACAACAACAGAGGCAGAACTTCTGGCTATTTACACATGACAGCAACAAAGACAGGACATTTGGCTATTTACACATGACAGCAACAGAGACAGGACTTCTGGCTTATAGAGAGACATTTTGAAAGACTTATGACAGTAAAGTTCTGTGTAGGACAGGTCATTGGATGGAAGAAACCGCTTTTATCTGATTTTTCCTTCCTTCTGGAGTCCTTGCAGTGAAAGTGAAGTTAATAATTGATGTCCAGTGAAATGATTTAAGTGTCCAGTTCTTTACATATTCTTTTCTCCTTTACACAATGATATTCTTTTCTCCAGGAAAGAACATGAATCGTGTGAGTTTGAGGTCCATGAAGTGTATGCTATAGACATACTTGTTAGTTCAGGGGATGGTAAGGTATGTACCTGCATGTTGTGATGTTTGTGCTTTTTTGTTCTGTCTTAGACAGAAGTGAGAACTCTTGAGGAAAAATAATTATGTTTTGCTGTTCTTTGTCTTTGGTTTTCCTGGAAGGTGTAATTGCTTTGGGCATGCATCCTGTCCTGAGCCAGTGTGATCAGAGACTGAGAAATTTGAGATCTGAGCACCCATGGGCATGTTGGCATGGAGTGATGGTTGTCTGTTTTGATAATTTTTTGTGCCTTAAGAACCATGGTGGTGAGAATGGGGCTTACTTTATCTACCTCAGAAATTTTCAAGGGCTGCAATTTTCCAGTCGGTGACTAACAAGACATTCTTTGCTACATGGAGGCATTCAGTGCAGCAAGTCTGGAGCAGTTGGGGTCTTTTTCTCCAATTTTGAGAAATATGCATATTAAGCAAGGTTTTCTTTCATAGCATGCTTTTATCATTTAGTACCATGTCCAATTAATGCACATTTTAATTTTTTTGTCATTTAGAAGGACATGTAGTTGATGTACATTTTAACCCTTTACAGGGCAGACGCTTGTCCGTCTATTAGCCCTGAACGGGCAAGATTTTTTCAGGTTTGGTAAAATTTTGGGTTGCATTAGTAAAAACATCACAAATAAGGTGTTAGTCAACCGATTTTAGTTAAATAAACAACACAATGAAGGGAAAAGCATGCAGAATAGGTTACTCACGTGATTGTTGTCGGTAATCCATATATGAACACAAATATTTACGAAATACAGCATATTGTTTGTGATTTTCCGTCATCTATACAGCAATTTACAAAAACATTTTCAGAATCATAATCACTTTCTTTAAAGTCCGACTCACGACAGCTAATGCAAAGTAATGCTTTTCACTGATATCTAGCTCCGATTAATAGTCAACTTCGTGCCCTTTAATGTCACTTAAATTGAACCTAGCGAAATCTCGGCTATCACTTGAAGAATCGCCGAAATCCATTTTGAAAAACTAAGCGTAAAAACCCCGAAAACTATTTTTAAAATCTGTTTAAATTCATAGTAGGCGCTTACAAATGGCGGCCACGTTGTCAAGCTATCGGTGAAAGTAGCCGTCAGAAGTATCGGAAAACCGAGAGATCGCGTTTTTACAATGCATAATAGTATCGGGCGGTTTCAGATGATCTGCCCGTTAAAGCGATCGGACGGAAATGGGCGTTCCACCCTGTAAAGGGTTAACATATCTGGCATTTAGTGGAGTGTACATACATTCAGTGAGCATCTTCGTCCATGATATATATGAGTAGACTGATGAGTGTTAGAGCCTTGTCCACTTTGCAGTTTCTGATCACTGAATCTCTGAGAGTTCACTAACTCTGAGATCTCTTGCCAGTTTGGTGCAGGCTTGCGATGACTATTTGTCCGTGTTGTATCATGTAGACATGTGGCAGGCGTCTTGCAATAACATAGCAGAGTGACAAATACCTTACCAAAGGAATGACACCCCAGAAATGTTATTAGTATTTTATAGTGTTGACAGTGTCAAAAACATCCATTGAGAGCGTAGGGTTGGGGTTTCTCATTGAGGGTATGCGGATGATACATCAAGGCCTTCTGATCTTAGAAGCTCCAGTTTTAAAGAGCCGTAAGCAAAAATGAATTTGTTGAAAATAAAAGATTTCTGGCCACGGTATCTACATTAAAATTGTATCCTGTCATCAGTCGAGGGTTTATAAGTCTGCGTCTTCATCACCTGTCTGCAGCTATAAAATATTCCAAGACAGATGCTGCTGTTGTGGTGCGAACTGTAAGCTCTTCACATATTCTAGGCCGTGACATAATGGGGTGTGGATGGCCATTTCTCCTCAATTTGTTTCCTTCCCAGATCTTAATTCTTATATTCATTCATTCTTTTCTACCTGCAGGAGTATATAAATTTTCTGGTACTAATTTTTATCTGGCTGTTTTAGTATGTTTAGAATAGAAATGCTCACGAAATATAAATTCTATGTGTGTCCTCCATACTTGCGCATTGACATATACACCTCCTTTTTTCCCCAATTTGACATTTAATGTTTCAGCTTTTTGTTTTAAAATGATGACAATTGCAGCTGCCCTACAATCTACTGGAAGCAAATGGGTTCTTTGATAGTGACGATGTAAGAGTACTAAATGGCTTTCTGTGGCCACCTTACCTTCCCAGAGAATACTCTGGTGTCCATCTTGCATGGTTGGGTAAACTCCATAGCTGTATGTGATTATGAAAACAAGTCCATATTGTATTTCAATTACAGTGTTAAGCGCACATTTTGTGACCAGATGGAGCTCACTGGATGATGTCGTCACTATCACACCTGGCTATTTAACCCATTTTCTGAGCCAGGGTTGTGGGGGGGAAACCCCAAGTTATGAAGGTGTGCGTGGGTTAATTCTAACATGGTTTTTGCAGGGCAGAGAGCTGGATACACGGACAACAGTCTACAAGAAGAAAGATATCGTTTATCAGCTGAAAATGAAGGCATCCAGACGTAAGTTCATTCTTAAATTCTAGCAAACTCTTCGGTGTAGGCTTCTTGGGAGATTATTAACCCATTCTGTGTTGAGCAGGATAAAATGCTCATAAATAGTATCATGTTGTCAACGTAAGACTGATGTACTTTGACCTTATTAAATGTCACAGTGGCTTACAGAAAACAATGAAATGTGTGGTTGTGGATGAAGAAGTAGAGGTCATTTCACACTATGGTGGACACAGGACGTTGAAGACACCCCTGGCTTAAAATGTGGCAGGGGAATGTGAAAGATAACAGAATTCTTCGGCAGGTTGTGGTGTGAGTACCTTTCTGCGAAGGATTCGCTACATGAATGAGGATACTAATAATGCAGTTAAACATTGATCAATCTCTCTCTCTCTCTCTTTCTCTCTCTCTCTCTGGCTCTCGCTCTCTCTGGCTCTCTCTCTCTTTTTTTCTCTCTCTCTCTCTGGCTCTTTCTCTCTCTCTCTCTCTCTCTCTGGCTTTCTCTCTCTCTCTCTCTGGCTCTCTCTCTCTGTTTTTTTTTCTTCTTTTTTATTTCAGTGTTTATTTTTGCTTTTGAACTCGAGCATAGTCCATACATGGACCATACATCTACAACTTCTAGTGCATTGGACTGATTTTTGCGTGTAGATTAGCTTTTCCTATTACTAGTGTCCCTCGCCATCAGGCGAACCCACTCCGACTTCTGAGATACTTGTAATTTATGTCCACGAGTCAAGGACGAGAAGTCAGAAAAAACCTCTCTTTTTCTGCCTTTCATCTCCCAGTGGAACCTCACTAACAACTAACTCATGCCAAGTCCTTTGTAGTCTTGTTCATAAATGCTTAGATTTGTGTTTTCTGTGGTGATCATGTTCACGCTAACCATCCTTAGTCATCTTTTACAACATTCTGATCAATTTCTCCATAAATAATAATATGGGATTTGCTTGTGGGGGGCAGAAAAAGTGATTCAAAAACATTCTAAAAACCTCAGTGAAGAACTGTGACATTGACTGGTACTTGGGACACTAGTCCTGCAGATTGCTCTGCCTGGCACAGACAGATCTCCGCTGTCACAGCAATAACAAGTAAACATCGGAGAAGTTACACGCAGGCCATACAAAAATTATCAGTTGAGTTACCCCCATCTGATTGGCAGTCAACATTCCTCTGCCCTCATTGTAACAGACCTTTATGAACTCTGGTCTGTCTGATCAGCCACCCACGAACCTACTCAAGGACTGACAGCAATATAGTTCTCTTCGACAACGATGGACAAACAACTCTGTACTTGATTACAGCACTTTCAGTTTTATTTATTCTACAGAGGAAATCTTGTACATGATCACAGCACTTTCAGGTGTCTTTATTTATTCTATAGAGGAAATCTTGTACATAATCACAGCACTTTTTCTTTTCTTATTCTGTAGAGGAAATGAGTATATTTCAATCACTTATTCCTTACACAGCAAATTGCTTTAGCGAAGTTGATGTTGAATAGCGCTGATAATATCATGAGCCTGGTTGGACACGGTTTCGACCTGTCAAAATGAGGGAAAGATTGGCCACCTATTCCTCCAGGCATCCAGGCCTACAAAATGTGATGAAGCTATCACATCAAGGGCCAAGAACAGGAGACTGCTTCCGTAAATTTAATTTTTTAGTTTCCTACATGATCGAAGCACATTAAGTTTTCTTGACTTATTCTGTATAAAGCCTGTGGCTATATGTCAATCAGTTACTCAGTGGTGATTCAAACACGTGACAACCAGACTAGCATGCACTATTGCTGCTTCCTGATTGGTATAGAATGACCCGGATTTCACATAATATGCAGATTATGTAAAACAATGTCCTTGACTTCAGTTTGTGACATATAATCACTAAATCTGCGTTTGTATGGATAGAAGAGGGGGAGAGAGAATTTGTGTTGAGATTATATTTTGCTTAACTCAGGGAGACCTTGCATGATGTCAGTACTTCATCGTTTTATCTTATAAAATATGTATTATTCTGTTTTCCATTTCAGAATTTTTGAGTGAAACAGACAAGAAATTTTCATTGATGCCTTTTACGCTACGGTAAAAATACTTTCTTTTTTCCAAGTTTCATCATTCCATGGTATTTTCTCATGAAAAAACACTTAACATTGTACAAACTCTGGTACAAGACATATTTCCTCATGAAAGAACACTTAACATTGTACAAACTCTTATGCAAGACGTGATATTTCCTCATGAAAGAACACTTAACATTGTACAGACTCTGGTACAAGACATGATATTTCCTCATGAAAGAAAACTTAACACTGTACAAACTCTGGTACAAGACATGATATTTCCTGATCAAAGAACACTTAACATTGTACAAACGCTAATAGTAGACATGATATTTCCTCATGAAAGAACACGAAACTCTGGTACAAGACAGGAAGACAGGGTTGGTCAATAATCCTCTGGAAGACTTACATTTCAACTCTTTAAGTCCAATGCCTTGACATTCAGGTCATCTGGGACCAGCATCTGTTGGAGCCTCAGAGGACAACCAGGTTCGAGCTCAGCATAGAACTGGGAATTTTCCCATGAACCATTGCTATCTAATGTCCCCCTGATCTCTTGGATGGTGAAATGGATACCTAGTCTTCTTAGTTAAGGGTGAAAAGCATGAGATAGTGTGTGCAAGCTGTGCACGTTAAAACTTCTACAGCAGTTAGAACCCACAGAGAGTAGGCTGCAAGCTGTGCACGTTAAAACTTCTACAGCAGTTAGAACCCACAGAGAGTAGGCTGCAAGCTGTGCACGTTAAAACTTCTACAGCAGTTAGAACCCACAGAGAGTAGGCTGCAAGCTGTGCACGTTAAAACTTCTACAGCAGTTAGAACCCACAGAGAGTAGGCTGCAAGCTGTGCACGTTAAAACTTCTACAGCAGTTAGAACCCACAGAGAGTAGGCTGCAAGCTGTGCACGTTAAAACTTCTACAGCAGTTAGAACCCACAGAGAGTAGGCTGAAAGCTGTGCACGTTAAAACTTCTACAGCAGTTAGAACCCACAGAGAGTAGGCTGCAAGCTGTGCACGTTAAAACTTCTACAGCAGTTAGAACCCACAGAGAGTAGGCTGCAAGCTGTGCACGTTAAAACTTCTACAGCAGTTAGAACCCACAGAGAGTAGGCTGCAAGATGTGCACGTTAAAACTTCTACAGCAGTTAGAACCCACAGAGAGTAGGCTGAAAGCTGTGCACGTTAAAACTTCTACAGCAGTTAGAACCCACAGAGAGTAGGCTGAAAGCTGTGCACGTTAAAACTTCTACAGCAGTTAGAACCCACAGAGAGTAGGCTGCAAGCTGTGCACGTTAAAACTTCTACAGCAGTTAGAACCCACAGAGAGTAGGCTGCAAGCTGTGCACGTTAAAACTTCTACAGCAGTTAGAACCCACAGAGAGTAGGCTGCAAGCTGTGCACGTTAAAACTTCTACAGCAGTTAGAACCCACAGAGAGTAGGCTGCAAGCTGTGCACGTTAAAACTTCTACAGCAGTTAGAACCCACAGAGAGTAGGCTGAAAGCTGTGCACGTTAAAACTTCTACAGCAGTTAGAACCCACAGAGAGTAGGCTGAAAGCTGTGCACGTTAAAACTTCTACAGCAGTTAGAACCCACAGAGAGTAGGCTGCAAGCTGTGCACGTTAAAACTTCTACAGCAGTTAGAACCCACAGAGAGTAGGCTGCAAGCTGTGCACGTTAAAACTTCTACAGCAGTTAGAACCCACAGAGAGTAGGCTGCAAGCTGTGCACGTTAAAACTTCTACAGCAGTTAGAACCCACAGAGAGTAGGCTGAAAGCTGTGCACGTTAAAACTTCTACAGCAGTTAGAACCCACAGAGAGTAGGCTGAAAGCTGTGCACGTTAAAACTTCTACAGCAGTTAGAACCCACAGAGAGTAGGCTGAAAGCTGTGCACGTTAAAACTTCTACAGCAGTTAGAACCCACAGAGAGTAGGCTGAAAGCTGTGCACGTTAAAACTTCTACAGCAGTTAGAACCCACAGAGAGTAGGCTGCAAGCTGTGCACGTTAAAACTTCTACAGCAGTTAGAACCCACAGAGAGTAGGCTGAAAGCTGTGCACGTTAAAACTTCTACAGCAGTTAGAACCCACAGAGAGTAGGCTGAAAGCTGTGCACGTTAAAACTTCTACAGCAGTTAGAACCCACAGAGAGTAGGCTGCAAGCTGTGCACGTTAAAACTTCTACAGCAGTTAGAACCCACAGAGAGTAGGCTGAAAGCTGTGCACGTTAAAACTTCTACAGCAGTTAGAACCCACAGAGAGTAGGCTGAAAGCTGTGCACGTTAAAACTTCTACAGCAGTTAGAACCCACAGAGAGTAGGCTGAAAGCTGTGCACGTTAAAACTTCTACAGCAGTTAGAACCCACAGAGAGTAGGCTGAAAGCTGTGCACGTTAAAACTTCTACAGCAGTTAGAACCCACAGAGAGTAGGCTGAAAGCTGTGCACGTTAAAACTTCTACAGCAGTTAGAACCCACAGAGAGTAGGCTGAAAGCTGTGCACGTTAAAACTTCTACAGCAGTTAGAACCCACAGAGAGTAGGCTGCAAGCTGTGCACGTTAAAACTTCTACAGCAGTTAGAACCCACAGAGAGTAGGCTGAAAGCTGTGCACGTTAAAACTTCTACAGCAGTTAGAACCCACAGAGAGTAGGCTGAAAGCTGTGCACGTTAAAACTTCTACAGCAGTTAGAACCCACAGAGAGTAGGCTGAAAGCTGTGCACGTTAAAACTTCTACAGCAGTTAGAACCCACAGAGAGTAGGCTGTAAGCTGTGCACGTTAAAACTTCTACAGCAGTTAGAACCCACAGAGAGTAGGCTGCAAGCTGTGCACGTTAAAACTTCTACAGCAGTTAGAACCCACAGAGAGTAGGCTGCAAGCTGTGCACGTTAAAACTTCTACAGCAGTTAGAACCCACAGAGAGTAGGCTGTAAGCTGTGCACGTTAAAACTTCTACAGCAGTTAGAACCCACAGAGAGTAGGCTGAAAGCTGTGCACGTTAAAACTTCTACAGCAGTTAGAACCCACAGAGAGTAGGCTGCAAGCTGTGCACGTTAAAACTTCTACAGCAGTTAGAACCCACAGAGAGTAGGCTGCAAGCTGTGCACGTTAAAACTTCTACAGCAGTTAGAACCCACAGAGAGTAGGCTGCAAGCTGTGCACGTTAAAACTTCTACAGCAGTTAGAACCCACAGAGAGTAGGCTGCAAGCTGTGCACGTTAAAACTTCTACAGCAGTTAGAACCCACAGAGAGTAGGCTGCAAGCTGTGCACGTTAAAACTTCTACAGCAGTTAGAACCCACAGAGAGTAGGCTGAAAGCTGTGCACGTTAAAACTTCTACAGCAGTTAGAACCCACAGAGAGTAGGCTGCAAGCTGTGCACGTTAAAACTTCTACAGCAGTTAGAACCCACAGAGAGTAGGCTGTAGGGCCACTGCCCTGATCAGATTATTAGGAAATAAAATAAACCCAGAGGTAGATATAACGCATTACCTTGGATAGAATCTGTCTAAAGCAGGGGTGGGCAAACTACGGCCCGCGGGCCGCATGCGGCCCGCCAAGTGATTTTATGCGGCCCGCGAGGGCATTTAGAAATAAACAATTTTAATTCGTTTTTACGTTATTTTATAATTTTACCAAATTTCATGTACCGTTATGATGAGTGTCAATAACAAACGTAAGATTGAAGATGAATGCCGTGTTTTAATGATGAATGGACAACTAAGTACTGTTTTATAAAAGTTGGTAGCAAATCAGTTTGCTTGTTGTGTCGTGAGTCAATGGCTGTCTTCAAGGAGTACAATTTAAAAAGACATTATCAAACAAAAAATTCCGATTTCGGATAATATTTAACGACCGAAGAGAAGGAAAGGAAATGCTTTGAGTTGGTGAAAATTTTGGAGAAACAGCAAACTGTTTTCACTAAACAGTCTTCAATTCAAGATGCTGCAACTGAAGCTGGTCTTGTGCTGTCACACAGAATTGTAAAACAGAACAAGCCATTTTCTGACGACGAGTTCATCAAGGAATGTTTGCTAGATGCAGCAAACATTATGTATCCAGAACAAAAAACCAGATTTGACAACATTACTTTATTAAGGAGAACTGTGGTCAGGCGTTTTGACAAGATCAGTGACAATTTGATGCATAAACTTCAAGATGCAAGTAAACAATTTTTGTGGTACTCTCTAGCATTGGATGAGAGTACCGATGTACAAGATACTGCCCAATTATTGATATTTATACGTGGAATAAACACTTCTTTCAAACTCACTGAAGAGTTATTGAGTGTTGAGTCACTCAGAGACACAACCACAGGCAATGATATATTAAATGCTGTTACTAACTGTATTGAAAGAACTGGGTTGGTTTGGAACAAGATGGCAAGTGTTACAACTGACGGAGCTCGTGCTTTGACTGGAAAAAATGTAGGTCTGGTAAAGTTGATAAGTGATAAGATTAAAGCAGAATATCCAGATCACACATTATTACCACGTCACTGCGTGATTCATCAAGAAAGTCTGTGTAAAACTGTTTTGAATATCAAGCATGTTATTGACCCAGTTGTCAGTGTCATCATCCTCATCAGATCAAGAGGACTTAATCACAAACAGTTCAAGCCATTACTTGACGATTTGGAAACTGAACATTCCGATGTCCTGAACCACACCAATGTTCGATGGATGAGTCTCAGCAAGGTGTTGAGGCGAGTGTGGGAACTCAGAGAAGAAATAGTGATGTTCCTAGAGATGAAGGGCAGATGGTTTGCTGGATTTCTATGGATCTTTATCACAAGAATCATTTCCCAACTTGAAAAACTTTGCAGCTAAACTTTTATCATTATTTGGATCAACATACATTTGCGAACAAGCATTCTCTGTCTTGAAGATCAACAAATCTAAGAATAGGTCTTTATTGTCGGACTGCAACTTGCATGCTGTCATGCAAATTTCAACAAGTAAACTTGCTCCAGATTTCAAGAATATTGTCAAAAATTGCAAGCAGTTACATACATCTCATTAGAAATCAACAACTGTAGTGATAATGTAGTCGCTGTGTGTCTAAATTAAAGCCATTGATAGATAATAAAGAATATTTGTTATAATAACAAGTTGTAAAATCGTGTTACCAAATTTGTAAAAGTTGTGGTCCATATTGTCAAATATAATGTTTAAGTGTATAAGTAAAATAAAATTGCAATAATTAGTTATTTATACTGCTTAATAACCTATAAATAATTAATAATTACTTATTGTGATAGGCTGCTGTAAACAATATATATATATATATATATATATATATATATATATATATATATATATATATATATATATATATATATATATATATATATATATATATATATATATGGAGGGCAAACATCAGAAATGGAATAAAGACAAAGGAGGAAATTATTGCAGATAAGTCACACACCGAGCGTTTGAGACGTAAGATGGTGCATGATGGTCGAAATGACCACGTGTTCACATGCACCCACTGTGAACGGACATTTACAGCGCAAATTGGCCTTATCAGTCACATGCGCTACCGCCATAGGTAAAAGTTATTATGCCTTTTTAGAGCACAAACTATCGTCTGTCAAGACGGCAAGGTGCCAATGATATGATATATATATATATATGCGGCCCGCCAATAGCTTTACATTTGTCAATGCGGCCCTCCGCACAAAAAGTTTGCCCACCCATGGTCTAAAGGATGCAAATCTTACACAAGTGCATGCCAGAGTCAGACGCAGTGAATTTAAGGTGCTTAACTAGGTGTTACGCCATATATACATGGGTGCAGGTGGTGGATGAAGATGGAGAACAGCCAACAGATAGTTTTAGGTTATGGTCTCCACCTTCACGACGGTAGGCAGAGGATCTCTGTTTTGAGGAGACAATGGCTACGGTCACTGACCAGTATGGTCACTGCTAGGAAGGAAAGCAATGGCAAACTACCTTCTTTACAGATGCCAAGAAAATCATGTTGTGTGAAATCATCGATAATCAGAGAAACGGCGTAAATGGGTGCTCCATAGGAGCAGCCTCGCCCGGTAGGGATAGTCATGCGCACCAGGTGACTCCAGACCGTCAACAGGCTACTAGGTGCAACAGATTAATATCATTGAAAGTAGGAACTTGGAACGTTAGAACAATGAATGCAGATGGAAAATTAGAAAACATCAAAAAATAAATGGGGAGAGAGAAGATTAACATATTAGGAGTATCGGAAACGAGATGGAAAGGAGCAGGGATAAGGACAGGAGAGGATTGTAAGATTATTTACTCTGGGGGAGAAGAACAGCAAAGAGGTGTAGCCATTATATTAGATAAGCAAACATCAAATTCTGTCAAAGGATATCATGCTGTGTCAGACAGAGTCCTATTAGTAAAATTAAACGGAAGACCTTTTAAAATAAATGTCATTCAAGTATATGCCCCAACAAGTGAAAGCAGTGAAGAAAGCATAGAGGAATTTTATAATCACGTGGAGTCTGCTTCGAAGAACTGCAAAAAATCAGAAATAAATATCATAATGGGTGATTTCAACGCAAAAATAGGACAGCA
Organism: Cepaea hortensis; assembly: GCA_963921405.1. Classification (NCBI taxonomy): domain Eukaryota; kingdom Metazoa; phylum Mollusca; class Gastropoda; order Stylommatophora; family Helicidae; genus Cepaea; species Cepaea hortensis. The sequence goes on along the minus strand of OY992883.1, from coordinate 96,214,909 downwards.
AGGCGATGGATGCAGTGTAGGCAACCATGGTTTGGGAGAGAGAAATGAAAGAGGATACAGACTTGTAGAATGGGCAAAAGAACAAGAAATGGTTGTAGGAAACACCTGGTTTAAACAGCATCCTAGAAGATTATGGACATGGAGGAGTCCAGACAGCAGGATTAAAAACCAGATAGATTACATCCTGATTAGCAAAAGGTTTCGAAATGCGTTAACAGTCGTAAAAACAGTTCCAAATGCAGACTGTTACAGTGATCACAGATTAATTACAGGCACATTGAGGGTAAAGTTAAAGAAAGTCAAGTATACAGCAGGAAACCCTAAATATGACTTGTGCAAATTGAAAACTGACAAAGAAATACAAGATAATTTTAACATAGAAGTAAAGAACAAATCTGATATATTGTCTGATCTAGAGATCCTGTTTCAAGATGTAGGTGATCAATGGGAAACGATGAAGAATTCAATCAGTTGCGCAGCAGAAAAAACTATTCCAAAAGTAAAGAAAGTGGGCCGTAAGACATGGATGACTGAAGAAATTTTACAACTAATGGAAACAAGAAGACAGAACAAAAATAACCCCGGGAAGGTTAACCCGGTCAACAAATGCCCGCAGAAGTCGGATGTGTCGGCCTAACGGCGCAAGAACGCAGCTCTGCTGTAAACAGGCACAACGCAATCACGTCCGAAAAAAAACTCCGGATGAACGAAGAAGAACAAAAATAATCCTGCCAAATATGAAGAAATTCACAGAAAAGTGAGAACCTTATGTAAGGAGGCAAAAGAAACATGGCTTGAGAAAAATTGCAGAGAAATTGAAAAACAACACAACAGTAACAATGCGAAACTAATGCACAAAAGAATTCAGGAGCTTACTAATCAAAGAACACGTACATCAGCAGACTGCCTAAAGACAAAAGATGGAAGAGTCATAATAGAAAAAGATCAGATATTACATGAATGGTCAGATTACGTGAAAAACCTGTATGACGATAACAGAGACGAACAGTATGATGTTCAAAATAATAATGAAGGACCAGCAATTTTGAAGATGGAGGTTCAGAATGCTCTAACCATATGAAATCTGGCAAGACCCCCGGTTCAGACAGCGTCACAACAGAAATGATTAATGCTTTAGAAGAATATGGAATAGATCAAGTTACCAGTCTGCTTAATACAATATATGATACTGGAAATATACCTCAGGAGTTATGTAATTCTGTATTTATTGCAATCCCAAAGAAATCAGGAGCCTTGGAATGTGATCAACATCGAACAATTAGTATAATGAGTCACATCACGAAGATTTTGCTAAGAATTATCATGCAAAGAGTTAGGAGGAAAATACAACCTGAAATAGAAGAACAATGTGGGTTTGTGGAAGGCAAGGGTACAGTAAATGCTGTGTATATACTGAGAAACATAATCGAACGTTCTATAGAAGTAAACAAAGATCTACACCTTTGCTTTATTGACTACACAAAGGCTTTTGATAAAGTGAGACATGTCAACATGATAAGGATGCTTGAAGATCTACAAATTGATGGAAAAGATCTTAGACTTGTAAAAAACATATATTGGAAACAACAAGCTGCCATAAGAGTTGATAATGAAGTAAGCCAATATCAGCCTATTAAAAGGGGTGTGAGACAGGGATGTGTAATGTCTCCAGATCTGTTTTCCCTGTACAGTGAAAGTATTTTCAGAAATATTGAAGATATGGAAGGAATCAACATTGGGGGACGATGCATCAATAACATTAGATATGCAGATGATACAGTCTTGATTGCAGACAATGAACAGGACCTGCAAAATTTAGTAGATGCGATTGTTACACACAGTGAACAACTAGGGTTAGAATTAAATTGTAAAAAGACACAGATTATGGTCGTCACTAGGAAGGACGAAATACCACAATGTAATATACAAGTAAATGGGAATATTCTTCAACAAGTGAGCAGGTACAATTATCTCGGAACAGTAATAACATCTGATGGGAGATGCCTTGAAGAGATTAGAACAAGAATCGCCATGGCAAAAGTAGCCTTTAGCAAGATGAAAAACATATTGACCAATAAAAAGATGTCAATTGAAACGAGAAAAAGAGTGTTGAGATGCTACATTGAACCTGTACTTTTGTATGGATGTGAAGCGTGGACAATGAGCAGTCAGGCTGAAAAACATCTGATGGCTGTAGAGATGTGGTTTCTGAGGAAAATGCAAAGAATACCATGGACAGCCAGAAAGACCAATGAACAAGTCCTTCAAGAAACAAATGAAGATCGTAAATTGATTAGAGAAATTAGACGTAGACAGTCAAAATTTTTTGGGCATATTATGAGAAGAAATGGATTGGAGAATTTGGTGACAACTGGTAAGATCGAGGGGAACAGACCAAGGGGAAGACCTAGAAGCAAGTACCTGGATGGCTTGGCCTTGTGGCATGGTCGAGACAGAAACACGGAGCTGATCCACGACTCTGGTGATCGAGTGAGATGGCAGAACATGACCGCCCACGCTTACCGGCATGGCACATGATGGATGGATGGAACTAGGTGTAATGCACTGCCTTGAAAAGAGAAACAAAGAAGAAGACGAAAGTACTCCTGTCGCTGTATCAAACACTGTAGCATAGCTCACCTTCCCCTGTTCCGAACTCAGAAACCAGCAGGGTGTCCAGAGCTGGAGCTGCCATCTGCAGAGAGGTATATTAGTTTGTAACTAGGTCATGATTCAACACAGCACATGTGGGTTGGCTGGATTTAGACCTAGGTTGAGGTCATAGGACAAACATAAAGTGTCAAAGGTCAGCTTTATGAGAATGCAATTACAAACATCGGAGATTGCTGCTGTGATAAGCCTTCACTAGCTAACAACAACAAGAAACAAATTTGTCTTTGTTGTTTTTATCATTTGTTTGTTGCTTATAGGGAACAGTATTCAAAGTGTAATATGGTTGATAGAAGAAGTAACTTGGTTAAAATAATTAATTCTGATCGGCAATATATGCATCTTGATTCAGATAATTCTAACTGTCGTAATATAGACCTCGATTCAGATAATTAATTTTATTTGCAGAATGCGCAACTTAATTCAAATAATTAATACTGATTGACTGTTACGCAAGTTGATTCTTTGCTCTTGATGCATATAAAAGTGGTTTTAAACAAGATACTTTTCTCACAAAGTGTGAAAAATACATTTCTTCTTTTACTGTTCTCATTGTAGCCAAAGGTGTAGAGGAAATGAGTCCTTGTGGCCATGCCTGTTTGACAGAAGAGCACAAACTGTTCATTTGTCAGAACAAGACAAACTTAACAGCTCTTGAGATTTTGTTTGACTGGTTGTTTTCAAGTATCATTTTGACTGCACTTGAAAACATTCATTAGTGTTCCTGCCTGCCTCTGATCCATAGATAGCATACCTCTGAGCCATTGATTTATATCAGGGTGACTTATCTCTGAGTCACTCGCCTGGAATAAAAAATAGATCTCACAAGTCTGGGATAGGAAAGAAAAGCTAATGAAGATGGAAACTTCTGACCTCATAGAAAACCTTGACTTAGTAGACAATCTTGTGGATGTGCATGGCTACTGTATTTATTTGCTGTCATCTGTCAACTATATTACATTTTGAATACTGTTCCCTTTAAGCAACAAATAATGAATACCACAATGAGAGCTTCTTTGTTTGGCTTTTGTCGTCATTACCACAAGCCTTGTTGAGCGGCCCAGGTGATCATGTTCCTCCAGAAGCGTCTGTACTCAGTGTTCTTGCTCAGTTTGCCTGCAGATTGTCTTCTGTGTCACTTTGCCAGCCTATCCAGCACTTTCTCCCTCTGTTGGCCTCTGCCCCTAACACCCTTGCTTGATCTTTGTTTTTCCAGATCCTCTTGACTTACAAAAAAAAAGTTGTTGCATGTCCTTTACAGGATTAGTTAGTTAGTTAGTCGCAGTTCCAACTTCACAGCAGCGGGTCGTCCCCATTATGCTCAATTCCTGTGCCAGTGATGTGGCAGTCAACCCCAGCATTTTTTGGCTGTTAATGATTCCTGAGCAAGTTTACATTCAGTAGTTTACCATTGCTTTCTGAATTACCAGCAACCAAACCATTAAAAAAAACCCACACAGCTGTGTCGAACGCGAGTATGTGGAATTATGAACAGTGTCCTTAATCCCTTCCCCACGAAGCCGGTCTTGACTTAGAATGTGACCAAATAAGGGTTGTCGTGATAGTGCTTGAATATTCATTGGTTTGTTTAGTCGTCTATGGGATTCTCTGCATTGTTGGTAAGTACAAGAAATGGGCCCTTGTACATGCCCGGAGGCATATTGAGCATATGGTGCCTGCTCCATACTTGCATAGACTAATCAACCCTTACCGGTTAATGTGGTCACCTTTACTTTCCTGGCCATTTCCTGGTACCCATTTTAGGCTGAGTCAACCTGGGAACTCTGGACAATTTTAAAATTCTACTTCGATGCATGTTCAAACCCATGACCACAAAGTAGGCAGACAAGCATGCTAGCCTCTGCGTTACTGTGGTTCCCATAGCTTGGTTAGATAACTTTCAGTCAACCTTAGTCTGGGACTTGTCTTGTGCCAACCTTAGTCTGGGACATGTCTTGTGTCAACCTTAGTCTGGGACTTGTCTTGTGTCAACCTTAGTCTGGGACTTGTCTTGTGTCAACCTCTTGTCCTCACTGATCTCTGATTTGTTTGGATGTAATATTTTTGCCTTGGGTGTCTGTTTGATCTGTGGTTGTTTTCTCTCTATTTGTCCCCAGAGCGTTTGAGGATGAGAAGAAAGCAAAAATGGGAGTTCTGGAGTGTGTCAAACACGATCTTATGCAGCCTTTCAATGTTCTTTATGAGAGAGAAGGTAGGTGATTTTAATACAGAACATTTCTGTAATTTGTGTAAAGGAAATGGACTTTACATTATGTAAAATAAAATGTTCATGTATATGGCATTTCTATGATAGTCTTCAGGAGCTGTGAAATCACAATGGCTGTGACACACTCTGGTGTAGTGCCATGAACTGTGTGATTTATGTGTTCTGATTTTGTTTGCATTCTTTATACACCTTTAACCTGAATATATTTAATGAAACCAGTAGTCGACTTCAGGCTGCTGAATCTCCATAAAGGTTGTCCTCAAGCCGACGCAGGCCAAAATAATGGTCTCTTCTTTTTTTTTTGTAGGTTGGACACTCTTGTCGAAAATGCTTAACTATCATTTTACTAATTCTACAGTCACATTCATTCATTGTCATTTTACCAATTCCAGTTATATTCACCAGATTCTCCTAACATTAGCTTGTTATACAAGTGTTATTTTAGCCTGTTATGTCCTTTGGAGTCAGAGGATTGCTACTTGTTCAGGTTTTGATATCTGAAATGATGAAGAAAATGACATTGAAACACTGTATGTTAACTTTATTTATTTTAACTAACTTTGTTAGTAAGTAATACAGGTTTCCTACACTCACATACATACTGAGTATGTATGTGTGAAATCAAGTTTTTGGACACAAACATTTACAGGAAAAAAAATGTTATCATTATTCTTTGCAGCTGTCGCTATATACAGACAATGTGATTTATAATCTTTTTCTTTGTCATTCATTCACTATATTTATTGTTTGGGTGTAATTGCATTTTGGCTGTTTACAGCAGAGCTGGGATGTTTCCACTTTTTGGTCAACACACCTGGTTTCTTCCTAGTATTTGTTGACCAGGCTTGCCTTCCCTTGTAGTTTCATAGGATGTAGAGAATAGGACCTTAATAGAAGACAGGGACAGAAGGAAGGCATTCTTTCTCTCCCTCTCTCCATCCAAGGAAATTCCATCAATTCAGAGCTGAAACATGATGCTTTGGTACTGGGCTTACTCAAGGAATCGTCACCTTCTGCACATGGCTGTGTAGTCTGACTTGTATATATTGAGTTTCCCATTGATCACAGGCTGTCTTTAGTGAACAGAAGAACATGGTCTGTAGATTTGGGACTTTGCTTGCCTCCCATAGTATAGCACTGATATTTCATTTACATTTAGTAGATGACATGTGGACATTTTAACTGAATTGTCATTCTGTATTATTCATGTTCGATGTATATTGCCATTTAGTATTAATCGCATGCAATGAACATAAGAACCCGTTTCTCAAATTAGTAGAGCACACCTTCAATGGACATCCTTTGTTGTTTGTCCATCAAGAATGATGATGACCATTCATTTCATCCAGTGGGGTTTAAGGTGTTGGATGAAGAATGACTTGCGCGATGACTTGGATTAAAGTGAGGAAGAGTTGCGCAATTCGTCGACCTCACTCTCTCGCCTGAGTCCATCTGAGTCCAGTGGCAAGACAAGTCGAGACGATTGGAGACGAATACAGGTGCAGTGGATGACCAGGGCGCTCTACGTCCTTTACATAAGATCTGTAGGTAGACTGAGGATGCTAGAGGCTTTTCCACTTCGTGGTTTCTGGTCACTGCATCTCTAGGGGCCACCAACTTTGACATGCCCTGCTAATTTGGATAAAATCTACCATATATATAAATTGTGTTGCGTATCCCTTACGGGACGTTGCAGTCAACACCAGCATTTTCAGCTGCTGTTGATGTACTAGGCAAGTGTTACGTTCAGTAGTTTGCCATTGCTTTCTGAACGACCGGCCCCTATACCTTTTTCGAAAAAACCAGCACCACCAAATCTACCATATGTATACAAAATTCAAGATAGATGAATCAGCCATATGCAGATGTGGTTTGGTGCCTCAGACAGAAGATCACATACTCCAAGGATACTCACATACTCCATACTCCAAGACTGCTAAAAATGTGACATATCTAGGCAGTCCTCTGTGGCATACAAGGACATGACTGAAACTTTGCATCATCATCCAGTACCATGCCGGCTGGCATGAGCGATCATGCCTCTCCACAAATTATGATCTCTAATTCATGGATCAATTCATGTGTTCACTCCCTTCCGTGCCATGACACAAGACTGTCAAGAATCTTCTCACGCTGTCTTCCTCTATCTCTTTCCGCAAATCTTTCCAGTTGTCACAAGATATTCCAGTTTTTGTCTTCTCATAACGTGGTCAAAAAACGATGACTTCTCTTTCTGATGTTTGTAATTAAGTTGTCTTTGCAACTCAGCTTCTCTTGTAATGACCTGATTGCTCATTTTGCCTGTCCAAATAATTTTCAGCATTCGTCTATAAAACCACATTTCCAAGGCTTCTAGGGATTTTTTCACATGTTTTGCATAAAGTTTCATAAACCAGCACAGAGCCCCTGGTGTCTGAGGTGAGGTTAAGGGTTTTCCTCCATAAACAACACAGCCTTACCTTTCCCTTGTGCCAGTGACTGAAATCTGCAACAAAAAGGGCAGTTGACATCAAGTTCTTCTGAAAGTTGAGTCCTTAGCTGATACTCAACCTGCCATTTTTCAAGATAGAAACAGACTCACATAGATTTAAGCCTACCCACTTCCTAGACGAATGGAAAGTCACTTAGTTTGTCATAATAATTTCTGTCATGTTCACAGGAGAGTTTGTGGCCCAGTATAAGCAGACAGTCATCTTGATGCCAAATGGGCCATTGAAGATCACTGGTCTACCTCTGGAAGAAGAGATTTACAAGTCTGAGCTGTCTGTTACCAATCCTAACTCTGTGGTAAGTCCATATTCTAATGTTTAAACAGTGGTTAGCCAGTGTTCTAATCATAACTGTTATAAGTCAACTTTCTGATCCCAGCTCTGGTTAAGTCACTTTGCCGATTATAGTACTATTTTAGTGAATTATCTATCATAACTCTTGTAGGTCAACTTTCTAATCACGAAACTGTGGTAAGTCAACTTTCTGATCCTAACTTTTGTACATCAACATTCTAATCCTAGATCTGTGTTAAATTAATTACCATTCATAGCTATATTTTAAGTGATACTGCCCTAACTGTTACATATGAATTGATAAGCTGGAGCTATAATAACAATCCTGACGCTGTAATTAGTGAGTTTACAAAAGTGTAAACCCTTTTACTTTAATATGCTCAAATCTTTTTCCTTGTACCTCTCCCAGGGGAGTGCGCCATACCTAGATTATGTACCCCAGCGGTCTGACTTTAGCATACGTTCCTGTAGACAAATTCCATCCAAAACATCTGGCTTTGTCTACCCATGGGTTAGTTTTCTTTTACGTTCCTGTAGCAAATTCCATCCAAAATATCTGGCTTTGGCCTACCCATGATTTGTTTTCTTTTCCTAGAAATATCAATTTAGGAACCCTTTGAAACCACAAAGACAGCTCATAAATAAATTCACATGTATTGTTTGATGTTTCATAGAAGTAGAAGGCAATATTGGAGACTAGAGGACACGCTGGATAATATAAAAATTGAAAGCTTTAGTTACTTCACCAGGATTTGAACCTCTCACCTGCAAATGGCGACAGGGCCTCATTGCAGGAGCAATTGTACTTTGATGCATTTGGTCGTGCCGAATAGGTTCTTTTCTCACATGATGTCTGAACACCTTTATTTATTGTCTCTGTAAATTCAGTGCAGGGAGTGGTACCATGACATTTCTGAAGTCTTATTTAGCTGCCTGGTCGGGAGTAGACACATCTGTGGTCATGATTCTCCAGTCCTGTCTGTGGTCTGATGTTGTGATGAAGTTGGTGTTGCATACACTATTTGTTGCTCACCTGCTTAAACTTTCTTCTTCTTCTGCGTTCATCCGGAGAGTTTTTTCGAACGTGATTGCGTTGTGCCTGTTTACAGCAGAGCTGCGTTTTTGCGCTGTTAGGCCAACACATCCGACTTCTGCGGGCATTTGTTTACCGGGTTAACCTTCCCGGGGGTTTCATAGGACGGAGTTCGTGCTTTGTGCGACGCTTTCCGTGCTGCAAAAAGAGACCGTATGGGATAAAACCTGGTGCAATGAAGTCGACCCTGTCGACTTTTAAGCGACTTTTTTTTAACTTTCTCTCACTGTTGTGGTGTTATCCCCCATCCCAGCTGGCCCATTTGGAACAGTCAAAGACATCCTGGTCAGCCCTCAAGGGATGGGCATTCCCCGCCATCCAAGGAGGCTTCCATGATTGCAGAGCCAATACATAGCGCTCTGGTACTGGGCTCACTCAAGGAATCGGCTCGTCCTGCACATGGCTGCTTAGCCTCACTTCCGTATCTTGGGCCTTCCGTTCACCACAGGCTGTTCCTCCGGAAACCAGAAGAATGCAGTCTGCAGATGACATCCACACAGTAAGCTTTCGATTCGGGCTTTCCATGTAATGGATTTGCTATCCAAGCAATATTCCATTTCGTGCCACTGGGACGCTTTATCTGCCTATGATGAGCTTAAACTTTCCACAAACATCTTTCACTGTCTTCCCCTTCTGGCCTTGCCTAGTATTTCCTCCACATAAGGCTAATTTTAACTTCTCTACTTCTTCTTCCTGTTATGCCACAAAAATTATATTTGTCTTGTCCTTAAGGTTTTGAGAATGATCATGTAACAGATGCAGCTCTCAGTACCTCAGTGGGTTTTCTTTTCTCCATGATATTCTCAAGATTCTTCTCAAAAACAATATCACTGCTACTTCAGTTTCTTCATCATTTCATTACACATTGTCTAGGGATCACATCTGTACAGAAAAACAGATCTCAGTACCTCAGTGGTTTTCTTTTCTCCATGATATTCTCAAGATTCTTCTCAAAAACAATATCACCGCTACTTCAGTTTCTTCATCATTTCATTACACATTGTCTAGGGATCACATCTGTACAGAAAAACAGATCTCAGTACCTCAGTGGTTTTCTTTTCTCCATGATATTCTCAAGATTCTTCTCAAAAACAATATCACCGCTACTTCAGTTTCTTCATCATTTCATTACACATTGTCTAGGGATCACATCTGTACAGAAAAACAGGCCACAGCACTTTTTTTTTTTAAATACATAGCTCGCTTTGAACTCGAAGTCCATAGACTATTTCTAGTGCACTGGACTGATTTTTGTGTGTGGATTAGCTTTCCCTATTACTAGTGTCCCTCGCCATCAGGTGAACCCACACCAAGTTCTGAGGTACTTATAATTTATGTCCCCAAGTCAAAGATGAGAAGTCAACATTTTTAGTCCAACTGACCAATGTAGGAGTCCACTGCCTTGAGTCAGCACACCAGATGTTTAAGCACTGGCGCCCTTATCCATTTGGCCATGCTGACCTCTCCACCTCTGTTTAGTCAGCAAATTTATGTAAAAGTATTGGAGCACCTTTTATACACACCTTGGGGAGTGTTGGACGTATCGTGCCGCCCATCTTTATTTTCTGGTGCCCCTTTTACACTGGGTCAACCTCTGTGCACGTTTAAACACATGACAGCCAGGCCAGCATGCAAGCAAGCTAAATGTTCACTAACCCCAGCTTTTTGGACATGTGATATTTGTTTTTTTGTTTGTTTTTTTTTAATGAAGTTTTGTAATATATGGGGATTCTTTTTCCTCATCTCTGCGACACATCTTCCATCAGAAGTCACAGTGTAGCCTAAATATTGAAAACAATTGTCCTTGTCGATTTTTACACCATTGCTATATATATATATATACTAGCTGGCCCGGCTTCGCCCAGGCCCTGGCGGGGATCTATCTGTCTGTCTGTCTGCCTGCTTGTTTGTCTGTCTGTCTGTCTTCTGGCTGACCCGGCCCGGCTTCACCCAGTCCCTGGTGGGGAGCATCTCATTTAATTCATATAAGTAGTCATATTAGCTCTCCCATTCCCGACTATCTGTCTATCTGACTGTCTGTCTGACCCGGCCCGGCTACACCCAGTCCCTGGTGGGGAGCATCTAATTTAATTCATTTACGTAGTCATATAAGCTCTCCCATTCCCGACTGTCTGTCTGACCCGGCCCGGCTTCACCCAGTCCCTGGTGGGGAGCATCTCATTTAATTCATATACGTAGTCACATAAGCTCCCGTTCCCATCTGTCTGTCTGTCTGTCTATCTGTCTGTCTGTCTGACCCGGCCCGGCTTCACCCAGTCCCTGGTGGGGAGCATCTCATTTAATTCATATACGTAGTCATATAAGCTCCCGTTCCCGACTGTCTGTCTGAGCCGGCCTGGCTTCACCCATTCCCTGGTGGGGAGCATGTCATTTAATTCATATAAGTAGTCAAATAAGCTCTCGTTCCCGACTATCTGTCTATCTATCTGACCCGGCGTTGTTTCGCCCAGCTCCTGGCGCACAGTAACTTAAAAGAATGTCCTTCCACACACCATCCATTATTTTTAATGAAAACTGTTTTTAATCACCCACATGACCGTTGATAACTTCTTTAAGCAGAAAAAGATGGGTTACAATGTTATGCATTATGCATTATTTTTATGAAAACTTTGAAAATGCCTTAAAGTTTATATCATTATTTATTATAACTCATATGCCTGTAAAAAACTATAGAGAAAGAGTTTAACAATAGTGCATGTAAGTCCAACAATATGACTATAAAGTATATAAAAATGTTATTAAAAGTTATGCCCCTTGAAATAACTTTTCTAGAGTGAAGTCCCCCTGCTATATAGAAATTATATAATGAAAAATTAAATGTTATTAAGTAAGTAGCCGATTTTACACTAAGAAACTATTACAGTCGGTTGCACAGGAATGAAAGGAAGACGTGTAGAAAATTTAATCTCAATCGGATGTACCGTTATCGAACGCATCCAATACATAGCCAGCCACCCACACACATACACTCTGTTTTTATATATATATATATATATATATATATATATAGAGAGAGAGAGAGAGAGCAAATTGGAATGTGTACTTTCTTGGAAGCTACCATACATTCAGTTTTGCTTATGTCTAATAATTCCTTCTAATATCATTTCTAATCCTGTCTCTTATAGCAAAGCTGGCAGTTTCTCTTTTGTAGCTAACAAGCTAATATCACAACCATGTTGCTGTTTCTTTAAGCTTACTTTTTTTTTTAAACCACGCAGGATCTCTTTGGTGAAGTGGTTATGTCATCTGCCTCATGTTTAGGTCATAGTTTTTGTTTTTCATACTTCAGCATTCAGTTCACAAATGCAAATTTTTCAGAGACTCCTGGAGATTGTTGTCGCAGCTTCAGAGTTCATGCTCCATGCCGAGCTTTTGGCAGGCAATAAGCTGCTCTGTGAAGAGAGACCGAACTGTCTAGGATATAATTTGTGCCATGAAGTTTATCCACTTGCCTTTTAACCTATTTTTTTTTTACAATCATGTCTCTTCCCTCAGAGTATCCTGAGCACATCAATATCCAAGAAGTCGGCTAAGAAAAAGAAAAAGAAGGCGGGGAAAGCGATAGTTGAATCTGCAGATGATGCAGTTGAGGGAGAGGCAGAAGATTGAGTCATCAGTGGAATGCATCATCATCACGTGCCAGGTCTATAAATAAGTGCTACAAACATGTCAGAGGTGTTGGGGATGTCCGGTGGACTTTTGGCAGTATTTTAGACAACTCAATTAGCCATCTAGCAGTTGGTTCATAACAAGAGAGATTTGATTGGACATTGGTGGTAGGGTTCATCATCACACAGTGTGGATCATACTGGCCAGATTTTTGGGTGTGTGGACATTAGGAACTAAATTTGCATACTTCACTTGAGCTGCGTTCTCAAGAAAAACATTTCTATTGGATGTTTGTGACAGGAGTTAATGAACATAGAAGTAATGCAAAGTGATAGACCGTATTTTTGTGGCAGTACACATGAGAAACTAAAGTCTCTCAATTTTGGTTTTGTTCTAGGCTTACAAGAAGTATCTTGCACGATTGTGACAGAATATTTTTTTGCACAGGAATTGATAGCAAAAACCGTGACGATTGTGACAGAATATTTTTTTGCACAGGGATTGATAGCAAAAACCACTACGATTAGCGGGTTTTTGTCTTACATAACAAGCAAGTTTTAGTTATATTTTGAGGGTGCTGAGTCTACAATAGATCTGTCATTGGGTGATTGTGGTTGGGATAGTTATCATAGAATATGTAGTAACAGACACCTAACTGCCAGACTGTCGAAAAGTATAAGTAAAGCACCTCATACTATAGAAAACTTGAGCTGCAAAATTCAATCAACCATGAACAAGCCTACAAAGGGCTTAGCGTGCGTTGGTTGAGGCCTATGCTCCTTTGGGAGATGAAAGAGTGATCGAATGAACAGACTTTATTTTCAAAGGGTTAAGAATTGGGCACGCAGACCCGTCTAACATTCTGCCCTTATATAATTCTAGACAGATAAGGAGATACATAAAGTAAAAAGTAAAGGATATTTTTCCACGTCTGTAGCCATATTGGGCTTATGGTGCCAACCTCGTATTTGTTTAGATCAATAAGCACGCGAGGGTTGATGTGGTCAGCATCATGCTGGTCACCGTTGCATCCCAGAAAAATCTCCTGGAGCCCATTTTAGGCCTGGTCAGTTTTATTAAAAATCACCTGCCATGTTGGGGATTCTAACTGGTGTTGAAACAGATGTTGTTGAATCAGCTGGTATTGAAATAGCAGTGTTGTTGCCAGCCATTTCTATCTGCACATGCAAGACTAAATTCTCAAATTTAGAGTAATTTCTGTGTGTGTGTGTGTGCACTTTTTTTTTTTTTTGGCTGGATGAAAAAGAAATCTTAAGTTTTTAGTTCATATCTGGCATAGTGTTTATGTACTACAATTGTTTGGTCTTTTATGGTAATTCATCATGATTACTTTTTTACTTCGTTCATTTGCTTCTGTTGTAAAATGTAAATTAGGCAGGAGAGCTAATCTTATTTTCATGTACATGGGTGAATACCATTTTTCTTTTTAAAGTCTGGTTCTCTGGTGTGTGTGTTTTTTTTAATTTTTTCTCTGGACACTGGATTTTTTTTTTTTTAATCTTAAAGTAAAAAAAATCAGCTCCTAGTACTTCCTACCAGTTTCAAGTAGCAGTACATCCCACCAACAAAGCCAGCACTTCACGTAGCTTCTGATGATCAGAAGTAGATTCCCCCTCTATAAACTAATACTGTGAAGGGATGGTTGGCTGACTTGGTCATGGAGGACTTCCAGGTGTCTTTTTTTTTTTTTTCATTCGCTCGCTTTGGCCTCGAGTGTAGTCTGTATTCGTGCTACTACTTCTAGTTCAGTTGACTGATTTTTTGCTTGTGGAGTTGCTTTCCCTATTACCAGTGTCCGATACTCCAACTTCTGAGGTACTTGTAAATTACGTCCCCAAGTCAAGGACAAGAAGTCAACATTTTAGTCCAACTGACCAGTGTAGGGGTTAACCCGCTACCTTGGCATCAGCAAACCGGAAGTTTAAGAGCTGTGCTCTTATTCATTCGACCACATTGACTTCCATTTGTTTTGTTTTTAAGCCCTTTGAAGCTCAGCTTATTTCACATGTGCCAACCACTTAAATTGTGTCCAGCCACAGTATCCCTGTGCCTGCCATTTTGACCACCAGCTCGTCTTTAGGGATTGGGCAGCTGATGTTGGTGCTACTGGTTCATTAATCGGTGCCTATACAGAATAGAACTACTAAGGTGATGTGACAGAATCACCAGTATGGAGCTCATGGAGAGAATTAAACAAATACCAGTGAATCAAGGGGTGAGGGAAAGATGCTGGATTTGGCGTTTGTGCATCAAGAATGATGATGACCATTCATTTCATCCAGTGGGGTTGAAAGTTTGGAGCCCTGAGTTCTAAGATGGCTGGTAAAGCCTATTTTCGCTCGAAATGTTCTTTGACATTGTGGGCAAAGAATGCTTGACGTTCCAGAAGGAGGATCTCCTTCAGTGGTGTTTTTGTCCAGCCTTTTTTGCACAGCTCTTGCAGTCCTGTTTGCTTCACAAGTGACTGCACCCTTGCGTAATGATGTTCGCCATGAATTTTGGTCTTTGGTAGCAGTCTCCCAAGTGTTGTAATGAATTCCAAAAGCTTTTAGTGAGATCTTCTGGGTGTTTTTAAAAGTGTTTCCTCTTGCCGCCTTCGGAGCGTTTACAACAGCTCAGCTTGCCATAAAAAATGTGCTTGTGGAGCACTGGATAGGACACATTGTGAACACCTGAGAATAGTATCACTAGAAAGTCCTTCCTCTGGAATCCACACAGCAAATTAAATTTTTTATTTAAAAAATGTTTTGCATATCCTTTACAGGATATCGCTGTCAAGATCAGCATCTTTCAGCTGATTGTTGATTTCTTGGCAAGATTATGCTCAGTAGTTAGCCATTGCTTTCTGAGCGACCAGCTCCATACTCTCATAAGTCACTGGCGTGACTCGAACCGCTTCCAATTCTTGTGCGCTCACGTCGACCATGAGAGTATTCGGGGTTACGGAGAAAGCTGCTAACCTCTCGACCAGGGAGACCGGCAAATTAAATAAAAGGAGACCTAAAAACATGTGGAGAAGAGAATTAGAGACTCAGGTGAATGATATGGAGAGGACATGGACAGATATGCTTGAGATAGCATAAAGATGGGACAGCTTGGAGTCAGTTGTTAAGGGCCTCTGCTCTGAATAGGGATAAAGGGAGAAGAAAGAAGCACCAAGAAGGTTTAAAACACTCCACATAAACAGGATTAATTTGCATTCAAGACACATTTTCTGAGAGGTGTCTGTGATTGTTTTCAAAACCTCCTGCACTCTCTCACATGGAACCAGTGTAACTTGCAGCACTGTTTTGAAACCACAGTTTTAACTCTTCCATGACATACAGCCTCTTCTTGTGTCCAGAGAGGTGGCATCTGTTTTTGTGTGTGCAAATTGTATTAAATATTTGGAGACGGGCGTCTGTTTTTATTTTTATTTCTTTCCGAATTATGGTGGTTATTTGTTGAGTGTAAATTGAATTTTTTTTTCTCTTTTTTTTATTGTATGATTTTATTTGTGGGTGAGGGATGGTGTGTTGTTTTTTCACATGAAATTGTTCTGTATTACGCAGCTGATCATATGTGATGGTTTGATTAGTTACCTCTTTCACAACAGAGCACTGATCATCTCCTGGACTGGTTCTCCTTCTTCTACTTTGTCATTTCCCTTTCGAGGTGCTTCACATTTACTGATGCACCTCAGAGGTGTGTGTGTCTGAATTCAGCATGTGTTTGTGGAAGGTTGACTTCCTGGACATAAGATTCCCTCCACAGTAGCACTCTCCATCTAACCGTGGGTAGGTTGTTTTTTCTAGCAATTTTGCCCAGACTGGCCTACTCTTTGTGATTTATCTTTTATAGAAAGCACTGGCAAACTTCTGAATGTAAACTTGCCAAGAATTAACGAACTGCCAAAAAATGCTGCAGTTAACTGCAACATCCTGTAAAGGGTGTGCAACTAGGTTATAATTTTTAACATAGCTGCCACACTGAACCTCCTGTTTTTCACGCTTATCTGATAAGGCTGGTAATTCTCTCTCACTACCTAAGAGATCAGGGGGTATATGATATAATTAAAAACCACTCTTTCTTGGGGGTTCAAACCTGGCAACTTAGAGCCTACCCTTGACAGATTTAACACTCGGCAACATTCCCAAGAATTCATTAGTTACTCCTTGTACTAATCTACAGTAAACCAAAAGTGTTATGGAAAAGTGCCTGATCCACAGACAGGTTGATTTGATCAGCACCTTTTTAAAAGAGTTTTCCCCATACTAACAGAACTCAGGATTTAACTATTACCCTTGAATTCTTCCATCACCATCTCATTATATGGGGACACAGATCAGCCAGTTTCACAACTTGGTGCACAGGTCAGAAAATCACATTTGTAACCTGAGGATCCAAAAGGAAAATAAAAGAAATGTTTTGTGATTTGTTAGTTGTGGAATCTTGTTTGTATTATATTTCATGTTTTTTTTTGTAGACCTGAGGCATTATTTTTATTATTATTCATTTTTGTATTGTTCCTCGCAAACTGTCGGTGAGCTTCGGCTGTGGCTCTTCATGCATGTCATGGTCATGTATACAACATTTACGTAATGACGAGAATGCTGGGTGTGGTGAGTTAATTTTTCAAATAAAAATGATTAATTCATTTTAACTGTCCTTTTCTAACCTTTTATAGATTTGAAGTGTTCTTTTCATTATCATTGACTTGAGTATCGTTCCTTGCAAATTGTTCATAAGCGTTACCTGTTGTCTTTTTGTACATGTCCTGCCTTGTGAGTATCATTTATATAGTGGTGAGAATGCTGGATACCTTGAGGGTATTTTTATAATAATAATTATTAATTCATTTTAGCTTCCCTCTTCTAACCTGGGGTTTTCAGGTACTGTGTGGTCTTTTTTATATGTCAGTTATTTACATGCTGGCTTTGAATGCTACTGGAAGTCTTTAAACATAAATCTTTATGATTCAATGTCACAAGATGACAGCACAACTTCCAAATGATTTGGTTTTAAATGAGGGAGAGTTTCTCAAAATCAAATTTTCTGTCTCTCCTAATTCCATTTAATTTTGTGGCAAGATATATCACATCATAAAGTGAGATGCGTTGTGCTGTTTCAGGGCTCAGTATATTCAACTTCGACAAGTATTTTCTCAGGGTTTTTTTCCTTAGCTTTGACTGTCCCCAATCTGTCTGCAAGCCAGCAGGTTTGTGTCTCTCTTCATCAGGTTCCAATCCCTTGACCTGTTAAACATGGGAGACCCTATCAGTAGCTGCATTACTGTCACATAACTCTTGGGGTCATTGGAACACACAAGCCCATCTCTACCACTTTAAGGTGGAGACATGACAGAGGGATGGCAAGATATGACCACGGTGGCTGAAGTGACAGCAGGATGCATTGGATGGCACAGAGGATCTTGTTTCTTGTCTGTCTCTGCAAACATTGCTGGGAATCATCTTTTTGTCCATTGCCCAACTTTGGCCATGACAGAGGGATGGCAAGATATGACCACGGTGGCTGAAGTGACAGCAGGATGCATTGGATGGCCCAGTCAATCTTGTTTCTTGTTTGTCTCTGCAAACATCGCTGGGAATCATCTTTTTGTCCATCGCCCAACTTTGGTTGGATGAAGAATGACTTGTACGATAAATTGGATTAAAGTGTGGAAGAGTTACGCATTTTGTCGACCACATTCTCTCGCCTCAGTCTATCTGAATCCAGTGGCAAAATAAATCAAGACAACTGGAGCCGAATACAGGTGTGGTGAATCACCAGTACGCTCGTCGTGCCATGCTCATTAAGTTCCACAACGCTTTACAGGTAAACGTCTTGCTCGTTGAATCATCAATGATTTCTTCCTCGCAGTCTGCCGCACCTTGTCTTCACATGCTGAGTAGACATACCCAAGTTCACCGAATTGGTTACCACCACCTGGTTTAGCCAGCCTGTCACAGCCGTTGTCCAGTGGGGTGGCCGTTGTCGCATGCTGACGGCTACTAGGAGCCACAGGCTTGAGCTGAATGCCAGGCTTGGACCAGTAGGATATGGGCCTTGAAACTAGTGGTTCCTCAACAGTCTGCCAAACCCAGGAATGTTTTTGTTTGTGTCAAATCACACTTGTCTCCAAACTAAGTATTCTTGTTTTTTGTTGTTGCTGATAAAGACTTTGGGCAAAACGTTGCTTGTATCTGTGTGTGTTTTCTTTCGTCTAGCTTCCTAGTTATATTTTGTGTTCGTTCGGATTTCATTCTGCATCTATTTAGATTAGACAAGGTCTAGGTTACCGGAGTATATTTTAAACCTGTCAGCAACCCTTACATGGTTTAGCTGGCTGTGTCAAGGTAGTTAGTTGTCCATTGAATGTGGCATAAATCATCATCGGGTAGTCAGCAAGTTCTTTGCAGAATGTCGCTGTTGTATAAATCCTGCCAAATAGACTCCTGACCTTTTCTAGTTCCCTTTCCTCATTAATTACCATGCCCTGGGTGTATTTAATAGCCTGTGTCCACTGTCATTTTGGTTGGCTCCTATTCAGTTAACAGAGGCGGAGTAAAACAGAGATTACGGTGTCAACCTTTGGCTCCAGCAGACCACGTTTATCTCACAGTCTTGACTGTTTGGATAAGTAAAGTGCTGGTCGAACAGGTTGCTGCCTTGGTAAAATTTCTAAATTAGAAAACCTTCCCACAAAAAAAATATATAGGATATATATTCTGTGGTTACGGTGCTATGGAGTTTGTGCACTGTGTTGAGATTCTCCTTGTGTCTTCTATGGGCGGAGACTGGAGCACGTATGGAGATACCCAAATCATGTTTAGTTAATGAGAATGAGCGTTCTGGGGCTGTTGGGGACTGACACATTTCGTAACTGTACTTGGTGAGGTCGTGTTAGGATGCCGGTCATCACCTGGCCAGTATTCATGTGTGGATGTCATATGTTACCTTTTTTTTTTTTCTCAGACAAACAATTCAACAGCTTATTTGTCCTGGAGAAATCTGGCTTTGATCACAGAACCATACTTGGATGTCATTCTATGATCCACCACAGCTCAGACAAAGGTGAATAAATAAGAGGTCATCTGTGCAAATTAAACTTAGGAAATTGTGTGAAGTAGGCCCGCAGAAGTCGGATGTGTCGGCCGAAAGGCGTAAGTATCGCAGCTCTGCTGTAAACAGGCTCAACACAGTCACGTCCGGAAAAAGCACTCCGGATGAAGATGAACTCAGAAGAAGAAGTATACAGTAGGCCATCTAGGCTACCTCTCTGCCAAAATTTCTGCACAGGAGACATCCTCCACAATCGATCGCCATGTGCTTGACCAATTAGCAGGTAGTGACCACAGACCAATCAAGCTTGTAATGAATGTGGAGTTTGTTCCACAAGAGCAAAAGCCTTTGCCTCGTTGGAATTACAAATGAGCTGATTGGGACAGATTTGCCATACTAACAGACAAATATTGTGAAAACATAAATACACGACATTGCAACATGAAACAAATGGTGGAAAGTCTCAACGAAGGAATAATATAGGCAACCACTGAGTCCATTGCAAGAGGAGCAAGGAAAAATTACAAACCATACTGGACAGAAGAACTACAAATTTTGGAGGACAAAGTTGAAGACGCCACGAAGACTGCAGAGAGATAACGAACAACTAAGCGAACATCTGTCCCGAAGCCATCTCAGCAAAATATAAACGAACAGTAAATCAAATAACAATAGATTGCTGGTGGGAAACAAACAGAAAACCTGAACTGTTACAGGCATGGAAACAAACTATGGAAACTAGTGAAAACCATGAACAATGAAGGACCCAGAAACAACAATTAAACAAGGAAATGCCTTGCTTACAGGGAAAAGGGATGAAAATGCACTAATGGAACACTATCCTAATGCAAACCACATTGACATTACAACCGAACAGAAGAAAGCAATCAAAGATACAGACATTTTATAGTAATACAGAGACAGCAGCAGAATATATGATGGTAAATCTGGAAATGGTACAGGCAATGAATACCCTAATAAAGAAAAAATCACCAGGAAAGGATGGAGTAGGCACTAAAGCAAAAAAAAAAAACTACTAGCAGTCATAAATTACAGCTGGAAGAGAGTAGTAGTCCCACAGGCATGGAAGGAAGCTATAATAATACCAGTCCCTAAGAAAGGAAAAGACCTGGAAGAACCAAATGGCTATCGACCTATCAGTCTACTTAGCTGTGTAGGAAAATTAATGGAACGCATTATCAATGGCAGGCTAACGTGGCATCTGGAAGAAAACCAACTTTTAACACCAAGGAAGGAAGGACTGAAAGTAAAACTGCAAAAAATGTATGTTTGTGGGAAAATTTACAAATGGATCAGCCACTACCTTGAGAACAGAACTGCAAGGACAAACCAGCAAAAAGATGCTGTTGGAGCAAGGTGTCCCCCAAGGAGGCGTTCTTTCACCAACATTATTCCTAGCATATATAAATGACATCACGGAAAATTTTCCAGCTAGAGTACACACATCATCCTTTGCAGATGACCTAGCCATATGGACACCTGAAGAATATATTAGTACAGCTAACAGCAGAATACAGCAAGCCTTATTAGCGCTAGAGGACTGGTCAAAATCATGGCTAGTGAAGATAAGTGAGGAGAAAACATGCAAAGTGTTCTCCCTGTCAAATAAAACTCTGCACCCTAAGTTGGTATTGAATGAAAAAATATTGCGCCATGAAGAAAATCTAAACTATCTAGGAGTTTACCTTTGATCGTCGCCTGACATGGAAGACATATGTTGAGAATAATCGAACATGAGCAAGGCAAAGAATGGCAATCATGAAAAAGCTTGCTGGTACAACGTGGGGAGCAGATGAGAAAGTCCTGAAGGACGGGTGAGGCCAGTGCTTGAATATGCATCGCATCTTGGACAACAGCAGCTAAGTCAAACTTTTACAAATTAAGTATAGTCCAAAATCAAGGAATGCGGATCATAACTAGAACAACGCCTATTAATGAACCAGAAAAGATCACTTGTTCACAACCAATGCAGGATAAAAGAGATCGTAGAGCCCAGCAACAACAACAAAAATTTAGAACAGTGGTTCTCAACCGGTGGGGAATTGTCGTACTCCTAGCTTTATCTGTTCGTAACTACCCTCTTTATTTCCCATTTTAATTGCTGCTACTTGGTTCCAGTAAATATTCTTTATTATTCTTAAATCTTTTCCATCAGTGTTATCTTCCAACATTTTAATCAGTTCATCATGTTTTACTTTATCAAATGCCTTAGTATAATCTATGAAGCACAAATATATGTCTCTCTGTTTCTCTATTCACCTTTCTATTAGTGTCCGTAATGTATAGATTGCATTGTTTGTGCCCTTTCCTTCCACAAATCCATACTGTTCTTCACTAATTTCCATTTTTATTTTCTTTTTGGTTCTTCTCATTATGATTCTGAGTAGAAGCTTAGTGATATGGTTTATAAGGTTAATTGTACGAAAATCTTCACAATCAATTGCTCCTGGTCTTTTTGGTATAGCTATAAATACCGATTTCAGCATATCATCTGGGTAAATATCCACTGCTGTAAATTACATTTAACATTTTGGTTAATATATCTACTCCAAATTCTCCCAATACTTCTAATTCTTCTATTGTGATTTCATCTGGCCCAGCTGTTTTTCCTTTCTTCATACGTTTCATAGCGTCATCGACTTCTTCTTTTAGAATAGGTGGACCTTCTAAGTTACTATCTTCTGTTAAGTCTTCCCTTTCTCCTTCATATAATTCTCTTATATACTCATTCCACCTCTTCATTATAGCATCTTCCTCTAATATTATCTTTCCTGTTTTTGATTTCAAACACCCTGTATTTATTCTTATTTTTCTTCCTGTAAGCTCACTGATTTGTCTGTGCATATTTTTTGTATCTTTAATGGAATTTAATTCAATTTTTTTGCATTGCTCGTTTAACCAACTTTCTTTAGCCTTCCCACATTTATCTTTTATTTCTTTATTTATCTTAGCGTATTCTTGTTTGTCATTTTCACTCTGTTTTCTTTTGTCCATCAGTTTTAAGATATCTTCATTCATCCATTTTTTCTTAGCTATTTTGCCTCTCTCCGGTAATACTTCTTTGCTAGTTTGATGAATGGAGCCCCTTAACATTTCCCATTGTTCATCTATACTCTGTATTTTAGTTATTGCATTGTACCTATTTTTCACAGTCATTCTGTATTGTTCTTGCATTTCTTTATCTATTTTCAGAACCTCTTTATTAAGTCTCATGTTCTTAACCATTTTTTTCCCTCTCTTTAATCTTACTTTTATTTGTCCACATAGTGGTACATGATCACTATTACAGTCAGCACCAGGCATTGTCTTTACATTAATTAAAGCATTTCTAAATCTTTTATTAATTAGTATGTAGTCAATTTGGTTGTGTATTTTATCAGGGCTTTTCCATGTGTACAGTCGTCTTTTATGGTGTTTAAACCATGTGTTTCCAATTATCATATCATTGATATTTGCCCATTCTATTAGCTTCCCCCCCCCCCTTTCATTTCTTGTACCTAAACCATAATTCCCCACTACATCCTCCATTTTTCCCTTTCCTACTTTTGCATTAAAATCACCAAGTATTATCTTTATTTCTTGTGATCCAATTTGAGCCATCACCATTTCTATTTTGTCATAAAAGTGTTGTATTTCTTCATCACTACTGTTTGCTGTTGGTGCATATACTTGTATAATATTTATGTCTATTGGTTTGCCTTTGATTTTTACCATAATAACTCTATCTGAAATACACCAGTATCCATTAATTGACTTGGCTGTTTTTTCGTCTAATATTATTCCTACACCTTTTTCATGTGTATCCCCTCCAGAATAAATTATTGTGTGATTGTCAGCTATAATTTTGCCCGACCCCTTCCATCTCATCTCACTAACGCTTAGTATATTCATTTTCATGCTATCCATCTCTCTTAGAACATTGGTCAACTTTCCTAGCTCATTTAATGTCCTAACATTCCATGTTCCTACTCTAAATTTATTTATATATAATGAGAGAGATCAAAGAGAAGCCAGGAATACTAATAAGAGGTTATAATATAAACAATATACGCTATGCAGATGGAATATTGGTGGCAGAAAATGCAACAGACCTACAACAATTATTGGACATTGTAGTATCAGAGAGTGCACAGAAAGGACTCTCCTTGAATATCAAGAAAACAGTAACAATGGTGATATCAAAGAAAATGGGGACACCAAAATGTGACATAGAAATAGAAGGGGAAATTATCAACCAAGTGGATAATTTTAAATACCTAGGGGCACTTATAACATCAGATGGAAGATGTACAACATAGATTATAGTGTGTGTGTGTTTTTTTTTTGTTTTTTTTTTGCCTCAATATAAAATTCAATATCTCAGTAACCAACTGAGGGAAAATGATGAGATTTAGCATATAAACTTATCATTATGTCCACCCAACAAAAAAAATATTTGTTCTGGAGATTGTACAGCAGATTTCAAAGTTTGTTTATATGCGGTATATAAATTACGGGTCTGAGATTAAGTCCATCATTTTAACAGTATTACAGCTTCACCAAGACACATCCCCGTATTTTTTAAAATTTTCTGGTGACTTTCGTTTTGAAACAAACAACGCGAAGTTAAATGAGATTGTTCAGAGGTGTCTCCAAATGGGGGTTCTTTCATGAAACGTGATTATGTAAATAAACTAGCTGACAAGGTCCGGCTTCTGGCGGGGATCGATCGATCTATCTATCTATCTACCGACCGACCGTCACGTCCTGCTCATGGCTGTTTAAATCCTCACTTCAATATATTGGGCGTTCCTTCACCACGGTCCGCTCCCGCACAAACCAGGCCAGTCTGCAGACGGTATCCACTCAGCGAGTTTTCAGTTCGGACATGTGCTTGTCTTTGTACCCTTCAGAGCTGCTCCAGGCACGACGGAGATTCTGAAAACTACCTAGTCAGAGCTGTTCCGAACAAGAGCGGCATTCGGAAACTAGGTAGTCAGAGCTGTTCCTAGCACAAGAGACATTCAGACGAGACGTTTCACTCGGACCTAAATGCGTAGTGCCAATTTTTATTTTGCCACCCGTAGGACGGCACTTCCGACTTCGGCGGGCATTTTTTAATGAGGTTAGCCTCCTCGGGTTTCGAGGCACGTTAGACTTACTGTTGTGATACCGCCCACATCTCAGCTGGTCAAGATAGAACGGTCAACGACACCAGCCCTCAAGGGAAGGCAGGGGCAGACCATGGGCATTCCCTCGCTATCCAAGGAGGCTTCCATAATTGCAGAGCTGGCACATATTGCTCTGAGACTGGGATCACCCGAGGAGTTGCCACGTCCTGCTCATGGTTGCTTCAGTTCCTCACTTCCATGTGTTGGGCATCTCGCTTGCCACTGGTCGCTCAAGCACACACCAGGAATTGTCAGACTGCCGGCGACATCCCCTCGATAAGCTTTTGCTTTTGACTTCGGACCACGCAATAGGTTCGCTCGCCGTGCGTTCTTCTTCTTCTTCTTCTTCGTTCATGCGGAGTTTTTTTTTTCGGTTGTGCCTGTTTACAGCAGAGCTGAGTTCTTGCGCCGTTAGGCCGACACATCCGACTTCTGCGGGCATTTGTTGACCGGGTTAACCTTCCCGGGGGTTTCTTAGGACATTTGACTCAAACTGGTGTGGTGTTATCCCCCATCCTAGCTGGCCCATATAGAACAGCCAAAGACATCCTGGTCAGCCCTCAAGGGAAGGCAGGGGCAGACCATGGGCATTCCCCGCCATCCAAGGAGGCTTCCATAATTGCAGAGCCAACACACAGCGCTCTGGTACTGGGCTCACCCAAGGAATCGTCACGTCCTGCACATGGCTGCTTAGCCTCACTTCCGTATATTGGGCCTTCCGTTCACCATAGGCTGTTCTTCCGGAAACCAGAAGAATGCAGTGTGCAGATGACATCCACACAGTGAGCTTTCGACTCGGACTTTCCGTGCAATGGATTTGCTATCCGAGCAATATTCCATTTCGTGCCACTATGACACTTTTTCCACCTTATTTGAAGCCCACACAGTGAGCTTTTGATTCTGACTTTCCACGTAATGGATTTGCTATCCAAGCAATATTCTATTTCGTGCCACTAGGACACTTTTTCCACCTTTTATGAAGCTCACATAGTGAGCTTTTGATTCGGACTTTCCACGTAATGGATTTGCTATCCGAGCAATATTCCATTTCATGCCTCTGGGAGGCTTTTGTAACCGACATACCTGTGGTATGAAGTGTGGCAGTCTGAATACTTCTTCATACACCTTTAAATGTCAACCTGTATGTAGTTAAAGTAAGCTGCGGTCAACTTGAGCTTGTTGATATCTCCATAGAGCTTGTCCTCAAATGAAGCAGGAGTGGGCCAAAATATCTTTCTCTGTTCTGCATATATTGGGCAATCCTGCAGCAAATGTTTTGCTGTCATTTTTCCAGTTCGACAATTACATTCATCGGTATCTCCTATTTTTAGTTTATTGAACAAGTGGTATTTCAGCCTGTTATGTCCTGTGCGGAGTCTGAAGATTGCTACTCGTTCTCTTCGGTCGAGTTTGTAATATGCATCATCCTTCTGGTGGCCTGGATGCTCTGATTCCCATTTGGTTTTATTGGTGCTTTTTATCAGTCTCTTTGCCTCATTGTAAGTTATGTCTATGTCAGGCTGTGGTAGTCGTCCGCCCTCTTTTGCCAGTCTGTCAGCCTCTTCATTTCCAGGTATACTGCAATGTGATGGGATCCACTGTATTAACAAAGCGCCTCGTCAACCAACACAGAACTGGCACTATTAGCCACCGGACGCTGATGAATATGCTGGGGGGGGGAGGATCTGAGCACCTATGGACATGTCCGGAGTGCAACGAAGATACCCCAACTGATAACTGAAAAAAAAAAAAAAACTGAAAGGTTATGTCTATGTCAGGCTGTGGTAGTCTTTTGCCAGTCTGTCAGCCTCTTCATTTTCAGGTATACTGCAATGTGATGGGATCCATTGTATTACAACTTTTTTGGATTTCTGGCTTTGATCATGGAGTGCTGCTCTTAGGTCAGCTATTTCTGTGCTGTTATTGCTCTTCAGTATTGAGACAGCTGACTTTGCATCTGTGAAGATAGCTATTTGCTTCTCTTTATTTTCCTCCATCAAGAGCATTTCTGCTGCAGTTTTCAGAGCCTCTACCTCTGCTTTGAAGTTACTTGAAAACTTTCCAGTTGCCACTGAATGTTTTTTTTTCACTCCATTTTTTAAATTTAGGAGAATTCCTCCTCCTCCATTCTCTATTGAATTTTTGGCTGATCCATCTGTATATGCATGGGTCCAATTGCTGCTTGGGTAATGTTCTTTTATGTAGTTTAGGGTTATTTCTCTTCTTTCGGTTTCATGCTGAGTGTTCTTTTTCTCAATACCAGGAATGTTTTCTATCATCTCAGGCAGTTGCTGCTGTCTCCAAGCTGGGAAGTTGTGTGCATAGTAAATGGGCTTGACTGTTGATATGTTAAGTATGGGATCTGCCCTAATCTTTCGTTTTGCAGTTTCTACAAAGTTGCTACGCTTCAGTCTTCCTTTTCCAAAACCATTAAACCTGTTATACATAGGGTGGTCTGTCAATCTTCTAAATTTTTCTGCTTGTTGCTGGGCTCTGCTATCTCTTCTGTCCTGCATTGGTTGTAAACAAGTGATCTTTTCTAGTTCATTAATAGGCGTTGTCTTCAGGCTTCCAGTTATGATTCGCATTCCTTGGTTTTGGACTCTACTTATTTTGTTAAAGTTTGACTTAGCTGCTGTTGCCCAAGCTGCAATGCCATATTCCATTACTGGCCTCACCCGTCCAGTATATAGCTTCTTGAGAACTTTCTCATCTGCTCCCCACGTTGTACCAGCAAGCTTTTTCATGATTGCCATTCTTTGCCTTGCTCTTGTTCGATTTTTCTCAACCTGTGTTTTCCATGTCAGGCGACGATCAAAGGTGACTCCGAGATAGTTTGGATTTTCTTCATGGCGCAATATTTTTCCATTCAATACCAGCTTAGGTTGCTGAGTTTTATTTGAGATGGAGAACACTGTGCATGTTGTTTTCTCCTCACTTATCTTCACTAGCCATGATTTTGACCAGTCCTCTAGTGCTAATAGGGCTTGCTGTATTCTGCTGTTAGCTGTACTAATATATTCTTCAGATGTCCATATGGCTAGGTCATCAGTAAAGGATGATGTGTGTACTCTGGCTGGAAAATTTTCCGTGATGTCGTTTATATATGCTAGGAATAATGTTGGTGAAAGAACTCCTCCTTGGGGGACACCTTGCTCCAACAGCATCATTTTGCTGGTTTGTCCTTGTACTTTTGTCCTGGCAGTTCTGTTCTCAAGGTAGTGGCTGATCCATTTGTACATTTTCCCACAAACATGCATTTTTTGCAGTTTTACTTTCAGTCCTTCCTTCCATACTTTATCAAATGCTTTTTCTAAATCTATCCAGACCGCTAGTGTGTGCGTTTTCTCTTGGAAGGCATCCTCTATTTCCTGAGCTATATAGGTTATTTGATCTTCAGTGGATCTGTACTTTCTGAATCCTGCTTGGTGTGGTGTTAAGAGTTTGTTTTCTTCCAGATGCCATGTTAGCCTGCCATTGATAATGTGTTCCATTAATTTTCCAACACAGCTAAGTAGACTGATAGGTCGATAGCCATTTGGTTCTTCCAGGTCTTTTCCTTTCTTTGGGACTGGTATTAGTATAGCTTCCTTCCATGCCTGTGGGACTATTCCCCTCTTCCAGCTGTAATTTAGGACTGCCAGTAGTTTCTTTTTTGCCTTTGTCCCTAGTCCTATTAGCATTTCATTTGTGATTCCATCCTTTCCTGGTGATTTCTTCTTTTTTAGGGTATTCATTGCCTGTTCCATTTCTTCCATTGTTAGATTTGCCATCATATATTCTGCTGCTGTCTCTGTATTACTATGATGTATCAGTTTATCTTTGATTGCTTTCTTCAGTTCGGTTGTAATATCAATGTGGTTTGCACTGGCATAGTGTTCCATTAGTGCATTTGCAGCCTTTTTTCCTGTAAGCAAGGCATTTCCTTGTTTAATTGTTATTTGTTTGTTTCTGGATCCTTCATTGTTCATGGCTTTCACTAGTTTCCATAGTTTGTTTCCATCCCTGTCAAAATTCAGGTTTTCTGTTTTTTTCCCTCCAACAATCTCTTGTTGTTTGATTTACTGTTCTTTTATATTTTGCTGAGATGGCTTTGAGAGAGATGTTCGCTTCAATTGTTTGTTCTCTCTCTGCTGTCTTCCTGGCATCTTCAACTTTGTCCTCCAAACTTTGTAGTTCTTCAGTCCAGTATGGTTTGTAATTTTTCCTCGCTCCTCTTGGAATGGACTCAGTGGCTGCCTGTATTATTGCTCTGTTTAGACTTTCCACCATTTGCTTCATGTTGCCATATCGTGTATTTATGTTTTCACAATATTTGTCTGTTAGTGTGGCAAATCTGTCCCAGTCTGGAGTAGAAGTGGTAATCCATCTTCTGGAGTAGAAGTTCGGTGTGTCATCCGCTTTGTTGAGTAGATGGAGATTTGAGTCTATTTCCCAGTCCTCCACTTCATCTCCTCTTTTGTCAGTATCTGAGTATCCCCATCTTTCTGAACGGCTATTAAAGTCTCCGACAATAATGCAATTTGTGTCAGTTATTTTCATGTTTGAGAGTGTAAGATCCTTATCTGCTGGGCTATAAAGATTGTAAATTCTTATTTTCACGTCCTTTATCATTATATCAACACCTATAATTTCTGTTTGGTTGTCAGAGATCACAGATACTTCGCTGCAAGGTATTGTATTTCGTGTAAGTATTAGAACTCCTCCTTTATGTCCTTCACGGTCGAAACATGTGGCCTGATATCCCCTGACTGAAAATTTACGCTTGGCGTTGAGGTGTGTCTCTTGAATGCATGCCACATATATTCTATCTTTATGAAGACGCTGTGTCAGGGATTCTTTCTTGTTATAAACTCCTTCGGCATTCCACTGTAGTATGTTGAGTGTCCTTGGTATTTGGTCAATAGCTCTTAACCTACTCCTCTGTGCCTTGACTCCACAGCACAGGGGAAGGTGACCACCAGTAGTCATGGGTGGACCCCCTCGAGGCAGGGGGCCCGGCACTATCACCGCCTGATGGGACTTCACGGGATTAGCACCATAACGATTAATTTTCATCTGTGGCATCATGAAATGATAAAGTTACGTTGCACTTCTTTGTCAAGCCTGTGGCTCAGTACATCCGATTTCGACAAGCATTTTTCGGGATGCTTTCCCTAGCCTTTGACTATCCCCAGTCTACCTACAAGACAGCAGGTTTGTGCGTCACTTCATCTGGTCCCTCTCCCTTGACCTGTCCGACATGGGTGACCCTACCAGTAGCTTTGCTACCGTCGGCATAGCTCTTGGGGTCATTGGAACGCGCAAGCCCCTCTACCTCGTCAAGGTGGACGCACGGCAGAGGGGCGCCGTGCGTTCCATTTCGTGTTATTGAGACGTTTTTCCACTTTTGTCTACACTCTCTATGAGTTAGATACAGTTTTCGTAACCATTTCGTTCTACTGGAGCACTTTTCTGACTTTTTGTACTCGCTCACGAGGTAGGCTACATGTGTTGCCGGCTCAGCACCTTACCGTCGTACAGCAGTGAACGAGAAACGGCCAGGCTCTCTCATCCGGGAATCCCTCATATCCCCCAGCTGAGAGCCTTCGAACATGTATCAGACCTGAGCATGTAGCTTGCTCAGTATCTCACCTCTATTTTTCGGTAGGTGGGTATCGGCCCGGCTCTCAGATTCGAGGGTTAGAGGCAGAGCAGCAGGTTGTGCCTCTCTTAGTCTGGCTCCTATCCCATAAGCTGTCCGATATGTAGTTTTCATCCATCGGCAAGCAGATGGGGTCAATGGGACACGCAAGCTCCCCCACCACGGCAACGTGGAGACACATCGGGGGAGTTGCCTCAATATAAAAGAAAAACTGACAACTATTTTCATAGTGCAAAACAAGTAATCATGTTCCGTCTCTGAACGGTAAACAGCAGAGTAGACAGTCTTTCACGAAGACTCAAAGCGGGTCTGTCACCCATGTGTACGTGTGAACAAACTACACAGACAGCTGAACAGATCCTTAAAAATGGACACATGATGACTAAATTGCGGTATCATTTCTGGTCACTCCATACACACATTAACGCACAGCTATTTGGAAGCTTTCACGAACTCAATATAAAAAGCTAACATGAATACTTGTGTACACTTTATTAACCAGCAGCTGAAGAAACAAGAAGGAAATGAAAAATAAGGTAAGAAATATATTCCTTCTACTTTCCTGTTAATTTACAAATTATTTACCCCGTGCCTTTGTAAATTTTCTGTTTTTACTAATATTACACATTGCACCCCTCTCGGGAGTCTCCGTGGTGAAGTGGTCAAGCCGTCTGACTCGGGCTCCGAAGGTTGTATGTTCGATTCTGGGCCGCGTCCTTCATTTCAAGAGTGTATTTTTTCGGAGACTCCCGAGGGTCGTCGCTGGAGCTACGGAGTTCGTGCTTTGTGCGACGCTTTCCGCGCTGCGGAGAGAAACTGAGCCATATGGGATAAAAACCCGATGCAATGCAGCCGACCCTGTCGATTGTAAGCTACTTCTTTCATTGCATCCACTCCCATACGAATCCGGATACGCCTTTGTGTGTCATCTGAATTTGCAGGTCCCCATTACCGTAAACATAACTTTTTAAGCGAGAAATCACTAGTTGTTCAGAAAAACATCAAAGGAATGCCGCCGCTTTCAATGATTTCAGTTGTTTTTGGACCTATCAAAGACATATTCCTTGGGTGGGGGTAAATATATAAGACGGCTGGAAAAATTTCATAACGATGCAACAGTTTTCAAAATAATTGATCGTGAATGAAGGCATTCAAATCGGAATATACTATAAGAGCAGAATAGGGCACGCAAAAGCCGCATTTCAGAAAATGAAGAGTATCTTATGCAATAAGTCGCTATCAATGAATGTAAGAAAGAGAGTGCTAAAATGCTATATAGAACCAGTTTTGCTGTATGGCAGTGAATCTTGGAATGTAAATGAACAAATTAGGAAGAAGTTAGAAGCAACAGAGATGTGGTTTTTAAGAATTCCTTGGACTGCCAGAGTAACTAACAACGATTGCCTGAAAGAGGCTAATGAAACTAGAACACTATATACAACAATAAGAAAGAGACAAACAGCTTTCTTTGATAATGTGACGAGAAGAGAGGTATTGGAGAACATCGTGACAACTAGAAAGATCGAGGGGAGGCAGAGGCAGACCAAGAGAAATGATGCTGGACAGATTGAGACGGTGGCATGGATGAATATCATCAGCAGAGTTGATCCAGAACACCAAAGACCGAGATCTGTGGAGAGCCATGAACGCCTACGCCAGCCGGCACGGCACTTGATGATGATGACGTCTAATGACTCTAATCAGTTTACGATCTTCATTTGTTTCTTGAAGGACTTGTTCATTGGTTTTTCTGTCTGTCCATGGTATTCTTTGCATTCTCCTCAGAAACCACATCTCCACAGCCATCAGCTGTTTTTCAGCTTGACTGCCTATTCAATAATTCAGGTCAAGACAGAAGTCAATAGGTGAAAGTCAAAAGACAAAGGGTCAAAAGACGGAAGCCAGGACATAAGTCATAAGACAACGGTTCCGGTTCAAAACAATTCCCAAAGATATCTATAGAACCAACTATAATGATACATGAGCTACTTAATTAGCCAAGTGAAAAGATAGAACAGTGTGAGTAAAGGAAGAAGAGAGTTGTTCTATCCCCAAACGAAAGATTTAAAACTTATTGGAGATCTGACAAAATTGGAACAACCAATTTTTCTTTGTGACCAGACGTGTTACAATCATTAGTTAAAGGGAAGTAACACTTCACAGAGAGGAGGGGAGCCTGTCAGCATCCCCAATAAGGAGTTAGAGAGTTAATTCTAGTCTAGTAGGGAGACACCAGACAGGAGAGACACCAGCGCTATAAATAGCCTCACAAGGAGACACATTTGTGTCAGACCAGGGGCCAACGCGTACAAGTGAGCAAGGGCTTTCCCCAAGCCATTGGGAAGCATTGGCCTTGCGAGTAACCGTGAAGTGCCCGGTTACTCAAGCTCACAAGCCAGCGTGCTTGAGACTCTACGCACGCCAGACCCGCTACTGCACGAAGAGGTCAGCCTCCGTGCTTGACCACGGAATGTGTAGCGTGCGGACAGACCCGACTGGAGACGGTAGAGAGTAGACGTGTCCTCTACAAATGCTATAGTTTCTAGGCAATAGTCAAACATTAGGCTGTACATTTAGATTGTGATTATTAGCATCATTTCTCACCACTTCATTGCATTCGTGTTGTATAATGATGATGAAGCATAACGCTCGCAGAGCCATTGAATTATCAGCTCCAATAAATTGCATTCCTTTTGCAAATGTCACGAGTCATTATTTCGTGCAGTGCGAAAGTAGGGGTGTCCTGAGAACTCTGTAGCGAACAAGTCGCTGACAGGGTGGTCTGTGTCTGCAGCTACTCTGAGGTATCCCTTCGCCTGCATCACCTTGAGCCTACCAGCAACAGTCGGCAGACTAAGGATGTAACGCATACACACTACTGGGGTGTCTCTAGTGCATCCCAGAATGACCCGCATAGCTTCGTTCTGTATGCGTTCTAACTTCACCAGCTGACTCTCTGAGACAGTGAGCAGACCTAATCCATAATCAATTACTGAGAGGATCAAGTGCTGGTATAGTGTGAAAAACATTCTCTGCTCTATGTCCATTGCAGCCATAGTTTTAAGTGCATTGAGTCCCTTTTGAGATCTTGTCACGACCGTCTCCACATGGTCCTTGAAGGATAGGCTCCTGTCAAATGTGATCCCCAGATACTTCAGTTTGTTCTCTCTGCTGACATTTCTACCATCTATCGCAAGGCTTGGGACATCAGCTCTTACAATCCTGTTGTCCAGAGAGCACCACAAAACATCCGCCTTTTCCGGGTGGATGACAGCACTCATTTCTGTGCACCAGTCAATCACTTTATCTACTGTCGCCTGTAACTCCTGGGCTGTTTGCTCCCTATCTCTCCCCTGCCTATATGCAAGAATATCATCTGCAAATATTAGTATTCTTCCAACCCTTGGTGCTTCTAGGTTTGCAATCTTGCTCGTATACACATTAAAGAGCACCGGTGAGACTGCAGATCCCTGTGTCAGTCCCGGGGTTAACATATGTGGCTCTGAGGTCCATGCGCCCAGACGGAGAGCAACGCGACGAGAGTGCAGGACGGCTGCTATCCAGTTCACCAACCAGGGATTGACCCCCTTCTCCATCAGTGCGGTCATCAAAATATATCGAACTCTATTGTATGTATCCTCGAGATCAAGCGCTACCGCCATCGTTTCCTGTCTACTCTGGAACCCCTCATAAACATCAAAGGCAAAAGTGGCTGCATTTGATCAGGTATCTTTTCCTGGCCTGTAGCTACCCAGGGGTTTATATAACTGGCGTACCCAGTTACCTAAGCGTACCTAATCATATATTAGTCTCTCCAATACAGGACCTCTCTGTCTGGCACTGCGACAATTCCAGTATCCACACTTCGAAACAAGACAAAATGAAAAGTGCTACACAGCTGAAATACTATATGGAATGTACAGTGATGAAAAAAATTTGGCAATACTTCTCTTTTCACAACCCATTTTAAGGGAAGTGCAAAAAGTTAATAAACTATTTGAATCTCAAAATGTTGATAAAGTTAAATTACTTGACGACCTCACTTTGCTATTTCACTCAATTGGTAAAAGACTTATATTGCCAACTTGTAAAGCGGACTTGTTCA
Source organism: Cepaea hortensis (assembly GCA_963921405.1). Lineage (NCBI taxonomy): Eukaryota > Metazoa > Mollusca > Gastropoda > Stylommatophora > Helicidae > Cepaea > Cepaea hortensis. Next base: position 96,180,524 of record OY992883.1, on the reverse strand, counting down.
CTTGCATTATAGAGAGCTATTTGGCTCCCAAGCCGTACCTGGGATACCAAATCGAATCAAAAATTGATGGTTTAAAAACAAAAGGACTGTTAACAGAAAATGAAGAGAACAACTTAAGAAAGCGCTGTCAAGATTTTATTGTCTCATTATTCGATCAACTGAAGCAGAGACTTCCTGAAAATTTAGATGTATTGAAACATATTTCACTCTTTTCTATTAACAACATACCTCAGCCAGTAAAGGACATACCTAAATATTGTCAAGTTATTAAATTTTTAGGGGCTAGTGTGGCGGAAGCAGAATATTAGTTAACAAAAATAAATTTGGTTGACTGGACAAACAAAACAGAAACTGAAGCTTTTTGGAGTGAAGTAAGACAATTTAAAGATGTCTCAGGTAACAGTCCATTCCGTGAGCTCTTTGAATGTGCGATGTCTGCCATGATACTACCCCATTCAAATGCTGATGCAGAAAGAGTTTTCAGTACTGTGAATTATAGAAAAAGTAAACTAAGAAACAGGGTGAAACTTGATCTCTTAAATGCTATATTGACAATAAGATTTGGCCTGATGAGAGCAGGAAAATGCTATTCAACTTATCAGCTCCCTGATCATATAATAAAAGAAATTGGAACAGTTAAAGTACACCAGAGTCATTTTGAATGTGAAGCTTCAACTTCATCATCCAAGCTAAGTGCATCTTGTGAGACAGGCATCAGTGAAGATGAGGACATGATTCTATAGCAGTATAGGTAAGTCACATCAATTTTCTTTGGTGCAGTCAACATCAGAATTTTTCAGCTGCTGTTGATGTACAAGGCAAGATTACGCTCAGTAGTTTGCCATTGCTTTCTGAGCGACCGGCTCACATACCCCTGTAAGTTACCAGCGCTGCTCGAACCGCTGTCGGTTCGGGCGCAGCTGCGTTACTCACGAGAATATACGGGATAACGGCGACAGCCGTAAACTTTTCGCCAGGGAGAGCGGCAGTCACATCAATACATATGTAATTTCTTACTTTCTCAATCTGGATATTTTTCCTAGATACTTTCCAACGAAATCTAGATATTTATGGATGTTGTTTGGGCCGTTTCTAGATACTTTTGGTCAAAAAAAGTGGCAACCCTGCTCCCGGTGTACGTTCAGGTCACGGCACGACGCACTGGTGGATCGGTAACACCTAATGATGAACGCCTGCACGCAAGGTTTGTTTGTGCCTTTTTCACCATGTTTGTTCTTTTAGGACCCGGTTTAGTCGCCAGCTACCGAAGTAAGTGTTTGGTATGACAGAGCTATGAATTTCTATTGAAATGCTTGTTTGTTTGGGTTCATGACACGGTAACGCTCCATCCAATGTATTCAATAATTAATTAATTTCATTTCACCGTGCAAATGGTGGCACACACAAACTCAAACATTTAATAGCAATGTCAGAGTTATCGAACTTTGCCCTTGGGGGGGGGGGGGGGGTGCTGCCCAATTTTTATTTCCCGCGCTATTCTGTGCGACCAATGATTCACTTCAGGTTGTTACCATGTCGCGCTAGATTTGATTTATTCGAAACCAGCGTGGTACGACGAAAGGGGAAACTACTCTTATATTTGCAGTAGAGGTCCTGCTATCGCCAAGAGTTTGAGGCCGAGAAACTTCTTCTTCTTCTTCGTTCATCCGGAGTTTTTTGTGTGGATGTGATTGCGTTGTGCCTGTTTACAGCAGAGCTGCGTTCTTGCGCCGTTAGGCCGACACATCCGACTTCTGCGGGCATTTGTTGACCGGGTTAACCTTCCCGGGGGTTTCTTAGGACGTTTGACTCTCACTGTTGTGGTGTTATCCCCCATCCCAGCTGGTCCATATAGAACAGCCAAAGATCCTGGTCAGCCCTCAAGGGAAGGCAGGGGCAGATCATGGGCATTCCCCGCCATCCAAGGAGGCTTCCCTACTTGCAGAGCCGATACATAGCGCTCTGGTACTGGGCTCACTCAAGGAATCGTCACGTCCTGCACATGGCTGCTTAGCCTCACTTCCGTATATTGGGCCTTCCGTTCACCATAGGCTGTTCTTCCGGAAACCAGAAGTATGCAGTCTGCAGATGACATCCACACAGTGAGCTTTTGATTCGGACTTTCCATGTAATGGATTTGCTATCCAAGCAATATTCCATTTCATGCCACTAGGACACTTTTCCACCTTTTATGAAGCCCACACAATGGGCTTTTGATTCGGACTTTCCACGTAATGGATTTGCTATCCAAGCAATATTCCATTTCATGCCTCTGGGGCGCTTTTGTAACCGACATACCTGTGGTATGAAGTGCGGCAGTCTAAATACTTCTTCATGCACCTTTAAATGTCAACCTGAATGTAGTTAAAGTAAGCTGCAGTCAACTTGAGCTTGTTGGTATCTCCATAGAGCTTGTCCTCAAATGAAGCAGGTGTGGGCCAAAATATCTTTCTCTGTTCTGCATATATTGGGCACTCCTGCAGCAAATGTTTTGCTGTCATTTTTCCAGTTCTACAATTACATTCATCGGTATCTCCTATCTTTAGTTTATTGAACAAGTGGTATTTCAGCCTGTTATGTCCTGTGCGGAGTCTGAAGATTGCTACTTGTTCTCTTCGGTCGAGTTTGTAATATGCATCATCCTTCTGATGGCCTGGATGCTCTGATTCCCATTTGGTTCTATAAGTGCTTTTTATCAACCTCTTTGCCTCATTATAGGTTATGTCTATGTCAGGCTGTGGTAGTCGTCCGCCCTCTTTTGCCAGTCTGTCAGCCTCTTCGTTTCCAGGTATACTGCAATGTGATGGGATCCACTGTATTACAACTTTCTTGGATTTCTGGCATAGACCATGGAGTGCTGCTCTTAGGTCAGTTAGTTCTGTGCTGTTATTGCTCTTCAGTATTGAGACAGCTGACTTTGCATCTGTGAAGATAGCTATTTGCTTCTCTTTATTTTCCTCCATCAGGAGCATTTCTGCTGCAGTTTTCAAATCCTCTACCTCCGCTTTGAAGTTACTTGAAAATTTTCCAGTTGCCATTGAATGTGTTTTTTTCACTCCATTTTTTAAATTTAGGAGAATTCCTCCGCCTCCATTCTCTGTTGAATTTTTGGCTGATCCATCTGTATATACATGGGTCCAATTCCTGCTTGGGTAATGTTCTTTTATGTAGTTTAGGGTTATTTCTCTTCTTTCGGTTTCATGCTGAGTGTTCTTTTTCTCAATACCAGGAATGTTTTCTATCATCTCAGGCAGTTGCTGCTGTCTCCAAGCTGGGAACTTGTGTGCATTGTGTATGGGCTTGACTGTTGATATGTTAAGTATAGGATCTGCCCTAATCCTTCGTTTTGCAGTTTCTACAAAGTTGCTACGCTTCAGTCTTCCCTTTCCAAAACCATTAAATCTGTTGTTAAATTTTTCTGCTTGTTGCTGGGCTCTGCTATCTCTTCTATCCTGCATTGGTTGTAAACAAGTGATCTTTTCTAGTTCATTAATAGGCGTTGTCTTCAGGCTTCCAGTTATGATTCGCATTCCTTGGTTTTGGACTCTACTTATTTTGAGGCCGAGAAACTATTTCTTCTTGAATTTCTTGGAGTCTATTCACGAATAGTAAGCTAATTTGTCTTATAACTCCTGTCATCATCATCAAGTGCGCAGCCAGCTGGCGTAGGCGTTCATGGCTCTCCACAGATCACGGTCTTTGGTTTTCTGGATGAACTCTGCTGCTGATAATCCTCCATGCCACCGTCTCAATCCATCCAGCATCATTTCTCTTGGTCTGCCTCTCTTCCCCTCGATCTTTCCAGTTGTCACGATGTTCTCCAATGCCTCTCTTCTCATTACATGACCAAAGAAAGTTTGTCTCTTTCTTATTGTTGTATATATAGTGTTCTAGTTTCATTAGCCTGTTTCAGGCAGTTGTTAGTTACTCTGGCAGTTCAAGGAATTCTCAACATTCCTCTGAGGAACCACATCTCTGTTGCTTCTAATTTCTTCTTAATTTGTTCATTTACATTCCAAGATTCACTACCATACAACAAAACTGGTTCTACATAGCATTTCAGCACTCTCTTTCTTACATTCAGTGATACTCATAATGGGTTAATTCCTGTTTAGATAGTATGCAACATTATCTAATTAGCATATAAAAATGGCCGCTAATTAGTTATTATATTAATTAATTACCACGAGCATTCTTTATATTAGCTTTAAACCCTGGTAAGTTGTATCTTGTATTCTGCGAAATTGTGCAACGCACGATATGTGTTATATCCTGTTTAGATAGTATGCAATGTTACCTAATTAGCATATAAAAATGACCGCTAATTAGTAGTTATATTAATTACCACGAGCATTCTTTATATTAGCTTTAAACCCTGGTAAGTTGTATCTTGTATTCTGCGAAATTGTGCAACGCACGATATGTGTTATATCCTGTTTAGATAGTATGCAACATTATCTAATTAGCATATAAAAATGGCCGCTAATTAGTTATTATATTAATTAATTACCACGAGCATTCTTTATATTAGCTTTAAACCCTGGTAAGTTGTATCTTGTATTCTGCGAAATTGTGCAACGCACGATATGTGTTATATCCTGTTTAGATAGTATGCAATGTTACCTAATTAGCATATAAAAATGGCCGCTAATTAGTAGTTATATTAATTAATTTATGTGTTTACGATCACGACACTCAAAGTTGCATATCTTCGCTTCTAATTGACATACATGCAACATCTTGGTACCATTAGATTCGGTTTCTCAAGGCCTATCTTTCGGTGGTGGTCCCATTAGTAAATACTCAAATTTAAAATCTGATGGTTCATGCTAAAATAGATATCTTTATATAATGAGAGGAGGAGCGGCTGGCCGAGAGGCTAGAATGCCGGACTCTCATTCGGAGGCCCGGGTTCGATCCCTCGGTAAGGTGTCAAATTTTTTTCTGTCGGGGGCAAAAAGAAAATCCAAACCTGCACAGTTCGCGGCGACTGCACTAGCCAGGCGGACTTTATTCCTCAGGCTCAAAGACCCCTCTGCCATACACCGCAAGGTACTATATTGGCAGTAAATGACAGTTTTTATATAATGAGAAATTATATTTTTCTAAAAAAAGATTTCTCCTTTATGCAAACATTTAAACATTTGTCATTAATTAAAGAGATTGGCTCACAAGGTAGTAGTTCGAATTGCATGTTTCCGGGAAGGTTAACCCGGTCAACAAATGCCTGCAGAAGTCGGATGTGTCGGCCTAACAGCGCAAGAACGCAGCTCTGCTGTAAACGGGCACAACGCATTCACATCCGAAAAAAAAAACTCCGGATGAACGAAGAAGAAGAAATCCATTACATGGAAAGTCCGAATCGAAAGCTCACTGTGTGGATGTCATCTGCAGACTGCATACTTCTGGTTTCCGGAAGAACAGCCTATGGTGAACGGAAGGCCCAATATACGGAAGTGAGGCTAAGCAGCCATGTGCAGGACGTGACGATTCCTTGAGTGAGCCCAGTACCAGAGCGCTATGTATCGGCTCTGCAAGTAGGGAAGCCTCCTTGGATGGCGGGGAATGCCCATGATCTGCCCCTGCCTTCCCTTGAGGGCTGACCAGGATCTTTGGCTGTTCTATATGGACCAGCTGGGATGGGGGATAACACCACAACAGTGAGAGTCAAACGTCCTAAGAAACCCCCGGGAAGGTTAACCCGGTCAACAAATGCCCGCAGAAGTCGGATGTGTCGGCCTAACGGCGCAAGAACGCAGCTCTGCTGTAAACAGGCACAACGCAATCACATCCACACAAAAAACTCCGGATGAACGAAGAATAAGAAACCTAGTGCAATGAAGTTGATCCTCTCAATTCTCTCGACATTCTATCAAAATAGGAATGTGGCCTTTACTTTCCTGTTGCCAAAAACGCATAGTAAAATATATATATATCTTACCAGGTTTGTTAGCAATGCGACAGACTTTTAATAAATAATAAACAGTTGGCGGCCATTTTTAATTGTTAATTAGGTCACGGCACATCCTATCCAAAAATAGATAATATGTCAAGTTAGGCCTTACCACCCCAGATGCAATGATATATGGTACTCCACTGTCCGTTTAAAAATAAACAAGCCACAGTAATAGAAGGCAGAATGTCTCAGCTTCCAATTTATTAAGCCGCGATAACATCTCCTTCATTACTTAGGACCTCTTTACACTTCCTGGTTCTAAATTACGTCACAAAAAAATTCACAACTCCGCTTAGAATTAACAAACACTTCGTTGAGATACCGTTGGATTCGTCTTGTCAAGCTGTATCCAACTGTTATGATTTCATAAGTAAAAACCCAATGTTTAAATATTTACCAAAATTGCTACTAACGCTCCGTCGAATAATTTCATTTCACCATGCAAATGGTGGCACACACACATTATGTAGCAATTGGTATCTCAATGAAGACTGTACATTAATAATAAGCGGAGATTTAGGGTTTTTGATAATGTTTGTCAAATTGGATGTTTACATATGAGACCACAACATATGAATAAACCTCGAAAAACCGAATCCAAGGGTACCTCAATCATGCCTGTAAGTCAACTCGAAGTGGATATATGCACATTTGAGTGTCGTGATCTTCAATAAAGAAATACTCAGAAATCCGCTCACTGAGCAGCTTTGCTTTGCGGCCCAGTCAAAAAGAGAGCTGAAATGATCCAAATTTGGCTGCTTACTACTATAACTTTTTTATTTTTGAGTGAACATCATTGCAATCAGTGTAGCGAAGCCTAACAGCTAATGTCATATATTTTTAGATATGATGTGTTATGGCCTATTTAGCAATTAAAAATGGGCGCAATTAATTGTTATTAATTGCCAAGTAATTAAAGTTATCTTAATATAATCTTTAAACCCTGGCAAGTTGCATCTTGTATTATGCGGAATGATGCTACAGACCTAATGGTAACTTTCCTGTTTTGATAGGATACACTGCGACCTAATAGCAATTAAATATGGCCTCCAATTATTATACTCTAATCACCGTATGCATTCTTAACGTTAGCTTTAATTCCTGGTAAGTTGCATCTTGTATTATGCGGAATGATGCTACAGACCTAATGGTAACTTTTATATCGATAGGATGTGCTGCGACCTAATTAACAATTTAAAATGGCCACCAATTAATTATTATTCATTAATTACCATATGAATTTTTAATGTTAACTTTAAAACCAGACAAGTTTCATCTTTTATTATGCAGAATGATGCTCATGAATCTAATACAGCTAGTGCTGGACTTACGATCTATGCAACTTACGACCATTCGACTTTACGACCACAATCACTAGCCGTATTAGATTTCAGATTTATTTCTGCCTCAATTGTCAGATTTTTGGAAACACCAACATTTTAATGTGTATCAAGAATATCGCTACCGCTTAGGAGGCTGTGACGACAAAGTGCATGAATGGCATCTGGAAAAATTGTGTTAAGCGCTATGTTAATGATTTTCATGGATTTGACAGTGAACATGAACTTGAAATGATTCGGGAAAAAATAGTAAAACTCACCAAAGACCTTTCTTTGGAATGTAAATTGAAGATGTCAAAGAGTTGCTAGACAAAGAATCCTGAGAACTTACAAATGAAGAGTTACTCGAACTGGAAGAAGAAAGAGTGGCGGAAGAAGAAAGAAGAGAAGCCAAGAAAGAAGAGGATGAGCCAGAAAGAAAGTTCACCATTGAAAGGATTATCAGAAGGTTTATCTTTACTGAATAAACTTCTTATATATTTCGAAGCAATGGACCCAAACATCGAACGATTTGCAAGGATTGAATGGATGGCGCATGATGTGTTTCGTCCGTATCGTGAAATTTAAGACGAAAAAAAAGAAACATACAATTGAGACAATGCTCACTATGTTTATGAAAAAACCAACTCCGGTACCCCCAACTGCTGCCTTAGATGACGACATTAATGATCTGCAGCCAAGCACCAGTGGCCAATAAAATGTTTCGTACATGCTTATATATTTTGATGTTAATGACAATTTGATGTGTTTTGCGATTGGGAAAATGTTTCCTATAGTATTTTCCACACCTGTATTTTGTATGTTTTGCAAATATTAAACCAGTTGTACATGTACAGTTAATGCAGTGTTTTTCTTAAACCTGACGATGTAAAAATAAGAAACAAAATGGTGTAGAGATGATACAAATGGCACAAAATGAACATCGAAAATTATGATTTATAACAATAATAAAAGAAACATGATATAATTTAACTTAAATATTATTATAACATCACTTCACATTACTGTACACATAGCGTACTCAACTTACGACCAAATCGTGTTACGACCGGTCTGTCGGAACCGATCGTGGTCGAAAGTCGAGCACTAGCTGTAGAGACGATTCTGTTTCGATAGGATGCATCAAGACCTAATTAGCAATTAAAAATGGCCACCAATTAATTATTATTCATTAATTAGCCCACTAATTATAGATGACTTGAATAGTTAGGTCTCGCTACACTGATCACAATGATGTATGGTTGCTAAGATCATTTAAAATCAAAAAAGTTATAGTAGCAAGAAGCTCAGTAAGCGGGCTCTTGAGTACAATTTCTTTGTTCAAGATCCCGACACTCAGTATCTCCGCTTAGAATTGACGTAATAGTACAGGCTTCACTGAAGTACCATTGGATTTGGTTTTTCAAGGCCTATGTAGCTGTGGTGGTACTCATGAGTAAATACCCAATTTGAAAAACACAATCAAAGTAATGCAACATTTTTTTTTTAATTTGCATATCCTTTGCAGGACATCGCTGTCAAAAGCAGCATCTTTCAGCTGTCTGTTGCTTTCTTGGCAAGATTACTCTCAGTAGTTTGCCATTGCTTTCTGAGCGGCCGGCTCAGTTATCCCGCAAGTCACCAGCGGGGGACGAACCGCTGTGTGCATTTCAAGGATCCTCTGAGTTTATGTTCTTAGAATGTATATAGCACTGTTTGTGCCTTTTCCCCGAACAAATCCACATTGTTCCTTTCCTAATTTAGGTCTTATTTTGTTAATGTATTCTTTTATTGCCAGTCTCCGTGGCTAAAGGCTTGTGAACGCGGCTCATGAGCCGGGTACCAGGCGTTCGAAGCTCAGCTGCGACAGATTTGTGCAGCAGACCGTGTCACGCTGTGTTATAATGTGCTGGTATGGGAGCCGGTCGCCCAGAAAGTAATGGCAAACTACTGAACGTAACTGTAACGAGCTATGGGGAGGGTCCCATAATGTCCCGTCACAATATTTCAAACTTATTCTTTTGCCCTGGCTGGGGATAGGTCTTTGCTGCCAACCCTCATCCGTTCCCCGGACTTACTGTCACTCTTTCTTTCGACCTCAGGGTTATTTCCTGCAGTGTATTTCTGGCTGACACAAACGTAATATGACGATCGTCTCAGTCACTATAATTAGAATTTAATACCGTAATAAAGACAACACAGAAAAACACCAAGACAGATAACCTATAAAAGTCCAGAAAACAAAACTGATGAGATAACTCTAGTCCAGAAATGAATCCAGAAACTCTGAACCTCATATAGCACAGATCTTGAAATTGTCCAGTCAATTCACAACTGCCTCAGCGGGCAAAGGTTCCCGTCTCTCTATCCAGCGTCGGTTGTTCGAACAACAGCTTCCAAGTTTCTTAGGTCACCACGATATAGTCAGTAATCTGGTCTGAGAAAGTGCCATGTGATCACTGGGCACAATTGAGGTTGGGAACCAAAGTCATGATACCAGATTGGGTATAGGGACTGAATCAGAGTCTTTCGCTGTCCCGGACAAGGATGGGAATTGACGTAGGTCCAAACCGCCTCATCCACAAACGCTCGACCTTCAGTCACTAAGAAGACTTGAGTTGGCTGTTGTGTCACTCATTACATTTTTGTAACGCCTCTCCAGTTATATTAGTAAAAACACATTATACCTGGTATGTCCACTGACTTGCCCTGGCTTCTTCATGTGCTTATAAGTTTGGGCATAGAAGCCTTGTCAAGTCCTTCCACCACACTTTACTGTAAACACTCGACCTTACGTCGTTGAGAAGACTTCAAAAGAAGGACCCTGTAGATAACAAAGGTCAAGTGAGGGATCAAGCTGACTCATGCCCCACACATTAGTTATGCATTTCGGCTTACCACGATAAATAGATAAGTGGCTTGCTTGAATGAGTTTGACATGTCAGGTAGCCCCTGGATTGGCTACGTCCTGGCTTGAGCAGACCTCCAACTTGTAGACGTCCTGTCGGCTACCCTATGCACCCTGTTGCATATAAGACTCACTCTCCACACTCATACCCTGCCTTTATTATTGTTGGGCACATTCGTTTCCCATCTTCTCTCTCCCTTGCAAACCATGCCTTTCTCACGACAAATATCTTGTGGTGTGGTGTGCCCAGTAATCTGTGTGTTTCTCCCCCTTAACTAATATTATAGTAGTGGGGTTTGTATGGCACGCAGTGTAGTTCCCCATTCCCAGCAAGAATAGGAAAGAAGATACTGCCACTTCCGGCCGCTGCTCTTGTCTGAGCTGTCGCCGCAATGTACCGGCAGTGCCTCACATAACACGTAGATTCAGAGGAATGCAGGTTCTCTCAATGAGACAAAGAAGTTTAGTTATATCCCCCCACGTCATCCTATCGACTAAAAGACGAAAGAGATAGCACCGTGGATAGCCTCTTCCGGCTCAAGAAGATAGATCATAGATTGGTGGACCCCATCCCCAAAGCGCCCTTCCCTCCTTCCGGCACACCGTAGCTATCTGATGTGCTTATATTTAAATGAGAGATGCTACTAAGTAGAGGTAAGCCGTAGGAAGAAAGATAGCACACGTCTATCGGCTGCCAAGAACAAGCGATATCATTTGGGACATCTTTATTGTTCAGATTTGTTCCCTGGCGATGTCAAGAACAGAACGCCTAACTAGATTGGCCAACGGTCAATCCACTCACAATATGGGCATGACCGGCTTTTCGCCAGTTCGTTTCACCAGTTGAGACAACAGAGATTTATAGGCCAAGTTTTGGCTGGACCAAAGAAAACCCAAGTTTACCTTTTCCATCCACCAGTAGGCCTTTACAAATGTCTCAATCTTTAACTTGAACTCTTGACATTCGGCAGTGGGTAGCGATCAGTAGAAACGGACATGAATTCTCCAGAAGCCGCACAAGTGCGCATTTGGTGCAAGGCGCTCCATCGGGTCTACCCGAAAGAAAAGACCTATATCTACTCGCTCTATGTAAAGATTGTGTTAGGAAGGTAACCCAAAGAACTATCTTTCATGGAGATTGAGCGAACACGAGAACTGAGAGCTTCTGAAAGCCGTTTCCCCCTGTTTACCCAAAAATAAAAGAAGGCATGAGGACATGAGCCATTGGCGTTTCACCACATAGGCACCATCTTAAGAAAGTCGAACCCTATGAACTTTCTACTGCCAGAGGTTCTGTTCGAATGGCCCCACCCTCACATTCAACCATAGGATGCCGTGATAGGAAATCCGCTCCCACATTCTCCCTTCCAGGGATGTATTCGACCGTGAACTGATACGGTTGTAGGAGCAATGACCATCTCATTAACCTCGCGTTCAGTTTCTTTGAAGTTGCTAAAAAGGTCAGAGGTTGATGGTCGGACTGCACTTTGAACGGTACTCCATACAGATAAGGTTGAAATTTCTGTACCGCCCACACTAGAGCCAGACATTCCCGTTCGACTGTGGAGTAATTCCGTTCGGCGGGAAACAGTTTTCTACTTGCATACGCCACCGGACATAGCACCGAAGCATCATCTCGCCCTTCCTGCGACAAAGTTGCCCCAATCCCTATGTTACTCGCGTCGGTTCTTAGAACAAACGTTTTCTCCAAATTTGGGAGTTGCAGGACTGGCCTATCCACCAAAGCCTGTTTCAGCTTCCCATAAGCTTCTTCACAGCTCGGGGTCCAGATTATAAGATCTGGTGATCCTTTCTTCAGGGTCTCGGTTAACGGCGCCGCAATTTCGTTGAACTTCGGAATAAATTTCTGGTAAAACCCACACAGAGACAAGAAAGACCTAACATCTTTTTTGGATTTAGGACGGGGTGCGAGACGGACCTTCTCAATATTCTTTTCTTCCGGTACCAGTCCCCCTGGGGTAATAGTATGTCCCAGAAATTCCAAGGATTGATAGCCAATCATGCATTTGGCTGGACGGGCGGTTAACCCTTCCTCTTTTAACCTTTTGAAGATCTGTCCCAAGGACTTCAGGTGATCACTCAGATTGTCAGACGCGATGAGAATATCATCCATAAACGAGACCACAGAGGGATCCTTTAAAGGCTCTAATAACATTCTCATCATGCGAGTGAACACACTGGGCGCATTGCTCAGCCCAAATAGCATCACCTTGAATTCGTAATGCCCGCTCGGAGTACTGAAGGCGAGCAAGGGGCGAACCTCGGGTTTCACAGGGATCTGATAATATCCCCTGCTTAGATCAATTTTCGAAAAGTACTTTGCCTTATTTAGTCTGGCAAACAGTTGATTTGTGTTCGGTAACGGTTCAACTTGGAATGTCGTACATCTGTTTAAATGCCTGTAATCAATACATAGGCAGTGCTCCCCACTGGGCTTCCTCAACAAGACAACCCCGGCATTATAAGGAGAAGTCGAAGGAGTGATGATGTCATCGTCCAGAAGCTTCTGGATTTCAGCTTCCAGGGCCTTCTCTTTCGAAAAGGGCACTGGATATATTTTTTGGCGAACGGGGTCTTGGGTAGAGTCATATCAAACTCGACTAACCCTGTTCGCCCTGGCCGATCAGTAAGAATCTGCTGATGGGACTCCAACAAACGGATGACTCGGTCTGTTTCTTCAGCCGACAAATCAGGATTAATATGTACATCCCTATAGGTTTCCCCAGAGTGTAAAGGATACTCCCTATCCGCGTCTTCGCCCGATTCAGTTTCCATCGCGACCGCCATAGTCATAAGTGGGAGAGAAGTACCATCAGATCGTTCTTCATACTTTTTGAGGAGGTTAATGTGGAAGATTTTGGATTTCCCCCTGATCCGGATGGCATAGTTGGTTCGGGACACAACCCTTTCCACCGGGAAAGGCCCCTGCCAACCAATCTCGAGTTTATTGGAACCGACTGGAAGTAACAACAGAACCCGATCCCCCACTTTAAGAGACCTATCTTTCGTCCTTCTCTTGTAGTAGGCCGCGTGTCTCTTTCTGGCCACCCTCAGATTCTGAGCTGCCAAAGCCCAACCCGTCTGGAGTTTCTTCTTTAACTCTTCAACGTATTTATATGAGGATACAACTTCTTCAGAAGTTTCTTCCTCTGTCCAACATCTCAATAAGGCTTCTAAGGGACCCTTGATTGGCCTCTCGAATAGTAGAGTGGCTGGTGGCAACCCGGTCGACCCATGGGGAACCTCCCGATAGGCGAACAAGGCGGCTGAGATATACTCATCCCATCTGTCTGGTTTCTCTTGAGCCAGCTTCCGAAGCATGGTCATCAAGGTACCATTAAACCTCTCTACTTGCCCATTAGACTGAGGGTGGTACGGGCTTGTGTGAATGTGGTTGGTCTGGGAGATACGAAAGACTTCTTCCATCAGCTTACCACAGAACTGAGACCCATTGTCCGTTAGGATCTGGTTGGGAAATCCCAACCGAGTAAAGGTCTCCATCAGTGCATCAGCCACTCGCTTAGAGTCGATTGTGGCCAAATGTATCGCCTCACCCCACATGGAACAGCAATCCACCATCGTGAGAATGTACTTATTCCTCTTTCTAGTCGGAGGAAGAGGACCAACAAGATCGATGGCAACTCTCTCGAAAGGAGAGTTCATAATGGGCATGTCACCCAAGACTACCGGAGCCGTCCAGTGTTTTGGTGCCACACGCTGGCACTCTGGGCACGACTTGACGTACCTACGCACGTCTCCAGTCATCCCTGGCCAGTAGTAATGGCAGGAAATGCGCTGAAGAGTTGCCCCGACACCCATATGTCCACTGAAAGAAATGGTGTGTCCCATATGAAGAAGCTGTTCCCGATAAATCTTAGGAACTACCAGCTGTCCATGCTGGCGTTCCTCCACTCCGGCTCTCCGGTACAGTAACCGATTCTTCATATAATACTGACCCCGTCTTGGTGGGTCAGAACTTTTTGGCAACTGGTTGAAGCAAGGTTGCAAAGTAGCATCCTGGCTTTGAGCAGCTCGTAACTCCCCAGGCAAGGGATTCACGATCAAGGCCGGTGTTTGCTCATCCTCCGATTGAGATCTGGTTTGCATCGCCCCTACATACATGGGTTCGGTTGGAATCCCTAGAAAGACGTAGCGACAACCCAAGATCATTGGGAAGATAGGATCGAGCAGAACGGCTGCCTGTATAGTGCCGGTAACATATTTTGATTTGATGTCCACCTTCGCAATTGGAAGAGACATCGCTACCGCACTCTTTGTCGCCGTTTGAATCTCAATAGATTCCCCGGTTAGCTGCTCTGGGCTCACTAAGTGTGATGAAATTACAGCCTCAAACTGCAGACCTGTGTCATAGAGACACTCAACTGGTTGTCCGTTCACAAGTATCGTCTCTACTACTGGTGGTTTTTCTGAATCTTTGTTCCCAAGACCCCTCCTTTCTACCTCCTTGTGAGACCCTTCCCCGGTTTCTACAAGACAAGCAGCATAGTGAGAGTCTTTCTGTTTACGCCGACAATCAGCCGTATTGTGTGTGGGAGATTTGCAATAGGCGCACCACTTTTCACTCCACTTTCTTTTAGGAGATCCAGGTGGACTCTTACCAGAGGGTTTCTTAATTGGAACTTTATCGAAAGGATCCTCCTTTTTAGTGTGGGTTGTTTTAGGGTTCTTCTTCTTTCCAGACCAAGTGTCTGGTGATCGGGGATTGGGTTGAGACAGTTCCCCATTATCTCCATGAGCTAGCACATACCTTTCCGCTAATGTATTTACCAACTTCTCTGCCCCATTTTCTAGCAAGAAGGTTTGCAATGGCCTTGGCATCATCCTCTTCATTTGGTCCACGACCACTAATTCTTCTAAACTTTCATAGTCGTTAGCAAATCCAGCTAATGACATCCACTTCAAAAGGTAAGACTTCAGTCGAACACTGTAGGCTGCGAACATCTCCCCTGGTTCTCTCTTCGACTTTCTGAACTGCTGTCGATAAGTATGAGCTGTCATCTGGAACCTTTTCAATAATGCTTTCTCCATGGCTTCATAGTCATTCTCCATACCAGGTGGCAACCTTGAGTATACCTCGTATGCTGTCCCTCTCAGGCCCTGTGAGAGTTTCAAGTTCCATTTCCCACGTTCCAGTCCCATAGCCAAAGCCATCGACTGGAATTTTTGAAGATACTGGTCGATCTTCTCTTTGTGTTCATCGAACGGGAGCAAAGGGAACTTCCTTGCCTGGTATGGACCGCCACCAGAAGTTGTTGAGTCCGGTAGAACTGTGCCTCCCACTGCACCCTTGCTTTCCTTGGCAGATTTAGCTCTAAGCTCCAACTCCCTCATGCGGAACTCATGGTCTCTGACGGCCTGCTCAGCTTCCATTTTCTTAGCTTCGCGCTCAGCTTCTATTTTCTTAGCTTCACGCTCGGTCTCAAATTTCCTAGCTTCGCTCTCTGCCTGTCTGAAGTCTCAACTTCCTGAACATATTTTTGTAACTCTACACCATCGTAGCCCATCTCTCGCCCTTTAGCCTGTACTTCTGCAACATTAAATTTCGCTGATGCCATCTTAAACTCAGCGGGTAAATGTATACAATTCTATATCAAAATTTATCGATCAAATAACAATTGGATATTTTATACGACCACAACACGTCACATGTAGGTCAGTCTGTGTCAGGCAGAGTACAGACAATAGCCAGGCACGGTAGGCAGAACCTATTGATAGTAGACAAGGATATCTGTCCCCTATCACTATATCAGCCAGAACTCGACCAGGATTTCAAATATCCCGGGACGTGCCCCCAGAAATTGTAACGAGCTATGGGGAGGGTCCCATAATGTCCCGTCACAATATTTCAAACTTATTCTTTTGCCCTGGCTGGGGATAGGTCTTTGCTGCCAACCCTCATCCGTTCCCCGGACTTACTGTCACTCTTTCTTTCGACCTCAGGGTTATTTCCTGCAGTGTATTTCTGGCTGACACAAACGTAATATGACGATCGTCTCAGTCACTATAATTAGAATTTAATACCGTAATAAAGACAACACAGAAAAACACCAAGACAGATAACCTATAAAAGTCCAGAAAACAAAACTGATGAGATAACTCTAGTCCAGAAATGAATCCAGAAACTCTGAACCTCATATAGCACAGATCTTGAAATTGTCCAGTCAATTCACAACTGCCTCACCGGGCAAAGGTTCCCGTCTCTCTATCCAGCGTCGGTTGTTCGAACAACAGCTTCCAAGTTTCTTAGGTCACCACGATATAGTCAGTAATCTGGTCTGAGAAAGTGCCATGTGATCACTGGGCACAATTGAGGTTGGGAACCAAAGTCATGATACCAGATTGGGTATAGGGACTGAATCAGAGTCTTTCGCTGTCCCGGACAAGGATGGGAATTGACGTAGGTCCAAACCGCCTCATCCACAAACGCTCGACCTTCAGTCACTAAGAAGACTTGAGTTGGCTGTTGTGTCACTCATTACATTTTTGTAACGCCTCTCCAGTTATATTAGTAAAAACACATTATACCTGGTATGTCCACTGACTTGCCCTGGCTTCTTCATGTGCTTATAAGTTTGGGCATAGAAGCCTTGTCAAGTCCTTCCACCACACTTTACTGTAAACACTCGACCTTACGTCGTTGAGAAGACTTCAAAAGAAGGACCCTGTAGATAACAAAAGTCAAGTGAGGGATCAAGCTGACTCATGCCCCACACATTAGTTATGCATTTCGGCTTACCACGATAAATAGATAAGTGGCTTGCTTGAATGAGTTTGACATGTCAGGTAGCCCCTGGATTGGCTACGTCCTGGCTTGAGCAGACCTCCAACTTGTAGACGTCCTGTCGGCTACCCTATGCACCCTGTTGCATATAAGACTCACTCTCCACACTCATACCCTGCCTTTATTATTGTTGGGCACATTCGTTTCCCAGCTTCTCTCTCCCTTGCAAACCATGCCTTTCTCACGACAAATATCTTGTGGTGTGGTGTGCCCAGTAATCTGTGTGTTTCTCCCCCTTAACTAATATTATAGTAGTGGGGTTTGTATGGCACGCAGTGTAGTTCCCCATTCCCAGCAAGAATAGGAAAGAAGATACTGCCACTTCCGGCCGCTGCTCTTGTCTGAGCTGTCGCCGCAATGTACCGGCAGTGCCTCACATAACACGTAGATTCAGAGGAATGCAGGTTCTCTCAATGAGACAAAGAAGTTTAGTTATATCTCCCCACGTCATCCTATCGACTAAAAGACGAAAGAGATAGCACCGTGGATAGCCTCTTCCGGCTCAAGAAGATAGATCATAGATTGGTGGACCCCATCCCCAAAGCGCCCTTCCCTCCTTCCGGCACACCGTAGCTATCTGATGTGCTTATATTTAAATGAGAGATGCTACTAAGTAGAGGTAAGCCGTAGGAAGAAAGATAGCACACGTCTATCGGCTGCCAAGAACAAGCGATATCATTTGGGACATCTTTATTGTTCAGATTTGTTCCCTGGCGATGTCAAGAACAGAACGCCTAACTAGATTGGCCAACGGTCAATCCACTCACAATATGGGCATGACCGGCTTTTCGCCAGTTCGTTTCACCAGTTGAGACAACAGAGATTTATAGGCCAAGTTTTGGCTGGACCAAAGAAAACCCAAGTTTACCTTTTCCTTCCACCAGTAGGCCTTTACAAATGTCTCAATCTTTAACTTGAACTCTTGACATTCGGCAGTGGGTAGCGATCAGTAGAAACGGACATGAATTCTCCAGAAGCCGCACAAGTGCGCATTTGGTGCAAGGCGCTCCATCGGGTCTACCCGAAAGAAAAGACCTATATCTACTCGCTCTATGTAAAGATTGTGTTAGGAAGGTAACCCAAAGAACTATCTTTCATGGAGATTGAGCGAACACGAGAACTGAGAGCTTCCGAAAGCCGTTTCCCCCTGTTTACCCAAAAATAAAAGAAGGCATGAGGACATGAGCCATTGGCGTGTCACCACAGTAACACTTGCCTAGAACATCAACAGCAGCTGAAAAATGCTGGTGTTGACTACAACGTCCCGTAAGGGATACACAACATTCTTTTATTGGCTGTGCTACAATATTTTCATTATATAACTCATGAGATTAATTGTTCTATGTTCTATTTACCATTTGTGTGTGTTTCAGAAATACTATCCTGTTCTCAGAATTATTCTTACCTTCATGTGCAAGAACAATCACAAATGGAGAAGATGATGTGTGGTAACATGGACTTAAAATTTGTGAAACAAGAACTTTCAGATGTGTTGTGTGAGGACAAGCATCACTTGTTTAGCAAAGTGGAAGATATGGCTGATTGCAGTAGTGAGCATAAAATGACAGGATACTATAGCACAGTGCCAAAAGTGACAGAGAATCGCTATAAGGCACTGCCAGCGCATGAGAATTGTAATCACATAGAGAATGTATCTTCTGTGAGTGGAATTAGAAAAACACAATTGTCGACTGACGAGAATGATCTTTTACAAAGTAACTTGAAAGTTAAAACAGGAGACAAACCATACATGGCTGATGTTTTTGATTCAACTGTCATTGCAGACAGCCACCTAAGCAGTTTCAAGAGGAAATATATAGAAGAGAAACCTTTCAAATGTGATGTTTGTGTTGCATCTTTTACTTCAGCTGGCAATTTGAAGCGACACACGAAAACTCATACAGGAGAGAAACCATACAGTTGTGATGATTGTGGTGCTTGTTTTCCTTATACTAGCAACCTGAACACACACAAGAGAATACATACAGGAGAGAAACCTTACAAGTGTGATGATTGTGGTGCATCATTCTCTGTATCTAGTCATCTGACAACACACATGAGAACACATACAGGAGAGAAACCTTGCAAGTGTGATGTTTGTGGTGCTTGTTTTCCTTATGCTAGCAACCTGAACATACACAAGAGAATACATACAGGAGAAAAACCTTACAAGTGTGATGATTGTGGTGCCTCATTTGCTGCATCTTTTAATCTTAGAACACACAAGAGAACACATACAGGAGAGAAACCTTATCAGTGTGATATTTGTTGTGCATCATTTGCTATACCTAGTTATCTGATAAAACACAAGAGAACACATACAGGAGAGAAACCTTACAAGTGTGATGATTGTGATGCTAAGTTTACTCAAGTTGGTAGTCTGAACACACACAAGAGAACACATACAGGAGAGAAATCTTACAAGTGTGATGATTGTGATGCTAAGTTTACTCAAGTTGGTAGTCTGAACACACACAAGAGAACACATACAGGAGAGAAACCTTACAAGTGTGATGTTTGTGGTGCATCATTTGCTGTAACACGTTATCTGACAACACACAAGAGAACACATACAGGAGAGAAACCTTACAAGTGTGATGATTGTGATGCTAAGTTTACTCAAGTTGGTAGTCTGAACACACACAAGAGAACACATACAGGAGAGAAACCTTACAAGTGTGATGTTTGTGGTGCTAAGTTTACTCAAGTTGGTAGTCTGAACACACACAAGAGAACACATACAGGAGAGAAACCTTACAAGTGTGATGATTGTGGTGCTAAGTTTACTCATGTTGGTAGTCTGAACACACACAAGAGAACACATACAGGAGAGAAACCTTACAAGTGTGATGTTTGTGGTAAATCATTTGCTGTAACACGTTATCTGACAACACACAAGAGAACACATACAGGAGAGAAACCTTACAAGTGTGATGATTGTGATGCTAAGTTTACTCAAGTTGGTAGTCTGAACACACACAAGAGAACACATACAGGAGAGAAACCTTACAATTGTGATGTTTGTGGTATATCTTTTTCTGAATCAGGTAATCTAATTAAACACAAGAGAAGACACAGGTGAGAAACCTGAAAGTGGTGTGACAGATCTTTCACTGAATCTCATAATCTGACATCATACAAGAGAATGCATCACATGTGTGATGATGGGGATGCTTTGTTTTTTGTGTGCTAAAGGTGGCAGTCTGATGAGACACTAGAAAAACCTTTAAAATGTGATAATTGTGGTGCATCTTTTACTGAATCTGATAATCTAACAACACGCCAGAGAACACATCAAAGGCCTTATAATGTGATTATTGTGATGTCTAGTTTGATTACACTAGTAATCTGAAGAATCGCAAGTGAATGCATACAAGATAGAAACCTTATAAGTGTGATGATTTTGATGTTAATAGAACATATACGGGAGTGAAACCTTACAAATGTGATGGTTTTCTTTACTCAAGCTCATAATCTGAAAACATACAAGAGAATGAGTAGAGCAGAGATACCTTACAAGTGTGATGATTGTGGTGCTTATATTACTGTAAGTGGTCATCTAAATTATCATATGAGAACATTATAGGAGAGAAGCTTTACAAATATGATTAATGTGCATTTTCTACTTCATTGTGGCAGTGTGAAGACACACATGATAAAAGCCTCTTAAATGTGATGACTGTGGTGCTTCTGTTCCCCAAGCTGTCATTCTAAAGTTGCATAAAAGAATATGTGGAGGAGAGAACCCATACAACTGTGAGGATTTTGGATTACCCTAATGATCAACTGAAATAAAAAGATGAGAATGCATAATAAAAGATAAATGTGAACTCATGATGGATATTGCCATTGTGCTGTGAAGTGTTAGGCCTTCACAAATTCTTGCCCTCAGCTTATGAGGTTGTTGACCAGTTCTCTTCCCTGCTGCCATTCCTTCCCAAAAAAGTTCCCAAATTATCTGGAACCCATGGTTTAAGGCTGGATCAATCAGAGCAGTACTGGTCAGAGAAAATAATCCTGCCATTGCTGGGCACTGAACCAAGACAAACGTCTTGATAGATAAGCACTATAGCGGCATAACTCATGAGAACACATACAGGAGAATTATGCAGTTATGTTTATTGGGCAGTTTTCTGTCAGTGTAAAGTCAAGTACAGCACCCCCCCCCCCCCAATCCCATTCATGCCTTAAGTGTGTTGAGTATATGGTGCTTGACCTATATGTTTACAGACCAGCTGCCTTTACTCAACAGTACATATGTTGGTGCCCATTCATCTGACACGTCTAGTAACTGTCATGTATGTTGAACACAAGATGACAGTCTGAAGAGCCACATGAGAACACATGTCAGAGAGATGTGATATTTGTGATGTTAACATGTGCTGTGTATACATTTTTTGATAACGTACATAACACAATTATGAGAACCATTACAGTCTTGTTATTCATGTTGCACTCTTGTTTTTATGTAAAATAACTGTTGTAATCAGGCATCTTCATCAGTCTCCAAATCAAAAGGCTGTACTTGGACACAATTTTACATATCAGGATACACACACACACAAGTCAGTTGCATATCCTTTACATGATGTTACAGTCAGCCCCAGCATTTATTGGCTATTTGTGATTTAGGCAATGTTAACTCAGTAGTTTGCCATTGCTTTCTGAATAGTTGACATCCCATAACATGAGAACCAATGCTAAGTGGACTGCTTCCACATCGCCCACAGCTGAGTTTGAACCTTCAACTCGGGGTGTCGGGAAATGATGAAACGGCATGTTATTCCCTAGGCCATAAATGCCGGTATCGGAACACAAACAGAAACAAAATATTTACCTCGTTATTGACCTCTCTAACTGGGAGGTCAGGGTATCCCACTGTAATGTGTATTTGCGCAGTTTCCTTCCACATGCCGGCTCCGTGGCGAAGAGGTTACGAACGCAGTTCGTGATCCCGCATACCCGCGTTGCGTTGGTTTTTTACGAAATGGTATTGGTGCCGGTTGTCCAGAAATCAATGGCAAACTACTGATTTAGGATTGTGTGGGCTGATATCAAATGCCCATATTTTACTGGTAGAATTAAAGTAGCTGTAGCCTACTGCCTGATCCATGTGCGGATGTCCTTCTGGGGAATATCCCAAATTTAAAGGACGTTTCTCGGGAAGACATAGCACAGTGGGAATCTAAACGCATGCTAGCAAATGCTGTCACTCAATTACAAACTAATATAGAGAATCGGGTACTTCAAGACAACACATTGTCTTTATCACAAGTAGTGCCTCACATAGTAGAGAAGCCGGAAGATTTTGGGGCATTACAATCCACCGATTCATCATTACAGCACTGTTTCTCTCGATTGGACCTTCCACCAAAAATGTCGAAATTTGGTAAAATGGTACCCAAGTAGCCCAAACGGTTGTGCCAACTCAATTTCGCCAGAAAATATTGCGGACAGCACACGATATTCCTTTTGCAGGACATATGGGATTTTGACTGCTTTCCTCAGTCTACCTGCAGAGCAGCAGGTTGTGTCTCGCTTAGACTGGTCCCTACCCTAAGAGCTGTCCGACATGTAGTTGTGTTTCCGTCGGCATAGCAACTGGGGTCACTGGGACACTCAATTCCCTCCTCCCCCCAATGCGACAAGGTGGAGACACATCGGGGGGAGGGGGGTACGGGAAATGACATTGTATAACATAAGCATTTTGGGATTATGCGAAGCAAGGTGCAATTAAGCAGGCGAACAATTTCTAAATACTTGTGCTAATCTCAGGCCATAAAGAGTTACAGTAAAAGTGTGGCTCTAATGCTGCCAACAGAGGCAGAGAAAGCACTCACAGAGTGGGAAGCAGGGAGGGTTAGAATATTAACAGGAACATTTAGAGTCACATAAAAAAAAAAAGGAAACCCCGGGAAGGTAACCCGGCCAACAAACGCCTGAAGAAGAAAGTAAAGATGAACGTTATCCAGTGTTGCGCACGAACAAATGATAAGGTTAAATCAGTTAGGAATGAGCTTTGACTTCACAGATTTCCTGGCCCCATAAAACTAACCATAAAAGCTGCTCTTGCCTTGTGTATACTTATTTTGATGTCTTTATCTGTTCCCCCATCGTTGTCTACATTGCTACATAAATAGGTGTTTGAGTCCCACGCCTTGAAGTGAGGTTTCACCAGGGAGATCGGATTATTTGCTTAACTTCTTCTCATTATCTGTCTTTCTCCTATTGTTTTTAAACCTAATTGTTGTGACCTCTTATGAAACGTGTTTAGCTTATCTCGATGTGGGACGAGGGGCAATATCATCAGCGTGGACAAGATCAACAAGCTGCTTTGTCAAGGGAGAACGGTAAAACCTCGGTTTTCGTCGATAATCCGCCCGGAAACAATCGGCGAAATCTGAAACCGACGACAACCGAGACAATTATTTCCAATGTCAATGTAAATCCATTTAATTCGTTCTAGAAACTCCAAAATACATACCCAAAAAACACGTTTTATTGAAAATAAATATAGTGTTTAATACTATTTTTCGGCCCCAGACTTATCGGAACTCGCACCTTCTTCGTGCCTACTAACACTGTGTCTGCCAGTGCGTCCCTTGAAATTCTCAAACCATCATCTGCTTGCCTTTTTTTTCGCGTTTCCATCCTGTTTCAGGATATTGCGGTCAACACCAGCATCTTTCAGCTGTATGTTGATTCCTAGGCTAGATTACACTCATCAGCACGCCACGACTTTCTGAGCGACCGGCTCCATACTCTCATAAGTCACTGGCGCGACTCGAACCCCTTCAAGTTCTCGTGCGCTCACGTCAACCACGAGAGTATTTGGGGTTGCGGAGAAAGCTGCTAACCTCTCAGCCAGGGAGACCGGCATCTGCTTGCCTTAACATAATTAAATATACTAAAGCTCCAGATCTTTTTTTATAGCACTCGTCCCGGGTATTTTCTTAATGAATGAACTTACCTGGATAGTAGGAACATTTTTTCAAATTTTTATTTCTCTTCATTGCTTTCATATTTTCTTCTTTTTGTTCTCATCCCGTCGTCACGCCTCAATGTAGATACCGGAGGGTCTTCTCCGTGGCTATGTTTTGTGTGTGTAATTGTTTGCCGATGAAGGCAAGTCGCTGCAACGTCCTGTATGTGTCGTCATTCTGATATGTAATGCTGCACTACTTTGTGTCATTTTATATTGTTTCTTTACACAAATGTTCTTTCGTCATTTAAGGAAAAGAAAGACACTGGAAAACAACGTGACGACTTTAAAGATCAGTGGGAAGTAGAGTGAGAGACATTATTCTGGGTGGACTGAGACAGTGGCATGGAGGAGTGTCGTGAACCGCGTCCACCAGGAACACCAAAGACAGAGATCTGTGAAGAGACATTAACCCCGGTACTTTATTTTTAATTTACCCAAAACAAAAACGAAGTGATTATTCCCAAACAGGGCTGGTCACGTGACGTCTATATCAGAGAGCAGTACAAACTGGCATATCATTGGGGGGCCGGTGTAATGTTTGTGTCTCGAGCCATGTTATTACTTTACTTACTGCCATGACTTCCATAGTCAGGCAACTTGTGGTCTCAGCAAAAGCACCAGAGTCCTCCTTCACAATTCTCCCTCCGGCCCGAGCCGTAAAGGCCCATGAGCTTCGCACATGTCGGACGACTGACCCATCTGTGTAAATGACAGCCTCACCGTCTAGCGAATTCTCCAAAATCAACGCTTGTACAGCAGCCGGATTTTCTTGTCTGCATTTTCTATCTAATTGGAAGCAAACTGAAAAGGATGTGCAGAAATCTGTTGGCACTTGTACCCACTCCTCGCCAGGTTCTAAGTCCTCAAGTGAACACACCTGTTGAAGAATGTCTTCGGCTTGACCCATCCATGACCGTCCTCTTTTTAACCTGCTGCCCTTCACCTTCATAATTTCACTATGCCATGGATGTTGTGTGTGTGCGTTAACTCTGGGGTAGGCGCTGAGGTAGAGACATTCACTAGGGCATGTTTCCTTAGCGACTCAATGAGCATGCTCAAGAGGATAGAGATGGGGTGGATCCGAAGAGAATGGTTGCTGTCTCTGGAGCGGTCTCGGCTAACAAAGATTATTAAACAAATAGACACAACAAATGTCAACAGTATTATTTGGCGCTCACAGAAGAAGAAGAAGGAAAATAGAGATTAGAAGACGCACTAGACAACATAATATTTGAAAGCTATAATAGTTACCGACCGGGATCGAACCTGTCGTCTCCAAATGACGACGGCGCCTCGCTGCAGGAACAAGTGCACTTCGACGCACGACCAACTAGACTCTTTGCGATATGGCAGGGCACATGATAATGATGAGTGACTATATTAATTTGTGCGTGATCGAAAGAATAGAGCGCTCGCCCTTAAACTTCTGGTGCACCGATGGCGAGACAGGCGGTTCAAGCCTTACACATAGTTGCCATTCTAGATATTGTATATCCAGATCTAGAGGTTTTTGCCGGCATCTGGATACCGTTTTCTGACGTTTGGATGCTGGATGCAATTCTAGATACTTTTCATTTTGAGTTGCATATATTGGATAATTTCTAGATTTTACTTTTCTTTATTTACCCAATTTTTGTTTGGTCTGGACGAGCGTTAATTATGGTAACTGCCATTATTTAAACTTTGAACTGACTTGGGTCAACGCTCAACAATCTGGCAACCCCCCTTCCTTGTAATGAGAAAAAGGGCGTATGATTTATAGTTAGTCTTTCCTCTTGAGCCTAAGTCGGCGCATAGGGCAGAAGTCATGGCTCTCCATGTCTGGCGGTTCGCTGCTACCTGTTGTAGATCTTGGATGTTTACTTGGCCGTTGGTCTCTGATGATGGTTCTACGCAGGGTCTCTCTTGGTCTTCCCCGTTTTTTTTTTCCCCACTGGTGACCACATATAATTTATAATAACATTATTTTAACTGTTAACTCACAGTGTTGCGAATTATTGCTGTGATGCCGACTTTTTGATTCTTTTTCGTGTGATTTTGTAATAATTGCTCACCTTCATATGTGTCTTCCACTTTGAACAAATCTTTCAACATGACAAAAGTAAAGCAATATGAACAGAAATTATGCACTATAGAGAGCTATTTGGCTCCTAAGCCATACCTAGGATACCAAATCGAATAAAAAAATTGATGGTTTTGAAACAAAAGGACTATAAACAGAAAATGAAGAGAACAACTTAAGAAAGCGCTGTCAAGATTTTCTTCTCTCATTATTAAAGTAATTGAAGCAGAGACTTCCTGAAAATGTTGGTGTTTTGAAAAATATTTCACTCTTTTCTGTTAACAACATACTTCAGCCAGTAAAGAACATATCAAAATATTGTCAAGTTATGAAAATTTTAGGGGCTACTGATAATAGTGTGGCGGAAGCAGAATATCAGTTAACCAAAGTAAATTTGGTTGACTGTTGAAACAAAACAGAAACTGAAGTCTTTTGGAGTGAAGTAATACAATTTAAACATACATTGATACATTGGCACCTTTCCGTCTTGACAGACGATAGTTTGGTACATTGTGCTTCAAAAAGGCTTAATAACTACGATCCATGGCGGTGGCTGGTAAGGCCAATTCTTGCTGCAAATGTTTGCCCACAGTAGGTGCATGTGAAAATATGGTCATTTCCACCATTTTGCACCATATTTCGCCTCTCACGCTCTGTGTGTGCTTTATCTGCAATCATTTTCTCCTTTGTCTTTATTCCATTTCTGATAGTTGCCCTCCATGCAACACGTTCAGAGGCGACGTGCTCCCAATGTGCATTATCAATGCCTGTATCAATCATGTCCCGCTTACACACATCTTTGTATCGTAGTAGAGACCGACCATGAGATCTCCTACCCGTCTGTAATTCACCAAAAAAGATGTCCTTTGGTATTCTACCATCATCCATCCTCCTAACGTGTCCTATCGATCTAAGTCTACGAAGACTGAGCATGGAATACACCGTCACACAACCTGATCTTTCCAATACTTCAGTATTTGTGATTTTGTCTTGCCACTTAATACCAAGTCGCCATACGAGTCGCAACGTCATCTATGCGATCATCTGCACACGTTGCGACATGAGGTATCTTGGAGAGACGGGCCTTCGTCTTGCGGACAGATTTAGACAACATTTATCCGATATCGACAGTGGTGCCAAGTAACCGGTACCCCTACACTTCAACAGTTCCGACCACTGTGGGGTTTCCGACATACGTGTTACGGCGATAAAATCGTGCACATCTCACGAACGCGATCGTAAGACATTGGAAAACCGCCTGATCTTCCAATTGGGTTCACTTTCTCCTCACGGCCTCAATGTCCAACACAGTTTTATTTAAATCCCCTACGCCCCTTATCCACAAACCCCCCCCCCCCTCCATCTCCGCTATCTTATAGTCAACTTCATAGCCAGTTGTAAGTCCTTCGCAGGACGTGGGAGTCACCACCAACATTATCTCTGCTTTCTGTGACTTCTTGGTTGGTTTGCATGGGGTCGTTTCTCATTGCGTTCTGAACTACCGTCACTTGTGCTACCTTTTGATAGCGAACGCTTGCTGGCCTGCATCCCTATTGCCCACAGCAGCATTTCGAACTTGGCGGAATTGCGTACTGCATCCGTTACATCGCCTCAGAGTTACACATCCATATTTTTCTATTCGCTCTCCTGGGCGCACCCCTATCCCCCTTAGCGCGGGTTCCCTCACCGGTTGAATTAACCAATCACCGAGTTTCTGGCTGTACTGACCTTTAGGCAGTTGATCCCTTTAACACAACATCCGTTCCATTCCAGCCATGGATAGCTGTCTCAAGCTCGGAAACAGATGAGTTGATATTTAGACATTCATGTAGTGTCGATCGTGTATTAGTTTAATCGATTTTTGTTTGTTTGTTCTGTGCTGACGAAGGCTTTGGCCGCAACGTAGTTCATTGTTTTTTGTAGTTGTGCTTTGGTAAAGCTCTCAACCTACTTCTCGTTTTTCAGTGATTCATTCATCACTTAATACCAAGTATTCTTCGCAGACACCGCATATGAAAGCTGTTTAAACGTTTCTCTTGGCGTGAGTAAGTTGTCCAGGTTTCACTGCCATAAAGAAGAGTACTAAGGACACAGGCTTGGTAGACGAGGACTTTTGTTTTGGCAGTAAGCTTCCTGTTCTCCCAGACTCTTTTTGCTAACATGTTCATTGTTGTTGCTGCCTTGCCAATCCTGATGTTGATTTCCTGATCGAGGGATAATTTGCTATTTACCTCTGATCCTAGATATGTAAAATGGTCTACTATCTCCAGTTCGGCGTCGTCAATAAAGATTGATGGTACACCATGTGCACCTTGTGACATAATCTGTGTCTTCTTTTTGTTAATTGTTAAACCAAATTCAGAACAAGCATTGGAAAATGCAGATAGTAGATGTTGTAATTCTTCCTCAGAGTGGGTCGTAATCGCAGCATCATCCGCAAAAAGCAACTCTCTGATTAGTACCCTGCTAATTTTGGTCTTGGCCTTCAATCTCTGAGCATTATAGAGGCCACCATCTGAGCGTGAGTGAATGTATATACCGTCATCCTGATCCATCCATCATGTGCCATGCCGGTAAGCGTGGGCGGTCATGTTCTGCCATCTCACTCGATCACCGGAGTCATGGATCAGCTCCGTGTTTCTGTCTCGACCATGCCACAAGGCCAAGCCATCCAGGTACTTGCTTCTAGGTCTTCCCCTTGGTCTGTTCCCCTCGATCTTACCAGTTGTCACCAAATTCTCCAATCCATTTCTTCTCATAACATGCCCAAAGAATTTTGACTGTCTACGTCTAATTTCTCTAATCAATTTACGATCTTCATTTGTTTCTTGAAGGACTTGTTCATTGGTCTTTCTGGGTGTCCATGGTATTCTTTGCATTTTCCTCAGAAACCACATCTCTACAGCCATCAGATGTTTTTCAGCCTGACTGCTCATTGTCCACGCTTCACATCCATATAAAAGTACAGGTTCTATGTAGCATCTCAACACTCTTTTTCTCGTTTCAATTGACATCTTTTTATTGGTCAATATGTTTTTCATCTTGCTAAAGGCTACTTTTGCCATGGCGATTCTTGTTCTAATCTCTTCAAGGCATCTCCCATCAGATGTTATTACTGTTCCGAGATAATTGTACCTACTCACTTGTTGAAGAATATTCCCATTTACTTGTATATTACATTGTGGTATTACGTCCTTCCTAGTGACGACCATAATCTGTGTCTTTTTACAATTTAATTCTAACCCTAGTTGTTCACTGTGTGTAACAATCGCATCTACTAAATTTTGCAGGTCCTGTTCATTGTCTGCAATCAAGACTGTATCATCTGCATATCTAATGTTATTGATGCATCGACCCCCAATGTTGATTCCTTCCATATCTTCAATATTTCTGAAAATACTTTCACTGTACAGGGAAAACAGATCTGGAGACATTACACATCCCTGCCTCACACCCCTTCACGATCACGAAAGGCATATTTCAGTAGAAGTGAAAAGTATATCCCAAAGAGGGTGGGGGATAGTACACAACCTTGCTTAACTCCACTCTTGATTTCAAACTCTTCTGAAGCTGAGCCATCAAACTTGATTATACCCTTCATGCCTGTGTGGAACGATTCCACAATGGACAGAAGAGTTGGTGGGCAGCCAATCTTCTTTAGTGCTTTGAACAGACCCTCACGACTGACCAAATCGAATGCCTTTGTGAGGTCGATGAAGGCAATAAACAGTGGCTGGTTTTGTTCCCGGCATTTTCCTTGCATCTGTTGCAATGAGAATATCATATCAATGGTAGACCGGTTCTGACGGAAGCCGCACTGTGATTCGGGGTAGACTTGATCTCCCAGGACTTGAAGTCTGTGCAGGACAATTCTGGCAAATACTTTCGCAACAATACACAGAAGTGAAATGCCCCTATAGTTGTTACAGTCGCTCCGATCTCCCTTGTTCTTGTACAGCGTTATGATGTTTGAATCTTTGAAATCCTGTGGGACTTGTCCTTCTCGCCAGCATAGCTCTATTAGCTGGTGGATCTGTAGAGCAAGTGTGTATTGCCCACTCCTGATTACCTCTATTGGAATCCCATCCTTACCTGGAGCCTTGCCAGATGCAAGCTCATTTATAGCACACTTAACTTCTGTTATAGTGGGAAGTGTGTCCAGGTGGTCAAGAGTTGGCAGGGCCTCTATGGCGTTGAGGGCATCATCCGCTAGCTTGGTCTCACTTAAGTAAAGCTCTAAATAGTGCTCGACCCATCTATCCATCTGCTGTTTCTTATCAATGATGATTTCTCCAGTCAAGGTTTTCAGCGGTGCACTTCTTTTGATCATTGGACCACAGGCTTTCTTTATCCCTTCATACATGCTTATGTTTCCCTTATCACTTGCGATTTGAATGGACTCACATAACTTGATCCAATAGTCATTCGCACACTGCCTGGCAGCCTTTTGTACATCCTTCCTCGCTTGCTTCTGCTCACTCAGAGTGTTACGCGTTGGTCTTTCCTTGTTTCTTAAGAGAGCTATCTTCTTTTTATCAATCAAGGGCTGCAGTATCTGGCTGTTTGCCGCATACCAGTCCTGCCTCTTATGATCCACAGTGCCGTAAACCCCTACCGCTGTTTTATAAATAGTTTCC
Organism: Cepaea hortensis; assembly: GCA_963921405.1. NCBI lineage: Eukaryota > Metazoa > Mollusca > Gastropoda > Stylommatophora > Helicidae > Cepaea > Cepaea hortensis. Next base: position 96,149,834 of record OY992883.1, on the reverse strand, counting down.
TTAAGTTTACTCCATTTATCATTTACTATACAATTTTATGATGTATCATTGAAAGCGTTTTCAAGTTGCTGTTGAAATTCAAAGTACTTTCCAGGATCGTGAGTGTTAATAATATTAATCCTGGGGCTAGACTTGTCTTTAGCTGTGTAGATTCTCTTTGGTCTCAGTCTAACCCTTGCAACAACCAAAAAATGATCTGTATCACAGTCAGCACTGTGGTAACTTCGAGTTAATGATGCATGGTTTAGATGTCTCCGTGTGATAATGAAGTCCAGCTGATGCCAATGGCTGGATCTTGGATGTTTCCATGTGACCTTATGCATCTCTTTTGTTTTAAAAAAGGAGTTTGTAATACATAGGTCATTTCTAGTGCAATGCTCCAGCAGCCTTTGCCCATTATCATTCATGCGACCGATGTTGTATTTTCCAAGGCACACTGGCCATGAACTCGAGTCTTTGCCCGCACGAGCATTGAAATCACCGAGCATATAAATGTAGTCGGATTTTGGAACTGCCTTGATCGCAGAGTCTAGCTGCTCATAGAACGTATCCTTCACATCATCAGAGGAAGCGAGTGTCGGTGCATATGCAGTGAGAATGGTGGCAAATCCACAAGAGGTTGCCAAGCGCAGTGATAATAATCTTTCATTACCTCCAGCTGGGATATCAATCATTCCCAGTAGCGAATTCTTCACTGTAAAGCCCACACCATGTTGCCTTTTTTCTGCCTGCCCTCTTCCCTTCCAAAAAAAGGTGTAATTGTTTTCCCTGAGTGACCCTTCCTCGGCGAGGCGAGTCTCCTGCAGGCCAGCAATATCAATGTTAAGACGATTGAGTTCAGCATCAATCACAGCCGTTTTTCTCACATCGTCAATATTTGTCAAGTCAGTGGAAAATCCTGGACACATGGTTCTCACGTTCCAGATTGCAAGCCGTAGCTTGAGGTTTCTATTCTTTTTATTAGTACCTGGTGCATTGGTTTTACAGCCTGCGATCCAGATTTTGTCCTAGCCCCAAGCACCCATTGAAGCAGGCAGGCTGTGGCGGATCAGCACCCAATTGGCTGGGGGCTGCCCAGCTTGAGGCGGGCGGTAGCTGATCAGTGACACCTGTAGGTGTCTCCCACCGTCAGAGGCAACGCGTGGCGCCCCATGTCTACGCCAACTGACAAGGACTTATAACCCGTAACAGTTGCCTCTCGCTTTGATTCCGAGACCGGTTAAGACCAGGGATGGAGTTATTGCCTCTCCATGGCACAAAGCCTGGGCTAAAATAAAGAAACCAGGTGTTGCCCATGCAGCATGATACCTCTCTCGGCCTGCCTAGTTCACTCCAGAGGAAAGTTGACACCTATAATCTGGAACAAGATGTCGCTTATTTTCCCGGGAGGAAAGTGGAATCAACAAGCACATCTTCAAGCTTATTATCTTTTGGGATTATTGACTGACTTCTGTCTACACTCCTCCCTTCTGTCTTCCCTTCCATATATCTATTCCTTTCTCTCTCTCTATTATTCCCTCAACACATACTCCGACAACAGTTCCTTTCAACTATTAATAAAATATTTATTAATAAAAACTATGTCTGGTGTATGTATGGGCTGTGTAAGCGTAGTTGATAGTGTATTCTATTGTTGGTGCAAGAATGAACTCGTAATGTCTAGCAGTGGTATCACATCTCGCCCAATCATTCTGCCAAACCACCGGACATCACATAAAACAGGACAGCTCTCACCCTGGATATTCCGTATGCTTGAGTCTGGTGGTAAATCCGTTATTGAACGAAACAAAACTGTTCACCACTGGATCATCGTAACGTAATAATATTCCAGTAAGTCTATGACTTCGCCCGAGTTTGTTTCATGAAATTAATTATCCATACCGAAAAAACTACATCACCACAGTTCTGCATATTGTCTCTAATGAGTAGCAATGTTTTGACTTGTCTATTGTTTCTTAACTATGCGTACAAGACGTATGTAGTTTTATTTTGCTTTGCTTTCTGCAAACTTATCTTTCTTTTTCCATTATTACTTTGGTTATTTGAATATTCTTTTCGTCTTCTTCAAAGTTCCTTTAAAGGTATGTTTATTTCGTATTAGACCTTGTCTAGGTTGTTCCTTGGTTTATTGAGGTATTTGCTCTCCTCACAAATGAAATGCCTTGAGTTTATCAACAAAGCTTTTCCTGTACACAAGAAGTATGTGTCTATCTTCTCTGATATATCCGGATGGGAATTGGAACCTGTGAGAAGTATAACATATTAAGTGATAGGCGTCTGCCACTTAATACTACTTATGCAAGTGTCCTTCTCCAGCCGTAATGACAAGGCTTCCGAAGTAAACACCAACATAAGACATATGAATTCACCAAAGTCTAAACTATACACTAATAGAAAGCAATGGTAAACGCTATGCACACACATATTTTCCTATGCTAAAACTATTCCGATAAGGTTATAATACCTTATATATTCACTTATCCTCCCGGAATCGAAATTAATAATTAAGCACATCGGCACTAATATCCCATTGCTTGAAACAATACGGGACTATAATTTCTTTTCCACACCTGGGAGTAATAGATATCTCTGTCCAGTTTGGAACACACACTAATCAAGAGAACCCAATTTCTACTATTTATAACGAGTGGCCCATCCTCCTTTAGTGTGTGATGTTCATACCTCAACACTCGTCTCTTGACGTATCGTGCCCATCAAAAGGCGTTAAAATCACGTAGTGACTATTTGCTCGTTTCATCCGTTGTTACACTGTTTCCCTGAGTTCCCCGTACGCGAATATTTCAAAGCATCCTAACTCGTTGATCGTTTTCTCCGTTCATTCTGTCCGTTTGTTTTCCCGTTGACAGAGCTGGTCAATGACTCCTTACACGGTATCCTATTTTTATATTCGGTCACTCACCTTCCATTTATCCTTCTCTCAGATTGAACGACTCGATTGTTAACCCTCCTCCTTCATTGTATTTTGATATGTAAGTTATCAAGGAATCACTAAACTGCAGTTTTTCCGTGACATAGGCCCCCTCTTAAGAGAGTTGACCGTGTCGACTCTTCATCACTGTAGTTTTGATTCCTATGATCCTCCAACTTATTCCTCTTCCTCTGGGGTTGGATGTCTAGATAAGAAATCCGCTCCTACATTCTCCTTACCAGGTATCTTCCACTGTGAAGTTGTCCTGTTGCATCAACAACGACCATCACATCCACCGTGCGTTGAGCTTCTGCGAAGTAGCTATTAACATCACGTGTTGATGATATGATTGGATCCTCACATGGCTCACCTCATTATCCAGTAGGCTCTCTAATTGACACCATACTATACTACTCACGACTGAAACTAGTGTAGGCCCCTCGCTCCTATACGTCCGGTCGACCTTCTCTCGACTTGCGTCAGCGACGGCTCACAATACAGACGGATTGTCCCATCCTGATTGTAACACTGCTTCCATGTCCTCTTGGTTTCCCCCGGCTTTGCCTCTGGGGATGTTCCACCTCGTCCGCGTTGGACCGAGTCATCTTTCCCAAACCTCCTGGACTTTTGCTTCCAGGACCATCTTGGGCGATATTGTATCTGGTCAGCCAATCTTCGGTTGGAGTCCTGGGTATTTCTCGCCTTTCCCGCCGTTACCCACCCCTTCTGAACTTGGTTACTATTGAAGGTTTCACTCTTGTCCTTTCCCTGACGTGTGATTTCCCTCCTCCTTTCGTTGGGTAAATCTGACCTATCACGTACTGTCCCATGGGCCCTCCTATGTTGTACTGGCGATCTCTGGTCTTCGTCTGGACTGGTAACCTTTGTCCCATCACCATAAAGTGCGAAGCTTTGCTCCCGGATCTCTCCTCATATTTCCTCATGAGATGCCTAGGGAGATTTTTTCCCTCTTCCCCGATCCGGATTTTGTAGATGTTTTTGGACACCACCTTTTCCACAGGATAAGGTCCTTTCCATCCTACTTGGAGTACATTATTCTCTTCTGGACCCCATACTTCCACTTTGTCTTCCACCTTAAGAGCTAGTTTCCTCTTAATTCGCTTGTTGGGTGGTGCTTTCTGGCACTCTGAACAAGACTTCACTAACCGGCGTACATCTCCGGTCATTCCTGGCCAGCAATAATGGCCGGAAATTTTCTGCAATGTCTCTCTGACACCCATATGTCGATTCTCGGCTATGATGTGTCCACTCTGAAGAATATGAGGACGGTGGGTCTCTGGAACCACCCACTGCTCATGTAGGTTGTCTCCCCTCCCAGCTCTTCGATAGAGTAGTCGATTCTTCAGAAAGTACTGTCCCCGTTCTGGTGGCTCAGCATTTCTTTGCAGCTTCCTGTAGCAGGGACACAACGTAGTGTCCTTCCTCTGTGCAGTATGCAATTCTCCTATCACTGAGTTGTCGCATAGTGTCTCTGCCTCTTTTTCCTTCCCTTGAGATCCACTGGCAACTGCTCCCCTGTGGGCTGGCTGTTTGGGCATCCCCAAAAAGACATATTTCGTGCCAATGATCATGGGAAATAAGGAGTCAGATAATACAGCCGCTGGAATAATGCCCGTGACGTACCTGGATTTAATCTCCACTTTGGCGATTGGCAGCGTCATGGTAACAGCACTCCTCATTGCCGGCTGTATTTCTATGGTCTCCCCTGTAAGTTGGTCTGGGCTTACCATGCTGGCGTCTATCACAGCTTCCCCATCCAAACCGGTATCGTAGAGACAAACAACCTGCTGGCCATTGACTTCAATCAGTTCGACCACAGGTGGCCTCTCTTGGTCCGGAGTGTCTTCCATCTCCTTGACCGTTTCCTTGCCTTCCTCTTTTGATTCCTCGAGGTTGGTTATGCAATTGGCGTCTTCTGCCTTGCATCTGCAGTCCACAGTATTATGTGTTTTCGACCGGCAGTGTGTGCACCATGTTCCCTTCCTAGGTTTCCGTGTGTCCTTTTTGTTCCTAGCTCCTTCGCCGACCTCAGCCTTGCCTGTGATCACCGTCGTAGGAGTCACTTTGCATGCTGCGAAGTAAGAACTTTTAAGTTTCGATCTGCAGTCCTTCGTGTTATGAGAGGGCGACTGGCAAATCGAACACCACTTCTCCGACCACTGTCGTTTCGCTGAAGAATTCGAGGTGCTCTGGTTTCCTTCCTTCACCTTCTCTGAACTCTCCATTGACGCCTTTATATAAGGTTCCACTTTTTCTCCTCCCCAGTTTTTAGGTTTCTTTTTCTCTTGTTTCTCCTGACCTTTGGTTTGTGTACTTAGTTCCTCAGTCTCCCCATGTACCTCTACGAATCGTTCCGCCAGCTTATTCACAACATCAATCCGTTCCGCCCCTTGTTCTCCCAAGAAGGTTCTGAGAGGTTTCGACATTTGCTTTCGCATCTGGTCGACCACCATCATCTCTTCGAGACTCTCATAATCCCTCTTGAATTCTGCCAAGTCCATCCATTTCTGGAGATAGGATTTCAGCCTCAGACTGTAGGCTGCGAATAGCTCTCCCGGCTCTCGTCTAGACGATCTAAACTTCTTCCGATACGTTTGTGCTGTGACTTCATAATGCTTCATCAAAGCGGCTTTTAATTCCTGATACTGATTTTCCTGTCCTGGTGGTAGGCGTGTGTAGACCTCGTAGCCCGAACCACGTAATGCCTGGGATAATTTAAGAGCCCATCGGCTTCTATCCAATCCCATAGCGACTACCATGGCCTCGAACCGGTCCAAAAACTGGTATATCTTCTCTTTACTTTCATCAAAGACCGCCAAGGGAAACTTCATGGCATGGTAACCCTGTCCAATCATGTGGGTTGCCCCAGGTGAAGATGAACTTCCTTCTGCTGCATCTATTTCACCCTTAGTTTGTGTCTTGAGTTCTAACTCTTTCATGCGGTATTCATGTTCCATTTCTTGTCTCCTGGCAGTCTGTTCCATTTCCAGTTTCTTGGTCTCCTGGTCCCTTTCCATTCGCTTGGCCTCCTGTTCCATTTCCAATCGCTTGGCCTCCTGTTCCATTTCCAGTCGCTTGGTCTCCACCTCTATTCTTCTCAATTCCAACTCGGCCTTTCGATCTTCTCGTTCTTCTTGTCGAATTCCTCGCTCTCTTTCCTGTATGTAATCAGTTAGTTCCGAACCAGATAACCCAATTTCCTCTCCGTTGGCCTTCAGTTCGGAGGTAGTTATTTTGGGAGTGGTCATATTTAAAGAAGGTCAGTCAGCAAGTTGAGTAAAGACACCTCAAGGCAGTAAAGAAGTACTCACTATAGCCAGATAATCTATTATAACCTATATCAATTTCCCCTATGTATATCTAATATTATAAATCTACAACACCACACAGTACATCACAACCACTCTCTCATCCACAAGAGGAGATATAGGATAAAGACTTATGTAGACGTGTGACCGTGTGACTAGGTATGTAATGTGTCTCACCACCTATCCACATTCACCCTGTCTGGAACTTTCTCACTGTAAAGTCACCAGCATTAATGAAATGTTTCTACCATAAATGTAATGGCACCATATATCCAATGGACGTCCTTCCATTAAAAGTCATCAATGTATACTTATATTTATTCCAATCAGTATGTCCCAACATGCAGGTACTCCGCTATGCCTGTGCCAATATGCAGGTACCCCTCTATGCATACGCCCTGTCCGGCTCGTCTGGGATACAAAAGATTCAGCTCTGGTGATTACTGATAGGTGTTAGGACATATCATTCCTATCCTCACTATAGAAGTCTACGTAGGTCTTGGGTCCTATTTCTTTCTTGACGAAGACGGAGTGACTTGTGGTGTGCTGTGTGTTGTGGTGTATAGATTAGAGTTGTGTACTGACTATCTGTATATTGCACTTTTGGATATACACTAACACTACTAACACACCCACCCTAACTATGGCCTCTGGCAAACTAAATATGGCCGAAGTGCAGGCAACAGGCGAAGGAATGGGCCTGAGAGGTGATGCACTTTTGCAATATATACAAGAGGTGGAAAGAGACTTCCGGCAGGAAGAAAGAGAGAAAAAAGCGTGAAGCAGACCTGGGGGATAGAAAGTTAGCCTTGGAGGAAAAGAAGTTAGAAGCTGAGCAAGCAGCTAAAAAGTTAGAAGCTGAGCAACAGAAGTTCGACTCTGAACAAGAAGCGAGGAGACTTGAGCGAGAGCATGAGTACCGAATGCGGGAACTCGAGCTCAAAGCACAAACCAGTAGAGATACTGAGGGAGCAGTAGGAGGTTCTTCACTCCCTGGTTCACCCACCTTAGGTAGACATGGTTACCATGCCATGAAGTTTCCCCTTGTAATTTTTGAGGAAGACAAAGAGAAGATAGATCAGTTCCTACAGAAATTCGAGGCTATGTCTGTCGCAATGGGTCTTGATAAAGACAAATGGTGTCTGAAATTATCTCAAGGTTTGCGTGGAACAGCGTTCAAGGTCTATGCCCGTTTACCGGCCGGACACGAGAACGATTACGATGCGTTGAAAGAGGCGTTATTGAAACGGTTCGAAATGACTTCCCACACGTACCGAAAGAAGTTCCGGTCTGCGAAACGCGAACCTAGTGAGTTATTCGCCGCGTATAGCCTGCGACTCAAATCCTATTTGCATAAATGGATGGAGTTAGTCGGATTTGCAAAAGACTACGAAAGTCTCGAAGAACTAATGATCGTCGACCAAATGCGAAAGCATATGTCGAAACCGCTCAAAACGTTCTTGGGAGAACAGGGGGCGGAAAGGTTAGACGTCGTGGCAAAATTAGCTGAAAGGTATGTCGTAGTACATGGGGAGGCTAGTGATACCTGTCCCACTAGTACTAAAGGTCAGGACAAGTCTGACAAGAAGAAATTTACAAGCTCTCAGCAGAAAAAGGTAGTCTTCAAAAAGGTCCACAGAAAAAAGTCCAGAGAAGTCAAAAGATGGGAGTAAGAGCCCACCTAAATCTTCCCCGAAGAAGAATTGGAAGGGAAGATGGTGTTCGATTTGCAAAGAGCCCTCTCATAATACGAAGGATTGCAATGCAAAGGCTAAGAGCTCTCACTTTGCGGCCTGCCTTGTGGAACCAAAGGCGGTTTCCACCGACAAGGTCGAGGTCGTTGACAGGACTGTGGACCGAGAACGACCACCAGTGGTAGAGCTGGTGGAAGTAAATGGCCAACCGGTGGAGTGTCTCTACGACACTGGCCTGGATGGCGAAGCAGTAATAGCTGCCAGTCTGGTGTGACCAGACCAACTCACTGGGGAGAACATTGAGATACAGCCGGCCATGAAGAGTGCTGTTGCCATGACGTTACCAATAGCCAATGTGGAGATTAGCTCCAGATACGTCACGGGTATCATTCCAGCAGCTGTATTACTTGATCCCCTATATCCCGTGATCCTGGGAAGCAAATATGTATTTCTAGGGGTGCCAAAGGAGCCAATCCACTTAGGCGACATACATACATGCGACCACGCGGGAAAAGATGAGTCCGACGCAACCAGCTCGAAACCCCTGCCAGGGGATTTGCGCACTGCCCAGAGCGATGACGCAACGCTGTACCATTGCTACCAGAAGCTGCAGAAAAGTGCTGACCCACCGCAACGGGGCCAGTACTATCTGAAGAATCGGCTGCTCTACCGAAGAGCCGGACGGGGAAATGAACTGCACGGACAGTTGGTGGTCCCGAAGGACTACCGTCTCCAAATTCTTCAGAGGGGACACGCCATATCCTGTAGTAATCTATCCGGGAGTGGACATATGGGTGTCAGAGCGACGCTGCAGCGGATTTCCGGTCATTATTATTGGCCCGGAATAACTGGTGATAAACGCCGGTTAGTAAAGAATTGCCCAGAGTGCCAGAAGGCAACACCCAAGAATCGGACTAAGACTAGATTAGCTCTTAAGGTGGGAGATGGAGCATTATTGTGGGGTCCCGGAAGGACCAATATGCTCGACGTAGGATGGCAAGGACCTTTTCCCGTGGTCAGGGTAGTGTCCAAGTCCAACTACGAGATCCGGATCAGGGGAATTTTGAGAATTTTCCATGCAAATCTCCTACGGAAACCCGAGGAGAGGTCCGGTGAAAAATCTCCATACATGTTGGCGATGGCAGTCGCAGTGAAACCGGTTACAGGTCCAGATGGGGACCAATCAGACCCAGTACGACATAGGGAGGACTATGGGAACGTACGGGGTAGGTCCGATTGTCCACCCAGCGATAGGGGAACCATCATACGTCTGGAAGAGGCCCAGGGGGAAGGATTCCCTAGTAACCTAGTTCGGAAGGGATGGGTAGCGTCGGGAAAGGCGCGTGAGGCCCGGAACTCCTTTCGATCACCGGCTGACCCACCTCGTTTTCGAAAGAGATGGCCGGGGAAGCCACAGTCCAGAGGGGTCTGGAAGACTGCATGGTCCATCGAGGACGATACCGTTGATCCCAAGGCGTGTAGCGTAGGGAAAACGAGCGGTAGTAACGACACCGTTACAGGCGGGATGAGAAGATCCACCTGTATTGCGACCCGTCGCGTACGCGAGTCGGTATTTCGGCCGGCCGAACGTAACAGCTCGACGGGCGAGCGCGAGTGTCTGTGGTAAGTCTGGGCTTGTTAGAAGTCCCAGCAATGCGTGTATTGGATGGTGTACCCTTTCGGGTACCTTCAGTCCATCGATCTTTGATGGATTTGGCCACCTCCCAGAAGCTCAACGCGCACTGAATGCGTTGGTCGTTGGTGCTTCAGCCCTATAACATTACAGTTGAATACCTTCTCGGTAAGGAGAATGTTGGGGCTGATTTATTTCTGTCTAGGCATCCGGTCCCGGAGGAAGAGGTTGAGATCACTCGGACCGAACCTCCTGAGGAAAAGAGTTGACCCGGTCAACTCTCTTAAGAGAGGGCCTATGTCGCAGAACTCAGTGAGTCCGCCTCGTGAGGTTTCTGCTGAGGAAAGGTCCGGTGAGACATCGGAGATTCGGGTGACGAAAATTTACCAGTGAAAGGGAAGTAACCAGTAATTTGACTCTACCCGACCCGAATCGTTGCTCGCCCTTTAAGATTATTCCAGAGGGGTGGCGGAACAGATGTCCGGGCAAGACCGACTGCGCATGTCTGACTGCGCAGTAGATTGTCCCGGAACACCTGATCAGTTGGAGACAAAGGTTGCCGGCAGGCAGTCGACATTTTGGCCTAGTGCTAAGGGAGAGAAAGCAGGACGCCGTGTCTTGACGAGGGTTAAAGACTTCCGACATCATGTCCAGTTGCAGTGACAACGCTTCTCGTCTCCACTGTCGTGCTGTTTATGTGAAGGTATGTGTACAACCGTTTTCATTAACTAGTGCGGTGTCTGTGATTCAAATTATGAGATTTCGCTAACGCGTGTACTGACCGGCGCGGGAAAGGAGGTCACGTGTGAACAGTGGCAAGCTTGTAGGTTACGACTGTAAAATTAAGCCTGTGGCAAACGTGTGTGTAGCAGCATTGTACTGCTAAGATATTTCATAGGTTAGCAGCGCGCGGCTTATTGACAGTCCCTGTTGATCGGGAAAATCGGGTTCAGGGAAGTGAGACCTATAATTCGAGTTCACACATGGCCAACTTTATATCCTCGAGCGTCGGCGGGGCCAGCGCGGCCGAACCGTTACTCACAGCGCTAACGGAAGTAGATTAAGGAGTCGCTTCGGATATATCGAGTGATATATCGATGAAATCGGGCAAGTGCAACGAATCGAATGCACCGGTCGGCCGAACACTCCGAGGTCGTTTCAAGGTCGTGCCGGGAGTCGAGCGTCTGATCACCTGGTGGCCGACCACTGACTTTCTTCTTGGCTTTCCTCACATCTGTCATGTAAATTAGTTCCCTCGATGGAATGCCAGCTTACCATAGTGGTGTCCTGAGAGGTTGACAGAAGGAGAAGGGACCATTGCGACAGAATTGTTCATATTGAACATGACACCGTTCTAAATGCCCCGACCTGGGACCAGGGAGGGGGGAACGGGGTGTGGATTTCTGCTACAGGGGGAACACCCTGTATATCTATTTGTTCTTGGATGGTGCCTACGGTCTGGTACGACATCAGCTTTGGCGGATAACAGGAAGGAGGTGAGGGAGTACTGCCATTAGCCCTCCGTAAGGGTGCTTCTATCTTTAAGTACCACTAACTCACTAACCACATGTGTTGTCTAGCTATGTTTCAGCAGAGACCCATATCTCCGACACCAACCTTGACCCAGTCCTACGTTCGTCTGAGAAAGAGGATGTAGGTGGACAGCTGCCACTTTGGTTCTAGGTCCAGTTTGTCCTCGACCATAGGAGCAGCCAGTGAAGGAGTGCGGCCCTTATGGGAAGGGTCCACACGTCTGAGTAATGGGGACTTAAGTGTATCTGCTGTGAGTAAGTCTGATTCATGGTGCTCTCACTGAGTGTTATCCTCCACAGATTCTATCTTGTTGAGAGCAGAGTCATGATCTGGGGACGAGTCCAGTGATCCGGACTAGGGCGACAGCCGGTGTGAACAGCTGGGAAGTCCACTACCGCAGCGAGCAGTACGTACAATCGAGAGTACGTCTCAGGAGGGGCTCCAGCTAACGCTTCGCCCACTCCACGTCTGATAGCCCAGGTTATGTGCCAGGACAACACCATATCGCCTTGTTCGTTACTCCAGCTGGGCAAGTATCTGATTGTTGTTAGTGTCCAGGTTGTGACCCTGACTGACTGCCGTCATGCCAAATAATGCTGATGTCTCCGCTACCAAGTGCCTGGTACCCTGTGGTGCCTGATATTGTGGAAGAACTTGTCTGTTTTGAACTCGATCTAACGTGACACGTTTCAGCGGGAGAGGTATCTGTGCTGTGATATCTGCGCTATGAGTCAGAGGATCTGCGCGGGTTGCATAGACAGTTAGGACTGCTACTACCATTGAGTAAGAGATCACCCTCTTGCTATACCCGCAGTACCATCGATACTTCAAGACGCTTCAGAGGAGTGTTCTAGTACTTCAGCTTCCGAGAGACAGTCTTTATCCCTACTCTAAGGTGATCCAGACTTTAGGGACGTCATCCACCGAAGGTCCCAAGTACCAGTGAGTCAACTCGCCAGCCTTTCTATCCAAGTGGAGAAACCTATACCGGGAGGGAGACCTGAGAGACTTGGTGAGCGTGTCTGACTTACCCAATAGTGTGACTTGAGGCCCTGACGATGATGACACTTCCTCCAGGAGGCTACTCGATCCTTGCCACGTCTTATCTCGCATAGATACTGCAAGGTCTATCTCAGAATCATCATCATTCTCATTCATCCATTCATCTTGTATAATACACCATATTGTTAACATAGTTAGCTGCCAGAGTTGCGTCATGAGTTCAGGACGAAGGTTGAAAGGGGTAACGTCCCTTGGTTGAGAGGGAGGGAGATAGGGTTCCAAGGGTCGAAGGGGTTTGTGGACTGAGGTCACCTATGTCCCAGGGCTAAAGGTATCCCGTTGTTAAAGTGTGATAGCAGGTTCCCCTCACCCCAGGGAGTGCTACGACATTATTTTCCCGGGAGGAAAGTGGAATCAACAAGCACATCTTCAAGCTTATTATCTTTTGGGATTATTGACTGACTTCTGTCTACACTCCTCCCTTCTGTCTTCCCTTCCATATATCTATTCCTTTCTCTCTCTCTATTATTCCCTCAACACATACTCCGACAACAGTTCCTTTCAACGATTAATACAATATTTATTAATAAAAACTATGTCTGGTGTATGTATGGGCTGTGTAAGCGTAGTTGATAGTGTATTCTATTGTTGGTGCAAGAATGAACTCGTAATGTCTAGCAGTGGTATCACATCTCGCCCAATCATTCTGCCAAACCACCGGACATCACATAAAACAGGACAGCTCTCACCCTGGATATTCCGTATGCTTGAGTCTGGTGGTAAATCCGTTATTGAACGAAACAAAACTGTTCACCACTGGATCATCGTAACGTAATAATATTCCAGTAAGTCTATGACTTCGCCCGAGTTTGTTTCATGAAATTAATTATCCATACCGAAAAAACTACATCACCACAGTTCTGCATATTGTCTCTAATGAGTAGCAATGTTTTGACTTGTCTATTGTTTCTTAACTATGCGTACAAGACGTATGTAGTTTTATTTTGCTTTGCTTTCTGCAAACTTATCTTTCTTTTTCCATTATTACTTTGGTTATTTGAATATTCTTTTCGTCTTCTTCAAAGTTCCTTTAAAGGTATGTTTATTTCGTATTAGACCTTGTCTAGGTTGTTCCTTGGTTTATTGAGGTATTTGCTCTCCTCACAAATGAAATGCCTTGAGTTTATCAACAAAGCTTTTCCTGTACACAAGAAGTATGTGTCTATCTTCTCTGATATATCCGGATGGGAATTGGAACCTGTGAGAAGTATAACATATCAAGTGATAGGCGTCTGCCACTTAATACTACTTATGCAAGTGTCCTTCTCCAGCCGTAATGACAAGGCTTCCGAAGTAAACACCAACATAAGACATATGAATTCACCAAAGTCTAAACTATACACTAATAGAAAGCAATGATAAACGCTATGCACACACATCTATTTTCCTATGCTAAAACTATTCCGCTAAGGTTATAATACCTTATATATTCACTTATCCTCCCGGAATCGAAATTAATAATTAAGCACATCGGCACTAATATCCCATTGCTTGAAACAATACGGGACTATAATTTCTTTTCCACACCTGGGAGTAATAGATATCTCTGTCCAGTTTGGAACACACACTAATCAAGAGAACCCAATTTCTACTATTTATAACGAGTGGCCCATCCTCCTTTAGTGTGTGATGTTCATACCTCAACACTCGTCTCTTGACGTATCGTGCCCATCAAAAGGCGTTAAAATCACGTAGTGACTATTTGCTCGTTTCATCCGTTGTTACACTGTTTCCCTGAGTTCCCCGTACGCGAATACTTCAAAGCATCCTAACTCGTTGATCGTTTTCTCCGTTCATTCTGTCCGTTCGTTTTCCCGTTGACAGAGCTGGTCAATGACTCCTTACACGGTATCCTATTTTTATATTCGGTCACTCACCTTCCATTTATCCTTCTCTCAGATTGAACGACTCGATTGTTAACCCTCCTCCTTCATTGTATTTTGATATGTAAGTTATCAAGGAATCACTAAACTGCAGTTTTTCCGTGACACAAGACAAGCTGCAGAAGCTGCCGGATCAGCAAAGCAATGCTCTAACTGTCCGCCTGTCGGAGCTTCGATCCTAGACCAGCTGCCAACCAAGGCTTAGGGCCTGGTCTGCCCTGCCATGACTTATTTTGTCTTTGGGTTGCATTTCCTCGCACCAGGATAAGGCTAGTACCCTCCCAATTGCGCTCTTCCGCCCGAAGCCGTTGGCACAATGTGGGGTGTCGGGTTTGGTAAGCGCCGCCCAACATTCGGCGCTGACAGAAAGCAGGTAGTACCTGTAACAGAGGAAGGGGTTTTGGTAGTATTTAGGTGGGAAATACTACAGCACGATTGAGCATCGGGGTCGAATGAGAGGAGAGATGCTCAATTCGTGACGTGGTTTGTTGTCAAAGGGGCAGTTACCATCAAGATACCGAACAGAAAGGTTGCCACACTAATTCCAGCTGTCATCAACACGAATAAAGTATGTTTCTAAAGATCCACCAGACTCCACTCATGTTATGAGTTCTCAGTTATGAGTTGACTTCGTTACAAGAAGCGAAATGGTGCCCACGACACAGGATTCGAGCCTGGTGTAACGCGAAGTCATGCCGTATACTATATAACATCGCGGAGGCCAAAAACTAAGAAGATTATCCTTGCTCCGTTTGTCTCAGTCGCCAGAAATAATTTCGGCACGCTTTTGAACAACCATTGAACGTAACAAGGCGCAGTGAAAAAAAATGGCCAATAACGTATCACCGAAAAATACAGCGACCAAAAGCCCGCCCAGGGGTGGTCGTCTGTAAGTCTTTTTCAAGACTGCTGGCGGTCAAAATTTTGCTGGCGTCAGGAGAAAAGGGAAACTGGCCATAACGAATTGCGACACCTGAGATCGTTGTCAAACCGGCGAGCGTCAACTGTGGACACCATCCTGGCGACTCCTCTTATCCGTTCATCTAACGGACGTGTCAGGAGCAGAAGTATTCCTGAAGGTCAAGCCGTCTAACCGATATCTCGAGCGAGCAGGAGTGTGCTGAAAGTCGGCCCAGTTTAATCGTGTCTTGACCGAGCAAAACTTTGGCTAAAAGGCAAATCCAGTCGGATAGTTGTTGCAGGTGAGAAAGAACTTTTCAATAAGATAATCAAGTTCAGCCTCAATGTTAATAGGTTTTGTTCTGAACGCTAACAACTGGAAAAAGGGAGATCGAGACAGCAAATAAATAAGGCATTACTTCATGGATTGCCTAATGTTTTGTTGACGAGTCAGATTATCTCGGGGCTCTACTGCAGTTGAGAGCCGCTCGCTATCTCAAGACATCGATGAGGTACCCCTCCCGGGGCGAAGTCAGAAGCCAGAAGACTGGTCGGGACCCTACCAGGGGTTGAAGTTTGTCCGGCATCCCAAGAGAAGTTACCTGGGAGAAGAGACAGGCTACCTGAACTCCGCTACCTGAACTCCGCGACTGAATTTCAGCTGACGCAGAATCCTAGTGTTTGAGTAACCTGAAGACGTATGAGTGGTATTATAGGAGATATAATTATTTTAGACTTTATTACATAAAGTCTCAAATGACATAGGAGGGTAAAGGAGTGTGGTTTGGTAAAGGGGGTGTGTGATTTAGCTGAATGTGGTCTTTGTGTGGAAGAGTTCTACTGCTTCTTTTGAATACCGGTGGCCACCGATTCTTTGTCTTTCTATTGTGTGAGAGTGATTACAGGTTGAAAGTAGCGAATTGGTAGTGTTGTTGAAGACAATGGGGACTTGGTACCAGAAAGGTACAGTGTTTGAGTTTTGATATGAAGACGAGGAGGGGTTATTTCAACCATGTGTGTTATGACGTATTGTATATACTTGTTATGTTGAGTTTTCAATGTTATTATGATATGAGTTATTATGTTATGAAGGGTTTATAGTAGGGTACTAGATTGAAAATACGACAGGGAGAAGGGTTAAATAATATAATATTTGCTCCAAATTTGAGTTGGTTTGGGGAAGATTAGAAGAAATGTGGGAGTTAAGGAAAAAGAGGGAATAGATTAAGAGAGTTGGGAGTAAAGAATTTTTCCTTTAGAGGAAAAATTCTTTAGTAAACATAGGGAGGTGTAACAGAGGAAGGGGTTTTGGTAGTATTTAGGTGGGAAATACTACAGCACGATTGAGCATCGGGGTCGAATGAGAGGAGAGATGCTCAATTCGTGACGTGGTTTGTTGTCAAAGGGGCAGTTACCATCAAGATACCGAACAGAAAGGTTGCCACACTAATTCCAGCTGTCATCAACACGAATAAAGTATGTTTCTAAAGATCCACCAGACTCCACTCATGTTATGAGTTCTCAGTTATGAGTTGACTTCGTTACATACCGTCTACTGTCATACGGTAGCTCAGTCATATCTGACTTAGACCATGCCTCAGGTAACAGTTCATTCTGTAAGCTCTTTGAATGTGCGATGTCTGCCATGATACTACCCCGTTCAAATGCTGATGTGGAAAGAGTTTTCAGTACTATGAATTATACAAAATGTAAACTAAGAAACATGATGAAACTTGACCTCTTAAATGCTATCTTGACTATAAGATTTGGCCTGATGAGAGCAGGAAAATGCTGTTCAACTTATCAGCTCCCTGATCGTGTATTAAAAGAAATTGGAACAGCTAAAGCATACCAAAGTCATTTTGAATCTGAAGCTTCAACTTCATCATCCAAGCTAAGTGCATCTTGTGAGACAGACATCGGTAAAGATGACATGATTCTATAGGGTAAGTCACATCAATTTTGTTTTAAAATATTGCATATTCCTTTCAGGACGTTGCAGTCAACATCAGCATTTTTCAGCTGCTGTTGATGTACTAGACAAGATTATGCTCAGTAGTTTGCCATTGCTTTCTGAGCGACCTGCTCACCGGTTCGGGCGCAGCTGCGTTACTCATGAGAATATACGGGTTTACGAAGCCGTAAACGCCTTCGACAGGGAGACTGGCAGTCACATCAATACATATGTAATGTAATTTCTTACTTTTTCAATCTGGATATTTTTCCTAGATACTTTCCAACTAAATCTAGATATTTATGGATGTTGTTTGCGCCGTTTCTAGATATTTTTGGTCAAAATAAAAGTGGCAACCCTGGCCCTACACCAACATTAAGTTGGACGTTAAAATCCTGGCCAACATAGCGAACGGATTGGTGGGGATGTAACACGTTGAAGTGACGAACACCTGCGCGCAAGGTTTGCTAGTGTAGTGCCTTTTTCACCATATTTGGACTTTTAAGACCTTATTTAGTCGCCAGCTATCGGGTGAAGTGTTTGGTGCGACACTGAACTATGAATTTCTATCGAAATGCTTTTTGTTTGGGTTCATGATATTGGTAAACAACACTCCATCGAATGATTTCATTTCACCGTGCAAATGGGTAAGTCAAGTTAATGAATGGTGGCACACACAATATGTAGCAATTCTGGTCATGATTTAAAAATTGGGTTTTTACTAATGAAACCATCAAAGTTTAATACAGCTTGACAAGGCGAACTCATTGGTATCTCAATGAAGACTGCACGTTAATTCTAAGCGGAGATTTAGGGTTTTTGATAATGTTTATCAAATTGGATGAATGGATGTTTACATATGAAACCACCACATATGCATAAACCTCGAAAAACCGAATCCAAGGGTACCTCAATCATGCCTGTAGGTCATTTCGAAGCGGAGATACTCACATTTGGGTGTCATGAACTTCAATAAAGAAATACTCAAGACATTCACTCACTGAGCAGCTTTACTTTGCGGCCCAGTCAAAAAGAGAGCTGAAATGATCAAAATTTGACTGCTTACTACTATAAATTTTTTATTTTTGAAGGAACATCTTAGCAACCATGCATCATTGCAATTAGTGTAGCGAAGCCTAACAGCTCATATCATATATTTTTAGATATCATGCGTTATGACCTATTTAGCAATTAAAAGTGGGTGCAATTAATTGTTATTAATTGCCAAGTAATTAATATTATCTTAATATTATCTTTAAACCCCGGCAAGTTGCATCTTGTATTGCGCGGAATGATGCTACAGACCTAATGGTAACTTTCCTGTTTTGATAGGCTACGCTGCGACCTAATTAGCAATTAAATATGGCCACAAATTATTATATGCTAATCACCATGTGCATTCTCAACATTAGCTTTAATTCCTGGTAACTTGCATCTTGTATTATGCGGAATGATGCTACAGACCTAATGGTAATTCCTATTCTGATAGGATGCGCTGCGACCTAATTAGCAGTTCAATATGGCCACCGATTAATTATTATTCATTAATTACCATGTGAATTTTTAATGTTAACTTTAAAACCAGGCAAGTTTCATCTTTTGTTGTGCAGAATGATGCTATGAATCTAATGGCGATGATTCTGTTTCGATAGGATGCTTCAAGACCTAATTAGCAATTAAAAATGACCACCAATTAATTATTATTCATTAATTACTAATTATAGATGACTTGAATAGTTAGGTCTCGCTATACCGATCACAATGATGTATGGTTGCTAAGATCATTTAAAATAAAAAAAGTTATAGTAGCAAGAAGCTCAGTAAGCGGACTCCTGAGTACAATTTCTTCATTCAAGGACCCGACACTCAGTATCTCCTCTTAGAATTGACATAATACAGGCTTCACTGAGGTACCATTAGATTTGGTTTTTCAAGGCCTGTGTAGCTGTTGTGGTACTCACGAGTAAATACCCAATTTGAAAAACATTATCAAAGTAATGCAACATTAGCATTTAAAAATTTAGTATTCAAAAATGATCAGGCATGATTTTGCCATGAAAATTCATTTTCTGAGCATGATGAGGTCTATGTAGAAAAATGTCTCCAACAGACACTACCATTAATGAACAGTAATGACCCGGGAAGGTTAACTCGGTCAACAAATGCCCGCAGAAGTCGGATGTGTCGGCCTAACGGCGCAAGAACACAGCTCTGCTGTAAACAGGCACAACGCAATCACGTCCAAAAAAAAATTCTGGATGAACGCAGAAGAAGAAGAACAGTAATGAGAGGATATAAAAACTGACTTCAAAAGTATTTTCTGTCATGGTAAAGTGATAGAAAATAATAAAAGTAAACTGATAAATTATTACTTGTATTCTCTTTAACTTTAGTAGATCAAATTGCATGTTTTAAGTGTAAAACGTATACATACTAGTCCGATCGATATGTGCAGCACTGACATTTTGGATTCCCTATCGCAAACATGAAACATCTCCACAGAAATATTTTTTTCTACCACAATTCGAGCAGGTTCAGTGATGAAACTTGTCCAAATGTATGTAAACATGGATGCAGAATTTGAAAATTCATCTAAAATTAATGGCATTCTATGAACAGCACCAGAAAAAAAAAAAAATTTACTTACCATATGCCAATTAATTGAAATTATTTTAAAGACAAAGGTAATATGCACAGAATGTTGTGCACATAATGTTAGAAAGACCAATTTTACGGGAGCTAAGATGACATTTGTTATTGTCATGTGATTTGTGAATGAATGTATCCTGCCAGAAACTTGAACAGTCATTTCATGGCCTTTCTTAGTGACACAATCGATCCTTCTGCGCAGGCACTGAATACTATTTCTGGTTTCGATCTAATTGCATTGGATAAGTAAACTGCCTAAAAACTAAAAAGTCGACAGGGTCGACTTCATTGCACCGGGTTTTTATCCCATATGGCTCAGTCTCTTTCTGCAGTGCGGAAATCATCACACAAAGCATGAACTCCGTAGCTCCAGCGACGACCCTCAGGAGTCACAGAAAAATGCACACGTGAAACGAAGGAGGTGGCCCGGAATCGAACTCACAAACTTCCGAGTCCGAGTTGGGCAGCTTGACCACTCTGCCATGGAGATTCCCCTAAGCCTAATACTAACTAGTTGACAGACAGTTGTTATTTACGTCCCTAAGTCACAGACAAGAAGTTGACATTTTAGTCAGGGGTGGCCAACCTTTTCAGCAGGTGGGCCAAACTTCAGAAATAATATTTCCTGCTGGGCCACGCACCTTATTTTTTATATTTTTTTTTGTAATTAAATAAGTAAACAAGTAAGCGTGCTACAGCTTCAACCACATTGTCGCTTCCCAGTAGGTGAGATCGTGGTCAAACGCTTGCCAGGTTTAATGTAAAAGAAGACTCCCGTGTGTTGCCGGGGCCCATAAGGGAAGCAAAGAATAGCAACACTGTAGCCTACCACGCATGTCGTAAGAGGCGACTAAGGAGGCTTGATGGTTCCGTCGCCCTGCTACTGAGTGAGTGCGTGGCACGACACTGTGAGCTGTGAGTTTCGTGTAAAATGCTTTTGAATCTGCCCGAGGTTTTTTGGAAGGTGACTGCATGTTCGGAGCGATGACAAATGGCTATGTCCCAGAGTTGACCGGTTTTTGCCATATGCAGAAATGCGTGGCTGCTGGGCTTCTGGTTGACTGCCACTGCAATCGACGATGAACTGTATTTCGTGGACTGTGTGGGTGAACATCTAGAAAACATCCAGATGGGAAAATAACTGCCGATTCCATCGGAGATGAACTGGGTGTTTCGTGGGGGACTATTGTGTTGACATTCTGGTGGCGGCAATATGCACAGTGTATCTGTGCGGGCTGTTGTTTGTCGAGACTCATGTCTTTTCCACTATTCACATTGGGCAGTGGGGAGCGTTTTGTGTGATATTCACTGGCACAGGAACGGAGCATAATGGGGACAACCCGTTGCTGTGAAGTTGGAACTGCGACTAACTAACTAACTAATGTAAAAGAGAGAGAGAGACACGCACACACACAAGAAATAGATATTTTTTTTTTTTTAAGAACTCGAATAACGAAGACACAAACATGGAACATAAAACATAACCGAGAATCAAACATATTTATTAGACAATTTAAAAATATTTAAAAGTGAGACATCATCTGACTTTGTTTTGCAGAACTAAGTGCATCAAAATTGATCTCGACTGATGTTGTCGCTACACGCAAACAGTTTTCCAAATGAACATCAGTAATTCGTGTTCTCACTTGTGATTTGATGTGCTTCATGCGACTAAAAAGATGTTCACACTCATAAGTTTCCAAATAGCGAAACCATCGACAGAGCATGTTTGTAAAACGCAGGATATTTATCCTTGTCCAAATACGTTTTATAGAACTCTTCCAAACCAACTTGATGGAATTTCTCCTTTAACTGTATATCACAACACATTTCACAATGTTTCATTTGTAATCTTCCTGGTAATAAATTCACATCTACCGCGAATGGCGTTGCAAATGCACCAAAAATGCACATTATTTTTTTTTTTAAATCCTGGAATCAGTTTTCAAATTCGAGGTTTAAATCAGATATCAAAGACCCCCCTGACGTGTATCCACCTTGCCGTAGTAGGGGAGCTTGCGTGTCCCAATGACCCCAAGAGCTCAAGAGCTCTGCCGACGGAAGCACAACTACATGTCGGGCAGGTCTTGGGATAGGGACCAGATCAAGAGAGATACGCCCTGCTGCTCTGCATGTAGACTAAGGATAGCAGTCAAAGGCTTCAAATCTGTCGCATGACACCACCAATTCTTAGTCCGGACACAAATCTACGGCTCTCTGCTAAGGGATATGGCTGAACGCCTCTAAGCTATTAACCCTTGACGTGAGGGCAGGGTTGATACCCACTCACTGCAAACTGGAAGTGAGATATTAAGCCTGTTAAAGGACTGGTTCAGATATGCTCTTAACGGCTCTTAACTGTAGGATAAGTCCGAACGCCTCTAGGCCAATGTCTCTCAGCTATGCGAACCCAGCCATTGCTCACCTCTCCTACATGGAGGTGAGATGCTTCCATCCTTTACTTGGAGACATAAATAACAATTACCCCTGAAGTCGGATTGAGTTTGCCTGATGGCGAGGGACACCGATACACGGGAAAGCAAACCCACACGCGAAATTCAGTCCCTTACTACTTTAAACAATGTGTAAGGACTATGATTGAGTTTAAGCGAGCGAACAAAAAAGAAAGAAAAGAAAAAGATATCAAAGAAGCGTATTTATCTGCCTCCTCCTGTGTGACATCTGGTTGTAGTGACAATGTAGGAAAATGAGTAAAGATTGTGTCCTCAGCTGTTGTTCCCAAAGACCAAGTTTCATTTGAAATGCAGAAATATGATCATACATCTTATTTATTAATTGATCTTTCCCTTGTAGATGAGTATTAACGTCATTTATATGGCTAGTTACTTCGACCAGAAATGCAAAGTCGCAAACCCACTCTTTGTCTTCAAACTCTGGTATACTTTTTGACTTGCTTGCAAAGAATGATTGCATTTCTTGCTGCAAATCAAACACTTGTGTCAACATTTTGGCACTGGTCAGCCATCTTCTGCATAAAATGTGACGTCATTATAATCTGAGTCCAAAGACTTCAGAAATTCTTGGAACTGACGATGATTCAATCCGTTTGACTTAATGAAGATCACTATTTTGACGACCACTTTCATGACAGGGTCCATTTTGAGGGACTTCTAAAAAATTTTCCTGATGAATAATGCAATGAAAATTTGGCATTGAAGTATTACCAACTTTGAAGGCCTCATTTTCAATCAATGTTACCAAACCTTTGATTTTCCCAACCTTTGCTGGAGCACCATCCGTTGTTAAGCCCGATAAGTTGTTAAGTTGTAACGAAAAGCGATTCAATGTTGATGTAACTGCCTCTAACAACTATCGTGACTTAGTAGTGTCAGTGGATACAGTGCAGCTAATTCTTGTCTTTTTTAAATTTACATCCACACCCCTTATAAAAATTGCCAATTGGACAGTATCTGCCATATCTGTGCTTTCATCTAATGCTTGAGCATAAAATATAAACTCGGATGCTCGACTTTTCAAATTATATTCAGTATGTTTTCCAATGTCATCTACACGCCTAGTAATAGTAGATGAGGCAGAATTATTTGTGAGAAATCCTTCTTTTCTGGGCACAGAATTTCATCAACACTCTGCAAACATTCCTTAACCATTTCACCATCTGAATATGGCTTCGATTTTGTTGTGTTTTTTTTTTTGCTAGTATCATGGCTACTGCATAACTAGCTTTTGCATAGCATGTTGACTCTGAACCCGCTCTAGTAAATATCTTTTGTTGTGCAGAATTATTTTTTTAAAGTCATTTACTTGGTCTGGTCGAAATTGCCCTTTGTACTTATCAAACTTATTTGCGTGTTAGTCTCATAGTGCTGTTTGATGTTATACTATTTCAAAATAGAAACAGATTTGTTGCATATCAAGCATATGAGCTTTGTTTTAATTTCCATGACAAAATAGTTTTTAGTCCACCTGTCTTGAAACCTTTTTAATTCTTCTGTGATTCCAAAATGCAAGATATTTCAAATTTCTCTTAGCTATAATTTAAAAATATATGATACAAACGACTCATGATGTAATCTTCTTTTGGTGATATGTACGATAAAGTTAACATTTATGTTCATTTGACCTAGCTCTGCGGGCCACAACATGACTCCCGGCAAGCCGCATGCGGCCCGCAGGCCTCGTATTGGCCATCCCTGATTTTAGTCAAGCTCACCTATGTATGGATTGAACCCGCTACTTCGGCATCAGCACACCGGATGTTTAAGAGTGAGCGCTTGTATCCTTTCGGCCATGCTGACCTCCTGGGTTATGATGGTGAATCTTAATCTTCTCTCCACTTCCTTATATTTATATTCTTTATGTACAATGAAGAGATATCTGATTAGAGAATGCAGCCTTGCCTGATTTATATTTTATTTGAATAGGTGGATCAATCTGACCATCAGTTACATATAAATGCATCTACTGCTAATTATATCATCATCATCATCAAGTGCCAAGCCAATAGGTGTGGGTGGTCATGGTTCACCATCTCACATGGTCACCAGTCTCAAATCAGGTCTGTGTTCTTGTCCTGACCATGCCATGCTACCAAACCATTGAGGTATTTATCTCTTTGTCTTCCTCTTGCTCTCTTCCCAACAAGCTTGCCAGTTGTCACTAAATTAAGTCTGTTTCTCTCATAACATATCAGAAAGATCTTGACTGTGTAAGTCTAATTTCTCCAATAAATCTCAATTTTTCATGTGTCTCTTGAAGAACTGTCTCATATAGTTTTATGTCTGTCTGTGGTATTCTTTGCATTTTTCTCAAAAACCACATTTCCACCACCATTAGATGTTTCTCTGCTTGTCTGTTGATTGTCCATGTTTCACACAAATACAACAATATGGGTTCTATATAGCACTTCAACAATCTTTTTCTCACTGCAATTAACAACTTTTTGTTGGTAAGTATGTTTTCCATTGTATAGAAGGCCACCTTTGCCATGGCAATTCTGGACCTAATCTCTGCAAGGCATCTTCCATAAGATGTTACGACTGTTCTGAGATAGTTATATCACCTGTTTAAGAATATTTCTATTCACTTCGATGTTACAATGTGGTATTTCTTTCTTCTTGGATATAACCATGGTCTGTTTTCTTATAGTTCAATTCCAAACCTAGTTTCTCACTGTTTATAATAACCTCATCCACTAAATGTTGTAGA
Organism: Cepaea hortensis; assembly: GCA_963921405.1. Taxonomy (NCBI): domain Eukaryota; kingdom Metazoa; phylum Mollusca; class Gastropoda; order Stylommatophora; family Helicidae; genus Cepaea; species Cepaea hortensis. The sequence continues at coordinate 96,125,081 of OY992883.1, read as the reverse complement.
TCCTGTTCGTTGTTACCTCTCCTAATAGTCTGGAATTGAATTATCAATTATTATGACAGTAGCTTGTTTCCTATAGATCTTCTTCTTCTTCTGCGTTCATCCGGAGTTTTTCTTATCCGGATGTGATTGCGTTGTGCCTGTTTACAGCAGAGCTGCGTTCTTGCGCCGTTAGGCCGACACATCCGACTTCTGCGGGCATTTGTTGACCGGGTTAACCTTCCCGGGGGTTTCTTAGGACATTTGACTGTCGTGGTGTTATCCCCCATCCCAGCTGGCCCATATAGAACAACCAGACATCCTGGTCAGTTCTCAAGGGAAGGCAGGGGCAGACCATGGGCATTCCCCGCCATCCAAGGAGGCTTCCATACTTGAAGAGCCGACACACAGCGCTCTGGTACTGGGCTCACCCAAGGAATCGTCACGTCCTGAACATGGCTGCTTAGCCTCACTTCCGTATATTGGGCCTTCCGTTCACCATAGGCTGTTCTTCCGGAAACCAGAAGTATGCAGTCTGCAGATGACATCCACACAGTGAGCTTTCGATTCAGTCTTTCCACGTAATGGATTTGCTATCCAAGCAGTATTCCATTTCGTGCCACTAGGACACTTTTCCACCTTTTATTAAGCCCACACAGGGGGATTTTGATTTGAACTTTCCACTTAATGGATTTGCTATCCAAGCAATATTCCATTTCATGCCACTAGGACACTTTTCCACCTTTTATGAAGCCCACACAGTGGGCTTTTGATTCGGACTTTCCATGTAATGGATTTGCTATCCAAGCAATATTTCATTTCGTGCCACTAGGACACTTTTCCACCTTTTATGAAGCCCACATAGTGGGCTTTTGATTCAGACTTTCACGTAATGGATTTGCTATCCAAGCAATATTCCATTTAGTGCCACTAGGACACTTTTCCACCTTTTATGAAGCCCACAAAGTGGGCTTTTGATTCGGACTTTCCACATAATGGATTTGCTATCCAAGCAATATTCCATTTCATGCCTCTGGGATGCTTTTGTAACCAACATACCTGTGGTACGAAGTGTGGCAGCCTAAATACTTCTTCATGCACCTTAAATGTCAACCTGAATGTAGTTAAAGTAAGCTGCAGTTAACTTGAGTTTGTTGATATCTCCATAGAGCTTGTCCTCAAATGAAGCAGGTGTGGGCCAAAATATCTTTCTCTGTTCTGCATATATTGGGCACTCCTGCAGCAAATGTTTAGCTGTCATTTTACCAGTTCCACAATTACATTCATCGGTATCTTGTATCTTTAGTTTATTGTACAAGTGGTATTTCAGCCTGTTATGTCCTGTTCGGAGTCTGAAGATTGCTACTTGTTCTCTTCGGTCGAGTTTGTAATATGCATCATCCTTCTGGTGGCCTGGATGCTCTGATTCCCATTTCATTCTATAAGTCTATAGATGTTCCTTATAACTCTAAGATCTTTTCCATCCAATTAGAAGTCTACCAGCATTTCCATCATTATATAAAGCTTAGCACATAACTTACAGTGCTAAATCTGTACTACTGCATGGGTCAGGAACACTGAGAACAACTAAACGAGTTATTAATAAACTACAAACATTCACTAATTGGTGACTGCACAGAATATTTGGAATGAAATGTTACGACAGAATCATCAATGTAGAGCTCATGGATAGAACTAAACACCCCGGGAAGGTTAACCCGGTCAACAAATGCCCGCAGAAGTCCGATGTGTCGGCCTAACGGCGCAAGAACGCAGCTCTGCTGTAAACAGGCACAACACAATCACATCCAAAAAAAAACTCCGGATGAACGCAGAAGAAGAAGAAGAACTAAACAAATTCAGGTGAACAAAGGGGTGAAGAAAAGACGCTGGTACTGGATAGGAACACACTGTGGAAAATATAACTTGGCAAATAAAATAGCGAGGGACCTATCAATACATGGAGAAGAGAATTACAGACAGAGATAAATAATATTGGGAAGACAGAGAGAGAGCTGCATGTGATAGCAAGAGATAGGACAGCTTGGCATGGTTCAATTGAGGGTCTGTGTCCCAATGGGGGATAAATGACAGAAACAGATGAGATCTACTGTATCAATTGCTTTGGAATCTATATCTATAAAACAGAGTGTATGTTTGTTTGTGCGGATTTATGTATTGGATGCGTTCGATAACGGTACATCCGATTGAGATGAAATTTTCTATACGTCTTCCTTTCATTCCTGTGCAACTGACTATAATAATTTCTTAATGTAAAATCTTCTACTTATTTAATATTTTCTTTTCCATTTTCATTATATAATGTTTATATAGCAGGGGGACTTCACTCTAGAAAAGTTATTTCAAGGGGCATAACTTTTAATAACATTTCTATATACTTTATAGTCATATTGTTGGACTTACCTGCACTATTGTTAAACTCTTTGTCTATAGTTATTTTTAGGCATATGAGTTATATTAAATAATGATATAATCTTTAAGGTATTTTTAAAGTTTGCATAAAAATAATGCATTATGCATAACATTTTAACCCATCTTTTTCTGCTTACAAAACTTATCAACTGTCATGTCGGTGATTAAAAACAGTTTTCATTAAAAATAATGAATGGTGTGTGGAAGGACATTCTTTTAAGTTACTGTGCGCCAGGAGCTGAGCGAAACCACGCCGGGTCAGATAGATAGACAGATAGTCGGGAACGGAAGCTTATTTGACTACTTATATGAATGAATTAAATGACATGCTCCCCACCAGGGACTGGGTGAAGCCGGGTCAGACAGACAGACAGATAAACAGACAGTCGGGAACGGGAGAGCTTATATGACTACGTATATGAATTAAATTAGATGCTCCCCACCAGGGACTGGGTGAAGCCGGGCCGGGACAGACAGATCGACAGACAAACAGATAGTCGGGAACGGGAGAGCTTATATGACTACGTATATGAATAAAATGAGATGCTCCCCACCAGGGACTGGGTGAAGCCGGGCCCGGTCAGACAGACAGATAGACAGACAGACAGATAGTCTGGAACGGGAGAGCTTATATGACTACGTATATGAATAAAATGAGATGCTGCCCACCAGGGACTGGGTGAAGTCGGGTCAGACAGACAGATAGTCGGGAACGGGAGAGCTTATATGACTACTTATATTAATTAAATGAGATGCTCCCCACCAGAGACTGGGTGAAGCCGGGTCAGACAGACAGACAAACAAGCAGACAGATAGATAGATAGATCCCCTCCAGGGCCTGGGCGAAGCCGGGCCGGGTCAGCTAGTCTTATATATAAAAAAGGATCTCCGTCTGTCTGTCTGTCTGTCTGTCTGTCCGTATGTCTGTCTGTCTGTCTGTCCGTATGTCTGTATGTCCGTCTGTCCTTTATGCGCTCGCGAACGGCCCATCCGATTGAGATGAAATTTTCTACACGCCTTCCTTTCATTCCAGAGCAGCCCACTGTCGTATTTTTTTTTTCTTCTTCCTCCTCCTCCCTCCTCCCTCCTCCCCCTCCCAAAAGACGTACGTCCAGGAAATGGTCTTCTACATAGACACTTCTCTCTGAGGTCCGCGATAACATATTAACCTGGTGGGATGGCAATCAATCATCCTACTACCTCCTCCCTCCTCCTCCCTTCTCCCTCTTCCTCCTCCCTCTTCCTCCCTCCGCCTCCTCCCTCCTCCCACTCTCTACTCCTCCTTCCTCCTCCCTCCTCCTTCTCCCTCTTCCTCCTCCCTCTTCCTCCCTCTTCCTGCTCCCTCCGCCTCCTCCCTCCGCATACTCTCTCCTCCTCCTCCCTCTCCCTCCTCCTACTCCCTTCTCCTCCTCCTCCTCCTCTCTCCTCCTCCCTCCTTCTCCCTCTTCCTCCTCCCTCCTCCTCCCCCTCCTCCTCCACCCTACTCCTCCCTCCTCTTCCTAATCCCTCCTCCTCCCTCCTATTCCTCCTGTCTCCTCCTCCCTCCTTCTCCCTCCTCCTTCTACCTCTTCCTCCCTCCTCCTTCTCCCTCCACCTCTCTCTCCTCCTCCCTCCTCCTCCCTCTCCCTCCTCCCTTCTCATCCTCCCCCACCTACGTTCTCCTCCTCCCTCCTCCCTCCTCCTCCTTCTCCCTCCTCCTCCCCCTCCTCCTCCTCCTTCACCCTCCTCCTTCACCCTCCTCCTCCTCCTCCTTCACCATCCTCCCTCCTCCTCCTCCCTCATCCTCCCTCCTCCCTCCTCATCCCTCTTCCTCCTCCTCCTCCCTCCTCCCTCCTCCTTCTCCCCTTTCCCCCCTCTTTCTCTTAATCCCTCCTCCTCCCTTCTCCTCCCTCCTATTCATCCCTACTCCTCCTCCTCCCTCCTCCTCCTCTCTCCGCCTATCTCTTCCTCCCTCCTCCTCCCTCCTCTCTCTTCCTCCTCCCTCCTCTCTCTTCCTCCTCCCTCCTCCTCCCTCTTCCTCCTCCTCCTCCCTCCTCCTTCCTCCTGCTCCCTCCTCCTCCTCCCTTCTCCTCCCTTCTCCTCCTCCCCCTCCCTCCTCCCCCTCATCCGTCTTCCTCCCTCCTCCTTCTTCCTCCCTCCTCCTCCCCCTCCTCCCCCTCCTCCTCCCTCTCCTCCTCATCCCTCCTCCTCCATTCTCCTCCTCCCTCCTCCTCCTCTCTCTACCTCCTCCCTCCTCCTCCCCCTCCTCCTCCCTCTTCCTCCACATCCCTCCTCCTCCTCTATCCTCCTCCCTCCTCCTCCCTCTACCTCCTCCCTCCTCCTCCCTTCACATTCCTCCTCCTCCCTCTTCCTCCTCCTCCCTCTCATCCTCTTCCCTCCTTCTCCTCCCTCCTCCTTCTCCCTCTTCCTCCTCCCTCTTCCTCCCTCCGCCTCCTCCCTCCTCCCACTCTCTACTCCTCCCTCCTCCTTCTCCTCCCTCCTCCTCCTCCCTCTTCCTCCCTCTTCCTGCTCCCTCCGCCTCCTCCCTCCGCCTACTCTCTCCTCCTCCTCCCTCCTCCTCCCTCTCCCTCCTCCTCCTCCCTCTCCTCCTCCTCCTCCTCCTGCGATCTCCTCCTCCCTCCTTCTCCCTCTTCCTCCTCCCTCCTCCTCCCCCTCCTCCTCCTCCACCCTACTCATCCCTCCTCTTCCTAATCCCTCCTCCTCCCTCCTATTCCTCCTGTCTCCTCCTCCCTCCTCCTCCCTCCTCTTCCCTCCTCCACCTCCCTCTTCCTCCTCCCTCCTCCTCCCCCTCCTCCTCCACCCTACTCCTCCCTCCTCTTCCTAATCCCTCCTCCTCCCTCCTATTCCTCCTGTCTCCTCTTCCCTCCTCCACCTCCCTCTTCCTCCTCCCTCCTCCTCCCCCTCCTCCTCCACCCTACTCCTCCCTCCTCTTCCTAATCCCTCCTCCTCCCTCCTATTCCTCCTGTCTCCTCCTCCCTCCTCTTCCCTCCTCCACCTCCCTCTTCCTCCTCCCTCCTCCATTTACCCAAGACAGACAGACATACAGATAGTCGGGAACGGGATCTTATATGACTACTTATATGATTTAAATGAGATGCTCTCCACCATGGGCTGGGCCGGGTCAGACAGACAGACAGACAGATAGATAGACAGACAGACAGACAGACAGTCGGGAACGGGAGCTTATATGACTACTTATATGAATTAAATGAGATGCTCCCCACCAGAGTCTGGGCGAAGCCGGGCCGTGTCAGCTAGTAATCTATAAAGCGGGACGCAGAGGTGTTTCCAAGGCACCAAGGCCAGGTTATATACTGGCCAAGACCTACTGACGCGTCCTCGTTGAGTGTCCTGAGCGACAGGTCCTTCGGGGTCCTGGCTAAAGTCAGTAGGATCGCCGATTCCTCCAAAGTCGGAGAGTGTCTGCCTGTACGGAGAGGAACTACCAGTCTGCACACCAATAAGCCAGACATGGGACAACGGATACTCACGCAAACCTCAGGTCCTGTATGACATCACACTGATGTTGGAAAATATGATGCCTTCATCAGACATACAGGACTTCTCATTGGAGCTCAAGTCAACGAACACAAGCAAGCAATCTATAAAGCATATATACATCTGTGTGCATTTCAAGGATCCTCTGTTTATGTTCTTAGAATGTATAAGCTCTGTTTGTATCTTCGCCCTGAGCAAATCCACATTGTTCCTTTCCTAATGTATCTTTTTTTGTTAATGTATTCTTTTATTGACTGTGCTACAATATTTTCATTATATAACTCATGAGATTAATTGTTCTATGTTCTATTTACCATTTGTGTGTGTTTCAGAAATACTATCCTGTTCTCAGAATTATTCTTACCTTCACGTGCAAGAACAATCACAAATGGAGAAGATGATGTGTGGTAACATGGACTTAAAATTTGTGAAACAAGAACTTTCAGATGTGTTGTGTAAGGATGCTTTCTGGCATGGCACATGATTGATTGATTGATTGATTGTGTAAGGATACGCATCACTTGTTTAGCAAAGTCGCAGATATGACTGATTGCAGTAGTGAGCATAAAATGACAGGATAATATAGCACAGTGCCAAAAGTGACAGAGAATCGCTATAAGGCACTGCTAGAGCATGAGAATTGTAATCACATAGAGAATGTATCTTCTGTGAGTGGAATTAGAAAAACAATTGTTGACTGACGAGAATGATCTTTTACAAAATAACTTGAAAGTTAAAACAGGAGACAAACCATACATGGCTGATGTTTTTGATTCAACTGTCAGTGCAGACAGCCATCTAAGCAGGTTCAAGCGGAAATATATTGAAGAGAAACCTTTCAAGTGTGATGTTTGTGTTGCATCTTTTACTTCAGCTGGCAATTTGAAGCGACACATGAAAACTCATGCAGGAGAGAAACCATACGGTTGTGATTATTGTGGTGCTTGTTTTCCTTATGCTAGCAATCTGAACACACACAAGAGAATACATACAGGAGAGAAACCTTACAAGTGTGATGATTGTGGTGCTTGTTTTCCTTATGCTAGCAACCTGAACACACACAAGAGAATACATACAGGAGAGAAACCTTACAAGTGTGATGATTGTGGTGCATCATTCTCTGTATCTAGTCATTTGACAACACACATAAGAACACATACGGGAGAGAAACCTTATAAGTGTGATGATTGTGGTGCTAAGTTTACTCAAGCTAGTAGTCTGAACACGCACAAGAGAATACATACAGGAGAAAAACCTTACAAGTGTGATGATTGTGGTGCATCATTCTCTGTATCTTGTCATCTGGCAACACACATGAGAAGACATACAGGAGAGAAACCTTACCAGTGTGATATTTGTGTTGCATCATTTGCTATATCTAGTCATCTGAGAACACACAAGAGAACACATACAGGAGAGAAACCTTACAAGTGTGATGTTTGTGGTGCATCTTTTTCTGAATCTGGTGCTCTGATTAAACATAAAAGAACACATACAGGAGAGAAACCTTACAAGTGTGATATTTGTGGTGCATCATTTGCTATATCTTGTCATCTGACAACACACAAGAGAACACATACAGGAGAGAAACCTTACAAGTGTGATGATTGTGGTGCTAAGTTTACTCAAGTTGGTAGTCTGAACACACACAAGAGAACACATACAGGAGAGAAACCTTACAAGTGTGATGTTTGTGGTGCATCATTTGCTGTAACAAGTTATCTGACAACACACAAGAGAACACATACAGGAGAGAAACCTTACAAATGTGATGATTGTGGTGCTAAGTTTACTCAAGTTAGTAGTCTGAACACACACAAGAGAACACATACAGGAGAGAAACCTTACAAGTGTGATGATTGTGGTGCTAAGTTTGCTCAAGTTGGTAGTCTGAACACACACAAGAGAACACATACAGGAGAGAAACCTTACAAATGTGATGAAACTGCATGTTTAACTATTCCCTAGGCCATAAATGCCGTTATCGGAACACAAACAGAAACAAAATATTTACTTCGTTATTGACCTCTCTAACTGGAAGGTCAGGGTATCCCACTGTAATGTGTATTTGCTCACACTAGTTGCGCACACTTGCGCAATTTCCTTCCACACACTCGCTCCGTGGCGAAGAATTTACTGACGCAGTTCGTGATCCCGCATACCCGCGTTGCGTTGGTTTTTTACAAAATGGTATGGGTGCCGGTCGTCCAGAAATCAATGGCAAACTACTGAACGTAAACTTGTCAAGAGATCACAACAGCAAAAAATGCTGGTGTTGACTGCAGCGTCGTGTAAAGGATATGCAACTAACTTTATAACTCCTTCCACAAAGGAAGCTTAACCAGCGGCATTATTCCAAAAGCACGATATGAAAGAACCAACATAAAGGCTGCAACCATGGCAACTCACTGGAAAGACAGTTGAACAGGGCCTGAACGTTATTTCAAAGAATATTGGATTCTATCTTTTAGACAGCTTCCATCAAAGATAAGTTGAGTTGAGTTAAGAACTGACATCACTGCACTCAGGACATTCCCATGCTTCCTCCGTCTCCTCGTTCAACAGCCAGCTAAGAGTCATACCACTAATCGTTCCCACCGCTATTTAATTTAAAGTTCTCCTGGTCTTCCCTCTCAGTTTTGAGATTCCTCCAGAACCCCTACCGATCCTCCGCAATCTCATTCTTTCCACATACGGGTTCTCAGTCTGTTCCCCCTCCTTCTCCACCTAGTCCCATAGGCGCACGACCACCTCCCCTTTGTCCATAGGCAATCTACCGCCAAGCGGTGCATTCCCTGCCAGCCTGTTCATTCCTCCGCACCCCCGCACGGCCAGGGCAAAATATCCATACAATTTGTAACGTGATTCACGGAGATAGGATCTCTGTTACACCCCGAGCTCTGGAGTATCTGACACTTAGTTACACTCAATATACACGACAACACCTAGGGGAGTGTTTGTCATATAGTAAATGACAGGCGTATAGAGCGTGAACTGATTTGCACACACATCAGTGAACAAAAATAAATAGAATATCAAACTACAGCACGATGTAGCGTGATGAACGCTACGTCACCAAGTCGCGTTGATTAACAACATGACTGTCACTAGGACGCTCCAACACTCTAGCGTCAGCCTTCAACAAGAGCAGACACACAGCAGCGCTACACGTACACCAGCAGACGATTCACTAGGACACTCCAACACCCTCACCGATTGACAACCAGTAGTTCACTCAGACGACCACATCTACGATTAGCCAACAACACTTCTCAACCGCAAGACATCGATCTCAGGTCCTGAGCAATTTTAGTACGGCCACTTAGTCTCAAATGCCGACTGACCATGCTGAGAGATCCTGATGGCTTGACTGGCAGTGAACGTTAGCACCAGTCTCCAGGCACACACACCAAGGGGTACGTGGTCACACCACGGACACTAAAGGAGACGTGATAGTGAGGGTTGTGACGGGAATGCGCTGCATCCAGTGAAAGATGTTAAAAGCGTGAGTGGTGCCGGCTGGATGGTGTACTTGTCATCCGTGTTCTAACACAACCTCCTGATGAAATAAACTCATCTGATCATCGCTTCGCGGTGCGTTCCTGAGTACCTGTTCCTTTGCGTTACTGTGATGGTCTTGGACACAGAGTGTCACCCCGCAGGCATTGACGGTTGATCTGGGGATCCTCAAGATCATCATCATAACCCCTAGGACAATCGAACGATCCAGCTAACACTGACAGAGGTTCTCTCCATCACTCCTTGACATGGAGGCTTGTCAAAGCAATAGATGATCGCTTAGATTATCGTCAAGGTTTCAGGTCGACAGATTCAACGGCTGTGTCGTCCTCGGACTGATTTGCCAGTGGTGAAGCACATCGTCTACGGCGCGCTAAGAAATACAAGTCATCTAACGGAAGACACCACACAACTTTATGACACACTCAATTTTTGTTTCGGATCACGCCAATCTGTGACGGCTGTAGGTCATATGGCGTATCCGAGGTCATCGCTCATTTATCATCAGTTGTGCCTTGCTGAACACGCTGACTGCGGTGTCGGTCACTGCCTGAAAGTCATCAAAGGTACAGTATCGGTACCAGTCGCCGCCTCTCACTAAAAGATCAGCTCTGCCCAAGGAGCTTTGTTGTCGTTACCAGTCGACGCCTCTTATTACGAGACCAGCTCTGCCCAGGGAGCTCCAGTATGATCGCTGCCAGTCAACGCCTTTTGACACGAGGCAAGCTCTAACTAGGGAGCTTCATTTTGCTGCCTGTCGCCGCATCTTAGTACAGTACCCGTGTAACAGAATAATAGGTGATGGGGGGAGAGTTAATGAAAGATAGATAATATTGTTGCAAACTTATAAATGGGGAAGTTTGATGAAGAAGAAAATATTGTGCACGAGAACGCACAAAAGAGTACTACGTGGCATTGTTAGGGGTAGTGGCGGGCATTAACGACGGCAACAATAACAAGGCAACATTATTACCAACGGAGGGAAGCAAGCAAGTTGAAGGAGAACATCAAGGATGCGTATAGAAGCGGTCCAGTTCATTTTACCACTATCAGATCTTAGGGTTGAGCTGTGTTGTTAATGAATCGCATCATGAAGGTATATATACTTGATAGAAGCGGATGATTTGTTAAAGATAGTCCAAGTTTGGGAAACTGTCGCATAGTCGGGTAATAACCAAAGTCAGAATGACTCTGACTGAGGAGACATTCAAGGTGACTCCCAATTCTTAAACTAGTTCCATAGATGTGGAACATGAAGGTATGATACGTATTAATATAATCTTGATGCATAAACATTGTATGTGCTACTGTAGTGATTATGAAGAAGGTTTCTGAATTAAAATTATGAAGTTTTTAAATTGGCGTAATTGTCGTCGTGGAATGAAAGTTGGAATTAACCTACGAAGACATGAGTAGGGATTTCTATACTAAACTCTCTGCAACACGAATGCTTCACTAAGCGGCCAGAAGAAGCAAACTCGTTGCTGTGGGACAAGGCAACGAAGATAGAAGAATCTACGTCAGTTTCCACATGTGTAAGACACGGGTGTACTGTTGTTACACTCGGTTTTAGTTTGTACTATTACATTTAGCTTCCATTACTAGGTGTACTGTGTAGGGGCAGGGGCGGTATTTTTAGGTAGGAAACACGAAAGGGGGGAATGACGTTCTGAAAACATGGTGAAGGGGGGCACGGGCCAAATTTTTAGGTAGGAAATACGAAAAGGGGGGGGGGGGGTGACGTTATAAAAATATGGTGAAGGTGGGCCAAAAAAGGTTGAGAACCACTGCTCTAGGCCAACATTAAGTTGGACTTGAAAAACCTGGCCAACATGGCGAACGGACTGATGGATGGGTAACAGCTTGAAGTGATGAACGCCTGCGCGCAAGATTTGCTAGTGCCTTTTTCACCATATTTGGACTTTTAGGACCTGGTTTAGTCGCCAGCTACCGGGTGAAGTGTTTGGTGCGACACTGAGCTATGAATTTCTATCGAAATGCTTTTTGTTTGGGTTCATGACACTCACTTTACTAATCTAATACTATTGATATGAATAAGAATATGATTATGATAATGATTGATTTCATTTCACCGTGCAAATGCCAATGGTGGCACACACACACACACACACATTATGTAGCAATTCTTGTCGTGATTTAAAAATTTGGGTTTTACTAATGAAACCATCAAAGTTTAATACAGCTTGACAAGACGAACTTTTCAATGAACGTTAATTCTAAGTGGAGATTTAGGGTTTTTGATAATGTATATCAAATTGGGTGTCTAACTACATATCATATGAGACCACCACGTATGCATACATAAACCTCGAAAAACCGAATCCAGGGGTACCTCAATCATGCCTGTAGGTCAGTTTGAAGCGGAGATATTCACATTTTGAGTGTCATGATCTTCAATTAAGAAATACTCAGAAATCCGCTCACTGAGCAGCTTTACTTTGCGGCACAGCCAAAAAGAGAGCTGAAATGATCAAAATTTGACTGCTTACTACTATAAATTTTTTATTTTTGAAGGAACATCTTAGCAACCATGCATCATTGCAATTAGTGTAGCGAAGCCTAAACAGCTCATATCATATATTTTTATATATCATGCGTTATGACCTATTTAGCAATTAAAAATGGGTGCAATTAATTATTAATTGCCAAGTAATAAATATTATCTTAATATTATCTTTAAACCCTGGCAAGTTGCATCTTGTATTGCGCGGAATGATGCTACAGATTTAATGGTAACTTTCCTGTTTTGATAGGCTACACTGTGACCTAATTAGCAATTAAATATGGCCACCAATTATTATACGCTAATCACCATGTGCATTCTTAATGTTAGCTTTAATTCCTGGTAAGTTGCATCTTGTATTATGCGGAATGATGCTACAGACCTAATGGTTAATTCCTGTTCTGATAGGATGCGCTGCGACCTAATTAGCAGTTCAATATCGCGACCAATTAATTATTATTCATTAATTACCATGTGAATTTTAAATGTTAACTTCCCCGGGAAGGTTAACCCGGTCAACAAATGCCCGCAGAAGTCGGATGTGTCGGCCTAACGGCGCAAGAACACAGCTCTGCTGTAAACAGGCACAACGCAATCACATACCGAAAAAAAAACTCTGGATGATCGCAGAAGAAGAAGAAATGTTAACTTAAAACCAGGCAAGTTTCATCTTTTATTATGCAGAATGATGCTACGAATCTAATGGCGACAATTCTGTTTCGATAGGATGCATCAAGACCTAATTAGCAATTAAAAATAGCCACCAATTAATTATTATACATTAATTACTAATTATAGATTACTTGAATAGTTAGGTCTCACTACACTGATCACAATGATGTATGGTTGCTAAGATCATTTAAAATCAAAAAAGTTATAGTAGCAAGAAGCTCAGTAAGCGGACTCCTGAATACAATTTCTTTGTTCAAGATCCCGACACTCAGTATCTCCACTTAGAATTGACATAATACAGGCTTCACTAAAGTACCATTGGATTTGGTTTTTCAAGGCCTATGTAGCTGTGGTGGTACTCATGAGTAAATACCCAATTTGAAAAAAACATAAAAGTAATGCAACATTAGCATTTAAAATTTAGTCTTCAAAAATGATCAGGCATGATGTTGCCATGAAAATTCATTTTCTGAGTATGATGGGCTCTATGTAGAAAAATTTCTCCAACAGACACTACCATTAATGAACAGTAATGAGAGGATATGAAAACTGACTTCAAAAGTATTTTCTGTCAAGGTAAAATGATAGAAAATAATAAAAGTATACAGATAAATTATTAATAAACTGTAAACTTGTAGCAAACGGCAGCAAACTGTGAGCAGCGCCATCTATGTCTTCTGTACGAGGGGTTGGACATGTCTGTTTTGGAGTATGCAATGGCAATCCTGACTCTCAGCCATAAGCAGATAGAAAGGATGGAAAGGATACAGAATGAAGCTATGCGCATTATTCTTGGATGTACAAGAGATACAGCATGCAGGGCGATGCGCTACCTTCTTGGTTTTCCAACCATTGAAGAGAGAATACAAGGTTGCAGGGCACGCGCCTACCTCAGAATTAACGCAAACACACAACATCCACTGCATAGTGAAATTAGGAAGGTGAAGGGCAGCAGGTTAAAAATAGGACGGTCGTGGATGGGTCAAGCCGAAGACATTCTTCAACAGGTGTGTTCACTTGAGGACTTAGAACCTGGCGAGGAGTGGGTGCAAGTGCCAACAGACTTCTGCACATCCTTTTCAGTTTGCATCCAACTAGATAGAAAATGCAGACAAGAAAATCCGGCTGCTGTTGAGGCTGAAGTACAAGCGTTGATTTTCGAGAATTCGCTAGACGGTGACGCGGTCATCTACACAGATGGGTCGGTCGTCCGACATGTGAGAAGCTCATGGGCCTTTACAGCTCGGGCCGGAGGGAGAATTGTGAAGGAGGACTCTGGTGCTTTCACTGAAACCACAAGTAGCCTGACCATGGAAGTCATGGCAGTAAGTAAAGCAATAACATGGCTCGAGACACAGACATTCACTAGGGCTTGTTTCCTTAGCGACTCAATGAACATGATCAAGAGGATAGAGGAGGGGTCGATCCGAAGAGAATGGTTGCTGCCTTTGGAGCGGTCTCGACTGGCAAAGATTAGTTTCATCTTCGTGCCAGGGCATGCGGGAGTACAAGGAAATGAGCGGGCTGACAAGCTCGCAGGTGAGGCTACTGTGGAGGGCGGACGCGCCATGGACCAGGGCGACATTCTGAATGCTCTACGAGAAGTAAGACTTTTGCGAGAACCAAGTGATGACTGTGAATCTACAACAATGGCCAGACTGCGAGAGCAGCAAATTAAAAGAGGGGTGGCCAAACAAGAACACTACGCAAGAAGCCAAAGGAGATTTATAAACCAACACAGAACTGGCGTCTTTAGCCGCTACACGTTGCGGGATTTGCTGAGGAGAGGATCCGAGCACTTATGGACTGAATGGTTCGATGTGCAATGAGGATGATCTGTCGACTAACTAACTAACTAAACTTGTATTCTCTTTAACTTTAGTAGTTCAAATTGCATGTTTTAAGTGTAAAACGTATACACACTAGTCAGACCGATATGTGCAGCACCAACATTTTGGATTTCCTATCGCAAAGATGAAACATCTCCACAGAAATATTTTTTTCTACCACAATTCGAGCAAGTTCAGTGATGAAACTTTCCAAATGTATGTAAAAATAGATGCAGAATTCGAAAATTCATCAGAATGTTAGAAAGACCAATTTTACGGAAGCTAAGATGACATTTGTTATTTTCACGTGATTTGTGAATGAATGTATCCTGCCAGAAACTTGAACAGTCATTTCATAGACTTTCTTGGTGACACAATCGATCCTTCTGCGCAGGTGCGGAAAACTATTTCTGGTTTCGATCTAATTGCATTGGATAAGTAAACTGCCTAATACTAAAAAGTCGCTTAAAAGTCTTCAGAGTCGACTTCATTGCATCAGATTTTTATCCCATATGGCTCAGTCTCTTTCTGCAGCGCGGAAAGCGTCACACAAAGCATGAACTCCGTAGCTCCAGCGACGACCCTCAGGAGTCTCAGAAAAATGCACTCGTGAACCAAAGGACGCGGCCCAAAATTGAACCCACAACCTTTGGAGTCCAAGTCAGGCAGCTTGACCACTTCGCCACGGAGATTCCCTTAAGCCTAATACTAACTAGTTGACAGACAGTTGATATTTACGTCCCTAAGTCACAGACAAGAAGTTGATATTTTAGTCAAGCTCACCTATGTAGGGATTGAACCCGCTACTTCGGCATCAGCACACCGGATGATTAAGTGTGAGCGCTTGTATCCTTTCAGCCATGCTGACCTCTTGGGTTATGATGATGAATCTTAATTCTCTCTCCACTTCCTTATATTTATATTCTTTCTGTACAATGAAGAGATATCTGATTAGAGAATGCAGCCTTGCCTGATTTATATTTTATTTGAATAGGTGAATCAATCTGACCATCAATTACATATAAATGCATCTACTGCTGATTATATCATCATCATCAAGTGCCATGCCAATAGGTGTGGGCGGTCATGGTTCACCATCTCACACGGTCACCAGTCTCAGATAAGGTCTGTGTTCTTGTCCTGACCATGCCATGCTACCAAACCATCAAAGTATCCCTTTGTCTTCCTCTTGCTCTCTTCCCATCGAGCTTGCCAGTTGTCACTAAATTTTCAAGTCTGTTTCTCCTCATAACATATCCAAAAAATCTTCACTGTCTAAGTCTAATTTCTCTAATCAATCTCCATTTTTCATGTGTGTCTTGAAGAACTGTCTCATATAATTTTATGTCTGTCTGTGGTATTCTTTGCATTTGTCTCAAAAACCACATTTCCACCACCATTAGATGTTTTTCTGCTTGTCTGTTGATTGTCCATGTTTCACACACATACAACAATATGGGTTCTATATAGCACTTCAACAATCTTTTTCTCACTGCAATTAACAACTTTTTGTTGGTAAGTATGTTTTCCATTGTATAGAAGGCCACCTTTGCCATGGCAATTCTTGATATAATCTCTGCAAGGCATCTTCCATCAGATGTTACGACTGTTCTGAGATAGTTATACCGATTCACCTGTATAATATTTCCATTCACTGTTTTCTTACAGTTCAATTCCAAACCTAGTTTCTCACTGTTTATAATAACCTCATCCACTAAATGTTGTAGATCCTGCTTGTTGTTACCTCTCCTGATAGTCTGGAATTTAATTATCAATTTTTGTGGCAGCAACTTGTTTCCAGTAATAGATGTTCTTTATAATTCTAAGATCTTTTCCATCCAATTGGAAGTCTACCAGCATTTCCATCATGTCGATATGTCTTACTCTATCAAAAGCTTGCATATATATATATATATATATATATATATATATATATATATATATATATATATATATATATATATATATATATATATATATCTTTGTATAACCCTTAGATATTTCCATCTATACCTATTATGTCCAGCATTTTAATTATCTTTATGTGATCTGCTGAATAAATAAGAATGCAAAAGAAGAGCTTTCATAGCACTAGGAAATT
Source organism: Cepaea hortensis (assembly GCA_963921405.1). Lineage (NCBI taxonomy): Eukaryota > Metazoa > Mollusca > Gastropoda > Stylommatophora > Helicidae > Cepaea > Cepaea hortensis. Next base: position 96,108,529 of record OY992883.1, on the reverse strand, counting down.
TGTGGAAGTCAAAGGAAGATAAGCTTAGCACATAACTTACAGTGCTAAATCTGTACTACTGCATGGGTCAGGAACACGGAGAACAACTAAACAAATTATTGATAAACTACAAACATCCACTAATTGGTGACTGCACAGAATATTTGGAATGAAATGTTATGACAGAATCATCAATGTAGAGCTCATGGATAGAACTAAACAAATTCAGGTGAACAAAGAGGTGAAGAACAGGCGCTGGCACTGGATAGGAACACACTGAGGAAAATATAACTTGACGAGTAAAATAGCGAGGGACCTAACAATACATGGAGAAGAGAATTACAGACAGAGATAAATAATATTGGGAAGACATGGAGAGAGCTGCATGTGATAGATAGAGATAGGACAGCTTGGCATGGTTCAATTGAGTGTCTATGTCCCAATGGGAGATAAATGACAGAAACAGATGAGATCTACTGTATCAAATGCTTTGGAATAATCTATAAAGCGGGATGCAGAGGTGTTACCAAGGCCAGGTTATATACTGGCCAAGACCTATTGACGCGTCCTCGTCGAGTGTCCTGGGCGACAGGTCCTTTCGGGGTCCTGGCTAAAGTCAGTAGGATCGCCGATTCCTCCAAAGTCGGAGAGTGTCTGCCTGTACGGAGAGGAACCACCAGTCTGTACACCAATAAGCCAGACATGGGACAACCTATACTCACGCAAACCTCATGTCCTGTATGACATCACACTGATGTTGGACAATATGATGCCTTCATCAGACATACAGGACTTCGCATTGGAGCTCAAGTCAACGAACACGAGCAAGCAATCTATAAAGCATATATACATCTGTGTGCATTTCAAGGATCCTCTCAGTTTATGTTCTTAGAATGTATAAGCACTGTTTGTGCCTTTGCCCTGAGCAAATCCACATTGTTCCTTTCCTAATGTATCTTTTTTTTTTATTAATGTATTCTTTTATTGGCTATGTGCTACAATATTTTCATTATATAACTCATGAGATTGATTGTTCTATGTTCTATTTACCATTTGTGTGTGTTTCAGAAATACTAACCTGTTCTCAGAATTATTCTTACCTTCACATGCAAGAACAATCACAAATGGAGAAGATGATGTGTGGTAACATGGACTTAAAATTTGTGAAACAAGAACTTTCAGATGAGTTGTGTGAGGACAAGCATCACTTGTTTAGCAAAGTGGAAAATATGGCTGGTTGCAGTAATGAGCATAAAATGACAGGACAATATAGCACAGTGTCAAAAGTGACAGAGAATAGCTATAAGGCACTGCTAGAGCATGAGAATTGTAATCACATAGAGAATGTATCTTCTGTGAGTGGAATTAGAAAAACACAACTGTCGACTGACGAGAATGATCTTTTACAAAATAACTTGAAAGTTAAAACAGGAGACAAACTATACATGGCTGATGTTTTTGATTCAACTGTCAGTGCAGACAGCCACCTAAGCAGGTTCAAGAGGAAATATATAGAAGAGAAACCTTTCAAATGTGATGTTTGTGTTGCATCTTTTACTTCAAATGGCAGTTTGAAGCGACACGCGAGAACTCATACAGGAAGGAAACCATTCGGTTGTGATGATTGTGGTGCTTGTTTTCCTTATGCTAGCAACCTGAACGCACACAAGAGAACGCATATAGGAGAGAAACCTTACAAGTGTGATGATTGTGGTGCTTGTTTTCCTTATGCTAGCAACCTGAACACACACAAGAGAACACATACAGGAGAGAAACCTTACAAGTGTGATGATTGTGGTGCTTGTTTTCCTTATGCTAACAACCTGAACACACACAAGAGAATACATACAGGAGAGAAACCTTACAAGTGTGATGATTGTGGTGCATCTTTCTCCGTATCTAGTCATCTGACAACACACAAAAGAACACATACAGGAGAGAAACCTTACAAGTGTGATGTTTGTGGTGCATCATTTGCTATATCTAGTCATCTGACATCACACAAGAGAACACATACAGGAGAGAAACCTTACAAGTGTGATGTTTGTGATGCATCATTTGCTGTATCAACTTGTCTGACAACACACATGAGAACACATACAGGAGAGAAACCTTACAAGTGTGATGTTTGTGGTGCATCATTTGCTGTATCAAGTTATCTGACAACACACAAGAGAACACATACAGGAGAGAAACCTTACAAGTGTGATGTTTGTAGTGCATCATTTGCTGCATCAAGTTATCTGACAACACACAAGAGAACACATACAGGAGAAAAACCTTACAAGTGTGATGATTGTGGTGCCTCATTTGCTGTATCTTTTAATCTTAGAACACACAAGAGAACACATACAGGAGATAAACCTTACAAGTGTGATGATTGTGGTGCTAAGTTTACTCAAGTTGGTAGTCTGAACACTCACAAGAGAACACATACAGGAGAGAAACCTTACAAGTGTGATATTTGTGGTGCATCATTTGCTGTAACAAGTTATCTGACAACACACAAGAGAACACATACAGGAGAGAAACCTTACAAGTGTGATGATTGTGGTGTATCTTTTTCTGAATCTGGTGTTCTGATTAAACATAAAAGAACACATACAGGAGAGAAACCTTACAAGTGTGATGATTGTGGTGCTTCATTTGCTGTATTTAATTATCTGACATCACACATAAGAACACATACAGGAGATAAACCTTTCAAGTGTGATGTTTGTGGTGCATCTTTTTCTGTATGTTTTAATCTTACAACACACAAGAGAACACATACAGGAGAGAAACCTTACAAGTGTGATGATTGTGGTGATTCATTTGCTGTATCTTTTAATCTTACAACACACAAAAGAACACATACAGGAGATAAACCTTACAAGTGTGATGATTGTGGTTTTAAGTTTACTCAGGTTGGTAGTCTGAATGCACACAAGAGAACACATACAGGAGAGAAACCTTACAAGTGCGATGATTGTGGTGCATCATTTGCTGCAAAAAGTTGTCTGATAAGACACAAGAGAACACATACAGGAGAGAAACCTTACAAGTGTGATGTTTGTGGTGCATCATTTGCTGTATTTAGTAATATGACAAGACACAAGAGAACACATACAGGAGAGAAGCCTTACAAGTGATGTTTGTGGTGTATCTTTTTCTGAATCAGGTAGTCTGATTAAACACAAGAGAAAACATACAGGCGAGAAACCTGAAAGTGGTGTGTGTCGTGTCTTATTTTAAAGTGTCGTCCCTGGAGTGAGGGGAGTCAACACCCACATTATATTTTACCCCTTATCAATATCCTGGAGAATCCACTAGCTTCCGTCCAACACACTCCTTCGGTTCATGGACACCTTTTTCTCTCTCTCTCTATCTCTACCTGATCATGCCCCCTCTCATTCTTCCCCAACACAACATACTCAACAACTCTTGCTTCTAAAAATTAATAACGATTAATTTATTAAAGGACAAGTGTAATGTACGTGAGACGTGTATGCGAAGAAAATGTGTGTTGTGTATTCTAATGTAAATGTAGAGGTCAGACCACCACGCTCAGGATCAGAGTCCACTCATCATGGCAAGGATTACACGACATCACAAGAATCAGCACAATGGACCTCACCAAATGCTGCGTCTCTCCCGCCAGACATGTCCACCTCCAGGAGCTTTGATAACCATGAGGCCTGATCCCCATTCAAATCTACAGTCTGGGACTGATACTATTTTTGTTCTTAAAAAAACTGTTCCTAATAGATTATAGAAACTGAGACCACACAATTCCTGCCCAGTGAAAAGCGGAACACTGTCCCATGAACATGACGTTCTTCCTCATTACGAAATGTTCTAAAGTTTTCACTTTTAAAACAGTCATTGTACTCAGACTCAAATAGATCTCTTAATTTCTCAGATAACGTCTTAATGTTCTGATTTCCTTGTTACGTGGAACAAACACTCTCCCATGTTTTGGTTTCATGTAGTGTGAAAATCAATCCCTACTGTTCTTATAATAAGTAGAATGAACATCCATCACCACTGGTTTGTTCACGAATGGTATGACAACCAAAACCCAGTGCTATGTTGCTGTCCACAGGTAGTGTGAAATATTATCAATAATGTTTTCAGTATTTATCCTGTGGGATACTTATACTATTCAGCTCCACCGAGCAATGTTTTATCAACCTTCTCTAGCATAGGCCCAGTGAGAAAGTTGCTGGCCAATCTTCCTGCACCAAAAAATATCCAGGATCTGAATTTTCAATGGTTCTGTGTTCTTCATCCCAACCAGAGGGAACCTGTAAAATATATAACACAACTGGTGAGAGCCTCCCCCGTCACTGATCCTTATTAGATGAGCGTGGGCCACCGGCCTCGCTCTGAAACATACAGTGAACCAAGCTATGTCAGGGACAGATGAGCTCATCATATAGGTCTTCCTCAGGCCAAGACAAGAAAAAAAAAAACAGAGTGCGGAACCCCCCATTACTCAATTCTCACTAGCAGAGCTAATTCTCCCTTCCCTACTCTATTCTCAACTAACAGAGCTAATCATCACTTCACTACTCTAGCTAGTTTTACGAAAGCTACTGCTTATATTAATTAGGCCTAATTATACAATAGGTTCTACCTTATACAGCACCGCAGTTCTACTAAATCACATCTACATTTGCCATGACAGGCACGTGTAAAATTAATCCAATTAATCCCGCACACGGTAGATGTTATTATAATCCATAACTGCAGTGCCAGAGCGCAGCTGCCAAAGTCAACATTTTCGTCAACACTAACGTGCACCAGTCTTGTTTATGTCAAGAGCTGGGAGTGTTCCAGTGAAGTCTTTGATGTCACGCAGGTGTCCCCCTAGGGCACTAACTATTTCCAGAAATCTTATGTCCCCTTGGTTTAATCAATGCAAAAGTGATTCCCCTTGTTATGACAACCAACACAAGCCCGCGTGTCACAACCACAGGTCTACAATTTTCCCGACTGGTGGGGAACTTTCAAAAGACGGCTGCACCTCCTTGATCTGACTTGTTTTTTTTTTTTTTTTCTGTACTGGTTAAAAACAATTGTGGCCTTGAAAACATGCCGTGAATCAGTCTGTATTATCATCATCTTTCGACGGATCTTTCACTGAATCTCATAATCTGACATCATACAAGAGAACGCATTACATGCATGATGATGTGCATGCTTGTTTTTTTTTTGTTTTTTTTTTTGTTTTTTTTTTCCAGTCTGACGAGACACTAGAGAAACCTTAAAAATGTGATAATTGTGGTGCATCTTTTACTGAACCTGATAATCTAACAACACACCAGAGAACACATATGAAAGGTCTTATAATGTAATGATTGTGATGTCTAGTTTGGTTACACTAGTAGTCTGAAGAATCGCAAGTGAATGCATACAGGATAGAAACCTTATAAGTGATGATTTTGATGTTAAGAGAACATATACGGGAGTGAAACCTTACAAATGTGATGACTGTGGTGCTTTTCTTTACTCAAGCTCATAATCTGAAAACATACAAGAGAATGAGTAGAGCAGAGATACCTTACAAGTGTAATGATTGTGGTGCTTTTATTACTGTAAGTGGTCATCTAAATTATCACATGAGAACATTATAGGAGCGAAGCTTTACAAATGGGGTGCATTTTCTACTTCATTACGGCAGTGTGAAGACACACATGATAAAAGCCTCTTAACTGATTCAGCGCCAAACAAAAAGTATTTTTGGACCAAACATGGCGCATAATGAATTGAACAAGTATTATAATGTAAGTGAAAAATGTTTGGGCACGTTGGGAGAAGACAAACTAGAGAACTTGGTGACAACTGTCAAAATTGAGGGATAAAAGGACAAGGGGAAGACAGAGAATTAAATATCTAGATGGCTTGACCACATGGCATGATCGAAACAAGAATACATAGCTGATATATGAAACATGACCGCCCACGTTTATCGGCATGGCACCTGATGACGCTCTGTTCACTAAGCATTAAAATTGAAACAGATACCGCGAAACAAAACAAATAACACGATGACCCTAGTAATGCAACATATGGCCCTTCTGTCCAAATGGGAGGTCACATGTGGCGATATATTATCCCTCGGCACTGAATCAGTTAAATGTGATGACTGGTGCTTCTGTTCCCCAAGCTGTCATTCTAAAGTTGCGTAAAAGAATATGTGGAGGAGAGAACCCATACAACTGAGGATTTTGGATTGCCCTAATGATCAACTGAAATAAAAAGATGAGAATGCATAATAAAAGATAAATGTGAACTCATGATGGATATTGCCATTATGCTGTGAAGTGTTAGGCCTTCACATATTCTTGCCCTCAGCTTATGAGGTTATTGACCAGTTCCCTTCCCTGCTGCCATTCCTTCTCAAAAAAATTCCCAAATTGTCTTAAACCCATTTTTGAAGGCTGGATCAAACAGAGCAGTACTGGTCAGAGAAAATAATCCTGCCATTGCTGGGCACTGAACCAAGACAAACGTCTTGATAGATAAGCACTATAGCAGCATAACTCATGAGAACACATACAGGAGAATTATGCAGTTATGATTATTGGGCAGTTTTCTATCACTGTAAAGTCAAGTACAGCCCCCCCTCCCCCCACATCCCATTACATGCCTTAAGTGTGTTGAGTATATGGTACTTGACCTATATGTAGGGTTCCAAATGTTGCTGTATGTAGCCGAGGCGCGGTGTTGGGGTGAGCGCCCAACATTGCTCAAATACCTCAATGGCTCGTGAATACATAACCTATGCAGCAAAAGTCCAACTCCTGGCCTTCACGTGGCGGGCCTGTTTAAACTAACAGGAGAAGGGGCGACGGCGAGTCTCTGGCGCCGGAAAATAACCAGTATGATCTAGATGTGTATGCACGTACATGCATGCGCAGACAGGTGTGTGCGCGCGTACACATCTACACTCGAGTGAGACCACAGTCTGCTCTAGCAAAGAAAGATGCTGAAGACGGAGGCAACCAGCCAAGAGGCGCACCACAGAAATCAGGATGCCACGCAATCACGCAAAATGGAATATGTCGACTACTGCTAATCGTTATGGTGCTCGCCCTGCTTTGGACCCCCAGGCAGGTGCAGTGCCGGGCCCTATGTCTCGAAAGGGTCCAACCCCAACTACTGGAGGTCCTTCTCAGATGTCCTGTGGAGCCAGGGGACATGAGAATAGGACGACTGGCCATACTAAACGAAGACTTAAAATAATGCACTGGAGTGCGGAGGGAGTCAGCAACAAAAAAATAGAATTAGAAAAAATCTTGGACCAAGAAAAAGTAAGCATATGTTGCTTGCAAGAAACTCACCTCAATGAAAATATAGCCTTCAAAATCAGAGGCTACCAGTGTTACCGATCTGACCGAAAGAACAGGCGAAAAGGTGGGATACTGACCTTTGTAAGAAATAACATCATGGCTTCCCAAATCAAAGTCTACATGGAAGGGGCTGAGTATCAGACACTTAAACTTAAGACAGGTAATACAGATCTACATCTGATCAATTACTACTGTCCAAGTGACCGCCCACAGGCACTGGACACTCTACCACTAAAAGAAAAAATGATTGTGTGTGGCGATTTCAACAGCCACTCGCAGAGCTGGGGCTATGATCACATGGACCAGAGAGGAGAGAGACTGGAAGACTGGCAGGATGAGAATAGATTCATGTTGATTAACAAGCCGTCCGACCCACATACCTTCTACTCCAAACAGTTCTAAGACAGGACCTAGACAGGACACGCACGTGTCATAGCTAGGATATAACTAGGACATAACGGGATTAATTCCCGAGATAGGACAGAGTATGTTAACCACGGGGACTACCCGTAAACAGACTGAACAATAGTACAGCTGAAGGTTAACGAGGACTGGACCACTGGACTGCGTGACAAGTGACTCAGCACGCCGTGCGGCTGACCGCACGAGAACTGAGGACCAGTAGCTGAACCAGACCTGTGAATTCAGAGAGACCGGACCCGACAGTTAGAGCGACAAGACCTGTGTGTTTACTCTCGCCATCTGTGTAGTTTAGAAAGGGCGCAGTTATACGTAGCGAGTGTAAAGAATGTATTTGAGTATTGAATGCCATTTATGTATGCTCGAGAAACGAGCTGTATATTATGTAGAATAAATCCTGATTCATTATATACCATTCGTACGAAACGTGTTTGTGATCGTGAGGTATGAATGAAGTGACCAGCATGCCTGTGTAAATTCAGGTTGTTGACAAGCGGTTAAGAGTGGTGTCAGATAGTGGTTTATGAACCTACGACCTATTGTGATAAGAGTGGTGTCAGATAGTGGTTTATGAACCTACGACCTATTATGATAAGAGTGATAGCGGATAGTGGGTTATGAACCTACGACCTATTGTGATAAGAGTGGTCATGATTGATTGTCAGAACGGTGTGAAAGAACTCATTGCTGACTAACATTAACAAGAGTGATAAGAGAGTGATTGTTTTCAGCAGCGAAATTACAAAGTTTAAATGAAGCTGTGATTGAAGATATGATGGTTTGAAACAGAATGAGAACATAAAGGCAAGAAAGAGTACAGAACAAAATTTAGAACTGTGTAAAGTGCGAAAATAAAAGCACTTACGTAAGAAAGATTCTATGTGGAAAAGTGTAACAATTGTGAAATAAATAACAAATATTACCATGTTTCACAGAGATGTTTCAGGTGATGTCGAACAGCAGTGAAGACACGACGACAATTGACAACGACAAACGACAGACAAAAATTTAATACATCAATTTCGCATTTCAGCATCCCGTCAGAGCGAATCACGACACAGAAATAGTTTTAAGTACGATATCAACTTGTATGTTTATATTTTCTAAATATTAATTGTTGCTTCTCTATGTAACAGAATGCAGAATAGACGCATTCAGATCATCAGTTCATCCTGAGATAGAGAAAAACAACTCCCAGTAGGCCCAGGAAAGCTGAAAGTTTTCAGATAAGTACATATATAGTTTTGATAAGTGTACATTACAATAGCATCTTATTTTTGATTGCTGTAAATAATTAGAAATATTATAGAAGAATTTATTTTTTTGATTTGATTGTGTATACAAGTGTTAACAAAGATCTCAACATTAGGAGAGTGCATACAAGCAGGTAAAGACCTTGGATATAGTGGGGATAAATTAGAGCAATGGGCAAGTGATAAATTTAAACAATACACAGACAGAAAGGCAGCAAGTGAAAGAGAGGAACGAGCACAGGAACGCCAGCATCAAAAAGATCTTGCGGAATTAACTGAGACAAATAAATTAAAACAATTAGAACTGGCTGCCCATCTGCCGTGCGTCCACCTTGACGAGGTAGAGGGGCTTGCGCGTTCCAATGACCCCAAGAGCTATGCCGACGGTAGCACAGCTACTGGTAGGGTCACCCATGTCGGACAGGTCAAGGGAGAGGGACCAGACGAAGTGACGCACAAACCTGCTGCCTTGTAGGTAGACTGGGGACAGTCAAAGGCTAGAGAAAGCATCCCGAACAAATGCTTGTCGAAATCGGATGTACTGAGCCACAGGCTTGACAAAGCAGTGCAACGTAACTTCATCATTTCATGATGCCACAGATGAAAATTAATCGTTATGGTGCTAATCCCGTGAAGTCCCATCAGGCGGTGATAGTGCCGGGCCCCCTGCCTCGAGGGGGTCCACCCATGACTACTGGTGGTCACCTTCCCCTGTGCTGTGGAGTCAAGGCACAGAGGAGTAGGTTAAGAGCTATTGACCAAACACCCCGGACTCTCAACATACTACAATGGAATGCCGAAGGAGTTTATAACAAGAAAGCCTCCCTAACACAGCGTCTTCATAAAGATAGAATAGATGTGGCATGCATTCAAGAGACACACCTCAACGCCAATCGCACATTTTCAGTCGAGGGATATCAGGCCACACGTTTCGACCGCGAAGGACACAAAGGAGTTGTAATACTTACACGAAATACAATACCTTGCAGCGAAGTATCTGTGATCTCTGACAACCAAACGGAAATTATAGGTGTTGATATAATGATAAAGGACGTGAAAATAAGAATTTACAATCTGTATAGCCCGGCAGATAAGGATATTACACTCTCAAACATGAAAATAACTGACACAAATTGCATTGTTGTCGGAGACTTTAATAGCCGCTCAGAAAGATGGGGATACCCAGATACTGACAAAAGAGGAGATGAAGTGGAGGACTGGGAAATAGACTCAAATCTCCATCTACTCAACAAAGCGGATGACACACCGAGCTTCTACTCCAGAAGATGGATTACCACTTCTACTCCAGACTTAGCTTTCTGCACAGGAGACATCCTCCACAAAATCGATCGCCATGTGCTTGACCAATTAGCAGGTAGTGACCACAGACCAATCAAGCTTGTAATAAATATGGAGTATGTTCCACAGGAGCAAAAGCCTTTGCCCCGCTGGAATTACAAACGAGCAGATTGTGACAGATTTTCCATACTAACAGACAAATATTGTGAAAACATAAATACACGATATGGCAACATGAAGCAAATGGTGGAAAGTCTAAACAGAGCAATAATACAGGCGGCCACTGAGTCTATTCCAAGAGGAGCGAGGAAAAATTACAAACTATAATGGACTTAAGAACTACAAATTTTGGAGGACAAAGTTGAAGATGCTAGGAAGACCGCAGAGAGAGAACAAACAACTGAAGCGAACATCTCTCTCAAAGCCATCTCAGCAAAATATAAAAGAACAGTAAATCAAACAACAAGAGATTGTTGGAGGGAAAAAACAGAAAACCTGAATTTTGACAGGGATGGAAACAAACTATGGAAACTAAGGAAAGCCATGAACAATGAAGGACCTAGAAAAAAAAAACAAATAACAATTAAACAAGGAAATGCCTTGCTTACAGGAAAAAAGGCTGCAAATGCACTAATGGAACACTATGCCAGTGCAAACCACATTGATATTACAGCCGAACAGAAGAAAGCAATCAAAGATAAACAGATACATCGTAGATATACAGAGACAGCAGCAGAATATATGATGGCAAATCTAACAATGGAAGAAATGGAACAGGCAATGAATACCCTAAAAAAGAAGACATCACCAGGAAAGGATGGAATCACAAATGAAATGCTAATAGGACTAGGCACTACGGCAAAAAAGAAACTACTAGCAGTCCTAAATTACAGCTGGAAGAGGGGAATAGTCCCACAGGCATGGAAGGAAGCTATACTAATACCAGTCCCAAAGAAAGGAAAAGACCTGGAATAACCAAATGGCTATCGACCTATCGGTCTTCTTAGCTGTGTAGGAAAATTAATGGAACGCATTATCAATGGCAGGCTAACATGGCATCTGGAAGAAAACCAACTCTTAACACCTCACCAAGCAGGATTCAGAAAGTACAGATCCACTGAAGATCAAATAACCTATATAGCTCAGGAAATAGAGGATGCCTTCCAAGAGAAAAAGCACACACTAGCGGTCTGGATAGATTTAGAAAAAGCATTTGATAAAGTATGGAAGGAAGGACTGAAAGTAAAACTGCAAAAAATGCATGTTTGTGGGAAAATGTACAAATGGATCAGCCACTACCTTGAGAACAGAACTGCCAGGACAAAAGTACAAGGACAAACCAGCAAAATGATGCTGTTGGAGCAAGGTGTTCCCCAAGGAGGAGTTCTTTCACCAACATTATTCCTAGCATATATAAACGACATCACGGAAAATTTTCCAGCCAGAGTACACACATCATCCTTTGCAGATGACCTAGCCATATGGACATCTGAAGAATATATTAGTACAGCTAACGGCAGAATACAGCAAGCCCTATTAGCGCTAGAGGACTGGTCAAAATCATGGCTAGTGAAGATAAGTGAGGAGAAAACAACATGCACAGTATTCTCCCTCTCAACTAAAACTCAGCAACCTAAGCTGGTATTGAATGGAAAAATATTGCGCCATGAAGAAAATCCAAACTATCTAGGAGTCACCTTTGTTCGTCGCCTGACATGGAAGACACAGGTTGAGAAAAATCGAACAAGAGCAAGGCAAAGAATGGCAATCATGAAAAAGCTTGCTGGTACAACGTGGGGAGCAGATGAGAAAGTTCTCAAGAAGTTATATACTGGACGGGTGAGGCCAGTACTGGAATATGGCATTGCAGCTTGGGCAACAGCAGCTAAGTCAAACTTTAACAAAATAAGCAGAGTCCAAAATCAAGGAATGCGAATCATAACTGGAAGCCCTGAAGACAACGCCTATTAATGAACTAGAAAAGATCACTTGTTTACAACCAATGCAGGATAGAAGAGATAGCAGAGCCCAGCAACAAGCTGAAAAATTTAGAAGATTGACAGACCACCCTATGTATAAAAGGTTTAGTGGTTTTGGAAAGGGAAGACTGAACCGTAGCAACTTTGTAGAAACTGCAAAACGAAAGATTAGGGCAGATCCCATACTTAACATATCAACAGTCAAACCCATTTACCCCCTCTGCTGTGTGTCCACCGTGACGAGGTAGAGGGGCTTGTGCGTCCCAATGACCCCAAGAGCTATGCCGACGGTAGCACAGCTACTGGTAGGGCCACCCATGTCGGACAGGTCAAGGGAGAGGGACCAGACGAAGAGACACACAAACCTGCTGCCTTGTAGGTAGACTGGGGACAGTCAAAGGCTAGGGAAAGCACCCCAAATACATGCTTGTCGAAATCGGATGTACTGAGCCACAGGCTTGACAAAGCAGTGCAACGTGAAACCTGCTGCCTTGTAGGTAGACTGGGGACAGTCAAAGGCTAGGGAAAGCATCCCGAATAAATGCTTGTCGAAATCGGATGTACTGAGCCACAGGCTTGACAAAGCAGTGCAACGTAACTTAATTCATGATGTCACAAATCAAAATTAATCGATATGGTGCTAATCCCGTGAAGTCCCATCAGGCGGTGATAGTGCCGGGCCCCCTGCCTCGAGGGGGTCCACCCATGACTACTGGTGGTCACCTTCCCCTGTGCTGTGGAGTCAAGGCACAGAGGAGTAGGTTAAGAGCTATTGACCAAATACCCAGGACACTCAACATACTACAGTGGAATGCCGAAGGAGTTTACAAGAAGAAAGACTCCCTAACACAGCGTCTTCATAAAGATAGAATAGATGTGGCATGCATTCAAGAGACACACCTCAACGCCAATCACAAATTCTCAGTCAGAGGATATCAGGCCACACGTTTCGACCGCGAAGGACACAAAGGAGGAGTTGTAATACTTACACGAAATACAATACCTTGCAGCGAAGTATCTGTGATCTCTGACAACCAAACAGAAATTATAGGTGTTGATATAATGATAAAGGACGTGAAAATAAGAATCTACAATCTGTATAGCCCAGCAGATAAGGACCTTACACTCTCAAACATGAAAATAACTGACACAAACTGCATTATTGTCGGAGACTTTAATAGCCGTTCAGAAAGATGGGGATACCCAGATACTGACAAAAGAGGAGATGAATTGGAGGACTGGGAAATAGACTCAAATCTCCATCTACTCAACAAAGCGGATGACACACCGAGCTTCTACTCCAGAAGATGGATTACCACTTCTACTCCAGACTTAGCTTTCTGCTCAGGAGACATCCTCCACAAAATCGATCGCCATGTGCTGGACCAATTAGCAGGTAGTGACCACAGACCAATCAAGCTTGAAATGAATATGGAGTATGTTCCACAGGAGCAAAAGCCCTTGCCCCGCTGGAATTACAAACGAGCAGATTGGGACAGATTTGCCATACTAACAGACAAATATTGTGAAAACATAAATACACGATATGGCAACATAAAGCAAATGGTGGAAAGTCTAAACAGAGCGATAATACAGGCAGCCACTGAGTCCATTCCAAGAGGAGCGAGGAAAAATTACAAACCATACTGGACTGAAGAACTACAAAGTTTGGAGGACAAAGTTGAAGATGCCAGGAAGACAGCAGAGAGAGAACAAACAATTGAAGCGAACATCTCTCTCAAAGCCATCTCAGCAAAATATAAAAGAACAGTAAATCAAACAACAAGAGATTGTTGGAGGGAAAAAACAGAAAACCTGAATTTTGACAGGGATGGAAACAAACTATGGAAACTAGTGAAAGCCATGAACAATGAAGGACCTAGAAACAAACAAATAACAATTAAACAAGGAAATGCCTTGCTTACGGGCAAAAAGGCTGCAAATGCACTAATGGAACACTATGCAAATGCAAACCACATTGATATTACAACCGAACAGAAGAAAGCAATCAAAGACAAACAGATACATCATAGAAATACAGAGACAGCAGCAGAATATATGATGGCAAATCTAACAATGGAAGAAATGGAACAGGCAATGAATACCCTAAAAAAGAAGAAATCACCAGGAAAGGATGGAATCACAAATGAAATGCTAATAGGACTAGGCACCAAGGCAAAGAAGAAACTACTAGCAGTCCTAAATAACAGCTGGAAGAAAGGAATAGTCCCACAGGCATGGAAGGAAGCTATACTAATACCAGTCCCAAAGAAAGGAAAAGACCTGGAAGAACCAAATGGCTATCGACCTATCAGTCTACTTAGCTGTGTAGGAAAATTAATGGAACGCATTATCAATGGCAGGCTAACATGGCATCTGGAAGAAAACAAACTCTTAACACCACACCAAGCAGGATTCAGAAAATACAGATCCACTGAAGATCAAATAACCTATATAGCTCAGGAAATAGAGGATGCCTTCCAAGAGAAAAAGCACACACTAGCAGTCTGGATAGATTTAGAAAAAGCATTTGATAAAGTATGGAAGGAAGGATTGAAAGTAAAACTGCAAAACATGCATGTTTGTGGAAAAATGTATAAATGGATCAGCCACTACCTTGAGAACAGAACTGCCAGGACAAAAGTACAAGGACAAACAAGCAAAATGATGCTGCTGGAGCAAGGTGTCCCCCAAGGAGGAGTTCTTTCACCAACATTATTCCTAGCATATATAAATGACATCACAGAAAATTTTCCAGCCAGAGTACACACATCCTCCTTTGCAGATGACCTAGCCATATGGACATCTGAAGAATATATTAGTACAGCTAACAGCAGAATACAGCAAGCCTTATTAGCGCTAGAGGACTGGTCAAAATCATGGCTAGTGAAGATAAGTGAGGAGAAAACAACATGCACAGTGTTCTCCCTCTCAAATAAAACTCAGCAACCTAAGCTGGTATTGAATGGAAAAATATTGCGCCATGAAGAAAATCCAAACTATCTAGGAGTCACCTTTGATCGTCGCCTGACATGGAAGACACAGGTTGAGAAAAATCGAACAAGAGCAAGGCAGAGAATGGCAATCATGAAAAAGCTTGCTGGTACAACGTGGGGAGCAGATGAGAAAGTTCTCAAGAAGTTATATACTGGACGGGTGAGGCCAGTACTGGAATATGGCATTGCAGCTTGGGCAACAGCAGCTAAGTCAAACTTTAACAAAATAAGTAGAGTCCAAAACCAAGGAATGCGAATCATAACTGGAAGCCTGAAGACAACGCCTATTAATGAACTAGAAAAGATCACTTGTTTACAACCAATGCAGGATAGAAGAGATAGCAGAGCCCAGAAACAAGCAGAAAAATTTAGAAGATTGACAGACCACCCTATGTACAACAGATTTAATGGTTTTGGAAAGGGAAGACTGAAGCGTAGCAACTTTGTAGAAACTGCAAAACGAAGGATTAGGGCAGATCCTATACTTAACATATCAACAGTCAAGCCCATACACAATGCACACAACTTCCCAGCTTGGAGACAGCAGCAACTGCCTGAGATGATAGAAAACATTCCTGGTATTGAGAAAAAGAACACTCAGCATGAAACCGAAAGAAGAGAAATAACCCTAAACTACATAAAAGAACATTACCCAAGCAGGAATTGGACCCATGCATATACAGATGGATCAGCCAAAAATTCAATAGAGAATGGAGGAGGAGGAATTCTCCTAAATTTAAAAAATGGAGTGAAAAAAACACATTCAATGGCAACTGGAAAATTTTCAAGTAACTTCAAAGCGGAGGTAGAGGCTTTGAAAACTGCAGCAGAAATGCTCCTGATGGAGGAAAATAAAGAGAAGCAAATAGCTATCTTCACAGATGCAAAGTCAGCTGTCTCAATACTCAAGAGCAATAACAGCACAGAACTAACTGACCTAAGAGCAGCACTCCATGGTCTATGCCAGAAATCCAAAAAAGTTGTAATACAGTGGATCCCATCACATTGCAGTATACCTGGAAACGAAGAGGCTGACAGACTGGCAAAAGAGGGCGGACGACTACCACAGCCTGACATAGACATAACCTATAATGAGGCAAAGAGGTTTATAAAAAGCACTTATAGAACCAAATGGGAATCTGAGCATCCAGGCCATCAGAAGGATGATGCATATTACAAACTCGACCGAAGAGAACAAGTAGCAATCTTCAGACTCCGCACAGGTCATAACAGGCTGAAATACCACTTGTTCAATAAACTAAAGATAGGAGATACTGATGAATGTAATTGTAGAACTGGAAAAATGACAGCAAAACATTTGCTGCAGGATTGCCCAACGTATGCAGAACAGAGAAAGATATTTTGGCCCACACCTGCTTCATTTGAGGACAAGCTCTATGGAGATATCAACAAGCTCAAGTTGACCGCAGCTTACTTTAACTACATACAGGTTGACATTTAAAGGTGCATGAAGACCCAGAGGCATGAAATGGAATATTGCTTGGATAGCAAATCCATTATGTGGAAAGTCCAAATCGAAAGCTCGCTGTGTGGGCTTCATAAAAGGTGGAAGGGTGTCCTAGTGGCACGAAATGGAATATTGCTTGGATAGCAAGTCCATTGCGTGGAAGGTCCGAATCAGGAGCCCATTGTGTGGGCTTCATAAAAGGTGGAAAGGTGTCCTGGTGGCATGAAATGGAATATTGCTTGGATAGCAAATCCATTATGTGGAAAGTCCGAATCGAAAGCTCACTGTGTGGATGTCATCTGCAGACTGCATACTTCTGGTTTCCGGAAGAACAGCCTATGGTGAACGGAAGGCCCAATATACGGAAGTGAGGCTAAGCAGCCATGTGCAGGACGTGACGATTCCTTGGGTGAGCCCAGTACCAGAGCGCTATGTATCGGCTCTGCAAGTATGGAAGCCTCCTTGGATGGCGGGGAATGCCCACGGTCTGCCCCTGCCTTCCCTTGAGGGCTGACCAGGATCTTTGGCTGTTCTATATGGACCAGCTGGGATGGGGGATAACACCACAACAGTGAGAGTCAAACGTCCTAAGAAACCCCCGGGAAGGTTAACCCGGTCAACAAATGCCCGCAGAAGTCGGATGTGTCGGCCTAACGGCGCAAGAACGCAGCTCTGCTGTAAACAGGCACAACGCAATCACATCCGAAAAAAAAACTCCGGATGAACGAAGAAGAAGAAGAAGAAGAAACCCATTTACAATGCAGACAAGTTCCCAGCTTGGATACAGCAGCTACTGCCTGAGATGATAGAAAACATTCCTGGTATTGAGAAAAAGAACACTCAGCATGAAACCGAAAGAAGAGAAATAACCCTAAACTACATAAAAGAACATTACCCAAGCAGCAATTGGACCCATGCATATACAGATGGATCAGCCAAAAATTCAGTAGAGAATGGAGGAGGAGGAATTCTCCTCAATTTAAAAAATGGAGTGAAAAAAAACACATTCAGTGGCAACTGGAAAGTTTTCAAGTAACTTCAAAGCGGAGGTAGAGGCTCTGAAAACTGCAGCAGAAATGCTCTTGATGGAGGAAAATAAAGAGACGCAAATAGCTATCTTTACAGATGCAAAGTCAGCTGTCTCAATACTGAAGAGCAATAACAGCACAGAAATAGCTGGCCTAAGAGCAGCACTCCATGGTCTATGCCAAAAATCAAAAAAAGTTGTAACACAGTGGATACCATCACATTTCTTCTTCTTCTTCTTCTTCGTTCATCCGGAGTTTTTTTTTTCGGACGTGATTGCGTTGTGCCTGTTTACAGCAGAGCTGCGTTCTTGCGCCGTTAGGCCGACACATCCGACTTCTGCGGGCATTTGTTGACAGGGTTAACCTTCCCGGGGGGTTTCTTAGGACGTTAGACTCTCACTGTTGTGGTGTTATCTCTCATCCCAGCTGGCCCATATAGAACAGCCAAAGGCATCCTGGTCGGCCCTCAAGGGAAGGCAGGGGCAGACCATGGGCATTCCCCGCCATCCAAGGAGGCTTCCATAATTGCAGAGCCATCACACAGCACTCTGTTACTGGGCTCACCCAAGGAATCGTCACGTCCTGCACATGGCTGCTTAGCCTCACTTCCGTATATTGGGCCTTCTGTTCACCATAGGCTGTTCTTCCAGAAGCCAGAAGAATGCAGTTTGCAGATGACATCCACACAGTGAGCTTTCGATTCGGACTTTCCACGTAATGGATTTGCTATCCAAGCAATATTCCATTTTGTGCCACTAGGACACTTTTTCCACCTTTTATGAAGCCCACACAGTGAGCTTTCAATTCGGACTTTCCACATAATGGATTTGCTATCCAAGCAATATTCCATTTCATGCCTCTGGGAGGCTTGTGTAACCGACATGCCTGTGGTATGAAGTGTGGCAGTCTAAATACTTCTTCATGTACATTTAAATGTCAACCTGAATACAGTTAAAGTAAGCTGCAGTCGACTTGAGCTTGTTGATATCTCCATAGAGCTTGTCCTCAAATGAAGCAGGCTTGGGCCAAAATATCTTTCTCTGTTCTGCATATATTGGGCACTCTTGCAGCAAATGTTTAGCTGTCATTTTACCAGTTCCACAATTACATTCATCTGTGTCTCCTATCTTTAGTTTGTTGAACAAGTGGTATTTCAGCCTGTTATGTCCTGTGCGGAGTCTGAAGATTGCTACTTGTTCTCTTCGGTCGAGTTTGTAATATGCATCATCCTTCTGGTGGCCTGGATGCTCTGATTCCCATTTGGTTCTATAAGTGCTTTTTATCAACCTCTTTGCCTCATTATAGGTTATGTCTATGTCGTGCTGTGGTAGTCGTCCGCCCTCTTTTGTCAGTCTGTCAGCCTCTTCATTTCCAGGTATACTGCAATGTGATGGGATCCACTGTATTACAACTTTTTTGGATTTCTGGCATAGACCATGGAGTGCTGCTCTTAGGTCAGCTAGTTCTGTGCTGTTTTTGCTCTTCAGTATTGAGACAGCTGACTTTGCATCTGTAAAGATAGCTATTTGCGTCTCTTTATTTTCCTCCATCAAGAGCATTTCTGCTGCAGTTTTCAGAGCCTCTACCTCCGCTTTGAAGTTACTTGAGAACTTTCCAGTTGCCACTGAATGTGTTTTTTTCACTCCATTTTTTAAATTGAGGAGAATTCCTCCTCCTCCATTCTCTACTGAATTTTTGGCTGATCCATCTGTATATGCATGGGTCCAATTGCTGCTTGGGTAATGTTCTTTTATGTAGTTTAGGGTTATTTCTCTTCTTTCGGTTTCATGCTGAGTGTTCTTTTTCTCAATACCAGGAATGTTTTCTATCATCACAGGCAGTTGCTGCTGTCTCCAAGCTGGGAACTTGTCTGCATTGTAAATGGGTTTGACTGTTGATATGTTAAGTATGGGATCTGCCCTAATCTTTCGTTTTGCAGTTTCTACAAAGTTGCTACGCTTCAGTCTTCCCTTTCCAAAACCACTAAACCTTTTATACATAGGGTGGTCTGTCAATCTTCTAAATTTTTCAGCTTGTTGCTGGGCTCTGCTATCTCTTCTATCCTGCATTGGTTGTAAACAAGTGATCTTTTCTAATTCATTAATAGGCGTTGTCTTCAGGCTTCCAGTTATGATTCGCATTCCTTGATTTTGGACTCTACTTATTTTGTTAAAGTTTGACTAAGCTGCTGTTGCCCAAGCTGCAATGCCATATTCCAGTACTGGCCTCACCCGTCCAGTATATAACTTCTTGAGAACTTTCTCATCTGCTCCCCACGTTGTACCAGCAAGCTTTTTCATGATTGCCATTCTTTGCCTTGCTCTTGTTCGATTTTTCTCAACCTGTGTCTTCCATGTCAGGCGACGATCAAAGGTGACTCCTAGATAGTTTGGATTTTCTTCATGGCGCAATATTTTTCCATTCAATACCAGCTTAGGTTGCTGAGTTTTAGTTGAGAGGGAGAACACTGTGCATGTTGTTTTCTCCTCACTTATCTTCACTAGCCATGATTTTGACCAGTCCTCTAGCGCTAATAGGGCTTGCTGTATTCTGCTGTTAGCTGTACTAATATATTCTTCAGATGTCCATATGGCTAGGTCATCTGCAAAGGATGATGTGTGTACTCTGGCTTGAAAATTTTCCGTGATGTCGTTTATATATGCTAGGAATAATGTTGGTGAAAGAACTCCTCCTTGGGGGACACCTTGCTCCAATAGCATCATTTTGCTGGTTTGTCCTTGTACTTTTGTCCTGGCAGTTCTGTTCTCAAGGTAGTGGCTGATCCATTTGTACATTTTCCCACAGACATGCATTTTTTGCAGTTTTACTTTCAGTCCTTCCTTCCATACTTTATCAAATGCTTTTTCTAAATCTATCCAGACCGCTAGTGTGTGCTTTTTCTCTTGGAAGGCATCCTCTATTTCCTGAGCTATATAGGTTATTTGATCTTCAGTGGATCTGTACTTTCTGAATCCTGCTTGGTGAGGTGTTAAGAGTTGGTTTTCTTCCAGATGCCATGTTAGCCTGCCATTGATAATGCGTTCCATTAATTTTCCTACACAGCTAAGAAGACTGATAGGTCGATAGCCATTTGGTTCTTCCAGGTCTTTTCCTTTCTTTGGGACTGGTATTAGTATAGCTTCCTTCCATGCCTGTGGGACTATTCCCCTCTTCCAGCTGTAATTTAGGACTGCTAGCAGTTTCTTTTTTGCCTTAGTGCCTAGTCCTATTAGCATTTCATTTGTGATTCCATCCTTTCCTGGTGATGTCTTCTTTTTTAGGGTATTCATTGCCTGTTCCATTTCTTCCATTGTTAGATTTGCCATCATATATTCTGCTGCTGTCTCTGTATATCTATGATGTATCTGATTATCTTTGATTGCTTTCTTCTGTTCGGCTGTAATATCAATGTGGTTTGCACTGGCATAGTGTTCCATTAGTGCATTTGCAGCCTTTTTTCCTGTAGGCAAGGCATTTCCTTGTTTAATTGTTATTTGTTTTTTTCTAGGTCCTTCATTGTTCATGGCTTTCACTAGTTTCCATAGTTTGTTTCCATCCCTGTCAAAATTCAGGTTTTCTGTTTTTTTCCTCCAACAATCTCTTGTTGTTTGATTTACTGTTCTTTTATATTTTGCTGAGATGGCTTTGAGAGAGATGTTCGCTTCAGTTGTTTGTTCTCTCTCTGCGGTCTTCCTAGCATCTTCAACTTTGTCCTCCAAAATTTGTAGTTCTTCAGTCCAGTATGGTTTGTAATTTTTCCTCGCTCCTCTTGGAATAGACACAGTGGCCGCCTGTATTATTGCTCTGTTTAGACTTTCCACCATTTGCTTCATGTTTCCATATCGTGTATTTATGTTTTCACAATATTTGTCTGTTAGTATGGAAAATCTGTCCCAATCTGCTCGTTTGTAATTCCAACGGGGCAAAGGCTTTTGCTCCTGTGGAATATACTCCATATTTATTACAAGCTTGATTGGTCTGTGGTCACTACCTGCTAATTGGTCAAGCACATGGCGATCGATTTTGTGGAGGATGTCTCCTGTGCAGAAAGCTAAGTCTGGAGTAGAAGTGGTAATCCATCTTCTGGAGTAGAAGCTTGGTGTGTCATCCGCTTTGTTGAGTAGATGGAGATTTGAGTCTATTTCCCAGTCCTCCACTTCATCTCCTCTTTTGTCAGTATCTGGGTATCCCCATCTTTCTGAACGGCTATTAAAGTCTCCGACAACAGTGCAATTTGTGTCAGTTATTTCCATGTTTGAGAGTGTAATATCCTTATCTGCCGGGCTATACAGATTGTAAATTCTTATTTTCACGTCCTTTATCATTATATCAACACCTATAATGTCCGTTTGGTTGTCAGAGATCACAGATACTTCGCTGCAGGGTATTGTATTTCGTGTAAGTATTATAACTCCTCCTTTGTGTCCTTCGCGGTCGAAACGTGTGGCCTGATATCCCTCGACTGAAAATGTGCGATTGGCGTTGAGGTGTGTCTCTTGAATGCATGCCACATCTATTGTATCTTTATGAAGACGCTGTGTTAGGGAGGCTTTCTTGTTATAGACTCCTTCTGCATTCCATTGTAGTATGTTGAGTGTCCGGGGTGTTTGGTCAATAGCTCTTAACCTACTCCTCTGTGCCTTGACTCCACAGCACAGGGGAAGGTGACCACCAGTAGTCATGGGTGGACCCCCTCGAGGCAGGGGGCCCGGCACTATCACCGCCTGATGGGACTTCACGGGATTAGCACCATAACGATTAATTTTCATCTGTGGCATCATGAAATGATAAAGTTACGTTGCACTTCTTTGTCAAGCCTGTGGCTCAGTACATCCGATTTCGACAAGCATTTGTTCGGGATGCTTTCCCTAGCCTTTGACTGTCCCCAGTCTACCTACAAGGCAGCAGGTTTGTGCGTCACTTCGTCTGGTCCCTCTCCCTTGACCTGTCCGACATGGGTGACCCTACCAGTAGCTGTCTACCGTCGGCATAGCTCTTGGGGTCATTGGAACGCGCAAGCCCCTCTACCTCGTCAAGGTGGACGCACGGCAGAGGGGCTATCACATTTCAGTATACCTGGAAATGAAGAGGCTGACAGACTGGCAAAAGAGGGCGGACGACTACCACAGCCTGACATAGACATAACCTATAATGAGGCAAAGAGGTTGATAAAAAGCACTTATAGAACCAAATGGGAATCAGAGCATCCAGGCCACCAGAAGGATGATGCATATTACAAACTCGACCGAAGAGAACAAGTAGCAATCTTCAGACTCCGCACAGGACACAACAGGTTGAAATACCACTTGTTCAACAAACTAAAGATAGGAGATACAGATGAATGTAATTGTGGAACTGGTAAAATGACAGCTAAACATTTGCTGCAAGAGTGCCCAATATATGCAGAACAGAGAAAGATATTTTGGCCCACACCTGCTTCATTCGAGGACAAGCTCTATGGAGATATCAACAAGCTCAAGTCGACTGCAGCTTACTTTAACTGTATTCAGATTGACATTTAAATGTACATGAAGAAGTATTTAGACTGCCACACTTCATTACCATAGGCATGTCGGTTACACAAGCCTCCCAGAGGCATGAAATGGAATATTGCTTGGATAGCAAATCCATTACGTGGAAAGTCCGAATCGAAAGCTCACTGTGTGGGCTTCAAAAAAGGTGGAAAAAGTGTCCTAGTGGCACAAAATGGAATATTGCTTGGATAGCAAATCCATTACGTGGAAAGTCCGAATCGAAAGCTCACTGTGTGGATGTCATCTGCAAACTGCATTCTTCTGGCTTCTGGAAGAACAGCCTATGGTGAACGGAAGGCCCAATATACGGAAGTGAGGCTAAGCAGCCATGTGCAGGACGTGACGATTCCTTGGGTGAGCCCAGTACCAGAGCGGTGTGTGATGGCTCTGCAATTATGGAAGCCTCCTTGGATGGCGGGGAATGCCCATGGTCTGCCCCTGCCTTCCCTTGAGGGCCGACCAGGATGCCTTTGGTTGTTCTATATGGGCCAGCTGGGATGGGAGATAACACCACAACAATGAGAGTCTAACGTCCTAAGAAACCCCCGGGAAGGTTAACCCGGTCAACAAATGCCCGCAGAAGTCGGATGTGTCGGCCTAACGGCGCAAGAACGCAGCTCTGCTGTAAACAGGCACAACGCAATCACGTCCGAAAAAAAAAAACTCCGGATGAACGAAGAAGAAGAAGAAGAACTGGCTGAAGACACAAAATTAAAAGAATTAGAACTGGCTGAAGCCACAAAATTAAAAGAAATAGCTGACGCCACCAAAATAAAGGAATTATAGCTAGCTCAGAAAATAGAGAGAACTAAATTAAAAGAAAAACAATTTGAGATTGAGGCACAAACGCAAGTGAAAATGAAGGAGTTGGAGATCGAATCTCATGTACAGATTGCTACCACTAAATTAAAGAGTAAAGAAGAAGAGAATAAGTTCAACAAGTACAAAGGGATAGTCAAACCCTTTTGCCAAGGTGACTCCATATCTCCATCCATCCATCATGTGCCATGCCGGTAAGCGTGGGCGGTCATGTTCTGCCATCTCACTCGATCAACAGAGTCGTGGATCAGTTCCGTGTTTATGTCTCGACCATGCCACAAGGCCAAGCCATCCAGATACTTGTTTCTAGGTCTTCCCCTTGGTCTGTTCCCCTCGATCTTACCAGTTGTCACCAAGTTCTCCAAATCATTTCTTCTCATAACATGCCCAAAAAATTGTGACTGTCTACGTCTAATGTCTCTGATCAGTTTACGATCTTCATTTGTTTCTTGAAGGACTTGTTCATTGGTCTTTCTGGCTGTCCATGGTATTCTTTGCATTTTCCTCAGAAACCACATTTCTACAGCCATCAGATGTTTTTCAGCCTGGCTGCTCATTGTCCAAGCTTCACATCCATATAAAAGTACAGGTTCTATGTAGCATCTCAACACTCTTTTTCTCGTTTCAATTGACATATTTTTATTGGTCAGTATGTTTTTCATCTTGCTAAAGGCTACTTTTGCCATGGCGATTCTTGTTCTAATCTCTTCAAGGCATCTCCCATCAGATGTTATTACTGTTCCGAGGTAATTGTACCTATTCACTTGTTGAAGAATATTCCCATTTACTTGTATATTACACTGTGGTATTTCGTTCTTCTTAGTGACCGAAAACGTGGAGTTGCAGCTTAAATTCCAGGAAGTGCCACGAGAACATTGGGCGGTGATCTATATGAAGAACCTCTCGGGGGAGCCCTTAAAGGTGATAGAATATATCCCCCAAGAGCTTAGAAGTAATTATGATTACATCCGGCAACGCATTATGCAACATTTTTTGCTAGACGCCCCAAGTTACCAAATTCAGTATTCTAAACTAAAACCTAAACCAAATGAAACGTTCATTGACTATGTTTCTAACGTACAAAGTTTATTCAGTAAGTGGCTGAACGCTGCAAAGGTAAATAAGATCTTTGAAAAGCTAAAAGACTTGATGATAATGGACAAAATCATCTAAACTGTACCTACTCCCTTAGCAAAGTTTTTACAGCAAGCTGATGTCGAGTCATTAGAACAGCTAGAAAAACGGGGGTCCGCATATTTTTCCTCAAATAGGGACATATTTAAATCATCTATAGAAGAGTCTGAAATAGTGGCTTTTGCCAAAAGTAAACCTCAAAAGTCATTTCAATTGAGAGATAAACCAAAAACAAAGCCACCTCAATGTCCATATTGTCATTTATATCATGATCAGTTTTCTATGTGTGACAAGAACGCAGGATATTCATCTCACCTGGAGATGATGATAAAGAAATAAGAGAACAAAAGAAACACGTATAGACGTGCAGTCAAATGCTTCTTTTGCCGGGCGTTTGGTCATTATAGTTCCAGGTGTGTGGGACGTCAGAGATTGAGAGCCAGTAATGCTGTACTTGTGGATACTTCATCTGAGAGTGGATGCGAGCATGAGAGTGAGAATGAAGAAATGTTACCATATGGAGAGAATGTTGTAGCTGCAAGTGATGTACTAAATTTTGATAAATGTGTAACATGTCACCAATTTCATGAAGACGGAGTGCTAAAATGCGGGCACACAGTACCGTTTTCCAGTGAAAACGCTAACGCAGCAATCGCCTCCTGAGGCAAATTAACTTTCCACGACGGAATGGTTAATAACAAGCCCTGCCAGTGTTTGATCGATAGCGGAAGTACCTTGATTGGCCTTAGGAAGGAATTGGCTAAGCCAGAAGACTATACAGGTGGGTTCGTTAAGTGCCGTACCTTTTCGGGTAACATAGAAAAATACCCGCTAGTAAAAGCCCGTATAGACACTCCATTCCTGTCCGGCACATTTACGTGCGCCATCTTGCACAACCCGTGTACCGATCTGATAATCGGGTGCCTACCAGAGCTAAAGAACTGTACCGCAAAAGAAATAATAGCCTGGAGAGAAACCAATAAGGCTAATGCGGTAACCAGGTCAGAAACACAAAAACAAGAAGACGAACACAATGCAACTACACCAATTAATCAGACGGTAGACGAACACAATGCAACCACACCAGACAGTAGTCAGACAGAAGATAAACACAACGCAAATTCAACCAGCAATCAGACCGAAAACGTACTCAGGTAACCACAATAGTGAATCAAACAGAGGACGACGACATGGAACTACCAGTTCCAACAGTAGACATGACTGCGACAATTGACAGTATACATATAGAACCAAAACTTACAGACGAACAGAAACAACAGACAATAGCTTTAGTGACAGAATACAGACATATCTTTTCAGACATTCCAGATAGGACAGATAGAATAGAACACTCCATTCTTCTTTCTGACTATACTCCGATAAAATGTAGACCATATTCCATCCCTCTGAATTATAAGGACAAACTCGACAAAGAAATTCTTGATCTCGAAGCGAGTGGAATAATTCAAAAATCTCAGTCGGAATATTCATTTCCTATCGTCCTAGTGAAAAAGAAGGATTCTACTATCAGACTCTGCGTCGATTATAGGAAACTAAACAGTATCACAAAAATAGACGCAGAACCAATTCCTTCCTGTGAAGATCTAATCTTAAATATGGCAACATCTACTATCTTCTTAAAACTTGACCTAACCAAAGGCTATTTGCAAGTGCCTATGGATAAAGATTCTGTCCATCTTACTGCCTTTGCAACACCTTTAGGTCTATATGAGTGGCGATTACTTCCTTTCGGCCTACGCAATGCGCCTGCTACTTTTGTCTGTCTTACTAGAGACCTTTTACATAGAGTAACAGATACTCAGACATATATAGACGACATCTGTGTACATACAACAGACTGGACAAAACACTTACAAAAACTGAGACAAGTCTTCGAAAGGATAAAGTTATTTGGACTTACAGTAAAGCCAAGCAAAGTGGAGCTGGGCTTGGAGAAAATAGACTTCCTAGGCCATACTATATCTAAAGGCCACTTGCAAACTGATAACAAAATTGTGACCAAAATTTTGAACCTGACTATGCCAGTCACCAAAAAGCAAGTGAGGAGTCTACTGGGATTAGTAAACTATTACAATAAGTTCATTCCCAATTTAGCAGAAATTACCAGTGTTTTTTCAAATCTATTGAAGTCGAATACCAAAATTGATGTGAAAGATGCTATTTTAATGAATGCAATATCAAAACTTAAGCATCTTTTTAGCAATGTCCCAATACTTCGGTTGCCTAACCCGAACTTACAATATTTTCTCAGGACTGATGCCAGCAGAGTATCCATCGCCGGCGTATTAGGTCAAAGATATGACGACATTCTACATCCTGTAATATATGTAAGTCGCAAGATTACCCCGACTGAAGTCAAGTATGGTGTCTCGGAATTGGAGGCTTTAGCTATTGTGTACTGTGTCCGTAAACTGCATAGATTTTTGGCAGGGACACACTTTGTCATCGAAACTGACGACTCCCCGCTCACAGTCATGGAGACAGGAGTCCATAAGAATAACAGGATCTACAGATGGTCCCTGATACTCCAGAATTATTCATTTTCGGTCAGGCACATTAGATGCAAATGTAATACACTAGCTGACATGCTTAGTAGACCTTCGAACTTTGAAGTATCTGAAGTGTCAGAGAAAAACGACGCAACACCATCATCGTCTCTGACATTAGTACCAGAGTGTGATCAGACAGATGTGTCGCTGTAAAGAAAACTGTATACACATATAAGTGACTATCTACGTCGATAGCAATATGTTATATTCGACAGAATTAGATGCGCCATGGTGAATACACACTCCAGGAACATCGCGTGGAATATCGGACAATGTAAATACAAACTATGATATTAAGTGAAGATATTCGAAAAGGAAAAGACGCGACATCATCACCTTACCTGGAACAGAATAGTTTAACTAGTGTAGGAATTGAAAATGTATGTATTTGTATTTATAAATAGTATATAAATGTAAAATGTATGTAATTGTGATATATAATATATATTTTTATTGCAGTTTCATATAGTACTAAAGTTTCTTATG
Organism: Cepaea hortensis; assembly: GCA_963921405.1. NCBI lineage: Eukaryota > Metazoa > Mollusca > Gastropoda > Stylommatophora > Helicidae > Cepaea > Cepaea hortensis. Next base: position 96,080,227 of record OY992883.1, on the reverse strand, counting down.
TATAGTTATTTTATAAGAACATAATAACTTTAGGTTTCGTAGATTAATAACACCTATTTCCCTATTCCCATTTACATATAGAGATAATTAGTCTTAACAATAATTACCTTATGTTGATCACATCCTATGAGTCTCCTAAGAGACTATCATGCCATAATTAATTAGATAATAGTTACGACAATCTAGTTAGTTAACACAGATTACTTTAGAAGTATAACATCAGTAAATATTTTTACCATCAAGAATTATAGTTAGATTAAGGGAACCAACACATTTCACCCCATTTCATTTAATTACGTAAATTATCTTCCCTTAGTTAGTAAATCTCAGTACACAAAAGTAGAACATATTTAAATAGACTAGTTAGTATAAGTAGAATGAGGCCAAACAACCCAGTCAACGTGTAATTATTGTATAAAAATACACAGTGCTAATATATCGCACTATTATTCGGCTCAAAAACGTGTAGACTGAGCCAAAACTATTGTGCATCTTTTTATTTTTTTTTTCCAGTAGTTATTTTTTTCCCCCATTATATTTTACAATAGTATATTAATGACATAACATGTTTTTTTTTAAACATGTGAGAAATGAATGATGTGCGAGAGAAAGACTAGAGCAAGGATAGAGTGAATGTATTAAATATAAGGCGAGCGAACAATGTGCGAATTTTTTGCCGCACCCAAGAGTTTTTATGATTTGTCTGCATCTTGTGTGTAACGCATGTGCTTGTGTAGTTTATGTGTGTTGTTGCCATTATTACATTACATGTATAGGAACATTTTTAAGCTTCCTAGATCGGCAAGGCAGTCACAAATTAAGCAAACGCATTCATTCGTGACTGCATAAACCAACCTGTGACGCTTGAAAAACATCATTCAGTAAATTATAAACATACACCTATGTTTCTGATTTAAACATACATTAAATTTAACTAAACACGCAAACAACCAGATATACTTACAGATAAAAATGCAGACAGCAATAAAAAGGAAGGGGGGGGGGAGACTCATGAACAGGGGACATAACAGACTTACTAAACTCTGAGGACACATTGAAAGATTTAGCCACAAACGGAAGTTAGAGAGGTGAACATCAGCACACACACAACATGTAATAGAGTTGGAGAAACATTACATGAGAGCATGAATTTATATTCATGTATTGTACCCGTAAAAGGGGCAATCTGTGCGGGATGTCGGTCAATCGACATTTGGAAAAGCAGGTCTTATAGACAATGGCTTTGGTTCGCTACAGCTCTCAAATATGTAATTTGAATGAGTATTCACTCTGGCAAACAGTACAGTTGTGCAGCAATGATTAATAAGCCAGTGGATAAGTACGACATTGTGACATCAGACGGTCATAACTTAGTGATTATACCCAAGACAAGTGCTTAACCCTACCAGCACTTGACAAAATTAGACCCAACTAATTTTTAGATATTACAACAGATTGCGTCACACCCATGAGCTAAATTTGGTGACGCAATACGGGGGGGGGGGGGGAACGAGAGCGTGTCAAGGAGCTGGATATGTATAGAGAGAAGTAGGACAGAGACAGGACATAGATAAGGACCTTTATAAGAGAATAGATAGAGAAAGACAGTATAAGGAGATAGAACTCCAAACAGTTCTAAGACAGGACCTAGACAGGACACGCACGTGTCATAGCTAGGACATAACTAGGACATAACGGAATTAACTCCCGAGATAGGACAGAGTACGTTAACCACGGGGACTACCCGTAAACAGACTGAACAATAGTACAGCTGAAGGTTAACGAGGACTGGACTGCGTGGCAAGTGACTCAGCACGCCGTGCGGCTGACCGCACGAGAACTGAGGACCAGTAGCTGAACCAGACCTGTGAATTCAGGGAGACCGGACCCGACAGTTAGAGCGACAAGACCTGTGTGTTTACTCTCGCCATCTGTGTAGTTTAGAAAGGGCGCAGTTATACGTAGCGAGTGTAAAGAATGTATTTGAGTATTGAATGCCATTTATGTATGCTCGAGAAACGAGCTGTATATTATGTCGAATAAATCCTGATTCATTATAAACCATTCGTACGAAACATGTTTGTGATCGCGAGGTATGAATGAAGTGACCAGCATGCCTGTGTAAATTCAGGTTGTTGACAGACAAGGATACATATCCTGCATATTACAAACATGCTCTGTCGATGGTTTCGTTATTTGGAAACACTTATGCGTGTGAACAGCTTTTTAGTCGCATGAAGCACATCAAATCACAAGTGAGAACACGAATTACTGATGTTCATTTGGAAAACTGTTTGCGACAACATCAGTCGAGATCAATTTTGATGCACTTAGTTCTGCAAAACAGTCAGATGTCTCACTTTTGAATTTTTTTAAATTGTCTAATAAATATGTTTGATTCTCAGTTATGTTTTATTTTCTTCAAAAATAATAAATATACCTATTTTTTTTTTTTTTTTACATTAAACCAGGCAAGCGTTTGACCACGATCTCACCTACTGGGAAGCGACGATGTGGTCGAAGCTGTAGCACGCTTGCTTGTTTATTTTAATTAACAAAACAAACAAACAAACAAAATTAGGTGCGTGGCCCGGCAGGAAATATTATTTCTGAAATTTGGCCCGCCTGCTGAAAAGGTTTGGCCACCCCTGATCTAGACCAACAAGCAGCGGTTAAATGGCAAGGCATCAGATTGGTTTGACATCAATCAAGGAGTCCGTCAGGGCTATGAGCTGCCCCTCTATTTGTTTAGCCTGAACGCTGAAAATGTAATGAGAAATGTCAGTGACGATATAAACAGGGAGCAATATGATTCCCTAAATATTGGTGGTCATGACATACCAGAGATTCGGTATGCTGATGATACAATGTTGCTATCAACAACACAGGATGGTATATAAAACCTAATAGCCTCAGCCCAATTGAATAGTGAAAATAACAACTTATATCTTAACATAGCAAAAACAAAGATAATGCATATAGATAAAACTACTATGAAGAAAATAATATATGTTAATGACGAAAAATTAGAGGTGGTGGAAAATTTTGAATATCTTGGGTCATTGATTACCAACAACGGTGACACAATGAAAGAAATTAAACGACGACTATTAATTGCTCTTCAAAGACTAAAACAACTGAATAAATTATGGAGTGGGACAGGCAGAACTACAAAAATTAGATTTTTAAGAACATACATGTTTCCCATTGCAACATTCATACGCCTATGAGACCTGGACACTTACTAAACAAGCTGAACAGCGCATAAATGTCTTTGAATATAAATGTTATAGACGGGTTCTAAGAATATCTTGGGTAAAGAAAAGAACAAATGCATCCATACTTCAAGGGCTGAATATTGAAGAAGGTTGGCTATCAAAGACGATAAAACAAAGAAAATTGAATTATTTTGGTCACTTGAAACGACACGAAAGTTTGCAGAGAACAATAATGGAGGGGTATATGCCTGGGAGGAGAGTAAGAGGAAGGCCAAAGAGAAGATGGGTGCAGGATGTGGCGGATGATCTCCAGATGGGTGTATCAGACACAGGACATCTTGCTTATGATCAAGAGGTTTTCCGGAAGGTTGTTATGGCAGCAAGGTTCTGCAAAGGACATGCTACTGAATGAATGAATGAATGAATGAATGAATGAATGAATGAATGAATGAGTTTACAATTACAGTTTTCATATGTTTATTGTCAGACTTGCTCATTGATATTTTCTGTCTGGCCGTGATACTATTTGCATTTCCTTCAGAAACCACATTTGCACTGCCATTAGATGTTTATCATCTTGTCTGCACATTGTCCACTTTTCACATTCTTTTAAAAATGTTGCATATCCATTACAGGACGTTGCAGTCAACACCAGCATTTTCCAGCTGCTGTTGATGTACTAGGCAAGTTTTACGTTCAGTAGTTTGCCATTGCTTTCTGAACGACCCTCTCCCAAACCGACCCGTTATAACACAACGCGACACTGTCTGCTGCACAAATCGGTCGCAGCTGAGTTTCGAACGCCTGGTAAGCGGCTCACGAACCGCGTTTGCAAGCCTTTGGCCACGGAGACGGCGACTTTTCACATACATACTTCTTATTCTTCTTTCGTTTGTTAGAGGAGACCACTGTAAAACACATTGTATTCATTACAGACTCAAGGAGTATGCTTAGTAAGGTGGAGAAAGGAATGTTTCGTGTGGAATGGCTCACCTCACTTGGTGTACGTGAAAGAACTCCTCCTTGGGGGATACCCTGCTCCAACAGCATCTTTTTTTTTTGCTGGTTTGTTCTTGTACTTTTGTCCTGGCAGTTCTGTTCTCAAGGTAGTGGCTGATCCATTTGTACATTTTCCCACAAACATGCATTTTTTGTAGTTTTACTTTCAGTCCTTCCTTCCATACTTTATCAAATGCTTTTTCTAAATCTATCCAGACCGCTAGTGTGTGCGTTTTCTCTTGGAAGGCATCTTCTATTTCCTGAGCTATATAGGTTATTTGATCTTCAGTGGATCTGTACTTTCTGTATCCTGCTTGGTGTGGTGTTAAGAGTTGGTTTTCTTCCAGTTGCAATGTTAGCCTGCCGTTGATAATGCGTTCCATTAATTTTCCTACACAGCTAAGTAGACTGATAGGTCGATAGCCATTTGGTTCTTTCAGGTCTTTTCCTTTCTTTAGGACTGGTACTCGTAGTATAGCTTCCTTCCTTGCCTGTTTGAGTAGTGGGTTAGGTGGTATTTGATTAGATTTTCAGGATTGACCTCTAAGGATTGACCCCAATCCTTAGGATTAGGATTAGGGTTAGGGGTTAGGGGTTAGGGTTAGGGTTAGGGGTTAGGGTTAGGGTTAGGGGTTAGGGTTAGGGTTTTTGTCTTCTCCTAACTAATTATACTTTCTGGATTGACCTCGCTGGATTTCCCCCAATCCAGCTCGGGACCAAGGCGGTTTGGGTAGGGTGGGTATCTAAGTCATATGTAAGGGCTATAATTCTAATAAAAGACATGTTTTCTAAGAGAAGATAATTGAGTGTGTGTATAATATTTTAACTAACTGTAAAATATAAATAAAAAACATAAATAAATAAACAACAACCAGGGGCGCACGGCGGCGGGCGCAGGAGCAAGCGCGGCCGATCGGTCGCGTGGAGCGGTCGACCCCAGTAAAACAGTGTCTTGTAGTACCCAAGTGGCCAGTCATTGCCGAGTGATCACTAGTCCGGTTATTGACAAGTACTGTGGTGGGGTTAGGTGGGTCGAAGTCTCGAACCGCGCCGGGTGTCATATGAAAATTATAATAAGTAAAAAGGTATATATGGCGTGTATATGATCTGTAGTGGGTCGTAGTGGCTTATAAAACTATCATCATATAGATTACACCTCTTCAAATGAAAACCTTAAAAAAGTAAAGATGGCCTGTAGTAACGGTTGTAAGGGGGCGTGGCTTCGTGGTATTCGTTGTTAAAGGGTTGGTGAGTGGTGATGTACCTATATAACAGCTTCCGAACAATTTAAAGGGATGGGCGAGTGGCGAAGTGGCTAAGTAAATGCGTCGGTTCCTTGCTAAGAGACAGAGGAGTTGCTAGCTCCAGGTCGTTGTCAAGGGGTTGGTGAGTGTACAAATAGCTAAATAACTGCTTCTGATCCTTGTTAAGAGGTGGGCGAGGGGCGGATAATTACGCCCGTTCCTTGGTAAGAGCCAGGGTGATCGAGTGGAGAAGTGGGTAAATATAGGCATGGAGGTATACCACCGACACATTCAACGCATAATGGCGGCGTCGGTAGTCAGAAGACCTAGGATATTTTCATTATTTGTCTATTGTAAAGTGGTCGACTGTTTATTATAACGGTAGTTTCTATTATCTGTAGTGGATGGGACTTAAATACTATCATCATACCGTTTACAGCTCTTCAAATGAAAACCTTAAAAAGTAAAGATGGCCGATGGTTTTAATGGGTATGACTTTGTGATATTCGTTGTTAAGGGGTGGTGTGAGTGGAGGAGTAACTAGATAAACGCTTCTGAACACTATCATCGGGTTCGAATCCTAGTGGGGTGGTCTAGTGGTAGAATAATGTTTGGTTACTTAGTGGTGATTTCGAGCTCTGGTGTTATTAATCCGACTATGTTTAGAATAGGAGAGGTGGTGTGCTGGTTGCGGAGTATGTTAAGGTGGTACCCCAGACACTGTGGAAGTGACAGGTTCGAAGCTTGGAACCTTGTCGTTGGTAAAATTGCAGTCATCAACATGTGGGTGTCTAGTTGATCATACGGGTTAGGGTTAGGAGCGCTTTGTCCGGCCTTGTCGCCGCGGCCACAAGTCCCACCGGTGATGAAAAACACAGGCAGCAAATGTTACCGTTGCACCTACGAGTTACAAAATATAAGCTAACTTAACATTCAGAATATAATATACTCATAACCTCAACAGTTGTTGCAAAAAATCAATACTTATTCTCATAACGGCTATTCCAGAGGATTATCATCCTCGTAATGACCAAGTCAGGTTAATGATATTTCTTATATCTCCGCCATTGCAAATAGTTCGCGATGTTAATAAATGTTCATATAAAGGTTGGAAGGGGATTAAAAGATTAACATCTATTGTCGGGACATCCAATAAAAATCAATAACACTACCCTCGATTTTTCTCATAATTGCCGATTGGAGATTATGGGCTAGGTGTATGTGTCCTTATTTAGTTAAAACAGGTGGTATGAGTAGGAGATATAACAAACAGTATCAGCATGTGCCACTCTGATCTTAAATATCAGTAGTTCGTTATTCTTGTGACATTGAAAACGCTTGTGGCTTGAAGACGGATGGTGTACTATGTTATTGGGTGGTGTATATAGATTGACCAGTATGTGAAGTTGATAAGGTCACCCCTGCCAGCGCATCGTAGCTGTGTTGTGACTTGTCGCCTATTACATCCGGGTGTAAAAATAACCAAAAATATTTCACATCAACTCAGACATGCCTCTAAATAGCTGCACTGCGAACATGGCTAGAGTCTACTTTAGGAAAGTATCGTGTATCTGTGTATACGGGTTTACCACTGCTTATAGATGTGGGCAGTATTATTGGAAAGCGGCCGTTATGTCTACATTATCAAAGTATGTTGCCTTACAGAGCTGGTATAGTATCTATGTGTCTGCTACATTGTATGTTTTGTCATGTTGCCTTGTAGTATTTGGAGGGAGTTTCATGCGGGTGTCTAGTGAATTTTAAAAAAAAAGATGTCTCAGAATCCACAACGCCACTGGCATTAGAGGTATTTCAACTTGTCTGCTCACTGACCTCGCTTCACCCCTCTGCCGTGCGTCCACTTTGACGAGGTAGAGGGGCTTCCGCGTTCCAATGACCCCAAGAGCTATGCCGACGGTAGCACAGCTACTGGTAGGGTCACCCATGTCGGACAGGTCAAGGGAGAGGGACCAGACGAAGTGACGCACAAACCTGCTGCCTTGTAGGTAGACTGGGGACAGTCAAAGGCTAGGGAAAGCATCCCGAACAAATGCTTGTCGAAATCGGATGTACTGAGCCACAGGCTTGACAAAGAAGTGCAACGTAACTTTATCATTTCATGATGCCACAGATGAAAATTAATCGTTATGGTGCTAATCCCGTGAAGTCCCATCAGGCGGTGATAGTGCCGGGCCCCCTGCCTCGAGGGGGTCCACCCATGACTACTGGTGGTCACCTTCCCCTGTGCTGTGGAGTCAAGGCACAGAGGAGTAGGTTAAGAGCTATTGACCAAACACCCCGGACTCTCAACATACTACAATGCAATGCCGAAGGAGTTTATAACAAGAAAGCCTCCCTAACACAGCGTCTTCATAAAGATAGAATAGATGTGGCATGCATTCAAGAGACACACCTCAACGCCAATCGCACATTTTCAGTCGAGGGATATCAGGCCACACGTTTCGACCGCGAAGGACACAAAGGAGGAGTTGTAATACTTACACGAAATACAATACCTTGCAGCGAAGTATCTGTTATCTCTGACAACCAAACGGAAATTATAGGTGTTGATATAATGATAAAGGACGTGAAAATAAGAATTTACAATCTGTATAGCCCGGCAGATAAGGATCTTACACTCTCAAACATGAAAATAACTGACACAAATTGCATTGTCGTCGGAGACTTTAATAGCCGTTCAGAAAGATGGGGATACCCAGATACTGACAAAAGAGGAGATGAAGTGGAGGACTGGGAAATAGACTCAAATCTCCATCTACTCAACAAAGCGGATGACACACCGAGCTTCTACTCCAGAAGATGGCTTACCACTTCTACTCCAGACTTAGCTTTCTGCACAGGAGACATCCTCCACAAAATCGATCGCCATGTGCTGGACCAATTAGCAGGTAGTGACCACAGACCAATCAAGCTTGTAATGAATATGGAGTATGTTCCACAGGAGCAAAAGCCTTTGCCCCGCTGGAATTACAAACGAGCAGATTGGGACAGATTTTCCATACTAACAGACAAATATTGTGAAAACATAAATACACGATATGGCAACATAAAGCAAATGGTGGAAAGTCTAAACAGAGCGATAATACAGGCGGCCACTGAGTCTATTCCAAGAGGAGCGAGGAAAAATTACAAACCATACTGGACTGCAGAACTACAAAGTTTGGAGGACAAAGTTGAAGATGCCAGGAAGACAGCAGAGAGAGAACAAACAATTGAAGCGAACATCTCTCTCAAAGCCATCTCAGCAAAATATAAAAGAACAGTAAATCAAACAACAAGAGATTGTTGGAGGGAAAAAACAGAAAACCTGAATCTTGACAGGGATGGAAAAAAACTATGGAAACTAGTGAAAGCCATGAACAATGAAGGACCTAGAAACAAACAAATAACAATTAAACAAGGAAATGCCTTGCTTACAGGAAAAAAGGCTGCAAATGCACTAATGGAACACTATGCCAGTGCAAACCACATTGATATTACAGCCGAACAGAAGAAAGCAATCAAAGACAAACAGATACATCATAGAAATACAGAGACAGCAGCAGAATATATGATGGCAAATCTAACAATGGAAGAAATGGAACAGGCAATGAATACCCTAAAAAAGAAGACATCACCAGGAAAGGATGGAATCACAAATGAAATGCTAATAGGACTAGGCACTAAGGCAAAAAAGAAACTACTAGCAGTCCTAAATTACAGCTGGAAGAGGGGAATAGTCCCACAGGCATGGAAGGAAGCTATACTAATACCAGTCCCAAAGAAAGGAAAAGACCTGGAAAAACCAAATGGCTATCGACCTATCGGTCTTCTTAGCTGTGTAGGAAAATTAATGGAACGCATTATCAATGGCAGGCTAACATGGCATCTGGAAGAAAACCAACTCTTAACACCTCACCAAGCAGGATTCAGAAAGTACAGATCCACTGAAGATCAAATAACCTATATAGCTCAGGAAATAGAGGATGCCTTCCAAGAGAAAAAGCACACACTAACGGTCTGGATAGATTTAGAAAAAGCATTTGATAAAGTATGGAAGGAAGGACTGAAAGTAAAACTGCAAAAAATGCATGTTTGTGGGAAAATGTACAAATGGATCAGCCACTACCTTGAGAACAGAACTGCCAGGACAAAAGTACAAGGACAAACCAGCAAAATGATGCTGTTGGAGCAAGGTGTCCCCCAAGGAGGAGTTCTTTCACAAACATTATTCCTAGCATATATAAACGACATCACGGAAAATTTTCCAGCCAGAGTACACACATCATCCTTTGCAGATGACCTAGCCATATGGACATCTGAAGAATATATTAGTACAGCTAACAGCAGAATACAGCAAGCCCTATTAGCGCTAGAGGACTGGTCAAAATCATGGCTAGTGAAGATAAGTGAGGAGAAAACAACATGCACAGTATTCTCCCTCTCAACTAAAACTCAGCAACCTAAGCTGGTATTGAATGGAAAAATATTGCGCCATGAAGAAAATCCAAACTATCTAGGAGTCACCTTTGATCGTCGCCTGACATGGAAGACACAGGTTGAGAAAAATCGAACAAGAGGAAGGCAGAGAATGGCAATCATGAAAAAGCTTGCTGGTACAACGTGGGGAGCAGATGAGAAAGTTCTCAAGAAGTTATATACTGGACGGGTGAGGCCAGTACTGGAATATGGCATTGCAGCTTGGGCAACAGCAGCTAAGTCAAACTTTAACAAAATAAGTAGAGTCCAAAACCAAGGAATGCGAATCATAACTGGAAGCCTGAAGACAACGCCTATTAATGAACTAGAAAAGATCACTTGTTTACAACCAATGCAGGATAGAAGAGATAGCAGAGCCCAGCAACAAGCAGAAAAATTTAGAAGATTGACAGACCACCCTATGTACAACAGATTTAATGGTTTTGGAAAGGGAAGACTGAAGCGTAGCAACTTTGTAGAAACTGCAAAACGAAGGATTAGGGCAGATCCTATACTTAACATATCAACAGTCAAGCCCATACACAATGCACACAAGTTCCCAGCTTGGAGACAGCAGCAACTGCCTGAGATGATAGAAAACATTCCTGGTATTGAGAAAAAGAACACTCAGCATGAAACCGAAAGAAGAGAAATAACCCTAAACTACATAAAAGAACATTACCCAAGCAGGAATTGGACCCATGCATATACAGATGGATCAGCCAAAAATTCAGTAGAGAATGGAGGAGGAGGAATTCTCCTAAATTTAAAAAATGGAGTGAAAAAAACACATTCAGTGGCAACTGGAAAGTTCTCAAGTAACTTCAAAGCGGAGGTAGAGGCTCTGAAAACTGCAGCAGAAATGCTCTTGATGGAGGAAAATAAAGAGACGCAAATAGCTATCTTTACAGATGCAAAGTCAGCTGTCTCAATACTGAAGAGCAAAAACAGCACAGAACTAGCTGACCTAAGAGCAGCACTCCATGGTCTATGCCAGAAATCCAAAAAAGTTGTAATACAGTGGATCCCATCACATTGCAGTATACCTGGAAATGAAGAGGCTGACAGACTAGCAAAAGAGGGTGGACGATTACCACAGCCTGACATAGACATAACCTATAATGAGGCAAAAAGGTTTATAAAAAGCACTTATAGAACCAAATGGGAATCAGAGCATCCAGGACACCAGAAGGATGATGCATATTACAAACTCGACCGAAGAGAACAAGTAGCAATCTTCAGACTCCGCACAGGACATAACAGGCTGAAACACCACTTGTTCAATAAACTAAAGATAAGAGATACCGATGAATGTAATTGTAGAACTGGTAAAATGACAGCTAAACATTTGCTGCAGGAGTGCCCAATATATGCAGAACAGAGAAAGATATTTTGGCCCAAGCCTGCTTCATTTGAGGACAAGCTCTATGGAGATATCAACAAGCTCAAGTCGACTGCAGCTTACTTTAACTGTATTCAGGTTGACATTTAAATGTACATGAAGAAGTATTTAGACTGCCACACTTCATACCACAGGCATGTCGGTTACACAAGCCTCCCAGAGGCATGAAATGGAATATTGCTTGGATAGCAAATCCATTATGTGGAAAGTCCGAATTGAAAGCTCACTGTGTGGGCTTCATAAAAGGTGGAAAAAGTGTCCTAGTGGCACAAAATGGAATATTGCTTGGATAGCAAATCCATTACGTGGAAAGTCCGAATCGAAAGCTCACTGTGTGGATGTCATCTGCAAACTGCATTCTTCTGGCTTCTGGAAGAACAGCCTATGGTGAACGGAAGGCCCAATATACGGAAGTGAGGCTAAGCAGCCATGTGCAGGACGTGACGATTCCTTGGGTGAGCCCAGTAACAGAGTGCTGTGTGATGGCTCTGCAATTATGGAAGCCTCCTTGGATGGCGGGGAATGCCCATGGTCTGCCCCTGCCTTCCCTTGAGGGCCGACCAGGATGCCTTTGGCTGTTCTATATGGGCCAGCTGGGATGGGAGATAACACCACAACAGTGAGAGTCTAACGTCCTAAGAAACCCCCCGGGAAGGTTAACCCGGTCAACAAATGCCCGCAGAAGTCGGATGTGTCGGCCTAACGGCGCAAGAACGCAGCTCTGCTGTAAACAGGCACAACGCAATCACGTCCGAAAAAAAAACTCCGGATGAACGAAGAAGAAGAGAAGAAGAAATGTGATGGTATCCACTGTATTACAACTTTTTTTGATTTTTGGCATAGACCATGGAGTGCTGCTCTTAGGCCAGCTATTTCTGTGCTGTTATTGCTCTTCAGTATTGAGACAGCTGACTTTGCATCTGTAAAGATAGCTATTTGCGTCTCTTTATTTTCCTCCATCAAGAGCATTTCTGCTGCAGTTTTCAGAGCCTCTACCTCCGCTTTGAAGTTACTTGAAAACTTTCCAGTTGCCACTGAATGTGTTTTTTTCCACTCCATTTTTTAAATTGAGGAGAATTCCTCCTCCTCCATTCTCTACTGAATTTTTGGCTGATCCATCTGTATATGCATGGGTCCAATTGCTGCTTGGGTAATGTTCTTTTATGTAGTTTAGGGTTATTTCTCTTCTTTCGGTTTCATGCTGAGTGTTCTTTTTCTCAATACCAGGAATGTTTTCTATCATCTCAGGCAGTAGCTGCTGTCTCCAAGCTGGGAACTTGTCTGCATTGTAAATGGGTTTGACTGTTGATATGTTAAGTATGGGATCTGCCCTAATCTTTCGTTTTGCAGTTTCTACAAAGTTGCTACGGTTCAGTCTTCCCTTTCCAAAACCACTAAACCTTTTATACATAGGGTGGTCTGTCAATCTTCTAAATTTTTTCAGCTTGTTGCTGGGCTCTGCTATCTCTTCTATCCTGCATTGGTTGTAAACAAGTGATCTTTTCTAGTTCATTAATAGGCGTTGTCTTCAGGGCTTCCAGTTATGATTCGCATTCCTTGATTTTGGACTCTGCTTATTTTGTTAAAGTTTGACTTAGCTGCTGTTGCCCAAGCTGCAATGCCATATTCCAGTACTGGCCTCACCCGTCCAGTATATAACTTCTTGAGAACTTTCTCATCTGCTCCCCACGTTGTACCAGCAAGCTTTTTCATGATTGCCATTCTTTGCCTTGCTCTTGTTCGATTTTTCTCAACCTGTGTCTTCCATGTCAGGCGACGAACAAAGGTGACTCCTAGATAGTTTGGATTTTCTTCATGGCGCAATATTTTTCCATTTAATACCAGCTTAGGTTGCTGAGTTTTAGTTGAGAGGGAGAATACTGTGCATGTTGTTTTCTCCTCACTTATCTTCACTAGCCATGATTTTGACCAGTCCTCTAGCGCTAATAGGGCTTGCTGTATTCTGCCGTTAGCTGTACTAATATATTCTTCAGATGTCCATATGGCTAGGTCATCTGCAAAGGATGATGTGTGTACTCTGGCTTGAAAATTTTCCGTGATGTCGTTTATATATGCTAGGAATAATGTTGGTGAAAGAACTCCTCCTTGGGGAACACCTTGCTCCAACAGCATCATTTTGCTGGTTTGTCCTTGTACTTTTGTCCTGGCAGTTCTGTTCTCAAGGTAGTGGCTGATCCATTTGTACATTTTCCCACAAACATGCATTTTTTGCAGTTTTACTTTCAGTCCTTCCTTCCATACTTTATCAAATGCTTTTTCTAAATCTATCCAGACCGCTAGTGTGTGCTTTTTCTCTTGGAAGGCATCCTCTATTTCCTGAGCTATATAGGTTATTTGATCTTCAGTGGATCTGTACTTTCTGAATCCTGCTTGGTGAGGTGTTAAGAGTTGGTTTTCTTCCAGATGCCATGTTAGCCTGCCATTGATAATGCGTTCCATTAATTTTCCTACACAGCTAAGAAGACCGATAGGTCGATAGCCATTTGGTTTTTCCAGGTCTTTTCCTTTCTTTGGGACTGGTATTAGTATAGCTTCCTTCCATGCCTGTGGGACTATTCCCCTCTTCCAGCTGTAATTTAGGACTGCTAGTAGTTTCTTTTTTGCCGTAGTGCCTAGTCCTATTAGCATTTCATTTGTGATTCCATCCTTTCCTGGTGATGTCTTCTTTTTTAGGGTATTCATTGCCTGTTCCATTTCTTCCATTGTTAGATTTGCAATCATATATTCTGCTGCTGTCTCTGTATATCTACGATGTATCTGTTTATCTTTGATTGCTTTCTTCTGTTCGGCTGTAATATCAATGTGGTTTGCACTGGCATAGTGTTCCATTAGTGCATTTGCAGCCTTTTTTCCTGTAAGCAAGGCATTTCCTTGTTTAATTGTTATTTGTTTTTTTCTAGGTCCTTCATTGTTCATGGCTTTCACTAGTTTCCATAGTTTGTTTCCATCCCTGTCAAAATTCAGGTTTTCTGTTTTTTCCCTACAACAATCTCTTGTTGTTTGATTTACTGTTCTTTTATATTTTGCTGAGATGGCTTTGAGAGAGATGTTCGCTTCAGTTGTTTGTTCTCTCTCTGCGGTCTTCCTAGCATCTTCAACTTTGTCCTCCAAAATTTGTAGTTCTTAAGTCCATTATGGTTTGTAATTTTTCCTCGCTCCTCTTGGAATAGACTCAGTGGCCGCCTGTATTATTGCTCTGTTTAGACTTTCCACCATTTGCTTCATGTTGCCATATCGTGTATTTATGTTTTCACAATATTTGTCTGTTAGTATGGAAAATCTGTCCCAATCTGCTCGTTTGTAATTCCAGCGGGGCAAAGGCTTTTGCTCCTGTGGAACCAACTCCATATTTATTACAAGCTTGATTGGTCTGTGGTCACTACCTGCTAATTGGTCAAGCACATGGCGATCGATTTTGTGGAGGATGTCTCCTGTGCAGAAAGCTAAGTCTGGAGTAGAAGTGGTAATCCATCTTCTGGAGTAGAAGCTCGGTGTGTCATCCGCTTTGTTGAGTAGATGGAGATTTGAGTCTATTTCCCAGTCCTCCACTTCATCTCCTCTTTTGTCAGTATCTGGGTATCCCCATCTTTCTGAGCGGCTATTAAAGTCTCCGACAACAATGCAATTTGTGTCAGTTATTTTCATGTTTGAGAGTGTAATATCCTTATCTGCCGGGCTATACAGATTGTAAATTCTTATTTTCACGTCCTTTATCATTATATCAACACCTATAATTTCCGTTTGGTTGTCAGAGATCACAGATACTTCGCTGCAAGGTATTGTATTTCGTGTAAGTATTACAACTCCTTTGTGTCCTTCGCGGTCGAAACGTGTGGCCTGATATCCCTCGACTGAAAATGTGCGATTGGCGTTGAGGTGTGTCTCTTGAATGCATGCCACATCTATTCTATCTTTATGAAGACGCTGTGTTAGGGAGGCTTTCTTGTTATAAACTCCTTCGGCATTCCATTGTAGTATGTTGAGAGTCCGGGGTGTTTGGTCAATAGCTCTTAACCTACTCCTCTGTGCCTTGACTCCACAGCACAGGGGAAGGTGACCACCAGTAGTCATGGGTGGACCCCCTCGAGGCAGGGGGCCCGGCACTATCACCGCCTGATGGGACTTCACGGGATTAGCACCATAACGATTAATTTTCATCTGTGGCATCATGAAATGATGAAGTTACGTTGCACTTCTTTGTCAAGCCTGTGGCTCAGTACATCCGATTTCGACAAGCATTTGTTCGGGATGCTTTCTCTAGCCTTTGACTGTCCCCAGTCTACCTACAAGGCAGCAGGTTTGTACGTCTCTTCGTCTGGTCCCTCTCCCTTGACATGTCCGACATGGGTGACCCTACCAGTAGCTGTGCTACCGTCGGCATAGCTCTTGGGGTCATTGGAACGCGCAAGCCCCTCTACCTCGTCAAGGTGGACGCACGGCAGAGGGGCAGCCAGTTCTAATTGTTTTAATTTATTTGTCTCAGTTAATTCCGCAAGATCTTTTTGATGCTGGCGTTCCTGTGCTCGTTCCTCTCTTTCACTTGCTGCCTTTCTGTCTGTGTATTGTTTAAATTTATCACTTGCCCATTGCTCTAATTTATCCCCACTATATCCAAGGTCTTTACCTGCTTGTATGCACTCTCCTAATGTTGACATCTTTGTTAACACTTGTATACACAATCAAATCAAAAAAATAAATTCTTCTATAATATTTCTAATTATTTACAGCAATCAAAAATAAGATGCTATTGTAATGTACACTTATCAAAACTATATATGTACTTATCTGAAAACTTTCAGCTTTCCTGGGCCTACTGGGAGTTGTTTTTCTCTATCTCAGGATGAACTGATGATCTGAATGCGTCTATTCTGCATTCTGTTACATAGAGCAGCAACAATTAATATTTAGAAAATATAAACATACAAGTTGATATCGTACTTAAAACTATTTCTGTGTCGTGATTCGCTCTGACGGGATGCTGAAATGCGAAATTGATGTATTAAATTTTTGTCTGTCGTTTGTCGTTGTCAATTGTCGTCGTGTCTTCACTGCTGTTCGACATCACCTGAAACATCTCTGTGAAACATGGTAATATTTGTTATTTATTTCACAATTGTTACACTTTTCCACATAGAATCTTTCTTACGTAAGTGCTTTTATTTTCGCACTTTACACAGTTCTAAATTTTGTTCTGTACTCTTTCTTGCCTTTATGTTCTCATTCTGTTTCAAACCATCATATCTTCAATCACAGCTTCATTTAAACTTTGTAATTTCGCTGCTGAAAACAATCACTCTCTTATCACTCTTGTTAATGTTAGTCAGCAATGAGTTCTTTCACACCGTTCTGACAATCAATCATGACCACTCTTATCACAATAGGTCGTAGGTTCATAACCCACTATCCGCTATCACTCTTATCACAATAGGTCGTAGGTTCATAAACCACTATCTGACACCACTCTTATCACAATAGGTCGTAGGTTCATAAACCACTATCTGACACCACTCTTAACCGCTTGTCAACAACCTGAATTTACACAGGCATGCTGGTCACTTCATTCATACCTCACGATCACAAACACGTTTCGTACGAATGGTATATAATGAATCAGGATTTATTCTACATAATATACAGCTCGTTTCTCGAGCATACATAAATGGCATTCAATACTCAAATACATTCTTTACACTCGCTACGTATAACTGCGCCCTTTCTAAACTACACAGATGGCGAGAGTAAACACACAGGTCTTGTCGCTCTAACTGTCGGGTCCGGTCTCCCTGAATTCACAGGTCTGGTTCAGCTACTGGTCCTCAGTTCTCGTGCGGTCAGCCGCACGGCGTGCTGAGTCACTTGTCACGCAGTCCAGTGGTCCAGTCCTCGTTAACCTTCAGCTGTACTATTGTTCAGTCTGTTTACGGGTAGTCCCCGTGGTTAACATACTCTGTCCTATCTCGGGAATTAATCCCGTTATGTCCTAGTTATGTCCTAGCTATGACACGTGCGTGTCCTGTCTAGGTCCTGTCTTAGAACTGTTTGGAGTTCTATCTCCTTATACTGTCTTTCTCTATCTATTCTCTTGTAAAGGTCCTTATCTATGTCCTGTCTCTGTCCTACTTCTCTCTATACATATCCAGCTCCTTGACATTGTCCAAATACGTTTTATAGAACTTTTCCAAACCAACTTGATGGAATTTCTCCTTTACCTGTGTATCACAACACATTTCACAATGTTCTATTTGTAATCTTCCTGGTAATGAAATCACGTCTACCCTGAATGGTGTTGCAAATGCACAAAAAAGCACATGCTGTTTTTTTTTTAAAATCCTGGAATCGGTTTTCAAATTCGAGGTTTAAGTCAGATATCAAATAAACGTAATTATCCGCCGCCTCCTGTGTGACGTCTGGTTTCAATGACAATGTAGGAAAGTGAGTAAAGTTTTTTGTTCCCAAAGACCAAGTTTCATTTAAAATGCAGAAATATGATCATACATCTTATTAATTGATCTTTCCCTTCTAGATCAGTATTAACGTCATTTAGGTGGCTAGTTATATCGACCAGAAATGCAAAGTCGCATATCCACTCTTTATCTTCAAACTCTGGGATATTTTTTGACTTGTTTGCAAAGAATGACTCTTGCTGCAAATCAAACACTATTTTCAACATTTTGGCACGGGTCAGCCATCTTACTTCTGCATACAATGTAACGTCATTATAATCTGAGTCCAAAGACTTTAGAAATTCTTGGAACTGACAGTGATTCAACCCGTTCGACTTAATGAAGATCACTATTTTGACAACCAATTTCATGACATGGTCCATTTTGAGGGACTTCGAACATAAATTCTCCCGATGAATAATGCAATGAGAATTTAGCATTGAAGTATTATTGACTTTGGAGGCCTCATTTTCAATCAATTTTACTAAACCTTCATGTTTCCCAACCACTGCTGGAGCACCATCCGCTGTTAAGCGCAATAAGTTGTTGTTCGTCTTCTTTCGTTCGTTTGAAATATTTCTATAACTGCAATGTTGTTTCTTGTATGAATTTAACTGTAAACTGTAAAAAATAAGTTGTAACGAAAAACGATTCAATGTCGATGTAACTGCCTCTAACAAATCTCGTGACTTAGTAGTGGATACGGTGCCGCTAATTCTTCTGTCTTTTTACAATGGACAGCAACAATTCTGATAAAAATTGCCAGTTGGGCTGTATCTACCATATCTGTGCTTTCATCCAATGCTAGAGCATAAAATATAAACTCGGATGCTCGACTTTTCAAATTATCTTCAATATGTTTTCCAATATCGCCCATATACCTAGTAATAGTCTGACGAGACAGACTTATTTTTAAGAAATCCTTGTTCTTTTCTGGACACAGAATTTCAACGACGATCACCAAACATTCCTTAACCATTTTACCATCTGAATAAGGCTTCGACATTTTTGCTAGTATCATGGCTACTTCATAACTAGCTGTTACAGAGTATGTTGACAGTAAGTTGATTTTTTTTCCTGTGATGTTGTATTTTATTGTTAACTAGCAGAAAGACATTGTTTTGTATGGAAGTACTGAGAGGTAACTTCTGTAGGCCTGGCAGACAAAATTACATTGCAGGGTTTTCTAAAATTGAAAATAACAATTGCCACATGGTAATGTTTATCGAGGTAAGGAAAAGAGTTCTTAAGATTGAGCAATCTTCGTGTATAGAAACAAAACAAGGACAATTAGCAGACAAGTGAGGAATTACGTGGAAATGTGGTTTTATAGACGTATGACAACACTGTACACGGTTAAAAATAGCAATAATGATATCTTGAAAGAAGCAGTTCGCAAAGAGAATTGGTAACTAGTTTCATCAAGGGACAGTCTACATTCTTTGGGCATGTCAAAAGAGAGAGATCCTTACAGTTTTATATGGCTTGGAGAAACATCAGAAATGATTGGCAGCACACGAGACAGAGGACTGTGGGCAGACATAATAATCACTGCCGCCACACAGCATAAGCTATAAGAAGAATAATCCTTTCAATGTGGAACCAATGTAGCCCCTCTGCCGTGCGTCCACCTTGACGAGGTAGAGGGGCTTCCGCGCTCCAATGACCCCAAGAGCTATGCCGACGGTAGCACAGCTACTGGTAGGGTCACCCATGTCGGACAGGTCAAGGGAGAGGGACCAGACGAAGTGACGCACAAACCTGCTGCCTTGTAGGTAGACTGGGGACAGTCAAAGGCTAGGGAAAGCATCCCGAACAAATGCTTGTCGAAATCGGATGTACTGAGCCACAGGCTTGACAAAGAAGTGCAACGTAACTTTATCATTTCATGATGCCACAGATGAAAATTAATCGTTATGGTGCTAATCCCGTGAAGTCCCATCAGGCGGTGATAGTGCCGGGCCCCCTGCCTCGAGGGGGTCCACCCATGACTACTGGTGGTCACCTTCCCCTGTGCTGTGGAGTCAAGGCACAGAGGAGTAGGTTAAGAGCTATTGACCAAACACCCCGGACTCTCAACATACTACAATGGAATGCCGAAGGAGTTTATAACAAGAAAGCCTCCCTAACACAGCGTCTTCATAAAGATAGAATAGATGTGGCATGCATTCAAGAGACACACCTCAACGCCAATAGCACATTTTCAGTCGAGGGATATCAGGCCACACGTTTCGACCGCGAAGGACACAAAGGAGGAGTTGTAATACTTACACGAAATACAATACCTTGCAGCGAAGTATCTGTGATCTCTGACAACCAAACGGAAATTATAGGTGTTGATATAATGATAAAGGACGTGAAAATAAGAATTTACAATCTGTATAGCCCGGCAGATAAGGATCTTACACTCTCAAACATGAAAATAACTGACACAAATTGCATTGTCGTCGGAGACTTTAATAGCCGTTCAGAAAGATGGGGATACCCAGATACTGACAAAAGAGGAGATGAAGTGGAGGACTGGGAAATAGACTCAAATCTCCATCTACTCAACAAAGCGGATGACACACCGAGCTTCTACTCCAGAAGATGGCTTACCACTTCTACTCCAGACTTAGCTTTCTGCACAGGAGACATCCTCCACAAAATCGATCGCCATGTGCTGGACCAATTAGCAGGTAGTGACCACAGACCAATCAAGCTTGTAATGAATATGGAGTATGTTCCACAGGAGCAAAAGCCTTTGCCCCGCTGGAATTACAAACGAGCAGATTGGGACAGATTTTCCATACTAACAGACAAATATTGTGAAAACATAAATACACGATATGGCAACATAAAGCAAATGGTGGAAAGTCTAAACAGAGCGATAATACAGGCGGCCACTGAGTCTATTCCAAGAGGAGCGAGGAAAAATTACAAACCATACTGGACTGAAGAACTACAAAGTTTGGAGGACAAAGTTGAAGATGCCAGGAAGACAGCAGAGAGAGAACAAACAATTGAAGCGAACATCTCTCTCAAAGCCATCTCAGCAAAATATAAAAGAACAGTAAATCAAACAACAAGAGATTGTTGGAGGGAAAAAACAGAAAACCTGAATCTTGACAGGGATGGAAACAAACTATGGAAACTAGTGAAAGCCATGAACAATGAAGGACCTAGAAACAAACAAATAACAATTAAACAAGGAAATGCCTTGCTTACAGGAAAAAAGGCTGCAAATGCACTAATGGAACACTATGCCAGTGCAAACCACATTGATATTACAGCCGAACAGAAGAAAGCAATCAAAGACAAACAGATACATCATAGATATACAGAGACAGCAGCAGAATATATGATGGCAAATCTAACAATGGAAGAAATGGAACAGGCAATGAATACCCTAAAAAAGAAGACATCACCAGGAAAGGATGGAATCACAAATGAAATGCTAATAGGACTAGGCACTAAGGCAAAAAAGAAACTACTAGCAGTCCTAAATTACAGCTGGAAGAGGGGAATAGTCCCACAGGCATGGAAGGAAGCTATACTAATACCAGTCCCAAAGAAAGGAAAAGACCTGGAAGAACCAAATGGCTATCGACCTATCAGTCTTCTTAGCTGTGTAGGAAAATTAATGGAACGCATTATCAATGGCAGGCTAACATGGCATCTGGAAGAAAACCAACTCTTAACACCTCACCAAGCAGGATTCAGAAAGTACAGATCCACTGAAGATCAAATAACCTATATAGCTCAGGAAATAGAGGATGCCTTCCAAGAGAAAAAGCACACACTAACGGTCTGGATAGATTTAGAAAAAGCATTTGATAAAGTATGGAAGGAAGGACTGAAAGTAAAACTGCAAAAAATGCATGTTTGTGGGGAAATGTACAAATGGATCAGCCACTACCTTGAGAACAGAACTGCCAGGACAAAAGTACAAGGACAAACCAGCAAAATGATGCTGTTGGAGCAAGGTGTCCCCCAAGGAGGAGTTCTTTCACCAACATTATTCCTAGCATATATAAACGACATCACGGAAAATTTTCCAGCCAGAGTACACACATCATCCTTTGCAGATGACCTAGCCATATGGACATCTGAAGAATATATTAGTACAGCTAACAGCAGAATACAGCAAGCCCTATTAGCGCTAGAGGACTGGTCAAAATCATGGCTAGTGAAGATAAGTGAGGAGAAAACAACATGCACAGTATTCTCCCTCTCAACTAAAACTCAGCAACCTAAGCTGGTATTGAATGGAAAAATATTGCGCCATGAAGAAAATCCAAACTATCTAGGAGTCACCTTTGATCGTCGCCTGACATGGAAGACACAGGTTGAGAAAAATCGAACAAGAGGAAGGCAGAGAATGGCAATCATGAAAAAGCTTGCTGGTACAACGTGGGGAGCAGATGAGAAAGTTCTCAAGAAGTTATATACTGGACGGGTGAGGCCAGTACTGGAATATGGCATTGCAGCTTGGGCAACAGCAGCTAAGTCAAACTTTAACAAAATAAGTAGAGTCCAAAACCAAGGAATGCGAATCATAACTGGAAGCCTGAAGACAACGCCTATTAATGAACTAGAAAAGATCACTTGTTTACAACCAATGCAGGATAGAAGAGATAGCAGAGCCCAGCAACAAGCAGAAAAATTTAGAAGATTGACAGACCACCCTATGTACAACAGATTTAATGGTTTTGGAAAGGGAAGACTGAAGCGTAGCAACTTTGTAGAAACTGCAAAACGAAGGATTAGGGCAGATCCTATACTTAACATATCAACAGTCAAGCCCATACACAATGCACACAAGTTCCCAGCTTGGAGACAGCAGCAACTGCCTGAGATGATAGAAAACATTCCTGGTATTGAGAAAAAGAACACTCAGCATGAAACCGAAAGAAGAGAAATAACCCTAAACTACATAAAAGAACATTACCCAAGCAGCAATTGGACCCATGCATATACAGATGGATCAGCCAAAAATTCAATAGAGAATGGAGGAGGAGGAATTCTCCTCAATTTAAAAAATGGAGTGAAAAAAACACATTCAATGGCAACTGGAAAATTTTCAAGTAACTTCAAAGCGGAGGTAGAGGCTTTGAAAACTGCAGCAGAAATGCTCCTGATGGAGGAAAATAAAGAGAAGCAAATAGCTATCTTCACAGATGCAAAGTCAGTTGTCTCAATACTGAAGAGCAATAACAGCACAGAACTAAATGACCTAAGAGCAACACTCCATGGTCTATGCCAGAAATCCAAAAAAGTTGTAATACAGTGGATCCCATCACATTGCAGTATACCTGGAAACGAAGAGGCTGACAGACTGGCAAAAGAGGGCGGACGACTACCACAGCCTGACATAGACATAACCTATAATGAGGCAAAGAGGTCGATAAAAAGCACTTATAGAACCAAATGGGAATCAGAGCATCCAGGCCATCAGAAGGATGATGCATATTACAAACTCGACCGAAGAGAACAAGTAGCAATCTTCAGACTCCGCACAGGACATAACAGGCTGAAATACCACTTGTTCAATAAACTAAAGATAGGAGATACCGATGAATGTAATTGTAGAACTGGAAAAATGACTGCAAAACATTTGCTGCAGGATTGCCCAACGTATGCAGAACAGAGAAAGATATTTTGGCCCACACCTGCTTCATTTGAGGACAAGCTCTATGGAGATATCAACAAGCTCAAGTTGACCGCAGCTTACTTTAACTACATACAGGTTGACATTTAAAGGTGCATGAAGACCCAGAGGCATGAAATGGAATATTGCTTGGATAGCAAATCCATTATGTGGAAAGTCCAAATCGAAAGCTCGCTGTGTGGGCTTCATAAAAGGTGGAAAATAGTCCTAGTGGCACGAAATGGAATATTGCTTGGATAGCAAATCCATTACGTGGAAAGTCCGAATCAAAAGCCCATTGTGTGGGCTTCATAAAAGGTGGAAAAGTGTCCTAGTGGCATGAAATGGAATATTGCTTGGATAGCAAATCCATTACGTGGAAAGTCCGTATCTAAAGCCCACTGTGTGGACTTCATAAAAGGTGGAAAAGTGTCCTAGTGGCACGAAATGGAATGTTGCTTGGATAGCAAATCCATTACATGGAAAGTCCGAATCGAAAGCTCACTGTGTGGATGTCATCTGCAGACTGCATACTTCTGGTTTCCGGAAGAACAGCCTATGGTGAACGGAAAGCCCAATATACGGAAGTGAGGCTAAGCAGCCATGTGCAGGACGTGACGATTCCTTGGGTGAGCCCAGTACCAGAGCGCTATGTATCGGCTCTGCAAGTATGGAAGCCTCCTTGGATGGCGGGGAATGCCCATGGTCTGCCCCTGCCTTCCCTTGAGGGCTGACCAGGATCTTTGGCTGTTCTATATGGACCAGCTGGGATGGGGGATAACACCACAACAGTGAGAGTCAAACGTCCTAAGAAACCCCCGGGAAGGTTAACCCGGTCAACAAATGCCCGCAGAAGTCGGATGTGTCGGCCTAACGGCGCAAGAACGCAGCTCTGCTGTAAACAGGCACAACGCAATCACATCCGAAGAAAAAAAACTCCGGATGAACGAAGAAGAAGAAGAGTATGTTGACTCTGAATCCGCTCTAGTAAATTTCTTTTTTTGGTGCAGAAATAAGTTGTTTTTTTAAAGTCATTTACTTGGTCTTGTCGAAATTGCCCTTTGAACTTATCAAACTTATTTGCATGTTCAGTCTCGCAGTGCCCATTGATGTTATGCTCTTTCGAAACAGAAACAGATTCGTTGCATATCAAGCATATGGGCTTTGTTTTAATTTCCACGAAAAAATAGTTTATAGTCCACTTGTCTTGAAAACTTCTTAATTATTCTGTGATTCTTCTCTTCTTTGGTCCAACGTATTTGCTAGTTGACGCCATGGTAGGTCTTTGTTTTTAACTGGGAAAAAAATAAAACACCACGGATAGTACTAATTAATAATAATTAATTAATTTAAATTGCATACATAAAACGTTTCAGGGTTTACTTACCTATATAGAATAGATAGGTAGACAGGATACTTGGTTAAAGTAGTTTGAACTCTTATTATAAATGTGATAAATATTTATTTTAACGTTGATCGCAAAATCTCTCCAGATGCAGTGGCGATAATAGAACGGAACTACAGAATAACACATAACTTTATCAAGCTGGACTGAAAGTAGTTATGAGTATGAGCCCGATAGCGTTGCGAGCTTCCCGAAGACGCCGAAGACCACAGAACATATATCAGAAGCTGAAGTCTCATATTAAATTTTATTAACACGTAGCATCTGACAAAAAACTAAGAAACCTTCATGTCAAATAGCGGGGTATTTGAAATAGATAAAATCTATGAATTTTCCCGAAAATGCGGGATATTTAAAATAGCTCAAAACCAATGAATTTGTCCAAAAATGCGAGATATTTCAAATTTCTCTTAGCTGTAATTTACAGATATGTGATACGAACGACTCATGATGTAATGAATATTATTTTGGTGATATAATGTTCTTTTGGTGATATTTAAAATAAAGTTAACATTTACGTTCATTTGAATTAGCTTCGCGGGCCGCAACATGACTCCCGGCGGGCCGCATGCGGTCCGCGGGCGTCGTGTTGGCCACCCCTGGTCTAGATAGAGCATTTTTATGATTTGTATTACATGTGATGGAAAGCCCATATTCGTAATGATTTCCCAAAGTTTTTGATGTTGTACACAGTCAAATACCTTTGTATAATCCACAAAATATGAGAATAGGTTTACATTAAATTCTCTGCACTTCTCTATTATTAAACGCATGTTGAGAATGTGATCTCTTGTTCCTCTTCCTTGTCTAAATCCAGCTTGAACCACGCTAATCTCTTCTTCCATTTTCTTACGAAGTCTTCCCATTATGATATTTAGCATGATTTTACTTGCTTGACCAATTAGGGCAATAGTTCTATAGTTGGTTTAATTTCAGATTGCCCCCCCCCCCAGTTTTTTAATCGGCTGGCCGAGTGGCTAGAATGCCGGGCTCTCCTTCGGGAGATCCGGGTTCGAATCCTCGGTAAGGCATGAAGTTTTTTTTTCTGTCCGGGGCAAAAAGAAAACTCTAATTTGCGCAGTTCGCGGCGACTGCACTAGCCAAACGGTCTTAATTCCACAAGCTCAAGCCCCCCCCCCCCCCCCCCCCCCCCGTCCTACACCGCAAGGTACTATAGGCAGTAAATGACAGCAATGAATATAGTTTTCTTCCAATCTTTTGACCATATACAAAATTTTCATATATTTTCACATAATGCGTGATAGATTTGTATGCTTTATTCCCCTTCCGCTTTAATTAGTTCAACTGGTATCTCATCACATCCAGGTGATTCTTCCATTCTTCAGGTTCTTTATTGCCCATGCAATTTCATCTAATGAGGGTTCAATTTCTGTTTCTGTTGTCATTGGCTCAAGTATCTCATTCATATCCCCACTGTCGCTCATATCATACAGTCCACTGCAGTACTCCTGCCATCTTTCTAGAATTTGTCTAGATTCTGCTAAGGTATTTCCCATCTTGTCACAGATAACATTCAGTTGAGTTTCAATTATTAGAGAAATTTAATTAGACGTAGAGAGTCAAGATTTATTTTTGGAAGCGATATAAGAATAAACAAACTAGAGAACCCGGTGATAAATGGCGATACTGAGGGAAGACAGAGAAGAAAATATCTGGATGGCTTTACCACTTGGCATGGTCGAGACAATAACAGAGCTGATCCACGTTGCGATCGTGTGAGATAAAAATAATTGGGTGGAACTGCGGTAAAGCTGTGAACATAATTCGCATATCCTTTACAGGACATCGCTGTCAACAGCAGCATCTTTCAGCTGTGTGTTGATTTCTTGGCAAGATTACGCTCAGTAGTTTGCCATTGCTTTCTGAGCGGCCGGCTCAGTTATCCCGCAAGTCACCAGCGGGGGACGAACCGCTCCCAGTTCTCGCCCGCTACGAGACTGCGTGATAAACGGGATTACGGAGAGAAAGTGTTGTAACTCCTCGGCCAGAGAGACCGTCTGTGAACATGTAAACAATATAAAATGACACAAAGTAGTGCAGCTTTACATAACAAATCGTCACCTTTTGATGTAGTCACAGGAGATCTCCTTGACTATATGTTGTGTTTGTGAATGTATTTGTATACTGATCAAGGCTAATCGCCGCAACGTCCTGTTTGTGTCGTAAATCTGTTTTGTAAAGCTGCACTACTTTGTGTCATTTTATATTGTGATATATAATGAAACATGTCGACAAACGTTTATCGGCATGGCACATGATGATGATATGTAGGAGGTTAATTAATAAAAAATATTATGAAACACAAATAAAGTTATAGAAACTTAATAAAACTTAGTATACAACAAAACATTATAAGTTTTAATGGAATTTATTAATTTACCGTGAAATCTCGCACACCTTCCGGTAGTTAATTTGCATAGACCTCAAGCCAAGCCTCGTTTTGATCAAACAGTTCCTTTTCTTTCCGACGGACGGACGGGCAGGTCGCTTGTAGTTTACTTGTTCAACTTTAAAGACTTCATAAAATCATGCCTGTAAGTATTCCACATAAGATAAAAAGCTTTGTTGGTAATTTATAGCGTTTTATTTAGTGGCCTCATATGTGTATTATAATTCTGTGGTATTGAAATTGAAATTGATTATTATGACGCAGTTTGTGAGTTTTGTTAGAAGCCTGAATCTTTGTTCGCCATGTTGGCCGGTGATTGAGCACGTGTTTGAAGTTACTGTTCTATCCGAGAACGAAAACGTATGTTTGGGTGAAATATAATGCTGGAATTAAGTCACAGAGTGATAGTATTGAAGAAAATAACTGCTGTTTTTCAATGTCATAAGATGTGTTTTAAGATGCGTATGAAATTACCACACGGGTTTCTTTTTTTTTGTGTGGTACCGGCTAGACAATATGGCGATTTGGTGGTCGCTTTTAAGTTTTATTATTCACAATCTTTTCTGAGATTGAAAGCTAATCACTGCTTTAATTTTAACGATGCTTAAGTCACTTGGCCACGTGAATTAATGATTTAGTCTTTTTCGGTATGCCACATTATAGCACGATATATTCATTTAAATAAAAGGATTTATTTCAAATCCAATTCCATTAAATTCTTCATTGACCGTTGTCTTGTTGTGTGGATGTCATTAAATTCCAAAATCTAGAGTTCTGGTCTCTGGTACAGAAAGCCCAATATTATCAATATACCGATGTGAGGCTATGCACTGACTTACACAGCGTTTGACATTCTTTGGCTCGGCAATTATGGAACCCCTTGGATAGCTGGGTATGGTCCTTGTCTACCCCTGTCTTCCCTAAGGGGCGGACTAGGATGTGTTCAGCTGTTCTAGATGGCCAACTAGACCATGACTTGCAGCTGAAGATAGCAAAGGAAGGCTGACCTGGTTTAAAAAAACCGCTGGAAGTATGGTGGTTGCAAATGTCACGGCTCTGCTTTGAAGTCAAGTTTTAGTGGCAATCTTAAGTTACTTGGAGGTTCCATAATGATTTTAATATATATTTAAATATTAGAATATTTACTGAGACCACCAGTTAATTTGTCATTGAAAACCAAATCTAATGGTACCTCAATGATGCATGTCAATCCTAAGCGAAGATATTCGCATATGAGTATTGGTAAATCTGTATAAAAATTGGACATGCTTGCTTTCTTGCTTGTCTTCATTGGCATGAGCTCCTACGCGAAGTCCTGTATGTCGGATGAAGGCATCTTGTTCAACATCAGTGTGACGTCGTCATGATTTCCCTAATTTCAGGAAAATGCCTATCTTCACTTCTGATAGGCAGAGATTGTCTCAAATAAGTCAGACGGATATCAAAACTCACTTCAATAGTATGTTCTGTCATGTTAAATGGTAAAAAAAATAGTACACGTATACACATAAATTATGAATAATCTTTAAACTTGTATTATCTTTAATTGTAGTCAAAATTGCACGAAAGACCCTGTAGAAATTTTTTTTTAACGTCGTTTCAAGAGATATCCTCAATGAAACTTTACATAAACATATTTAAAAATGGGTGCACTATTTGAATATCCCATCTAAAATGTTAAAATTAAGTAAACAAGCTCTACAAAAATAAAATTTACTTTTTACCAAATAATTCAATTTATTTAAAAGGTCACAATTTCAACTAAGCAGTGTCCACAAAATATTTAGTAACCTTTTCTACACAACCTAAGATGGCGTCTGTTATTGTCACATATTTGAATGAATGAGTCGTAAGCATGAATGCTCTTTACAGCAGTCGTTTTGGGACAAAATGGATCAGGCAGTGGAAGCACTGTATATCACTTCCGTTTTACATTCAGTAATTTGCCTTTGCTTTCCGAAAGACAAGATTATACCACTGTATGAAAGCCAACACAAGACAGTCTGTGGTGAAATCCCCCGCAGCTGTTACCGAGGGTTTATGAATTTGCGCCTGTAACACCTCCACCATAGAGTAGCCTGGCTAAGATTGACACAAATCTTCAAGCACACACCTGTAGTCATAAAAAAGTATTTATTTTACTGTATTTAAAACTGATTTACTGCTTATGAATTAACCTTTTACCTTTTCTCCCAGTATCAAGGTGGTGGTGGCGGATACGGTGGTGGTGGGTTTGGAGGCAGTGGCGGTCGCTTTAGTGGTGGTGGTGGTGGAGGAGGTAGAGGACGAGGCGGTGGTAGAGGTGGAGGCAGATATGACGAGCAGACTGACACAAGCTCTGAACAGTTCAGGAAGCTGTTTGTTGGTGGACTCAGTTACGAAACAGACGAGAAAAGCCTGCGAGCTCATTTTGAACAGTGGGGCGAGATTGTCGACTGCGTTGTCATGCGTGACCCAAACACAAAGAGGTAAATGCTTGTCTACTGTGTATTTATAGTGATTTTGACCACTGGTATTTATTGGTGATGTTTGAATATATCTAGATCTGCGAGTCAAGTGACCATCACCTTTCTTTAATCAAGGTCGTATAAAGCTTATATAATTTTGAATGTATGCCAAGGATATTTCTTTGTTATAGTAGACATATAAGTATTCATAAGAATACACGCCAGACAAACGTCCACATGATGTCCCAAGTTGTAAGCAGATGTAATGCAAACATGAGTTCATCTGGAAAGATCAACACAGAATAGGAGAACACAGAATATGTGTGGCTGAGGCAACAAAGCGGAGATGATTTAAGAAAATTTTGTGTGGGTTTAGCAGTATTAAAATTGAAGTGAACGGCGGTACTGGATCTCTCTCTCCCCCTCTCTTCTCTTCTCTTTCTCTCTCTTCCCCCCCATGGTAAGTCATGACCCCATTTTATTATAGCATAGCAACAAAGATCACAACCTTCAAGCCCCTTATTCATTTTCATGAGTGGGATTTCATTTTTATATTCATAGTGAAATCTTTTCTATTGAAGATCACCATTGGCGGCAGTTAACAAAATATTAATGCAATAATTTATTACCGCAGCTGCCTTTCTGAAATAAAATGTTTACTGAAAATGTTCGTTTTCCTTTAATCGTAAGTGCAAATAACTTGTGATCCTTCAGAAAAATTCTAGTTAGGAAACCACACTTAAGACAATATTCACTATCTATAAATATATGCTATATTTTTTCCTCTTTTTGACTAGAAATAGTTTTTAAGCTCTTGTGGTTTACATTGCAGATCTAGAGGATTTGGTTTCATCACATATAAAGAGGCATCCATGATTGATGAGGCACAGAACCATAGACCACACAAAATTGACAACCGAGAAGTGGAAACCAAGCGTGCAATGCCAAGAGATGTAAGCGACTTTGTTGCAAACAGTATTCAGTTCATTTATCTTTATTTGTTGGTTGAATCCATTGTAGTGTTAGGATATCTGTACAAATGTTTGGAAATAAAATATGTAAGTGGGAGCAGCCGGTCTCTGCGATTCATAATGCCGCTTACCAGCGGTCGAAACACAGCGGCGACCGATTTGGCAGCAGACCATGTTGTGCTAATTTTAACGTGTTGTATGGAAACCGGTCGTTCAATATGCAATGGGCAAATTACTGAACGTAAAAAACTTGCCAAGACATCAATGGAATTAGCATGCTGTTGTTGACTGCAGTGTCCTGTAAAGGATATGCAACTTTTAAAAAAAGTGACAGCAAGGAAACATACATTCCATTGTGTGCATCAGATTTTAAATTAGGTCCCTGAATTTGGGAAGAAATGCAACATAACCCAAAATACACAACCCTCATAGGTGTAAGGAAGGACTATTGAAGGAAATATTTGAGAGAAAGGTGCAGAATGGTACTTGAAAGTGCAGCAAATAAGTGGTAGCTCTACCTCAGAAGTTGGAGTTGCTCGCCTGATGGCGAGGGACACTCGTAATAGGGAAAGCTAATGCACACGCAAAATTCAGTCTGGTGTTCTAGAAGTAGCATGGACTATGCTTGAGTTCAAATCGAGCGCCAAAAAAACGTGTTAGTTCAATTTGAATATGCACATACCCTTGGTGGATGCAGAGGTTAGTGCATTTGCCTGCTGAGGCAGTAGTCTGGGTGAAATACCCTGAAGAACCAGTAAGGCTGTTTGGTCCACACAGCCTCATAAGTTTTCTGGGAATTTGTGTGGAAAGGAATGGCAGGAAGGAAGGAAACTGGAATGTGCAAAAGCTTCACCATCATTTCACCACAATCTGCTATGGAAGAACCTTTATGTGCAGTTAGTATAATAATTATATTTGTCTACACAGGCTGATGGAGCAAGCAATCACCAATCTGTGAAGAAAATGTTCGTCGGTGGCCTGAAGGATGACACAACAGAGGAACAGATGAGAGATGTCTTTGGCCAGTTCGGTGAAATCGAGAGTGTCGACATTGTTACTGATAAGGCATCAGGCAAAGTTCGAGGATTTGCTTTTGTCACCTACAAAGATTACGACTCTGTTGACAGAGCAGTTTGTAAGTAATACATTATGAGCATCATTTGTAGTTAGTAAAACAAGATTAAGGCATATATGACTGCTGTATATATAAAATATATGTATTAAACAACCACACAGTGATATCATTTGTGCCAGCCAGTAGTATCAGGTTTATGGTTCCATTTCAGCCCCTTCCCCATATAGCTCTCCTGTCCCTGGGAATGTTAACCCGGTCAACAAATGCCTGCAGAAGTCGGATGTGTCGGCCTAACGGCGCAAGAACGCAGCTCTGTAAACAGACACAACGCAATCACGTCCGAAAAAAAAAACTCGGGATGAGCGCAGAAGTACCCCTGTGTTGCACCAGGAAATTCCCCACCAGCCGTCTGTACATAGTGCTCTGGTGTTCTGGGCTTGTCAAGGAGTAATCCAGTGTAGCGAGATATTTGCAAAATGTAGATAATTTGTAGTTTAAAATGTATACCCACAAATGTTGCCCTGTGGTAGCTGTTGTGAGAAATTATGCTGTTGTATTTATAAACCGGCTCTGTGGCGAAGCAGTTGCGATTGCAGTTTGTAATCCTGCACACATACCATGTTCGAAACACAACTGCAGGCGATTTTGGCAGCAGACCGTCTTGCATTGCATTTTTTTAATAAACTGGTATGGGTATCATCCGTTCAGAAGCAATGGCATTCTATAGAACGTAAGCATGCCAAGAGATCATCACAAACAGTCCAAAAATACTGGGGTTGTCTGCGACGTCCTGTAAAATATACTACTAACTATTTATTATTTTTAAGATTAGAGCACAAAGTGATGATGATAAATTTTATACATCTGAAAATGTGATGGAAACTAAATTCTACCACCTAGATCTGAGCTTTGTGATTGTCATTGTATTACATTATAAATATGTAGATGAACAGAACTAAATGTTTTATGATTGAACTCTGATAATGGGGGGACAAAAATGAATCAACTGAAACAATGGGGATTTTTAATATATTTTAGCATAAGAAGAATAGTAAATAGTGCTAAGACAAAGCATATATCTCTGTTTGATGTTTTTATATAAGAATTTTCACTTTAATAAAATAAAAATGCAATGTTTTTTGTGTTTTTTTTCAGTATTGAAGAGACATGAATTAAACACAAGAAGAGTTGAAGTGAAAAAAGCCGTTTCAAAAGATCAAATGGATGGTATGTTCTTAAAGTATTCTAAGATTGATATGGTAGATGATTTACTGCGTGTAGCAAGCTGTTAGAATGGTGTTAGTAGATTAGTACCTTTTGCAGTAAACAATTGTTTTCTAGTATATTGGGAAATTACAAATCGTAACATATCTTGTCTAGATGTGATTTATTACAGGGTTTAAATTTTAAAACTGAATTATGGTGTATTTTAGTCATGCAAATGGGTAACACATTTAGTGAAGCGATAGTTTATCAATTTGCCAGCTAAGGTGTGATTTGGGATTGAGTAGAAAGTGCAGCATCAGAACAGACCCACATCCGGAGTGAGCAGAGGGTCTCAACATAAACTAACAGGTAAAAGTGGGTGGATGTTTGAACAGAGGGTCTCAACATCACCTAACAGAGGTAAAAGTGGGTGGATGTTTGATCACGCTGCCAGTGGTACCATAAACATGGGGACTTTGTTGGCTATTGAAGAAGACAGCACAAGTGAGAATTTTCAATGCACTGTTTGATTTAAAGTTTCATTTCAGCTAAGAAATTTGTATCAGTGTACAGCCATTTCAATAAAGTATGCCAAAAATACATACTGTTGACAATGAGTATGTCAGCTTACTGTATACAGATATGTAACTGCAGTTATTTCTACAATTAGGATCAAGTCGAGGTGGTGGGTCCAGTAGCAGGGGACGAGGCAGAGGCAGTGATAGCTTTGGATCTAGTGGTTATAGTTCCAATGGGTCCTTTGGTAAGCTGTTAATTACCATTGAAGAAAACATTTCACACTTGTGTACATGTGCTCATCACAAATGAAAAGAATTTAAGTAAATGTCATTTAATAGTTAATTTGTGGTAAATGTAGAAGCCAAAGAAAATGATTAAATTAGCAGTCATTTATAGTTATACCTAAAAGACAGGAACAAATGTATGCAAACAGTTGGAAGTGAATATTCATGGGGAAGATCTAAAAAAAAACAAAGAATATTTATTGGAAACAAGAGACTATGATACTATTATACAGCTGTAAGAAAGAGGCCACGTTTCTTGGTCATGTGATTAGAGAGGCTTTGAAAAACAACTGGAAAGATCCATAGCAATAAAGAAGTGATGGATGGACTGAGGCTAAACCGGAACAGCAGAGACTGAGATCTTTTGTGACTATAACACCTATGCCAGTTGGCAGGACACATGACAGCATGTTCTCTTTAGAACAGTAGCTAAATGCCAGAGTATTGTCATTTGTTTTGAAAATATTTCTTCTAGGAGGCGGTTATGGGGGTAGCAGCTATGGAGGAGGTGGATACGGTGGAGGAGGCTATGCTGGTGGACAGACTTGGGGAGGTTCAGGTGGTTATGGCGATTACAGTAAGTTCATTGTTTTTTTCTATAAAGTCTAAGATAGTTCTTGATCTCATTCATGTTGATTTGTTTGCACTGGCTTGAAATTTTACTTTAAATCAACGTAGTTGGTTTGAATGGAAAATGTGTTGGGTGTCTTTGTTTGCAACTTGGAATTTAAAATTCAGAAGCCAAAGGACTGCAGATTAGCAGTACCAGACTACAAAGAAAGGATATACACAAACTTGGAAATCATGTGACAAGAGAACCTATAATCAAATAGATCACATTTTAATTAACAACAGAAATGCATCAAACATACAGCAAGTCAGAAGTTATAGAGGAGCTGAGTGCCACAGTGACCACTTCCTCGTTGGAGCAAAATTTAAAATAAAACTTAGAGCTTTCTATACTAAATTACAAAGATTACACCCAACATATAACAGAGAAAAACTACAAGAAATTACAGTCAAAGAGAAATTTACAGATGAGATAAAATGTAAACTTGAAACTCTGCAAAACCCTTCGGAGGAAAGCGTTGACCAAACTTGGTTGAACATCAAGAATACAATTCAATCTACCGCAGAAGAATGTCTCGGTGTGTTAACCACGCATAGAAAAAACAATGGTTCAATCAAAAATGTGAAGAAGCAGTCATTAGGAAGAAGAATGCCAGACATGTATGGTTAAATGACATCAATAACATCCAAAAGGAAGAGCATTATAGAAATGAATGTAAAGAGGCTACAAAAATAGTCAGCCAGCAGAAGCGAGAATATATGAGTAATATAATCAAAGATATGGAAACTAATCACCAGAAAAATGAATCCAGAAAATTTTTTAAAGAACTGAAGTCAATGAAACGAGGGCACCAACAAAACACATATGGTTTAAAAGACAAAAATGGGAATATGATAAATACCAATGAGGAAATGTGCAACACATGGAAAGAATATTTTATTGAATTACTAAATTGTGAAGCTCCAAGTAACATTTTCCCACAGGAAGAGGTTCTAACATGCGAACCACAAATTGAAGAACCTACATTTGAAGAAATCCTATATGTAATCACACGACTTAAAAACAATAAGGCAACTGGGACTGATGGAATTGCTGCTGAATTTATAAAGGCAGGTGGCCATGCATTACATCTAAAGCTATACGAACTAATAATAAAAATCTGGAGGACAGAAGAATTACCCCATGACTGGAAAGAGTCATTATTGATACCTATCTTTAAGAAAGGAGACAAGTTCCAATGTGGAAATTATAGAGGAATATCACTACTGTCCACAAGCTATAAGATACTATCCGCAGTATTACTAAATATACTAAAACCATATTCAGAAGACATATTAGGTGACTACCAGGCAGGTTTTAGACAAAACAGATCAACAATAGATCAGATATTTATCTTACGACAAATAGCCGAGAAACATTGGGAATATAAAAGTGATCTCCATAACATTTTTGTGGATTTTAAAAAGGCTTATGATAGTGTCCATAGGAATATTCTATGGAATGCTATGCAGGAATTTGGAATACCAAGGAAGTTAATCAACATGACCAGACTATGCATGGAAGATACTTATAATATAGTAACATATAAAGGCAGGAAATCAGACCCTTTCCAAATATCTGGCTTGAAACAGGGTGATACACTATCGCCGCTACTCTTCAATCTAGAGAAAGTTGTAAGGGAGATAAAGGAGGAATGTGATATTGGAGGAACATCCAAGCTGCTTGGTTATGCAGATGATATAGATATTATAGGGCAAAGTGAACAAAAGTCATTGGAAATATTGACTCACTTAAAGGAAAAAGCCCAACAGATGGGGCTGGTTATCAACCAAGATAAGACAGAATATATGGTAATTTCAAGAGACACGGAATGGCTAAAAACTCTGGCCACATACAAATAGATATGACTGTTAAAAGAACGGAAACATACAAATACCTGGGTACAATCTTCAACTGCTTCAACATCATAAGGGAAGAAATACAAACTAGAATCAACTCTGGAAATAAGATATACTATGCACTACATCTACTAAAATCAAAGGCGCTATCTCGTAACACAAATCACAATATACAAAACACTGATCAGACCAGTTGTGCTGTATGGCTCTGAAACCTGGAGTACAACGAAAGGAGACGAAGCCTTGTTACAAACCTTTGAGAACAAAATTTTAAGACGCATCTTTGGACCCATTAGGGATACACAAAGTGGAGAGTGGAAAAGAAGAAGTAACAAAGACATTTATGATCTGTTTAAGTCCCCGCTAATCACTGGTATCATGAAGGCTAATAGACTACAATGGCTGGGGCATATAGAAAGAATGGAAGATAATAGGGAAACAAAACTCGCTTACACTCAGGAAATAAATGACCGTAGACCCCGAGGTAGACCAAGAAGACGGTGGAGAGATAATACATGTACAGACCTACAAGCACTTGGAATCAACGACTGGCAAGAGAAGGTCCACCAGAGAGACGAATGGAGACGGATTGTATTTGCAGCAAAGAACCTCAATGGCTCGGAAAGCTGAAGAAGAAGAAGATTTATTGTGACTGCAATATTTAATTGTGGCTGCAATATTTGTTTTTGAATTTGCATGCTAGCATATATTTTATTTTTTGGAAACTCCTTTGTTTTTCAGGGTTAAATTTGTTCCAGCCAGGTAGTAATTGTTTTATATAATGAATGTGCCTGGAAGTATCTTAAAAACATTGAATAATTTGTAATGCTGCTGAAGTTACTTTAGCCTTGTTGAAATTGAAGTGATTGTATTCAGTTAACTAGGGGCATTAAAATATCTAATTGTGAAATTTTTTTTTTACTATGTTTCAACACTTTTGGTCCATTTTACAGCCAACAGCTGGGGAGGTGGCGGTGGTGCCGGTGCATTTGGATCTAACTATGGTGGAGATTATGGTGGTGGTCCAGTGAAGGGTGGCGGTGGCGGCTATTCTGCCCGAGGCCAAGGACCTTACGGAGGTAAGTAATGGTTTGTCATGTTTACCTTAAGTGATGGAGACAATAATACTCCTTGATAAGGCGTTATTCCTTAAACCTGATAGCTAATAATCAAACATAGCAAGGACCATTAATGCATATAACAAAAATCAAATATCGTCGGCGATTTGGTGATATGTAGGGTGTATTTTTGACCAGGGTATTTAAAATCCCAGTGGAGTTCATGCAACATAACATACAAAAGGTTGGAACTAAAATATTTTCAAAAAACCCGTCATTAACCCTTTACAGGGCAAGCGTTTTTCCTGTTTCTAACTCTGAACGGGCAAGATTTTTCAGGTTTAGTGTTACGTTAGTAAAAACATCAAATCTAAAGTGTTGGTGAACAGAATTTTATGAAATAAAGAACGGAATGAACAAAAATGAATGCAGATTTATTATTTTATTCATTATTTTATTCACACACAATAAATAATCAAATGTTGCCTGCATTTCAGTTGCGTTTGTTGGAACCCATGCTCGATCATTTAATTGTTCAATCTTTTTGTCTAGCATACTCATTTGTTTGATCGACAATGGGAAGTCTCAGAGAGATCCGAAATGTGTAAACTGCTTATGCTATCACTGATAGATATCTAGCTCCGAATTCAGTCAGCTTCGTGCACTTGCGTCACTTAAATTAAATCATGAAAATCTCTGCTATCACTTGAAGAATCGTCAAAATCCACTTGAACCATAAAAAACCCGAAAAACTACAAAAAATTCGACCAGTTGTAAAGAGAACGCTTGCAAATGGCGGCCACGTTATCAATCACCGAAACCGAAAGGCAATCGGAAGTCTCATGATTGTGTGCTTACAACGCTTAGTAGCCACGGACACTTTTCAGCCATTTTGCCCTTTGAGTAGTACGGACACTTTCGACCGCTGCCCCCTGTAAAGGGCTAAAAATACACCCTATATTAAGTGATGCACATATTTTTGTGCACTTCCACTTAATTGCATTATCTAACCCGATTTATTTTTATTTGTTGCTGTTAAGCCATAGTGTGGTTTTGCTGAGGCAGTATGACAAATCAGTATTTCACATTTATGCATTGTCAATCTTTTAAAATACTTTAAAATCTTTTCTGCCCAGGTGGCTATGGACAAGCTGGCGGCGGTGGCGGCTACGGTGGTGGTGGATTCAGACGATAATGTGGCAGAACCAGCAGGTAAGTCTGCTCACAAGCAGGGCTTTCATTTCACAGCAGCATTGTTTGCTTATTGTCCCATGTTTGTGCTCCCACCAGATATTGAAACATTGTCCATGAGTATAGCTATAAATTGAAATGCAACTGGCTGCAATTGAAATCCTTGCTTGTTGAGAAATACATCATTAATAATTGTGTGGTTGTTAAAATCATGATCTCATTAGATGCAGCTCTTAGGCACTCCACTAATTAGGTAGTGAGTCATTTTGAAGTTTAAAATATTCATTTTAAGGTCACTTTGAACTATAGATAACTTTTTGTCTTATATCAATTCTAACATCTAAAGGTGCTTCACTTTTGCTAATGGTATCTTGTATTGTTTTTTCTGATGTATTCATTGTTAATTTAAGTGTGTCATTACAGGTACCTCTTTATTAATGGCTGTTTCCTTTGCTTACTTTATTTAGGCAGGCAGGTTGTAAGCAGAGTTAAGGATACTAGAGACGAAGAATAAGCAGGCAGTTACAGACATCAGGCATAGATAGGGTTGTATGGCTCTCAGCCTAGACAAACACATCCTATCTAGTCACAGTGTTCATCATACGCAGCTTTAGGGCCCTCTAGCAGCCACAATCGGGCACATCTAAGATGTTAGGACTCAGCTCAGGTAGACAGGACAGCTAACGTTACTGGTTGTAGTTTTTGTTATTTTTCTATTATAAGATCAGTGTTATTGTCAACTACAAATGATGTTTAGATGTTATATTTGTCAAGGAAGACACACTTGAGAAATCTGAAAATTCAGCTTGGTTATCAATGAATTTTGGGAACATATAGAAAATCTGACTGTTTTTGGGAACGGGTATTCATAAAAATGTGCCTGCCTTGAATTTTAGTTTAGGTGTATTTTATATTGTTAGATGTATATGCCTGCATTTGTTATATTCAGCTGGAAATAAATAGCCTACAGAAATATTTTAGTGTACACTCCACGGTTACGCCTTTCTTCCATCAACACACTAGAAGCTGTAAGACATGTCACCCATCTCATCTCACTCGCCATGCCAAACATACATTCATCACCTAACATTCATTTCATCTCATTGTTTTGTCTTTAGTGTTGTCTTGTAAATGGATGTTTTACTTTTTACTTGATCACCTGGTTTGTGTAATAAACATCAGATTTTAGCTGCTGGACTTTTCTATGTATGACCTATTGTTGAATGCTTGAAGGTGCCATACGTGTTTGTGTGAGATATGTGGGCTATTAACCAAATGAAGGTTACATGGTTAGCACATTTTGTTTGAAACTATGAAAGCTATGAACATTTACCGTTAACATTCTATGACAGCAGTTAACCATGGTTGCTTATCCAATTATGGTAAGGAAGGTACATAAAATATAGAATTCTGAACTGTTTTGCAACTCTTGTCAGTAGAGATGCTTGAGAAGAGAAGGCCATAATGAGCAATATGAACTACGGTCAGAAACTTTTAAGGCTGACAACCATAAGAAATTAGTTGATCTTTTATTTCACTATGGTCTTTACACCTGGAATTTTAACTCTCTCAAGCTCCACATTAGTGCTGTCACATGCTATCTTTTGTACACTATGCAGACCAATTGTAGTTTTATCAGTAATTCTTTGTCATTCTGTATATGATCCATACACTGGTATTGTTCTGACATGAAAGTTTGGTGCTAGATTTGATTGCCACAAATTTCTTGTTGGTATAGAGGTTTTTTTTCAAAATACCACCTGTTGGGTGCCATATTTAAATATGTGATTTCTCCTCTTTTAAGTAAGGCATGAGTGTTGATCCAGCCCTCTTTAACACTTTGCTGACCAATTTTGACAACCGCAGAATTTCCGGTTATAAGGCCAAATGTTTACGTGACACTCTTTTCAGTATAATTTGGTTGGAAATCAGTTATCTTACCAACTTACTTCTTAGTTTGTACTGTCTTTCAGTAGTCCCAAACCTGATGTGGTTAACTCTCCTGGGACCCAAGAAATAATCAGAAATTTTTGTTTGAGTTGAAGCATATAGTAATGTATTTACGTACACTAAGTGCATTGTACCTAGTGACTTTGGGAATAATCCACACTGTTGCCTACCCCTTTTTCTGGGAAAAAATTTAGGAAATTTTACACAATGTGTGGAATCCTGTGCCGGAACTTAACACTAAGACCCTGCTCTTAAACATTGAGAAAAGAAAAACAGTTGGTCATGTTTATCAGAAGTCTGATGTCCAAAAGTTTAAAACATTAAAATCTGCAGTGGAAAACACATACAGATATATCACACCACAAACTGAATATCTTTATTCTATGTTTAGCATTGGGAGCTGGTGTAAGGTAAAAAGATGGTAGCAATGTATTTGGTGAATAGCAGCAAGCATTCTGGTAACAATTATAAGAACATGTATATTTCCTGTGACAAAAAAACTGCCAAAAGCTTCACATTTGGGTCATCAAACCATTCAGCAATGTTTGAACACTTAAGAGTGGAAGGTCAGCTATGGCTGGAGAAACAACAGATGCAACATGTAAAGTCTTCATAAATATATGACAACTAACACATTGTGATGATTTCTTAGCTTCCAAAAAAAAATTTGTAATTGATCAAACTATACTTGCATAATACACGGATGCTTCATTTAATAGATAGAATGTTGGGGGATTCTTCCAAGTATTCTTACTAACTCACTCACGATTTAACAATTATATCTCCTGAGGAGATAGAAGCTGGTGTTAAAGAATTAGAACTAAAATAAGACATAGTAAATATTAATCCATATAAATGACATCAAATTTAAAAAAATACTTGGGGACTTAAACAGGAGAGAAATGGCAGGCGTCTGAAAAATTTCTGTTGGCTGTATGAAATTTGGTTGCAAGAAAGAGTAAGTCTTGTCATTGGCAAAAGTGCCAGACAAGCATACAATAAGGCAATTAGTTCTGCACGGAGAAATTCCGACTCTGCAACCTTATGCATCTTCACGTGCCATGCTGTTAATATACAGCTTCATTCCCAGCTTATGTCTTGTGCCCGAAGCCATGCTGGGGGCAACTATCTTGTCTTCCAGGAATTGTGCCTGTTATTCATGTGTATACAGACACAGGACAAACAGGATCGGTCATTTTTCATCTCACCAGATACCAGTCATGGATCTTCTTATCTGTACCATACTGAATGGCAAGCCATCCAGGTATTTACTTATGACGTCCCATTGCTCTCTTCCCCTTGATCTTGCCAGTTGTCACAAAGTTCCCCAATTTCTTTTCATTACATATCCAACAAATTTGGACTGTCTTCTCCGTCTAATTTCTCTAATCAGTTTGTGTGATACCTTATGCATCTGGTGCCTGTACACATGCATGTGGCTATGTGAGATATGAACATGCACAAATATCTTTTCTGGTGCTGAAGGCACGTCCAACAAGAATGTCTCGATCATTTATCCTGGCTCCTCAAGATATTGGGTTAAAGTCAAAACATTGAAAAAACCCAGAACCTGCTGCTGATATACCTGTCCACAGTTCATATCCAGTTAGTTTCTCAGCTATTAATGCTATTTAAGACACTTATACCAACCTTACTCTGCAACATCTTTGTCAAGACTTCAACCTGAACAGAAAGCAAGCTGCAATCAACTTAAGGTGAACCAGACTAACTATTACGGATATGTAGCATCTCAGAAAGCAGTGGAAAACTTCTGAGCGTAATCTTGCCAAGAAATCAACAGCAGTAAAATGCTGGTGTTGCCAGGGATGCCCTGTAATAGGATATGTGGGAAAAAAATGTTGGACACCTGCAGCAAATGTTTGGTACTGTTTGACTAATTTGCTACATTATTGCCTAACTAGTTTGTTGAGCATGTTCGTATTTTGTTGGTAATATACACTGAGGTGATCTCAATGCTCAGCCTTGCTGCATCAATTTGTTCTAGTTTAATTTTGGAAAGGTGGAGTATACTCAAGCTGAATAATTGTAATGTTATTGGAGGAAATCTATTGCCAAAACACAATTTAATTGATAATTTATTTGGTTTCCTTTCAAGGAATTGGCTTTTCATCTTATTGATCCATTCTTGCATACTTGTATCATGTGTAACCAGTCCTGCATTTCATTTGTAATTTTAACATCTTCTGGTGATTCTGTCAGAAACGGAAATAGGAATGTGTAGCTCCTGTGAAAAGATGTGAGACATACCTTACAACAGACTCCATAATGGTGAACTTATCACAGAATGAAAATCCCCAAAAAGAGGCAATCCAAAAATATATTATGAAATAAAAAGTATTCTAGGTCAACACACCATGTTTTGATTATATAAATCAGGAACGAAACAACACAAACGGATCTAAAAAAAAAAAAAACTCCTTCATTGTCAGAAAGTCAACAAAAGTTTTTAATTTGGTTTTGAAAAGGGGACATTGCATTTCTGTTTTACCGTCTTGCTTTTGACATCTTATTTTTTTGTTCTGGTGGAGGATTTTAACACTAGCAGTTTCATCAGATATTCACTGGGTTTGATTGATTTAGGAAACCGACATCACAGCAATCGGGGCATTCCCGTATGTGCTCCGTCCCCATCCTCAAAAGCCAGCGAAGAGTTCCAACCCCAATAGTACCAGTAGCAATCTGATTATATGTGCATATTTACTGGGTTTTTCGTGTAAACCTTTTTACCTGTTTGTTTCTGCTTCTTTCATTATTGCCGCCGTTTCTATATCTAGTGTAGGTTTTGTTATCCATCTGCAACAATCTTTTCTCTATCTCTAGAGATGTGGCTTTCGAGTTTATACGTTATGCCATACTTGCAGAGCCGACACACAGCGCTCTGGTACTGGGGTCACTTAAGGGATCGTCATGTCCTGCACATGACTGCTTAGCCTCAAGATGTACATTTAATATCCATCCCTATGTCAAGAACGAGAAGTCAACATTCTAGTTGGTTGGGTCCCGCTACCTTGGCATCAGCACACTGGATTATGAACTGGCACATTTGGCCAGGCTGACCTCAACGAGTATCTTTAACTATTAGGTCCCCCTGGAACAATCATGTTTAAAACTAAAAGATAGAACAATATTGATAAGGTAAATTAAAGTGGACACGACGCACAGAGGGCCTACCCCATGATACAGGACCTAGATTCATTTTATGTAAACAATAGGCAAGGCTATATATTTGCAGAGGAACTTGCGGATTCGTTTTATTTCAAGAAAAGACGGGCTCGGATAACATGGTAGTGCCTCGTTAGCGTAGTCATTAGACAATCGCCTCAAGGTCATGAGTTCTATCCCAACAGTACGAGTTAAGATCAAGTGCCATGCCAACTGGCGTAGGCATTCATGGCTCTCCACAGATCTCGGTTTTTGGGGTTCTGGGTTCCGTTTCTCCATGCCTGAGTTTCCGGCTTGTGTCAGGATGGCGGGACGTGTTTTATTCTAGCTTAAACAATCCGCCATCATAAAACTCGCCGTTGTTACAGAATCAGATTTCTGGCTCTAAATGTTAGCGCTATGCACAAACATGGAGAGCCACGACTTCTGCCCTATACGCCGCCAAGAGGAAAAACTAGTCTAGACTGTCTGTCCATCCAGCATAATTTCTCTTGGTCTTGATCTCTCTATCTTTCCGGTTGTCACGATGTTCTCCAATCTCTATTCTCATCCCATGACCAAAGAAGGCTGGTTTTTCTCTATCTTATTGTTGTATATAGTGTTCTAGTTTCATTAGCCTCTTTCAGGCAATCGTTGTTAGTTACTCTGGCAGTCCCAAAAATTTGTAA
Organism: Cepaea hortensis; assembly: GCA_963921405.1. NCBI lineage: Eukaryota > Metazoa > Mollusca > Gastropoda > Stylommatophora > Helicidae > Cepaea > Cepaea hortensis. Next base: position 96,035,956 of record OY992883.1, on the reverse strand, counting down.
CATTCGTACTAAAAACCACATTTCTGTTGCTTCTAAGTTCTTAATAATTTGTTCATTTACATTCCAAGATTCCAAAATGCTCAATATTTAAATTCCAAGATTCACCGCCATACAGCAAAACTGGTTCTATATAGCATTTCAGCACTCTTACATTAATTGATAGTGACTTATTGCATAAGATACTCTTAATTTTCTTAAATGCGGATTTTGCCTGTCCTATTCTGCTCTTAAACGGTTGTACATCTTCCATCTGGTGTTATAAATGCCCCTAGGTATTTAAAATTATCCACTTGGTTAAGGATTGTCCCTTCTATTTCTGTCACATTTTGGTGTAACCATTTTGTTTTATATTGCCATTGTTACTGTTTTCTTGATATTCAAAGAGTCCTTTCTTTGCACTCTGTTACTACAATGTACAAGAATTGTAGGTCTTTTGCATTATCCGCCACCAATACTGTGGCATCTGCATAGCGTACATTGTTTATATTAGTTTGAGTTACGGTATTTTTAAAAGATGGACCCGGGCTTCCAGATGGACCCAGCATAAAATGGGTATCAAGAAGTCTTGGGAAGTAAATGTGCCCGGCATGGTAATAATCACATCGCCCACTGAGTGGTGATTGGTGTATAAAGTGTCTAGAACCAGCACCGCATGTCTGACGCACCTTCGGTCGTGACAAGTGTCATTTACTTACCGGACAACACTACGCCCGGAGGAATTTCAGCCTTTGGAGATTCTAGGGCAGAAATAACACTTTACAAATAAACGCCTATAGTGGGCACATTCTTGAAGACCTACTAAAAGAGAGAGAGAGAGAGAGAGCACAGAGATTTTTGACAGCCTTCATCATACATGGAAAAATAGCGCATGAATGAACTGATATTGGCAGCGAGATGTGAAGTCTGTCATACTTTATTATGATGTTAAAGTGGCTATATGTTCTGTGGTCACAGGTTTGAATCCATGTGGAGACACATTTTGAACATTTACTTGAGCTCCCAAGTCAACTCCGTGCGTTAATAGTATACACAATTTAATGTTAAGAATAAACATTCTGTTCTTGTCTTGTCTACGGCGATCGCACCCCCAGTTGCCTTCATTAATCAGCGCGTGTGAGTCCAGTACAGGTGTTGAGCACGTGCAATGCCACCACATCCCAATTGTATAATCATCATTATGTGCACCGCGAAGTGTCATAGTTGTTTACTGATATGGGTTGTTGGTGCTCTGGATCAATTTTACTGTCCTCCATGCCATAGCCGTATACCAGCAAGCAACATTTCTCTTGTGCTGCCTCTTTGTCACAACACTTTAGTCAGGTGAGATAGTATGAGACTATGCAAATTCTCTAATTTATCCTCTGCCCATATTAAGAATGTCAACAGATCTCAACATATTTTGTTGTGGCTCTAAATAAATAATTGATCTAGGAAAATTTCCTACCCGCACATAAGTACTGTAGACCCCAAAGTCACAAGTTGAGTCTGGTGACCTCTCTCCCTGCCTCTTCTCTTCTTAGTTGCATATCCTTTATAAGACGTCGCATTCAACACCAGCATGAAAGGCTGTTGTGATCTCTTGGCAGGTATACGTTCAGCAGTTTGCCATTTCTTCATTTCAACTTTAAGTAATTCTAAATTAGAAGACTAACTCAAGGCACAAAATTTGAGAAAATGAACAATTCCATTTATTTTTCAAGAAAACTGAAATTATAATAATAATAAGTGTAACCCAGCAAAGAATTAAAAAACCAGATAGATATACAGAGCTAATGGTTTCTATGAAGCAAATTCTCCACATCACAGACTTAGACTATGAAAACTAGACTGTTGGATTATGTTATCACAGGGGTTCATCAGAAAAAAAAAAGTTTAACAACCGATGGTGATAAATTGAATGTTACAAATGTCAATACTGTACTTTAACAAAATTTAAAGGATATATTAGAAAGACTGAAAGAGTACTGTAGGAAATGTTAAGAAGATATGACAAAACCCCCAGGCAATATATCTCAAAGTGCATACAAAGAACCAGCTCATTTTCGTCGTGCGTCGAAGTACACTTGTTCCTGCAGCGAGGCGCCGTCGTCATTTGGGGGCGACAGGTTCGATCCCGGTCGGTAACTATTATAGCTTTCAAAACTTTGTTTTCTATTTCCTCCTCCTCCTGCTGTGAGCGCCAAATAATACTGTGTGTCTAATTACGTAATCGTCTTAGTGGCCTCATCGGTTCACCCCATTTATTTCTTGTGTTAAAATAGGAAGTACGATTACCAACAGTATAATCTAAGGAAAGGGAAGTCGCCAGGCTGTGACGATATACCAGCGAAACTAATCCAGAGAGGCCAACATCTGCATGAAAATCATACACTGCGTGAAGATCTGGAAAAGTCCTGTGTGGTCCAAAGCTTAGACACTTTCAACCTGTATCCTTCTCCCACAGATTGGAAATTTAAAACCTTACATCATCATCTTCAACTTCTGTTGTGAGGAGGAATCATTTGTGTTCCAGCGCCCGATGGGCGGCACTGGATAGTGTCATTCCGCATGATTGTACAAATCCATTTTCTTCTTGGACGTCCTCTTGGTCTCGTCGAAGATGATCTTTGATGTAGGGCCAGTTGATGGTGTTGCATTCTAACGACATGGCCAAACCACTTGAGATCTTCTGTCTTTCAATAAATGTAGCACAAAGTGTTGATCCCACTGTCTGTTTGATAGCAGCATTTCTTACTCGGTCTCGGATTGTTAAGTTGGCAGCTCTCCTCAGGCATCTCATCTCGCAGGTGTTGATTTTGCAAAAGTGTGATTTGGATAGTCCAAGTTTGGTAGCATAGGGTTGGAGTGAATATGTTGTTTATTATCTGTCGTTTTGCGGACATGGGTGTATTTGGATGTTTCTGTAAGGTTGATAGTTATGTAAGTGCACTAGCCTTTTGACATCTGATTTCGATTTCTCTGTCCAATTTGCCAGCTTCTGTGATCATACTTCCAAGATATTTGAATTCTTTAACTTGTTTCAGAGTTGTGCTATTAATCTGTATACCTAGTGGACCAGGCGATCTGCTGACTTCATTACTTCGGTTTTGGCTGTGTTTAAACTCATATTGTATCTGCTGCATGTTGAGCTCGGATAGTCGGATTATTATTTTGTAGTCTGTCCTCATCGTTGTAAAACAGGCACTGATCGTCTGCAAATAGTTCACTTATTTCCTGTGAATTAGTTGTTTCATCTGGAGTAAAGTGTTCTAAATCTGTTCTGTCAAGGCTTGCTTCTTTGGATATTTTGTCCATGTAGATATTAAATAGCAGAGAGGAGAGCACACATCCCTGTCTCCACTCCTGTATTGACTGAACATATCTGATATACCTTCTTGTGTTCTTATTTCACTTCAGCTCGAGTGGTACATGGCTATGATTTCTTCTAGCAGTTGCCCTTGTATTCCATAGTCTTCAAGGATGGTCCATAATCTGTATTGTATGTCTACTCTATCAAAAGCCTTTTCCTGATCTACAAACACAATATTCTGCTGGTCACTATATTCAACAGTTTTCACATATTTCATTATTTGTCTATGTGTAAATAGTGCATCAAAAACATCAAGGAACGTATTATGGGACTAATACATTAGGCTAACAAAATCTTCCTGCCAATCATCGTGGATAGGAATGAGATCTGAATTGCAGGAAGTACGGGTAGGTTTCTAACAGAGCAGCAGAACCATAGATTACACCTTCATTCATCCATCATGTGCCATGCTGATAAGCGTGGGCAGTAATGATTCGCCATCTCACTCGATCACCAGAGACGTGGATCAGCTTTGTGTTCTTGTCTCGACCATACCACGTGGCTAAGACATATTTCTCTGCTTCCCATTGGTCTCCTCCTCTTGAACTTAAGTTGTCAAGTTCTCCAATTTATTTCTTCTCATAACGTGACCAAAATATTTTGACTTCGTCTAATTTCTCTAATCAGTACGATTTTCATTTGTTTCTTGTAGGACTTGATCATTGGTTTTTCTTCATACTTTTTTCATAAACTGCAATAAAGCAGAGATTGTATTCAGCATCAGAAATTGTGGAACATCATGAGAGGTTTGGGGTTTCTAGCATGTTTAAATCAGATAAATAATGAACAACAATACGCTGCCAGATTAGCTAGTGAAACCAAAAATTGTGACCTAAAGGGAAGTACAGTGGTACCTCGGGTTACGAACGCCTCAGGTCACGAACAATTCCGGTTATGAACAACTTCGAAACTTTTTCTCTCTGGTAACGAACAGCTCCTCGGGTTAAGAACGAAGGCGAGAGAGAGCGAGCAATATTTACAGTACAACGAAAGCCACGCAGTACTAACATCGATTAGCACTAGCCTAGCAGCCTTGTTTTGTACGCGTGCGCAGCCTCGCTTTCATTGGCCTTACTGCACAGCAGTAAAGATTTCATAGCAGTAGCACTGTGTTCTTCTTCTTCTTCTTTTCGTTTATCCGGAGTGTTTTTTTTTCAGATGTGATTGCGGTGTGTCTGTTATGCGCCATTGGGCCGAAACCCGTAGGCCAACACATCCGGCTACAGCGTGCTTTTTTGACCAGGTAGCATTCCTGGGAGACTCTCACTTTTGTGGTGCCATCTACAACCCAGCTGGCCAAGGTTGAACGGTCGAAGACAACGGTCATCCCTCAAAGGAAGGCAGGGACAGTCCATAGCATTTTCGGCCATCCAAGGTTGCTTCCATAGTTGCAGGGCCGACACATAGCGCCCTGGTTCTGGGCTCACCGAGGGAATCGTCAGTCATGCTCATGGCTGCTTTAAATCCTCACTTCAATATATTGGTCATTTCGTTTGCCCCTGGCCATTCCCGCACAAACCAGGCAGGGTTGCAGACGGTATCCACTCAGCAAGTTTTCGGACATGTGCTTGTCGTTGCGCCCGTCAGAGCTGTTCCAGGCACGACAGACATTCGGAAAACTACCTAGTCAGAGCTGTTCCGAACAAGAGCGGCATTCGGAAACTAGGTAGTCAGAGCTGTTCCTAGCACGAGAGACATTTCACTCGGACGGAATTGCGTAGTGTCAGTTTTTAGTTTGCCACCCGTAGGACGACACTTCCGACTTCCGGCGGGCATTTTTTTAATGAGGTTAGCCTTCCTCTGGTTTCGAAGCACGTTAGACTGCTGTGATGTCGCCAACATCTCAGCTGGTCAAGATAGTACGATCAACGACATCGCGGTCGGCCCTCAAGAGAAGGCAGGGGCAGACAATGGGCATTCCCTCGCTATCCAAGGAGGCTTCCATAATTGCAGAGCCGGCACATATTGCTCCGAGACTGGGCTCACCCGAGGAGTTGCCACGTCCTGCTCATGACTGCTTTAGTTCCTCACTTCCATGTGTTGGGAATCTCGCTTGCCACTGATCCCTCAAGCACACACCAGGAGCGGTCAGACTGCGAGCGACATCCACTCGGTAAGCTTTTTGCTTTTGACTTCGACCACGCAATAGGTTCTCTCGCCGTGCGTTCCATTTCGCGTCATTGAGACGTTCTTCCACTTTTGTCTACACTCTCTATGAGTTAGATACAGACAGTTTTCGTAACCATTTCCTTCGACTGGGGCACTTTTCTGACTTTTTGTACTCGCTCACAAGGTAGGCTACATGTGCTGCCGGCTCAGCACCTTACCTTCGTGCAGCAGTGAACGAGAAACGGCCTGGCCCTCTCATCCTGGGATCTCTCATATCCCCTAGCTGAGAGCCTTCGAACTTGTATCAGACCTGAGCATGTAGCTTGCTCAGTATCACGCCTCTTCGAAAGGTGGGTATCGGCCCGGCTCTCAGATCCGAGGGTTTATGGCTTAGAGGCGTCCAGCCACAGCCCTTGACAGGGAGCCTTAAGTGTTTTGTCCGGACCAAGAACTTCTGCCTTCGTGCACCTGATTTAAATTTTTGACTGCTATCCTCTGTCTACCTGCAGAGCAGCAGGTTGTGTCTCTCTTAGTCTGGTCCCTATCCCATGAGCTGTCCGATATGTAGTTTTTCATCCATCGGCAAGCACATGGGGTCGATGGGACACGCAAGATCCCCCACCACGGCAAGGTGGAGACACGTCGGGGGAGGCTCTGTGTTCAGTTTATCTCTTTCATTATTTTCCTTGTTAAACCCATCACTTATGAGTTCGAAGAACGCTAGTTGTACTGCTAGGAAGCAGAAATGTATAACAATGGAGGTAAAGACGGAAATGAAACATTAAAATGCGTTCGTGTGTGTGACATCGCTAATGAGTTCAGCATGGCAAAATCAACAATCTTCGCCATCATAAAGAACAAAGAGTTACTCAGATCAGTCGATGTGGTTAAAGGCGTAACTAAGCTGCAGAAGCAAAGACTTCAAATTTTAGAAAAGGTTGAAACTATTCTCTTGATGTGGATCAATGAAAAGCAACTTGCAGAAGACAGGGTTGGTGAGGCAATATGTGAAAAGGCGAAGCTGTGGCACAGTGATTTATTGTCGAAATTGCTTGGTACAAGTGCTGAGACTGACGATTTTAAAGACAACAGAGGTTGGTTTGAAAAGCTCAAAAAAAAAAGTGGCATTCATAGTGGAATTAGGCACGAAGAGGCTGCAAGTTCTAACGAGAAAGAGGCAAGGTGGTATTTGATAAGATCATCAAAGAGGAAGACTTGTTATACAAGTTTTTAATTGTGATGAAACGGGCCTCTTCTGGAAGAAAATACCAAAGAGAACCTTTATCACCCAGGAGGAGAAAGCACTGCCGGGGCACAAATCAATGATGGACAGGCTAACTCTGCTGTTCTGTTCCAATGTAGTGGATGAGATTGTGTCCTTGGGCAAAATTATGGGCCTGGAAGTCGATGGGAACGACTTGGTGGAGCTGATTGAGGACCACAGTAGAGAGCTGGCTCACAACAGATGAACTTGTGGATCTTGAGAAAGAACAGCTAAAGACATTAAACGGGGAGCAGTCGTCCGATGATGAGCCAGTGATCGTTTCGACTGCCAGGAGAAATTTGTAGCAAGTGGGTAGACGTCGAAGACTTCATTGTGAACCATCATCCACAAAACTTGTTGCTAACGGGGCAGTAAACCTGATGAATGATAACGCGCTGGCCCACTTCAGAAAGATTCTCCAACAAAGGAAGCAACAAATTTTCCTTGATAGTTTCTTAGTGCAGAAAGATTCCCAGCCGGCTGCCAAGAAACAGCGACAAGAAACTCCTGAAACTAATGATTGATAATAGCAAAGAAAGTGACAAATTTCCTATGATCGTTTTCTTGGTAAGAAAGATAGACTAAATCTTTTTTTTTTTTTTTTACATTTAATTTATTTGGTTGTTTTCTTTCTCTTTATTTAATACATGAAGTACGCGTATTCTTTGCCATTTGTCAAGTAAACGACCGGATGTTAATTTAAAAAAAAAAGGATTCTTTCATCTTGAAACGGATTGTCTCTATTTCACTGATGTCAATGTTTCGGGTTACGAACCGAGTTCTGGAACGAATTAAGTTCGTAACCCGAGGTACCACTGTAAGCCAAAGTAGCAATCCCTCTCCGTACTCTCGGCAGGCAGATGTAATGACAAACGTTACAAATCATGAAACCTGCGACAAGTTCGTTACTCAGAATTTGCGGAGAAATCCAATTCCAGAACGTAGATACGCAAATGAGACGGTCCTCCTTTCAAACAGTGCAAAGAGATTAAGCAATTAATCCTATCTGTCAAAAGATAATGATAAAAATAGTCTTCTACCTCTGTGAAGTCGGAGTGGGTTGGCTTGATGGCGAGGTACATCGGTAATAGGGGAAGCTAATCCACACACAAATTCAGTCTTGTGCTACTGCAGTATCGTGCATGAGCTACACTCGAGGTCAAAGCGAGCGAGCGAAGACAAATATTGTTCTGATCTTTATTTAAAAAAAAAAACACACACACACACAATTCCAGGACTAAGATACGCTGATGACACGTTTCTCCTCTTAAACAGTCGTCGTCATCATCATCAAGTGCCATGCCGGCTGGCGTAGGCGTTCATGACGGTCCACAGATCTCGGTTTTTGGTTTTCTAGATCAACTCCGCTAAGGATATTCTTCCATGCCACCCTCTCAATCCATCCAGCATCATTTCTCTTGGTCTACCTCTCCCTCTCTTCCCCTTGATCTTTCCAGTTGTCACGATGTTCTCCAATGCCTCTCTTCTCATTATATGACCATGACATGTCTCTTTTTTATTGTTGTATATAGTGTTCTAGTTTAATTAACCTCCTTCAGACAGTTGTTAGTTACTTTGGCAGTCCAAGGAATTCGCAACATTCGTCCCAGGAACCACATCTCTGTTGCTTCCAAGTTCTTCCTAATTTGTTATTTACATTCCAAGATTCACTGCCATACAGCAAAACTGGTTTTATATAGCATTTTAACCACTCTCTTTCTTACATTCAATGATAGTGACTTATTGCATAGGATACTCTTCATTTTCCAAAATGCAGCCTTGGCTTGCCCTATTCTGCTCTCTCCGTTGTGCATCTTCAATCTGATGTTATAAATTCCTCCAGGTATTTAAAACTCCACCTGGTTAAGAATTTTCCCTTCTATTTCTATTTCACATTTTGGTGTCACTTTTCTTTGATATCACCATTGTTACTGTCTTTTTTTTTAAATGGACAAAGAGAATTCTTTGCACTCCCAATTCCATTCCAGAACGTAGATACGCAGATGAGATGCTTCTCCTCTCAAACAGTCACATAAATAAACACACATAATATTGTTTCGCGCTCACAGAAGGAGAAGAAAGAGGTAGAGGACGCACTAGACAACATAAAATTTGAAAGCTATAGTTACCGACCGGGATTCGAACCTGTCACCTCCAAATGGCGACAGCGCCTCACTACAGGAACAAGTGTACTTCGACGCATGACCAACTAGACAGTTGATCATGCGTCGAAGGAAGAGGAAGGCCAAAGAGAAGATGGGTGCAGGATGTTGCGGATGATCTCCAGATGGGTGTATCGGACGCAGGACATCTTGCTTATGGTCGAGAGGTTTTCCGAAAGATTGTTATGAGAGCGAGGGTTTGCAAATGACATGCTAATGAATGAATGAATATCTATCCTCATTTTAACAAACGGATAAGAGTCTTGGACCATATTGCCATCACTAAAGAAAATGGGACTTTTGTATTTTAAAAAAACAGCAAAGGACTGTTTTACACGCCTTAAGGCGCATTGGGCTACGCCCAAATTTGTATAGACAAATCGGCTGTCGGTGGGTGTGGTTGGTATCACGCAGGGCGTCATTGCTTCACAAGACACTACTGGTACACTTTTTTTTTTTTTTTACACGTGTCAATCTGGGAACCCGGGTCAATTTTTATAAATCCGCCTCGATTAGAATCTATGACAACTGGGCTGGAGACGAGCACCCAGTCACCACGGTACCGCGGTTCCCTTGATCTTAAATGCGACAGAGTTCTTAGAAAACCACGAAGTAAGAAGGAGAAAGCTAATATCATTCACCAAGATGTGACCATCGAAAAACACTGCCTCATAAATAGCATTATGTCTCGGAAAGCACATGAATGGAAGACATGGTTCCTGGAAAATGAGGCAGGGTTGATCAGCACGAAGACGGATACATGACATTGAAGACACATTCCACCCATCACCTGCCATGCCGATAAGCGTGGGCGGTCATGTTTTGCAATCTCACTCGATCACCAGAGTCATGGATCAGCTCCGTGTTCCTCTCTCGGCCATGCCACGTGGCTAAGCCATCCAGGTATTTACTTCTCGGCCTTCCCCTTGGTCTCTTCCCTTCGATCTTGCCAGTTGTCACCGAGTTCTCTAAGTCATTTCTTCTCATAACATTCCCGCAACATTTTGACTCTACGTCTAATGTCTCTAACCAGTTTACTTCTTCTTCTTCGTTCATCCGGAATTTTTTTTTTCGGATGTGACTGCGTTGTGCCTGTTTACAGCAGAGCTGCGTTCTTGCGCCGTTAGGCCGACACATCCGACTTCTGCGGGCATTTGTTGACCGGGTTAACCTTAACGGGGTAACCAGTTTACGATCTTCATTTGTTTCTTGAAGGACTTGTTCGTTGGTTTTTCTGTCTGTCCATGGTATTCTTTGCATTTTCCCCAGAAACCACATTTCCACAGCCATCAGATGTTTTTCAGCTTGACCGCTTATTGTCCACGCCTCACATCTAGACAAAAGTACAGGCTCTATGTAGCACTTTAACACTCTTTTTCTCATTTCAATTGATATCTTGTTATTGGTCAGAATGTTTTTCATCTTGCAAAAGGCTACCTTCGCAATGGCAATTCTTGTTCTAATCTCTAAAAGGCATCTCCCATCAGATGTTATGACTGTTCTGAGATAACTGTACCGATTCACTTGTTTAAGAATATGCCCATTTACTCGCATATTACATTGTGGTATTTTATCGTTTCTTTACTTATTCAGTCTCTCGGTAGAGATTTGTTCGCAGCAGACGAGCAAATCTCCGGCGGGCCTATTCTCGCTGGTCGCGAGATCCGCACAGTGGAAGTATGGGAGATTTGCTTGCAAATAGACAGGCAATATCTCCTGTGGTATCTATGGCGGACCCATTCCCGCTGGTCGCGGGGACCGCTATAAGTCAGGTGGGGAGTCTGACGATAGTGCACGCTTTACACAGGTCCGGACACTCGTGATTGACAGATGTGCGCGCCCTCATGGTCCGGGCTCGTACGAGGCCCTCACCTGTGGGACATGGCTGAACGTCTCTAAGCCGTGTCCCTTGGGTGTCAGGGTCTGGCCATAACTCGCCACCGGCTCGTGGTGGTGAGGTCTCGGTGGATTGACGCTGAGCCGCCAGCGTCTGCAGCCTACCTTGTGCCAGACGTATTGGTTACCCATTCCTCTGGAATACACAAGACTAGGCCGAGAGAGGGGTCATGTCGTTTGGGCATCACATGATCTCTGAAGCTCTGCCCAGACATTGTGATGGAATAGTGGCCACATTCCACTCACATACTTTAGTCTGTCAAGACTGAAAGGTGTCTACTACATTGTGGTATTTCCTTCTTCCCAGTGACGATCATAATGTCTTTTCTTACTGTTCAGTTCTAACCCTAGTTCACTGTGTGCAACAACCGCATCTACTAAATGTTGCAGGTCCTGTTCATTGTCTGCAATCAAGACTGTATCATCTGCATGTCTAATGTTTTTGATGTATCGTTCCCCAATGTTGATTCCTTGCATATCATCTATATTTCTGAAAATATTTTCACTGTACAGGGAAACAGATCTAGAGAAATTACTAACCCCTGTCTCACACCTCTTTAAGAGGCTGATATCTTCTTCTTCTTCGTTCATCCGGAGTTTTTTTTCGGACGTGATTGCGTTGTGCCTGTCCACAGCAGAGCTGCGTTCTTGCGCCGTTAGGCCGACACATCCGACTTCTGCGGGCATTTGTTGACCGGGTTAACCTTCCCGGGGGTTTCTTAGGACGTTTGGCTCTCACTGTTGTGGTGTTATCCCCCATCCCAGCTGGCCCATATAGAACAGCCAAAGACATCCTGGTCAGCCCTCAAGGGAAGGCAGGGGCAGACCATGGGCATTCCCCGCCATCCAAGGAGGCTTCCATACTTGCAGAGCCAACACACAGCGCTCTGGTACTGGGCTCACCCAAGGAATCGTCACGTCCTGCACATGGCTGCTTAGCCTCACTTCCGTATATTGGACCTTCCATTCACCATAGGCTGTTCTTCCGGAAACCAGAAGTATGCAGTCTGCAGATGACATCCACACAGTGAGCTTTCGATTCGGACTTTCCACATAATGGATTTGCTATCCAAGCAATATTCCATTTCGTGCCACTAGGACACTTTTTCCACCTTTTATGAAGCCCACACAGTGTGCTTTCGATTCGGACTTCCCACATAATGGATTTGCTATCCAAGCAATATTCCATTTCGTGCCACTGGGACACTTTTTCCACCTTTTATGAAGCCCACACAGTGAGCTTTTGGTTCGGACTTTCCACGTAATGGATTTGCTATCCAAGCAATATTCCATTTCATGCCTCTGGGACGCTTTTGTAACCGACATACCTGTGGTATGAAGTGCGGCAGTCTAAATACTTCTTCATGCACGTTTAAATGTCAACCTGAATGTAGTTAAAGTAAGCTGCAGTCAACTTGAGCTTGTTGATATCTCCATAGAGCTTGTCCTCAAATGAAGCAGGTGTGGGCCAAAATATCTTTCTCTGTTCTGCATATATTGGGCACTCCTGCAGCAAATGTTTAGCTGTCATTTTACCAGTTCCACAATTGCATTCATCGGTATCTCCTATCTTTAGTTTATTGAACAAGTGGTATTTCAGCCTGTTATGTCCTGTGCGGAGTCTGAAGATTGCTACTTGTTCTCTTCAGTCGAGTTTGTAATATGCATCATCCTTCTGGTGACCTGGATGCTCTGATTCCCATTTGGTTCTATAAGTGCTTTTTATCAACCTCTTTGCCTCGTTATAGGTTATGTCTATGTCAGGCTGTGGTAGTCGTCCGCCCTCTTTTGCCAGTCTGTCAGCCTCTTCATTTCCAGGTATACTGCAATGTGATGGTATCCACTGTATTACAACTTTTTTGGATTTCTGGCATAGACCATGGAGTGCTGCTCTTAGGTCAGCTATTTCTGTGCTGTAATTGCTCTTCAGTATTGAGACAGCTGACTTTGCATCTGTAAAGATAGCTATTTGCGTCTCTTTATTTTCCTCCATCAAGAGCATTTCTGCTGCAGTTTTCAGAGCCTCTACCTCCGCTTTGAAGTTACTTGAAAACTTTCCAGTTGCCACTGAATGTGGTTTTTTCACTCCATTTTTTAAATTTAGGAGAATTCCTCCTCCTCCATTCTCTACTGAATTTTTGGCTGATCCATCTGTATATGCATGGGTCCAATTGCTGCTTGGGTAATGTTCTTTTATGTAGTTTAGGGTTATTTCTCTTCTTTCGGTTTCATGCTGAGTGTTCTTTTTCTCAATACCAGGAATGTTTTCTATCATCTCAGGTAGTAGCTGCTGTCTCCAAGCTGGGAACTTGTCTGCATTGTAAATGGGTTTGACTGTTGATATGTTAAGTATGGGATCTGCCCTAATCTTTCGTTTTGCAGTTTCTACAAAGTTGCTACGCTTCAGTCTTCCCTTTCCAAAACCACTAAACCTTTTATACATAGGGTGGTCTGTCAATCTTCTAAATTTTTCACCTTGTTGCTGGGCTCTGCTATCTCTTCTATCCTGCATTGGTTGTAAACAAGTGATCTTTTCTAGTTCATTAATAGGCGTTGTCTTCAGGCTTCCAGTTATGATTCGCATTCCTTGGTTTTGGACTCTACTTATTTTGTTAAAGTTTGACTTAGCTGCTGTTGCCCAAGCTGCAATGCCATATTCCAGTACTGGCCTCACCCGTCCAGTATATAACTTCTTGAGAACTTTCTCATCTGCTCCTCACGTTGTACCAGCAAGCTTTTTCATGATTGCCATTCTTTGCCTTGCTCTTGTTCGATTTTTCTCAACCTGTGTCTTCCATGTCAGGCGACGATCAAAGGTGACTCCTAGATAGTTTGGATTTTCTTCATGGCGCAATATTTTTCCATTCAATACCAGCTTAGGTTGCTGAGTTTTAGTTGAGAGGGAGAATACTGTGCATGTTGTTTTCTCCTCACTTATCTTCACTAGCCATGATTTTGACCAGTCCTCTAGCGCTAATAGGGCTTGCTGTATTCTGCTGTTAGCTGTACTAATATATTCTTCAGATGTCCATATGGCTAGGTCATCTGCAAAGGATGATGTGTGTACTCTGGCTGGAAAATTTTCCGTGATGTCGTTTATATATGCTAGGAATAATGTTGGTGAAAGAACTCCTCCTTGGGGGACACCTTGCTCCAACAGCATCATTTTGCTGGTTTGTCCTTGTACTTTTGTCCTGGCAGTTCTGTTCTCAAGGTAGTGGCTGATCCATTTGTACATTTTCCCACAAACATGCATTTTTTGCAGTTTTACTTTCAGTCCTTCCTTCCATACTTTATCAAATGCTTTTTCTAAATCTATCCAGACCGCTAGTGTGTGCTTTTTCTCTTGGAAGGCATCCTCTATTTCCTGAGCTATATAGGTTATTTGATCTTCAGTGGATCTGTACTTTCTGAATCCTGCTTGGTGAGGTGTTAAGAGTTGGTTTTCTTCCAGATGCCATGTTAGCCTGCCATTGATAATGCGTTCCATTAATTTTCCTACACAGCTAAGAAGACTGATAGGTCGATAGCCATTTGGTTCTTCCAGGTCTTTTCCTTTCTTTGGGACTGGTATTAGTATAGCTTCCTTCCATGCCTGTGGGACTATTCCCCTCTTCCAGCTGTAATTTAGGACTGCTAGTAGTTTCTTTTTTTGCCTTAGTGCCTAGTCCTATTAGCATTTCATTTGTGATTCCATCCTTTCCTGGTGATGTCTTCTTTTTTAGGGTATTCATTGCCTGTTCCATTTCTTCCATTGTTAGATTTGCCATCATATATTCTGCTGCTGTCTCTGTATATCTATGATGTATCTGTTTATCGTTGATTGCTTTCTTCTGTTCGGCTGTAATATCAATGTGGTTTGCACTGGCATAGTGTTCCATTAGTGCATTTGCAGCCTTTTTTCCTGTAAGCAAGGCATTTCCTTGTTTAATTGTTATTTGTTTGTTTCTAGGTCCTTCATTGTTCATGGCTTTCACTAGTTTCCATAGTTTGTTTCCATCCCTGTCAAAATTCAGGTTTTCTGTTTTTTTCCTCCAACAATCTCTTGTTGTTTGATTTACTGTTCTTTTATATTTTGCTGAGATGGCTTTGAGAGAGATGTTCGCTTCAGTTGTTTGTTCTCTCTCTGCGGTCTTCCTAGCATCTTCAACTTTGTCCTCCAAAATTTGTAGTTCCTCAGTCCAGTATGGTTTGTAATTTTTCCTCGCTCCTCTTGGAATAGACTCAGTGGCCGCCTGTATTATTGCTCTGTTTAGACTTTCCACCATTTGCTTCATGTTGCCATATCGTGTATTTATGTTTTCACAATATTTGTCTGTTAGTATGGCAAATCTGTCCCAATCTGCTCGTTTGTAATTCCAGCGAGGCAAAGGCTTTTGCTCCTGTGGAACATACTCCATATGTATTACAAGCTTGATTGGTCTGTGGTCACTACCTGCTAATTGGTCAAGCACATGGCGATCGATTTTGTGGAGGATGTCTCCTGTGCAGAAAGCTAAGTCTGGAGTAGAAGTGGTAATCCATCTTCTGGAGTAGAAGCTCGGTGTGTCATCCGCTTTGTTGAGTAGATGGAGATTTGAGTCTATTTCCCAGTCCTCCACTTCATCTCCTCTTTTGTCAGTATCTGGGTATCCCCATCTTTCTGAGCGGCTATTAAAGTCTCCGACAACAATGCAATTTGTGTCAGTTATTTCCATGTTTGAGAGTGTAAGATCCTTATCTGCCGGGCTATACAGATTGTAAATTCTTATTTTCATGTCCTTTATCATTATATCAACACCTATAATTTCCGTTTGGTTGTCAGAGTTCACAGATACTTCGCTGCAAGGTATTGTATTTCGTGTAAGTATTACAACTCCTCCTTTGTGTCCTTCGCGGTCAAAACGTGTGGCCTGATATCCCCTGACTGAAAATGTGCGATTGGCGTTGAGGTGTGTCTCTTGAATGCATGCCACATCTATTCTATCTTTATGAAGACGCTGTGTTAGGGAGGCTTTCTTGTTATAAACTCCTTCGGCATTCCATTGTAGTATGTTGAGAGTCCGGGGTGTTTGGTCAATAGCTCTTAACCTACTCTTCTGTGCCTTGACTCCATAGCACAGGGGAAGGTGACCACCAGTAGTCATGGGTGGACCCCCTCGAGGCAGGGGGCCCGGCACTATCACCGCCTGATGGGACTTCACGGGATTAGCACCATAACGATTAATTTTCATCTGTGGCATCATGAAATGATAAAGTTACGTTGCACTTCTTTGTCAAGCCTGTGGCTCAGTACATCCGATTTCGACAAGCATTTTTCGGGATGCTTTCCCTAGCCTTTGACTGTCCCCAGTCTACCTACAAGGCAGCAGGTTTGTGCGTCACTTCGTCTGGTCCCTCTCCCTTGACCTGTCCGACATGGGTGACCCTACCAGTAGCTGTGCTACCGTCGGCATAGCTCTTGGGGTCATTGGAACGCTCAAGCCCCTCTACCTCGTCAAGGTGGACGCACGGCAGAGGGGAAGAGGCTGATATTGACCTACATCATTATCAATTCTGATGGCAGCTTGTTGTTTCCAATATATGTTTTTTTACAAGTCTAAGGTCTTTTCCATCAATTTGTAGATCTTCAAGCATCCTTATCATGTCGACATGTCTCATTTTATCGAAAGCCTTTGTGTAGTCAATAAAGCAAAGATATAAATCTTTGTTAACTTCTATAGAACGTTAAATTACTGTTCTCAGTATATACACAGCATTTACTGTACCCCCTGCCTTCTAAAACCCACACAGTTCTATTTCGGGTTGTATTTTCTTCCTAACTCTTTGCATGATAATTCTCAGCAAAATCTTCGTGACGTGGCTCATGATACTAATTGTTCGATGTTGATGACATTGGGCATGGTTAATCTGATATATTTTAAAAACATCACAAGCAATGCTTGGGAAAATACTGACGAGAAACAATAAGGACCCTTTCTAATTGGAGGAATTAGAAATCTCCGCACTCCGATATGCTGGCCACACAGTATTGCAATCAAACAACACACATGAGAATTGAGTAGCTAATAAAGTCAGTGCAAGAACAAAGCGAAAAACAAAATGTATATCTGAATGCAACAAAAACAATTTCAGCGATAAATATATCGTTATATTTATCAATGGGGTAATATTACTATTACACAAAGTCCAGGATTGCCCAAACTACAACATATCCAGGCGAACCTTCTGGCCTAGAGAGACAACATTGGAAGATAAACTCTATGGACCGCTGAATGAACTAAAAAAGACTGTTGGATTCATACGAGAGACAACATTGCAGTTATAAGCATATTTCAGGCGAACGAAAGAAGAAGAAGAAGAACACAAAGAGAACAGTTTTGAATTTCAATTTCAAATGCTGACCGGCAGAGGAAATATGATGACAGAAATTAAAAAAACAACAAACATTGCTCCAAAAAAGTAAAGCAATTAAAAGTAAACCCGTTATATATTGTAACAGAACAACAAATGCCAGACTACTAAGATCGCGTATATTTTCCGTGGCAGTATTAATAATTAATATCACTTATCAGTATACCGTACGTTCGTGAAACTTTGACATTTAACAAATCAAATGTAAAGTGGAAATCACATATGTGCCTTTGAATCTAAATGTGTGATGTGATGATGTAGGTCACAGACGTGGGGGAAAGCTAAGGCCGTTGTTTTACGTATAAAGATCCTAAATGTGCGATGTCTTGTCTGTAAAGAGACTTCATTAATTATTTTGGCATATTGACTATTGTTTTAACATTTTACCGTTTGCGAGATACGCCCCCGATTTTCGCTGATAAAAAGATCACGTTGTATTGAATTTACCCGTAATTGTCTAGGTGTGGAAATAGCCCCGTTGTTTACGCTCCTGGTAGCTTTCTGCGATCTTACTGGCAATAATGAGCTCAGGAAAACATATTGCTGTATTCTAGAGTTGTTTTAATCAATATAGCACCGCTCTGGAACAAGTTAGCTGGTATTGTCGGAAATTTGTGGCAAGAAAAACGTTAAAAAAGCGTATTTGTGCAACCAAGATTAGACGGTGAAGCAGACGACAGTTCTAGTTCTTTCTTAGTTCACAGAAGGAAGGCTAATCAAATCTCATAATTCACTGTGAGTGACTGTGTCTTAGAGTAGAGTAGAGGGAAGTGAGCGAGATGGACGTGCTGCGAATGATACGATCAAATATAATATTCGTTCACTATACTCAATGATGCTGATGTAAAGAGTTGACCATGGCGACATAGTAAGCAGTTTTAGACTGGTGAGTTTTGATTTTTGTCGAGTTAGACATGAGAAAGATGGATGGTTCTCAAGAGGGCTGAAAACAAAGCTGAGGTTTGAAATATTAAATTATTAATATCGTTTTCCTGAAAGGAGAGCCTCAAGATTAACAATAAATTTTAACGTGATAACTACGTAATTCAACAGACTTAAAATTTTAAAAAAAAATACTTAAGGGTGTAATAAGTGTAAATATTGCAGCTTCTTTGTAAGTTGACAGAAAAGGGACCTTACAATAGTAACATGCCTTATCTACAGTATAGAGTAATGGAAGAATTTAGATTTCACTTTCATTCTGTATATTGATATAAGCTGAATTATTATCATGCTTGTTTTATTTAGTGTCTTGCTTTGACATTTAATACATAAATTGTATTTGTAGTGTGAGATTAAAATGTCCAGCAACTGTCTTCACTGTAGAGTGGTTACACATTTATGATTTAGCTGTTAATGTCC
This sequence comes from Cepaea hortensis, assembly GCA_963921405.1. Taxonomy (NCBI): domain Eukaryota; kingdom Metazoa; phylum Mollusca; class Gastropoda; order Stylommatophora; family Helicidae; genus Cepaea; species Cepaea hortensis. The sequence goes on along the minus strand of OY992883.1, from coordinate 96,017,421 downwards.
TAAGTTCATTTAACTTTTTGAGCTTCTGCATTGACTTTTCTGGCAAACCAAGAACATTTATAATGAAATTGTACAAGATTTGCATGGCTACATAGTCCAGATCTCTCAGATTCCTGTCCACATTGATAGTCCTTATCTTTAAAGGGAGGCTCTATTCGCAACAGAATTGTGAATAGAGAAAAATTATATTTACAATAGAATTGCGGGAAGTAACAAACATGTCACAGCGTCTGCTCACTAGTCAATTTTAGTTTGAGCCATTAATAAGTGTAAGAAGGTGGTTAATTTAAATAGGAATGTTCACTGTTGCGAGTTTAATTCTGCCAAATTCTCCGTAATTTTTAATGAATCACCCTTCTTCTTACTTCTGTCCGTTCTTCTGGCATCCCGTTTTATTTGTCCATTACGTTAGTCCTGTTTAAATATCAAGAATAATTTTCCAGAACTGGTATCCCCAATACAAATAACGATCCCTACAAATAATTGTCCCCCCAGGCGAGTTCAAGAATTGTTAACTTTTGTTTCTGTACACTTACTGTTACCACGCATCCATGTTCGTTTATGTCACCGTCCTACAGTACTTTGTGTGTCCTGATAATTCTGGTCCAAGCTGACAGTAATATGCTTCGATCATCACACTTTATTCACATGTTTCGAGTTTCTCAGTTCTATATTTTAGTTCCTAATGTTTAATATTTTTATGTATTTGCTGAAAATGAAAAAAAAAATAATTTACTTCACCGACGAGGAATCGAACGTTGAGCTCCCGCGTGACAGACGGAGACACTTATCACTATGCTACTGAAGACACGTTAACACATCAACAAAAATTTATAATATAGCTAGACGCATAGGAATAATCACGTGACCTACTTCTATTGCGAATATAATTTTTTTCTATTTGCAATTCTATTGCGAATAGTCACTTCGATCTTTAAAATCTTCTCCTTCCTGTAGGTGAATTTCTTGTATGCAGCACACAGTAATTCTTTTTCTGCATTTGGTGATTTTATAATCCAGCCCTTTTCATATTGATTCCTTCAGTATTCTTATGCATTATAGTCAGATGATTCTTGCCATGCCTTATCCTTTTTGCTTAGATTCTTCTTTCTTCTTTTTGGTTGCTATGTTTCTAGTAATTTCTACACCAGAAGTCCAGCTTTTACAATTTTTTTCAATTTGTGTTGGTAATTGAGAGCTCACTGAGTCTCTGAAATAACTTATGTGGATGTTTGTCTCTGTGGTCAATCTACAACTGCCAAAATGGGGGAGTCTTGAAGAATCTATGTCTGCCAGTCCTCACATGCACACAGGGGCGGAGGACCAACTACACTCTGTGAGTGAGTGTTCAGTTTACTCTGTCCAGTTCTGATACGGAACATGAGTTGTTTTGTTTGCTTCTACAGTTTATTCTTTCTTTCTCTAAATTTACTTCATAAGTTTTTTTTTATTTTGTTTCTCCCCTGATTCTTCGTTATGCTTCTATTTTGTTTTTACCTGTTGTAACATGATGAGGTGTTGTTAAGATTGTTGTGCCTATGGAGTGTCCTGGTCTTTGTTCAAGTCATGCTATTTTCACAATTTGTAGGACCAATATTATTTCTCATTCTCCCTCGTGCCTGCTAATATTGTCTCATTTGTTGCTTGGAGTAATCCATGTTGGTAAATGTTCCAATTTGCTTTAGTATAGTTCCACCTTGGCTGACTAGGATTTCTATTGACTATACACTCCTGCAGAGTTGTTCTTCTATCCCTATTTACAGTATTCTGGTCAAGACAAATTTTGAGAAGAGATGGGTTGTTGTCTTGACAGCTTTCTGTCTCCTTGCTCCATTTGTCTAGCTCTTTGTATCCTCAGTGATGGGAGCGGCCGGCCATTGAAGTCTGCCACAGCAAGAAAGTTGTCACTGGGGATGTCTGCCAAACATATTCAGTGGTCTATCACTTAGGCAGTAGTAGTTTAGGAAATCCAGTTCCATTGTCTTGTTTATGATGGATTACTTAGTATTTGCTGGTCTCCGTGGTGAACGGCTTACAAACGCGGTTCGTGATCTCAAAACACAGCTACGCGCAATTTTCAGCAGACAGCATTGCGCTGGTTTTTTACGTAAATGGTATGGGTGCTGGTCGTTCAGAAAGCAGTGGCAAACTACTGAACGTAAACTTGCCAAGACATCAACAACAGCAAAAAATGCTGGTGTTGACTGCAAACGTGCTGTAAAGGATATGCAACTAACTAACTTAGTATTCAGCATCCTGTTGTGTGACTTGAGCAGAGATTTTAGGTTATTCCTTGTGTATCAATGTGCCATCCTTCCTTCTGTCTCTTCTGTGCACATTGATGACCCTTTTCTTTAAAATGTTCTCCTTCCTGTTGGTGAATATCTTGTACACACAGTAATTTCTTTTCTGTAAATGGTTATTTTCTAATCAAGCTTTTTTTTGTTACTGACTTCTTGAGTTCTCTGATGTATTATAGTCACAGGATTCTTTGTCATTCTTGTCCTCTTGCTGTCTGCTTCTGCTTTCCTGGCTCTGTGTTTCACATCTAGGGAACTACCAGTAGAGCTATATGCTTTCCATTGAGTCTTAGAATCTGCCTTTACTCCTGATTGGTGGGGTTTTACAGGTCACTTGCGTTATACCATGGTTTCTTGGTGCACTTCCTCGCCTGGTATCTCTGATTTCAGCACCTGTTTATAGGTCGTGTGCTCATGCTCATTTCTAGTGATTATCTCTCTTACACGATCTTGCTGCGGTCAATATTGTCAGAAACTTGTATTTTTTCAGATATACTTCCTTTATATGAATGTCATCCAAAGTAACAAGTTGCATCTACCCGATGCTATTTGCCTATTACCACAAGTCCTGATTGAATGAAGTAATTTGTAAAAGCTGATTTCTCTGTGATTCACACGCCAGTGATCCGGGGTTTGTTTCCGGGTCCGGTCAAGGATATGCACTACTGAAGAGCTCAAATGAGAGCGAAACTCGAGTCTAGTGCTTCCACATTGACGTGGATAGGCCTTAGGTTCATACCAGAGTGCGATCAGCGTTGTCAGTAGTGGGTTGTGCTCAATATTTAAAAATCTCAAATCCCGAAACAACTAAATCAGTTTAAGGTTTTCATTTGAAGGTTTTCATTCTCTTACAAAGAAGTAAAAGAAAGCAGCTTCATTTATTTATTAATTTAAACTTTTGGGTTCCTTTCATTGCAGAAGAAGCAGCATTTTCACTTGATTCGATTATCATTTTACTGAGCGGTGACTACTTCAACCAGCAAACTGACGGACCAAGATAACGAGACGTCTTCATCTCTCGACAGTTCGAGGATGGCGGTGTGCCGGGTGTCGACACCATCCCCTCCAGATATTTTCTGCCCAGCTGCAGACAACTGGTGCTACACCCAGGTGAGTTGATCAGTCAACTGGATGTCTGGTGGTTCTGATGTCATTTACTGCTCAGGATAGCATCCTTTGCTTTCTCCATAAGGTCATTGAATGTTTTATCTGTAGCCCTGTTGTCAGAATAACGCAAGTTATCCTTTCCAGGGCAATGCAGCAGCTTCTTGTTTGCCTCAGATCTGCATTACTGGATCCTGTCTGGCAATGCATATTTGTTGTAAGTTGGGCGGTTGTCTTGGATGTGTTCAGGGTTCTGAATTCAAGTTTCTCATAGCCTGTGTTAAGCTGCTTCTCTCCCCGCTCCCCCACACACACACATGCACGTATGCACACACACGCACGCACGCGCACACACACACACTGACTGACTGGCAGGCAGGTAGACAGACAGACAGATATTGCAATTTGTCACTGGTCCAGTAAGACATGTCACCAAGTTTCATATTGCTACACTTAGTTTTACTGTTTGTAAGTGATGTTACAGAGCAAGTAATCCTATTCCAACACTTAGTTTTACTGTTTGTAAGTGATGTTACAGAGCAAGTAATCCTATTCCAACACTTAGTTTTACTGTTTGTAAGTAATGTTACAGAGCAAGTAATCCTATTCCAACACTTAGTTTTACTGTTTAAACGTAATATTATAACAGCCTCCTTCTGTTATCTGACTGGGAACGAAGCCTCCAGCTATATAAGAAAGGAGGGTAACTGTTGCAGAGTTAGTACTGGAATCCTAAATGAACATAAAATATAATTAAGAAGCTTGAAGGACAAGCTTCTGTCAAAGGTTATTCCCAGGTACTTAGGTGTGTTCTCTCTATTGATAACACTGCTATTTGTTGTGATACCTACCTCCTCCTTGACAATTCTGTTGTTCCATGAACACATAGTACAGTTTCTCTCTCTCTCTCTCTCTCTCTCTCTCTCTCTCTCTCTCTCTCTCTCTCTCTCTCTCTCTCTCTCTCTCTCTCTCTCTTTCTCTGTTTCTCTCTGTTTCTCTCTCTCTGTTTCTCTCTCTCCCCATTTCTCTATCTCTTGCACAGCTACAGACATTAGTCGTAACTGGGACACCGCTAGAACTCTGCATGGACACTTGACCTATAGTTAATGTAAATGAACATAAACCATTAGGTCTTTTAATTGACAGACATTTAAACTGGAACTCTCATGTTCATGTCCTTAGCAAGACAACAGCACACAAAGTTTGCCAACTTGCTAAAATCCAGCACTTCCTGGTGTGATGAAGCTGGGGCAATGGTCAACCCAACAAAGGCAACAGTGACTTGGTTCTCGTTGAATAATCATATTGTCAACAATTCAACACCAACTGTAATGCTGTGTTCAGAGACGGTGGAAAGAACGCAGGCAATGAATTACCTGGGGATACGGTTTGATCGAAGCCTTGCTTATAATGTGCACATAGACCAGGTGATAACAAAGGCCAAGCGGGGTTTGGCAGCGATGCGGGTGATGGCGGCAGCAAACTGTGAGCAGCGCCATCTATGTCTTCTGTACGAGGGGCTGGTCATGTCTGTTTTGGAGTATGCAATGGCAATCCTGACTCTCAGCCATAAGCAGATAGAAAGGATGGAAAGGATACAGAATGAAGCTATGCGCATTATTCTTGGATGTACAAGAGATACAGCATGCAGGGCGATGCGCTACCTTCTTGATTTTCCAACCACTGAAGAAAGAATACAAGTTTGCAGGGCACGCGCCTACCTCAGAATTAACGCAAACACACAACATCCACTGCATAGTGAAATTAGGAAGGTGAAGGGCAGCAGGTTAAAAAGAGGACGGTCGTGGATGGGTCAAGCCGAAGACATTCTTCAACAGGTGTGTTCACTTGAGGACTTAGAACCTGGCGAGGAGTGGGTGCAAGTGCCAACAGACTTCTGCACATCCTTTTCAGTTTGCATCCAACTAGATAGAAAATGCAGACAAGAAAATCCGGCTGCTGTTGAGGCTGAAGTACAAGCGTTGATTTTCGAGAATTTTCGAGAATGACGCGGTCATCTACACAGATGGGTCGGTCGTCCGACATGTGAGAAGCTCATGGGCCTTTACAGCTCGGGCCGGAGGGAGAATTGTGAAGGAGGACTCTGGTGCTTTCACTGAAACCACAAGTAGCCTGACCATGGAAGTCATGGCAGTAAGTAAAGCAATAACATGGCTCGAGACACAGACATTCACTAGGGCTTGTTTCCTTAGCGACTCAATGAACATGATCAAGAGGATAGAGGAGGGGTCGATCCGAAGAGAATGGTTGCTGCCTCTGAAGCGGTCTCGGCTGGCAAAGATTAGTTTCATCTTCGTGCCAGGTCATGCGGGAGTACAAGGAAATGAGCGGGCTGACAAGCTCGCAGGTGAGGCTACTGTGGAGGGCGGACGCGCCATGGACCAGGCTGACATTCTGAATGCTCTACGAGAAGTGAGACTTTTGCGAGAACCAAGTGATGACTGTGAATCTACAACAATGGCCAGACTGCAGGAGCAGCAAATTAAAAGAGGGGTGGCCAAACAAGAACACTACGCAGGAAGCCAAAGAAGATTGATAAACCAACACAGAACTGGCGTCGTTAGCCGCTACACGCTGCGGGATTTGCTGAGGAGGGGATCCGAGCACTTATGGACTGAATGGTTCGATGTGCAACGAGGATGATCTGTCGACTAACTAACTAACTAACTAACTTCCTGGATGAAAGCACATGACAAATATTCTATACATCCTATATGCAATCACATCTTGATTATTGTTTCACAGTCTGGGATGGTTGCCATAAATCTAATATGAAATGACTGTGTTCTCTTCAAAACCACACTGGACATCTTGTTTCTTGCATAAAGCTTGTTGATAGTTGAACATATATGTGTTACATAACATGCAATTCCATATTTTTTGTGTACCCTCATCTTTCATATCATTTTTACTGCCACTTGATTTTAACATTTACAATATGAAAAATGTGGCACTGATTATTTCATCATGTCTGTATCGGTTTTAGGTAATATTATCTTATTGTATTAATATACTTTACATTACACTATGTATGTGTATAATATATTTTTCCATTTTTGTGTGGATGCTTATAACAGTTGTCAGTGTGTGTGGGTGGATGGGTGGGGAGTGCATATTAGTTTTGAGTGATTGTGTGAAGCAGTGTATGTGGTTTTGTGTGTGACTGAACATATATGGGCATGAGAGAGTATGAAAGAGTGAGAGTGAGAGATAGAGAGTGTGAATGAGTGGATGATTTAGTATGTTAATTATGGTAAGTTGAGAGGTGGGGGTGGGTGTGTGTGTGTGGGGGGGGGGGGATGGATGCATGCATGCAAGGAAGGGTGCATGGATGGATGTGAAAGTAGCCACTTCAGTAACTTTTTCTAAATTGATTTTTAATTGTATAACCTGCATAGTTGGATAGCTCTTGAAAAAACAAATCCAACAGTACCTTATTAAAGTCTGTAGGTCAATTCTAAGGGGATTCTAAGTCAGTTATATATATATATATATATATATATATATATATATATATATATATATATATATATATATACACACACACACATGCACACATAGATATATATATCTCCACGTCATGCTGTGATGATGTTACTGCGCGCGCGGTTGTCAACGCAAGGCCGCGAAGCAGAGATCAATTTTGACCAGAGAATTCGCTTTACAAAGTTACCCAAAAATAAATGTAACTGAACTTGTAGAGTGATGACAATTTACACATAAATACTAAAATGGGTGTTGAATGCAAACATGCATTCATTATCATTTCAGTCGCTCTGAATAATCCATAAGAATATTAAATGATCATCGCTGGATTATGACACGGAAAATCGCTATTCTCCCGCCATGGAAAGTATTGCATCATAGCATGCGATCTTAATGATTTCAGTTTGGGATGTAACTGCGACTTAAATAGTCAAAAATTACACTGTACGCGTAAAAATGGATGCTCAGTTGAATTATTCAACCTAGATTAATTTATTATGTCTATATAAAACAAAATTTACGAGTCAACTTATGTCTTAAAAAGACAGTTTTATCTCTGTAAGAAGAACAGTTTGAGAAGCCAAGATGTATACATTCATAGACTTATAGAGGAAACTACAATACTCGGTAATCGATTTCTGTTTTAATGAGATCTTGAAACAATCGGGGAATTTAATTTCACGAGTACTCTATTTATCCTTAAATTGGAGACTCAAAAACAAGAAACTGAAAATTAACGCAAAAAATCTCTGGTAAAATTCTGCAAAAATAAACGTAGTGCCTAGTGAAAGTGTGTATGTGTCGATTATGTGTGTATGGTTAGTTAGTTAGTTAGTCCTGGTTCCAACTTCATGGCAAAGGGTTGCCTCATCATGCTCCATTCTTGTGCTAGTGAATATCACACAAAATGCTCCTCTCTGCCCAATGTGAAAAGTGGAACAGATAAGAGTCTCGACAAACCAACAGCCCGCACAGGTATACTGTGCATAATGCCGCTGCCAGAATGCTAACATAAAAGTCTGCTCCCAAAAATACAGTTCATCGTCAATGGAAGTGCAGTCACTAGAAAACCAGTAGCCACACACTAATGCATAAGGCAAATCCAGTTAGTTCAGCAATCGGTGGCCACCATTTTTCCGAACATGCAGTTCACATCACAACAACCACGGACAGATGTAAAAGCACTCAATCTGAAATCCACAGCTCACAGTGTCACTCCACGCACTCAACTCAGTAGCAGGGTGACGGAACCATGCACTACCAGTCCAACACAAAGAAAATGCATAAGCAAACCGCAGCCACAAGCATAAACATTCCAGAAGCCTTAACAGCTCAACCGCCTAATCTCCATGTTGGAACGGAAGTATGAGATGTGTGTATGGGATGGAGTGTATGTGTGTGCCTTGCTGTATGTACGAATGAGGTTATATGGGCATGAGAGAGAAAGAGAGAGAGAGAGACAGAGAGAGAGAGAGTATGTATGTATGTATAAGTAAACTTTTGTTAGTGAGTTTGTGATTGTGAGTTAGTAAATGTGTATGTGTATTTGTGTCTTATTGAGTGGGTGCATAACTGTGAGAGTTTGTGTAAATGATGTAAATATGTTTGCAGGTATGTATGTATGTGTTTATGCAAGTGCATGTGTATGTGTGTCTGGTTACCTGCCTGTCTCATAACATGGTAATATGCGTTGTTTATGTTCACAACTTTTATTTGACAATGTTCTTTACCTGTGTGAATGTAACATGCACAATAGATAATTGATGTACGGAAGATAAGTGATTGCAAGGGCTGAATGTAAGACGACCTGCGTGCCCAATTTGTGACCCTTTGAAAATAAAGTTCGTTCGTTCTATCCATCTTTCTGGAATAGGGAAAGCCAATCCACACACAAAATTCAGTCCAGCAATAGTGGTAGTAGTGTGTATGGATTACGCTTGAGTTCAAAGCGAGGGATTGCAAACAAAAAAAATCCATCTCTCTGTGTGTGTGTCTGTTTGCGTGCACGGTGCAGCTGGATGTTTATTTTTAGTCCGTGTCATCTTTGTCATTATCTCTATGGACGACAATTTCTTTCAAATTAATATCCGAGATGTGGTTGATTCCATCACAGGATTATTAATCTGAGGCTGGGGTGGGCCCTAATTATAACTTCTCTTCTGAGGTCGAGAGGGGTAGATGTAAGTGATGTAATTGAAATGGAAGTCTATGTCATGTGGCCTTGATAATGTCAAACTGTCCAACATCTTCTCTCACTGATACACTGGTGTGTTCAGAATGCATTAGCTATTTTTTTTTTTTTTTTTTTTTCGCTCGCTCTCTTTGAACTCAAACGTGGTCCAAACACACTATTTAAAGTAGTGATGGACTGAATCTTGAGTGTGGATTAGCTTTCCCCATCAACAGTGTCCCTCGCCATCAGGTGAACCCACCCTGACTTCAGGGGTGCTTATAATTTACGTCCCCACCAAGCAGGATTCAGAAAGTACAGATCCACTGAAGATCAAATAACCTATATAGCTCAGGAAATAGAGGATGCCTTCCAAGAGAAAAAGCACACACTAGCAGTCTGGATAGATTTAGAAAAAGCATTTGATAAAATATGGAAGGAAGGACTGAAAGTAAAACTGCAAAAAATGCATGTTTGTGGAAAAATGTATAAATGGATCAGCCACTACCTTGAGAACAGAACTGCCAGGACAAAAGTACAAGGACAAACAAGCAAAATGATGCTGTTGGAGCAAGGTGTCCCCTAAGGAGGAGTTCTTTCACCAACATTATTCCTAGCATATATAAATGACATTACGGAAAATTTTTCAGCCAGAGTACACACATCCTCCTTTGCAGATGACCTAGCCATATGGACATCTGAAGAATATATTAGTACAGCTAACAGCAGAATACAGCAAGCCTATTAGCGCTAGAGGACTGGTCAAAATCATGGCTAGTGAAGATAAGTGAGGAGAAAACAACATGCACAGTGTTCTCCCTCTCAAATAAAACTCAGCAACCTAAGCTGGTATTGAATGGAAAAATATTGCGCCATGAAGAAATTCCAAACTATCTAGGAGTCACCTTTGATCGTCGCCTGACATGGAAGACACAGGTTGAGAAAAATCGAACAAGAGCAAAGCAGAGAATGGCAATCATGAAAAAGCTTGCTGGTACAACGTGGGGAGCAGATGAGAAAGTTCTCAAGAAGTTATATACTGGATGGGTGAGGCCAGTACTGGAATATGGCATTGCAGCTTGGGCAACAGCAGCTAAGTCAAACTTTAACAAAATAAGTAGAGCGGGTGTGTAACCACGTGGCACATGTTGGACACAACAACGTGTGCCGCGTGGTTACACACCCGCTTCACACGCCAGTGATCCGGGGCTTGTTTCCGGATCCGGTCAGGGATATGCACTACTGACGAGCTCAAACGAGGGCGAAACTCGAGTATAGTGCTTCCATATTGACGTGGATAGGCCTTAGGTTCATACCAGAATACGATCAGCGTTGCCAGTAGTGGGTTGTGCTCAATATTTAAAATTCAGATCCCGAAATAACCAAATTAATCAAAATAAGTAGAGTCCAAAACCAAGGAATGCGAATCATAACTGGAAGCCTGAAGACAACGCCTATTAATGAACTAGAAAAGATCACTTGTTTACAACCAATGCAGGACAGAAGAGATAGCAGAGCCCAGCAACAAGCAGAAAAATTTAGAAGATTGACAGACCACCCTATGTATAACAGGTTTAATGGTTTTGGAAAAGGAAGACTGAAGCGTAGCAACTTTGTAGAAACTGCAAAACGAAAGATTAGGGCAGATCCCATACTTAACATATCAACAGTCAAGCCCATTTACAATGCACACAACTTCCTAGCTTGGAGACAGCAGCAACTGCCTGAGATGATAGAAAACATTCCTGGTATTGAGAAAAAGAACACTCAGAATGAAAGCGAAAGAAGAAAAATAACCCTCAACTACATAAAAGAACATTACCCATGCAGCAATTGGACCCATGCATATACAGATGGATCAGCCAAAGATTCAATTAAAAATGGAGGAGGAGGAATTTTCCTTAATTTAAAAAATGGAGTGATAAAAACACAGTCAGTGGCAACTGGAAAATTTTCAAGTAACTTCAAAGCGGAGGTAGAGGCATTGAAAACTGCAGCAGAAATGCTCTTGATGGAGGAAAATAAAGAGAAGCAAATAGCTATCTTCACAGATGCAAAGTCAGCTGTCTCAATACTGAAGAGCAAAAACTGCACAGAACTAGCTGACCTAAGAGCAGCACTCCATGGTCTATGCCAGAAATCCAAAAAAGTTGTAATACAGTGGATCCCATCACATTGCAATATACCTGGAAATGAAGAGGCTGACAGTCTAGCAAAAGAGGGTGGACGATTACCACAGCCTGACATAGACATAACCTATAATGAGGCAAAAAGGTTTATAAAAAGCACTTATAGAACCAAATGGGAATCAGAGCATCCAGGCCACCAGAAGGATGATGCATATTACAAACTCGACCGAAGAGAACAAGTAGCAATCTTCAGACTCCGCACAGGACATAACAGGCTGAAACACCACTTGTTCAATAAACTAAAGATAGGAGATACCGAAGAATGTAATTGTGGAACTGGTAAAATGACAGCTAAACATTTGCTGCAGGAGTGCCCAATATATGCAGAACAGAGAAAGATATTTTGGCCCACGCCTGCTTCATTTGAGGACAAGCTCTATGGAGATATCAACAAGCTCAAGTTGACTACAGCTTACTTTAACTACATTCAGGTTGACATCTAAAGGTGCATGAAGATGTATTTCTTCTTCTTCTTCTTCTGCGTTCATCCTGATTTTTTTTTTCGGATGTGACTGCGTTGTGCCTGTTTACAGCAGAGCTGCGTTCTTGCGCCGTTAGGCCGACACATCCGACTTCTGCGGGCATTTGTTGACCGGGTTAACCTTCCCGGGAAGATGTATTTAGATTGCCACACTTCATACCACAAGTATGTCGGTTACAAAAGCGTCCCAGAGGCATGAAATGGAATATTGCTTGGATAGCAAATCCATTACGTGGAAAGTCCGAATCAAAAGCTCACTGTGTGGGCTTCGTAAAAGGTGGAAAAAGTGTCCTAGTGACACGACATGGAATATTGCTTGGATAGCAAATCCATTACGTGAAAAGTCCGAATCGAAAGCTCACTGTGTGGGCTTCATAAAAGGTGGAAAAAGTGTCCTAGTGGCACGAAATGATATATTGCTTGGATAGCAAATCCATTATGTGGAAAGTCTGAATCGAAAGCTCACTGTGTGGATGTCATCTGCAGACTGCATTCTTCTGGTTTCTGGAGGAACAGCCTATGGTGAACGGAAGGCCCAATATACGGAAGTGAGGCTAAGCAGCCATGTGCAGGACGTGACGATTCCTTGGGTGAGCCCAGTACCAGAGCGCTGTGTGATGGCTCTGCAAGTATGGAAGCCTCCTTGGATGGCGGGGAATGCCCATGGTCTGCTCCTGCCTTCCCTTGAGGGTTGACCAGGATGTCTTTGGCTGTTCTATATGGGCCAGCCAGGGTGGGGGATAACACCACAACAGTGAGATTCAAACGTCCTAAGAAACCCCCGGGAAGGTTAACCCGGTCAACAAATGCCCGCAGAAGTCGGATGTGTCGGCCTGATGGCGCAAGAACGCAGCTCTGCTGTAAACAGGCACAACGCAGTCACATCTGAAAAAAAAAAAATCCGGATGAACGCAGAAGAAGATTTACGTCCCCAAGTCAAGGACAACAGGTCAACGTTTTAGTCCAGGTGTCCGGTGTAGGGGTTGAACCGCTTACCTCGGCATCAGCACACCGGATGTTTAAGAACGCGCGTTCTTACCCATTCGGCCATGCGGATCTGCTGCATTAGCTATGACAGGTGATGTTCCAAGGATAGTTGAGTGAGATTGTCACTGAAGCAAGATTTTAGGGCAGTAACTGTTATGTGCCGGTCTCTGTGGCAAAGGTGTTACGGACGCAGTTCATAATTCCGTTTACCTGCTTTTTAAACACAGCTGCAACCAATTTGGCAGCAGACCGTGTCACGCTGGGTTTTAACATGATGGTATGGGAGCCGGTTGTTCAGAAACTACTGAACGTAAACTTGCCAAGACATCAAGAACAGCAGTGCTGGTGTTGACAGCGATATTCTGTACATAGGAAATGCAAAAAAAAAAAAAAAAAAAAAAAAACTTATATGTCCACTTTCACCAAGGTGGCCAGGCTGGTGAAATAGCTTCATCTCTCTTATTGTCACCTCTGTATGGTGTTACAGATACATTAATAATATTGCTACACATGTTTGACTACATTTGTTTTGAATGCTTCTGATAAAGCCATCCTATTGCTTCATTTGTTGCAGGTAAAAGTGATTAAATTTTCTTACATATGGACAGTCAACAACTTTAGTTTTTGTCGAGAAGAAATGGGCGAGGTTTTGAAGAGTTCAACATTCTCTGCTGGGGCTAATGACAAGTTGAAGTGGTGAGTAGGTTGTTGAAGTGAATTGGTGTGTTTGTTGGAATGATGAGTAGGTGGTTGAATTGGTGTGTTTGTTGGAATGGTATGTTGTTAAGTTGGTGAGTGGGTTGGTAAGGTATTGAGTATGTTGTTGCTGTCATAGAGATTGAGAATGTCTTAGTCTGAGAATGGAAGTGGAGGTAGTCCACTGGCTGGAAGACAAACAACACATGCATATTGTAATTGTAACGGACTCACAAAGTATCATGAGAAAGGTGCAGACAGGCATGCTTTGAATAGAGTGACAGGCTTTCTTTCAACAATTGAAACATAGAGAGTATCTGTTGGATTCCCCCCCCCCCCCCCCCCCCCCCCAGTGTATGCAGAGGGGGTGAGAAAAGAGCAGGCTGGGTCTGCACCCCTTGGAGGGGTATTGGTGCAAGAAAAAGCAGATGTGGTCGGGTGATGAAGCAGATGTGGTCAGATGATAAAGCAGATGTGGTCAGATGATAAAGCAGATGTGGTCGGATGATAAAGCAGATGTGGTCGGATGATAAAGCAGATGTGGTCAGATGATAAAGCAGATGTGGTCAGATGATAAAGCAGATGTGGTCAGGACCCTTAGGAATCATGTTTATAGTGCAGAAGAATGGATAGATCATCATGACTTGGAGAGAATGGTGCTGCAGAGGATCTTGCTGATGCTTAAAACTCAGAATAAAGGCCAGATGGACATATAATCAGACGGCTACTGGTACCATAAGTATTGGGACTCTTCACAGGCTGTTGCGGATGAGAAAGGAGTACATATGGGAATGTCCCGAGTGCTGTGATGTCAGATCTTGACTCAACTCATAACCATAAACCAGGGGCTGGTTGGGAGTTTACACTTCACAGTGAGCTAAAAATTAGTAAAAAAAGAAGTGTACAGAGACATGATCACTCATACCACTGGGAGAGGTACTGGATGACAAAAACCAATAGCTCACATAACCATAAACCAAGGGATGGTTGGGAGTTTACACTTCACAGTGAGCTAAAAGATAGAAAAAAAAAAGTGTACAGACACATGATTACTTATGCCACTGGGAGAGGTACTTGATGACAAAAACCATATTGTGCATAGTATAGTGGATCGGATGTCCAGCTTTCTCAAACAAGGGAGAACATCTCAAGTTCCCCATGGGCACATTGCAAATCCCTCTGTAGTTGGAAAGTTGATTAAGCCCCTCTCTGGTCTAAATTTCAAAATGGAAAACCCATCCACACAAGAATATAGCATGTGTGATTCTGGTGTACACACATTTGGATCCTTACAAATTCTACAGAGTCCGAGTGCTGTGCTTAGATTCCCTTATGAGATCTATGAGTGGAGATAGCATTTACAAAGATGTATGTGTATTATGAAAGTTATTCTTAACCTTAGTTGGTTAGTTAGTTAGTCGACAGATCATCCTCATTGCACATCGAACCATTCAGTCCATAAGTGCTCGGATCCCCTCCTCAGCAAATCCCGCAGCGTGTAGCGGCTAACGACGCCAGTTCTGTGTTGGTTTATCAATCTTCTTTGGCTTCCTGCGTAGTGTTCTTGTTTGGCCACACCTCTTTTAATTTGCTGCTCTCGCAGTCTGGCCATTGTTGCAGATTCACAGTCATCACTTGGTTCTCGCAAAAGTCTTACTTCTCGTAGAGCATTTAGAATGTCAGCCTGGTCCATGGCGCGTCCGCCCTCCACAGTAGCCTCACCTGCGAGCTTGTCAGCCCGCTCATTTCCTTGTACTCCCGCATGCCCTGGCACGAAGATGAAACTAATCTTTGCCAGGCGAGACCACTCCAGAGGCAGCAACCATTCTCTTCGGATCGACCCCTCCTCTATCTTGATCATGTTCATTGAATCGCTAAGGAAACAAGCCCTAGTGAATGTTTGTGTCTCGAGCCATGTTATTGCTTTACTTACTGCCATGACTTCCATGGTCAGGCTACTTGTGGTTTCAGTGAAAGCATCAGAGTCCTCCTTCACAATTCTCCTTCCGGCCCGAGCTGTAAAGGCCCATGAGCTTTTCACATGTCGGACGACCGACCCATCTGTGTAGATGACCGCGTCACCGTCTAGCGAATTCTCGAAAATCAACGCTTGTACTTCAGCCTCAACAGCAGCCGGATTTTCTTGTCTGCATTTCCTATCTAGTTGGATGCAAACTGAAAAGGATGTGCAGAAGTCTGTTGGTACTTGCACCCACTTCTCGCCAGGTTCTAAGTCCTCAAGTGAACACACCTGTTAAAGAATGTCTTCGACTTGACCTATCCACGACCGTCCTCTTTTTAACCTGCTGCCCTTCACCTTCCTAATTTCACTATGCAGTGGATGTTGTGTGTTTGCGTTAATTCTGAGGTAGGCGCGTGCCCTGCAAGCTTGTATTCTCTCTTCAATGGTTGGAAAATCAAGAAGGTAGCGCATCGCCCTGCATGCTGTATCTCTTGTACATCCAAGAATAATGCGCATAGTTTCATTCTGTATCCTTTCCATCCTTTCTATCTGCTTATGGCTGAGAGTCAAGATTGCCATTGCATACTCCAAAACAGACATGACCAGCCCCTCGTACAGAAGACATAGATGGCGCTGCTCACAGTTTGCTGCCGCCATCACCCGCATCGCAGCCAAACCCCGCTTGGCCTTTGTTATCACATGGTCTATGTGCACATTATAAGCAAGGCTTCGATCAAACCGTATCCCTAGGTAATTCATTGCCTGCGTTCTTTCCACCATCTCTGAACACAGCATTACAGTTGGTGTTGAAGTGTTGACAATATGATTATTCAACGAGAACCAAGTCACTGTTGCCTTTGTTGGGTTGACCTATTCTTAACCTATCATCATCATCATCATCATCTTCCACTTCTGCCGTCAAGCGTCGTGGGGAGGAATAATTTGCGTTCCAGCACCCGGTGGACGGCACTGGATAGTGTCATTCCGTGAGGTTGTACAATGTCTCTGATGTCGTCAATCCATTTTCTTCTTTTACGTCCTCGTGGTCTCGTCGCAGATGATCTTTGATGTAAGGCCAGTGATGGTAGTTGTTGATGTTGCATTCTAATGACATGGCCAAACCACTTGATCTTCTGTCTGTCAATAAATGTGGCACAAGGTGTTGATCCCACAGTCTGTCTGATAGTAGCATTTCTTACTCGGTCTCGGATTGTTAAGTTGGCAGCTCTCCTCAGGCATCTCATTTCGCAGGTGTTGATTTTGCGAAGGTGTAATTTGGATAAAGTCCAGGTTTGAGATTGGTAGCATAGGGTTGGTGTGAATATGCTGTTTATTATCTGTCGTTTTGCGGACATGGGTATGTTTGGATGTTTCAGTAGGGGTGATAGTTGATATGTAAGTGCACTAGCTTTTTGACATCTGATGTCAATTTCTCTGTCCAATCTGCCATCTTCTGTGATCATACTTCCAAGGTATTTGAATTCTTTAACTTGTTTCAGAGGTGTGTTATTTATCTGTATATTTAGTGGGCCTGGCGATCTGCTAACTTGCATTACTTCGGTTTTGGCTGTGTTTATACTCATATTGTATCTGCTGCAGGTTGAACTCAGATTAGTAATATGATTTTGTAGTCTGCCCTCATCGCTGTAAAACAGGCACTGATCATCTGCAAACAGAAGTTCATTTATTCCCTGTGGGTCAGTTGTTTCATCTGGAGTAAAGAGTTCTAAATTTTCTGAATCTGGTCTGTCGAGACTTGCTTCTTTGGAAATTCTGTCCATGTAGATATTGAATAGCAGGGGAGAGAGCACACATCCCTGCCTCACTCCTGTATTGACTGTGAACATATCTGATATACCTTCCTGTGTTCTTACTGCACTTTGGCTCGAGTGGTACATCCCTATGATATTTTCTAGCAGTTGCCCTTCTATCCCATAGTCTTCAAGGATGGTCCATAATTTGTATCTGTCTACTCTATCAAAAGCCTTTTCCTGATCTACAAACACAATATTCTGCTGGTCACTATATTCAATAGTTTTTTCACAAATTTGTCTAAGTGTAAATAATGCATCAGTGCAACTTTTACCTTTCCGAAAACCGAATTGTGCTTTGCTTAACTGTTGTTCAACTATTGGTCTAGCTCTTTGTTCCAAAAGTTTTGCATACATTTTCCCTATATGGCTTAGGAGTGATATACCTCTGTATGTTTCGCACTCTCTCATATTGCCTTTCTTTTTCCATATTGGTACTATTATTGCCTGTTACCAATCATCTGGGACTTTTCTTTCTTCCCATGCTATATTAAAAAGTCTTGTTAGCCATTTAACTCCTGTTTCCCCACAGGCCTGAATAGCTTCTGTGGTTATTCCATCTGGACCTGGTGATTTGTTCTTAGGACTTTTCTGTATAACTGCTTTGACTTCTGCATGTATGAAATTTGGTTCTTGCTGTCCCTGGCGTTTAGGCACAAAAGTGAGGTTTCCTATGTTATGTGTGGGGTTAAGTAGTTCTTGAAAGTATTCTGCCCATCTTGCTAGTCTTTGTTGTGGATTAAATATTGGTATACCTCTTTTGCTGTTTATGAAGGTGGTTGGGTTGTAACATGCATCTCTGTTTCTCATTGTGGTGACACGTTTATAAAATTCTCTTGGGCAGTCTTTGCTAAGGGTCGCCATCTGTTCACCGTATATTCTCCAGGATTCATCTTTAGATGCTCTAATTGTTCGTTTGGCATTACGTCGTGCTATTCTATAAGTAATATAGTCCTGTTCAGATTTAGTTGTGATCCACTTTTTGAATGCTACCTTCTTTTTGAATATGCTATCTTTAACTTCGTTGTTCCACCAGGCTGTTCTTAATCTTTTGTCTTGCCCTACTTTCTTTGTTCCACATTTATTTTTCAGTGTGTCGAGCATGGCAGCCTTGAAACATGTCCATTCCTTATCTACGCTTGAGTGGTCATCAGGGATGTTCTTATGTAGGTTTTGGATTTCTTGATTGAATTTGTCTTTAACTGTATTTTCCTGCAGCCTCCTATAATTGATGACATGTGTTGTTACTTTTTTGTTTCTTATTCTCCTGTGTGATGAAATCTTTTTTATTATGACTGGTTTGTGATAAGTATCAACATCTGTATTTGGGAGTGCTCTTGAATCTAATAGTAGCCTTCTGTCTGATTTCCTAATTAGAATAAAGTCAATTTGGGATGCTTGGTTTATGTCATTCCATTTATACCAGGTTTTGGTGTGGCTACGACGATGTTGAAAAAAACTATTTGCTATTATTAGTCCATGTTCCGAACATATGTTGAGTAGATGTTGACCATTGCTGTTACAATCAGTCTCTGTGTCGCTGAATGGCCCCATGCAATCCTCCCACGGTGTTCTTCGTGTGCCTATTCGTCCGTTAAAATCACCCATCACAACTAGTTCATCTGTCTCCTTGACATTATTTAACGTGTCTGCAAGTTTATCAAAATATTCGTCTTTGTCTTCGTCGCTGTAAGTGTCATTACATGGGGCGTATGTTTGTATAAAAGTTGTTGTTCTATTTCCTTCTTTGATCTGTACTAGTATTATCCTTTCTGATATAAATTTAGTGTTGATAATGGCTTTCGCTTTGTCTGGATGCAACAAAAAACCCACTCCATGTTTAGCTGTAGCTCGCTGATCGACGCCACTCCATATAAGGACGTAACCTTCATGTGTTTGTTTCGTGTTCTGCCCCTTTTTCCTAGTGTCTGCGAGTCCTAATAATTGAATATTTGATTGTTTCATAAACTCTACGAGAGCTGGTTCCTTATATCCTAGACCTGTAACATTCCAAGTTGCAAAAATCTCCTTTCTATTTGAAGTGTGTCGAAATTTAGCGGTTGTCGTCGTTAGTCGTTTGTTGTGACGCTTCGGTGTGTAGTTTCCGGCGTGAACGCTGATAGAACTGCGTTTTTCTCTCAATTTCCTCCATAATTCGCGAGCAATAGTTCTTGAACAAATAAATTCCCTACCGGTTTGCTGGACCTGTTGTAGGTTCATCCTTATTTGAACAAATTGATGTTAAGAAACACGCACAGAACACATAATTAATCTCCGAATCGAGCGACGCGGTTTACACCGCCATCTTGGAAATCTCTTCAGGCGTGTAAAAAGACTTAACCTATACAATAATAAAATCCAAGTCTGCTAGTGAATAATTTCATTATATCCCTCATGCTGTCTTCATCTGCAGGTGTCTGAGAGTGAACCCCAAAGGTCTGGATGAGGAGAGCAAAGACTACCTCTCTCTCTACCTTCTACTGGTGTCTTGTAACAAAAGTGAGGTTCGAGCAAAGTTTAAGTTTTCTATACTTAATGCCAAACGTGAGGAGACCAAAGCTATGGGTGAGTTTTGATGGATTCAGTGACTGAGTTTAGTGAATGGAGTTAATGTTCTATTGGTTATTTCGTGTGTTTATTCCATTCTCAAGGCACATATGTCTATTATTTCATGTCATGATGTAGTCATTTAACTAAATTTATTTATTATTTAACATTTCATATATTTTACTTTGTTTATGAATTGATCTTCAAACTATGTATCATTTAATGTATTTATTATATTATTTCATGTCTCTGTTTTATTATTTCATGTAATTATGTTGCCTTTTATGTGATCTTTAAACTAAACCTTTCTCATATTTAATGTCGTTGTTTTATCTATTTTTTCTTGTTTATTCCTGACTTTTATTTGAGCTTCAAACTGCTTCTATGTATCATTTCAGTATTAATGTTATCATCAGACAACTTTTGTGTGGTTAATTTGTGTATTCTCTATGAATTGATGAAACGTGGATGTGAAACATGGACAATGAGCAGTGGAAATGTGGTTTCTGAGGAAAATGCAAAGAGTACCATGGACTGAGAGAAAAAGCAAGTTTCTACAAGAAACAAATGAAAACCGTAAACTGATTAGAAACATTAGACATGGACAGTCAAGATATTTTGGGCATGTTATAAGAAGAAATAAACTGGAGAACTTGTTAACAGGCATGATTGAGGGGAAAAGAACAAGGGGAAGGCAGAGAAGTAAATATCTGAATGACTTGGCCACAGGACATAATCGAGATAGAAACACAGAGGTGATCCACACTGATCGTGTGAGATGGTGAAACATGACTGCCCATGCTTATCAGCATGACACATGGTGATGAATTTGTGTATTATCCATTGTCTATACATAATAGTTTTGTGTTTGATGCCATGTTTTTCCTTTGTTTAAAAATCCTTTTTATTATGCGTTTAGTATGTTGTTTTATCTTAAAATTACTCCTGTGTATCATTTAATTGTTTTTAATCACCGATGTACATTTGGTATATTCTTCTTCTTTTCGTTCATCCGGAGTGTTTTTTCAGATGTGATTGCGGTGTGTCTGTTTTGCGCCCTTGGGCCGAAACCCGTAGGCCAACACATCGACTTTAGCGTGCATTTTTGACCAGGTAGCATTCCTGGGAGACTCTCACTTTTGTGGCGCCATCTACAACCATGCTGGCCAAGGTGGAACGGTCGAAGACAACGGTCATCCCTCAAAGGAAGGCAGGGACAGTCCATAGCATTTTCCGCCATCCAAGGTTGCTTCCATAGTTGCAGGGCCGACACATAACGCCCTGGATCTGGGCTCACCGAGGGAGATCGTCACGTCCTGCTCATGGCTGCTTTAAATCCTCACTTCAATATATTGGTCATTTCGTTTCCCCGGGTCATTCCCGCACAAACCAGACAGGTTTGCAGACGGCATCCACTCAGCGAGTTTTCGGACATGTGCTTGTCATTGCGCCCATCAGAGCTTTTCCAGGCTCAACAGACATTCGGAAAACTACCCAGTCAGAGCTGTTCCGAACAAGAGCGGCATTCGGAAACTAGGTAGTCAGAGCTGTTCCTAGCACGAGAGACATTCGGACGAGACATTTCACTCGGACGTAATTGCGTAGTGTCAATTTTTAGTTTGCCCACCCGTAGGACGACACTTCCGACTTCCAGCGGGCATTTTTTAATGAGGTTAGCCATCCTCTGGTTTCGAGGCACGTTGGACTGTTGTGATGTCGCTAACATCTCAGCTGGTCAAGATAGAACGATGAACGACATCGTGGTCGGCCCTCAAGGGAAGGCAGGGGCAGACCCTGAGCATTCCCTCGCTATCCAAGGAGGCTTCCATAATTGCAGAGCCGGCACATATTGCTCTGTGACTGGGCTCACCCGAGGAGTTGCCACGTCCTGCTCATGGCTGCTTTAGTTCCTCACTTCCATGTGTTGGGCAACTCGTTTGCCACTGATCGCTCAAGCACACACCAGGGACGGTCAGACTGCAAGCGACACCCACGCTTTTGACTTCGGACCACGCAATAGGTTCGCTCGCCGTGCCTTCCATTTTGCGTCATTGAGACGTTCTTCCACTTTTGTCTACACTCTCTATGAGTTAGATACAGTTTTCGCAGCCACTTTCTTCGACTGGGGCACTTTTTGACTTTTTGTACTCGCTCACGAGGTAGGCTACTTGTGCTGCCGGATCAGCACCTTACCTTCGTGCAGCGGTGAACGAGAAACGGCCTGGCCTCTCATCCGGGGATCTCTCATATCCCCCAGCTGAGAGCCTTCGAACTTCTATCAGACCTGAGCATGTAGCTTGCTCAGTATCACGCCTTTATTTTTCGAGAGGTGGCTATCGGCCCGGCTCTCAGGTCCGAGGGTTTGTGGCTTAGAGGCGTTCAGCCACAGCCCTCGACAGGGAGCCTTTAGTGTTTTGTCCGGACCAAGAACTTCTGTCTTCGTGCGCTTATTTAAATTTTAGACTGCTATCCTCAGTCTCACCTGCAGAGCAGCAGGTTGTGTCTCTCTTAGTCTGGTCCCTATCCCATATGCTGTCCGATATGTAGTTTTTCACCCATCGGCAAGCACATGGGGTCGATGAGACACGCAAGCTCCCCCACCACGGCAAGGTGGAGACACATCGGAGGTGAAGTGTACTCATTCCAATTACGGGGCCTCGATAGAGTCCCGTATTGTTATTTTTCGTCACTACCTCCCCGTGCCGGGAGTGGGTAAGTTGCGCGCCTGCTGCCTTCCTTGGATGTGGTAGCCGTTTCTCATGCTCCCTCTCCGGAATCGAACCCTGATTCCCCGTTACCCGTTACAAACATGGTAGGCATGTCACGTACCATCGACATTTGATAGGGCAGACATTTGAAAGATGCGTCGCTGGCACGTAAGGCCATGCGATCAGCACAAAGTTATCCAGAGTCACCAGTGGGAACGCCGCGCCCCGCGAAGGGCAACGACGATTGGTTTTGAACTAATAAAAGCGCTCTTTCCGCGAGGGTCGGAGCTTGGTAAGCATGTATTAGCTCTAGAATTGCCACAGTTATCCAAGTAGGATCGTGTCATCTAAGGAACCTCGACTGATTTAATGAGCCATTCGCGGTTTCACCGTGAGACAGTGTGAACTTAGACATGCATGGCTTAATCTTTGAGACAAGCATGGCTTAATCTTTGAGACAAGCATATGACTACTGGCAGGATCAACCAGATATCTATCGGACAGACGGACTAATCACGCACACGCAAGCCAAGAGTAGCATCGCTAAAGCGCGCCCTCCCGGTACAAGGTGATACATGCAAAACCACTGGACGCCTACCGACGAGCTTTCAAGCTACGCCGGCAGGACTAACCGATAAAAAAAACACTACCAGCTTACTGACTGCAGGCCCACTACTCATCGAGAGAGAGTGGGCGCTTATCGAGACTTTGTCGAACGGTCGTACAAATTTTGCTCTTTTGCCCGCTCAAACCACGACCCTGGCTGCACGATGCGGTTACATTCTTGTAACGCCTGCCTCGCTAACTCACGTTGGCTGGGAAGATCCCATTTTGGTGCACCTCACACAGCCATCCGAGACAACGAACGCTAGACGCGGAACTGATCTAGCGAACCAGACCAGCCCCACGTACATTTGGTATATTTATGTTGTCCATTGTTTCATGAAGAAAGGAAAAACAGCTGGGCCAGATGGAATCACAATAGAAGAATTAGAAGTAATGGGGGAATTTGGCGTAGATATATAAATAAAAATGTTGAATGATATTTACAGCAGTGGATATATACCAAGCGACATGTTGAAATCTGTATTTATAGCAATATCAAAAAGACCAGGAGCAATTGAATGCGAAGATTTTCGTACGATTAACCACATTAATCATGTCACTAAGCTTCTACTCAGAATTCTAATGAGAAGAAGAAGGAAGAAAATAAAAATGGAAATTGATGAGAATAGTATGGATTTATGGAAGGAAAAGGTACAAACAATGCAATATACACATTACGAACACTATTAGAAAGATCAGTTGAGACACAGAAAGACATATATTTGTGCTTCATAGATTATACTAAGGCATTTGATAAAGTAAAACATGATGAACTGATTAAAATGTTGAAAGATATTAACATTGATGGGAAAGATCTCAGAATAATAAAAAATATTTACTGGAACCAAATAGCAGCAATTAAAATGGGAAATAAAGAAGGAAATTATGGCCGCATAAAGTTGGGAATAAGACAGGGATGTGTTTTGCCACCGGATCTCTTCTCCCTCTATAGCGAAGTAATGAGAGAGATCAAAGAAAAACCAGGAATAATATTCGGAGGTTATAATATAAATAATATACGCTATGCAGATGACACAGTATTGATAGCGGATAATGCAACAGATCTACAACAATTGTTGGACATGGTAGTAACAGAGAGTGCAAAGAAAGGACTTTCCGTGAATATCAAGAAAACAGTAACAATGGTGATATCAAAGAAACAGGTGACACCCAAATGTGAAATAGAGATAGAAGGGAAAATTCTTCAACAAGTGGATAGTTTTAAATATCTAGGAACATTTATAACATCGGATGGAAGATGCACAACAGAGATTAAGAGCAGAATAGGGCAAGCAAAGACTGCATTTCAGAAAATGAAGAATATCTTATGCAAAAAGTCACTATCATTGAATGTAAGAAAAAGAGTGCTGAAGTGCTATATAGAACCTGTTTTGCTGTATGGCAGTGAATCTTGGAATGTAAATGAACAAATTAGGAAGAGATTGGAAACAACAGAGATGTGGTTCCTTAGACGAATGTTACAAATTCTTTGGACTGCTAAAGTAACTAACAACAAATGCCTGAAAGAGGTTTATGAAACTAGAACATTATATACAACAATAAAAAAGAAACAAACAGCTTTTTTTGGTCATGTGATGAGAAGACATTCATCGGAGTACATCGTGACAACTGGAAAGATCGAGGGGAAGAGAGACAGAGGCAGACCAAGAGAAATGATGCTGGATGGATTGCGATGGTGGCATGGAGGAATATCAACAGCAGAGTTGATCCAGAAAACAAAGGCTGAGATCTGTGGAGAGTCATGAACGCCTACGTCAGTCGGCATGGCGCTTGATGATGATGATTGATTGATTCATGTAGTTATGTCTATTATTGTCTTTAGCGTACATTTGATCTTCTTCAGACTTGTTTTTTCCTTGGCACCTTGCTGTCTTGACAGACGATAGTTTGTTACATTGTGCTTCAAAAAGGCATAATAACTACAACCTATGGCGGTAGCAAATGTGACTGATTCTAGTGCCATCATTGTCTGTAATGTTTTATATTAATTCTAATGCCATTGTTGTCTGTAATGTTTATATTAATTCTAGTGTCATTGTTGTCTGTAATGTTTATATTAATTCTAGTGTCATTGTTGTCTGTAATGTTTATATTAATTCTAGTGTCATTGTTGTCTGTAATGTTTATATTAATTCTAGTGTCATTGTTGTCTGTAATGTTTATATTAATTCTACTGACATTGTTGTCTGTAATGTTTATATAAATTATAGTGTCATTTTTGTCTGTAATGTTTATATTAATTCTACTGCCATTGTTGTCTGTAATGTTTATATTAATTCTAGTGTCATTGTTGTCTGTAATGTTTATATTAATTCTAGTGTCATTGTTGTCTGTAATGTTTATATTAATTATAGTGTCATTGTTGTCTGTAATGTTTATATTAATTCTACTGCCATCATTGTCTGTAATGTTTATATTAATTATAGTGTCATTGTTGTCTGTAATGTTTATATTAATTATAGTGTCATTGTTGTCTGTAATGTTTATATTAATTCATGTGTCATTGTTGTCGCTAATGTTTATATTAATTATAGTGTCATTGTTGTCTGTAATGTTTATATTAATTCTACTGTCATTGTTGTCTGTAATATTTATATTAATTCTAGTGTCATTGTTGTCTGTAATGTTTATATTAATTATAGTGTCATTGTTGTCTGTAATGTTTATAGTAATTCTAGTGTCATTGTTGACTGTAATGTTTATATTAATTATAGTGTCATTGTTGTCTGTAATGTTTATATTAATTATAGTGTCATTGTTCTCTGTAATGTTTATATTAATTCATGTGTCATTGTTGTCGTTAATGTTTATATTAATTATAGTGTCATTGTTGTCTGTAATGTTTATATTAATTCTACTGTCATTGTTGTCTGTAATGTTTATATTAATTATAGTGTCATTGTTGTCTGTAATGTTTATATTAATTATAGTGTCATTGTTGTCTGTAATGTTTATATTAATTATAGTGTCATTGTTGTATGTAATGTTTATATTAATTCTACTGACATTGTTGTCTGTAATGTTTATATAAATTATAGTGTCATTTTTATCTGTAATGTTTATATTAATTCTACTGCCATTGTTGTCTGTAATGTTTATATTAATTATAGTGTCATTGTTGTCTGTAATGTTTATATTAATTATAGTGTCATTGTTGTCTGTAATGTTTATATTTATTCATGTGTCATTGTTGTCGCTAATGTGTATATTAATTTGTGTGTCATTGTTATGTCTAGTATATTTATGGCAATTAGTTCTGGTGTGAATATTGAGTACATGCATTATCTTCATGTCAAGAAAAGTAGTTGATCACCCAATTGCTATAATCTTGTCTGTATGAAATACTCTGTTTCTCTTATTCTGACAACAATTATTCTGGAGCATACTCGCTTCTCTTGTTTTGTCCGAGGAGCATCTAAGCAACTTAAGATACCGTCTTCTCACTTTTGGAGTAATCCTCAGTAAGGTAAAGGATTTTTGGATGACAGTAAACATCCCTAACCTGCATGCTATGTAGAGATGTAAAGACAGCAAGCAAACAACTTTGAAACCACAACTCTGTACAGACATGTTGCATGCATCAGTAACGAAATTGATACAGCTGTTTTTGTGTGTTTTTTTTCTACAGAAAGCCAAAGAGCTTACCGATTTGTGCAAGGGAAAGATTGGGGCTTCAAGAAATTCATTCGAAGAGACTTCCTCATGGACGAGGCCAATGGCCTCCTACCAGATGACAAGCTGACAATATTTTGTGAGGTATGACCATGAAAGCATTGAGATGTGTTTCTTGTCATGTTCACTTATCATCAGTGTGTTGAATGACAGAGAAGTCAGCGACCATCACACCCAGGGAAATCTTGTAGGGCAACACCTCACTCCTCCCACTTTGCTTGGTTTTTGTATTCAGCTATAATTAGGTCTAAAACAACATTCCGGACAAACGCAGAAGAAGAGGAAGAAGTATTCAGCTATTGGTAAGCTTTACCAGTTATAGTTGCTTCATTTTACTCTCTAAAGTCATTTGTCACTGTATCCATTGCCAGTTTATCTATCCTTTCCCAGTTTCCTTTACCACTGTAAACTTTTCACTGTAACCCTTTGCCAGTAACAATCTTAGTTTGCCCTTGCCAGTAACAATCGCAGTTTATCCTTTGCCAGTAACTTTCCCAGTTTATTCATTGCCTGTGTAACTTTCCCAGTTAATTCTTTCCCAGTGTAACTATTCTAGTTTATTGTTTTCTACTGTAACTTTCCTAGTTTATCTTTTGTTACTGTAACTTTTCTAGTTTATTTATCTTTTGTTACTGTAACTTTCCTAGTTTATCTTTTGTTACTGTAACTTTCCTAGTTTATCTTTTGTTACTGTAACTTTTCTAGTTGATTTATCTTTTGCCACTGTAACTTTCCCTGTTTATCCTTTGCCAGTGTATGGTTTCCCAGTTTATCCTTTGGCAGTTTCCACCTCCACAAGTACATCCATAACTGTTCTAGCCTCAAGCTAACTAACAGTTTATACATCTCTTAGTAAGATATCTGCTTGTTCATTGACGTGGAATAGCATTAGGAGTTAAGTAAAAGAAATGTTTCTTTATCACTCTTGAGGCAGTTTTTTTTTTTTTGTTTGGCTCGCTTGCTTTGAACTCAAGCGTAGTCCATACACACTACTTCCAGTAGTGCTGGACTGAATTTTGCGTGTGGATTAGCTTTCCCTATTAACAGTGTCCCTCGCCATCCACTTCAGAGATACTTGTAATTTACGTCCCCAAGTCAAGGACGATAGGTCAACATTCTTGAGGTAGTAATGTGGACGGAGAGATTATATTAGACTCAAACCTACAGGATTGCTGTCATGAAACTAGTCACCATGCAAGACTTTGTCAGATGTCTTTAACATGTAAAGTCCCTGTTAAGATTTGGTCCCAGACATATTTTATTTTGCTTCTCGGTTTCTTCTGGAATGTTTCCATGATCCAGTTCACTTCTCTGCTGAAGTTTGAGTGTGCCAGAGTGACTCAGGGATATGGTTCTTTCTTCTTCCCTCCCTCCTCATCTGTTCTGGAAAGTATGTAGATTCATTGGTTGGGTTGTGCCTCTGTACAGCAAACATTTTCACACTGCATTATTTGGGTATGTAAAGGGGAGGGAACTGGTATTGTCTTCCCTCAACACATATACACACACTGTAAATATTCTGTGTGGGTAGGATTACTATGCTTTGCCAGGGCAGTGATCTCTAAGGTCTACTCTTTATTATTTGCAGATGCTGAGGGATTGTTTTGTGTCAAATGTTGAGAGGTTGTTAATGTGCTTAACTTATTGTTTTGTTAATGTCTGAGAAGACTAGATATATCAGATCCCCGTGGCGAAGTATTTATGGATGCGATTCGTAATCCCGTATACTCGGGTTCGAAACAGCGGTGCTGGTTTTTTTCGAAAAAGGTGTAAGAGCCGGTCGTTCAGAAAGCAATGGCAAGCTACTGAAC
The DNA here is from genome assembly GCA_963921405.1 of Cepaea hortensis. Classification (NCBI taxonomy): domain Eukaryota; kingdom Metazoa; phylum Mollusca; class Gastropoda; order Stylommatophora; family Helicidae; genus Cepaea; species Cepaea hortensis. The sequence continues at coordinate 95,988,848 of OY992883.1, read as the reverse complement.
ATAAAACTTGCTGAGGAATCATGAACAACCAAAATGTTGGGGTTGACTGCTACATCCTGTGAAGGACATGCAACTAAATTTATAAAAAAATTAGCCAGAGAGGAAATATGATATCATGATGTTCCTATGATAACTGTTTCCACCAGATTCCCACTAACCAGAGAGGAAATATGATATGTTCCTATGTCAAATGTTTCCAGAAAATAGTATCCTCGCTCCTGGGTTTGAACTTGGCTTTTTTGAGTTATAGGCGGACGCCAAACCCCTGAGTCAGGTTTTCAGCCCATCACTGGCAACATTTGTGTCAGAACCTAACCATGTCCTACATGCCTGATTCCCAGTCACCCTAGATATTATCTGCTTCACTTTGATGCAGTCTATTAACTCTTAAAGGACATGAGATTTTCTTAGTTTATATTGACTGGGACAGTTTAAGGGTTTAAAAGCACTGTATGGTATTTAAAACTATGACATTACAAGTAACTATAAGGAGACTGAAACAGTAGAACCAGGAAAAATGAAACAAGACATTCAGAAAAGTTATTTCATCTTGAAAATATTGGTCTCAGGCACTGGTCTTCAGATAGGCATCCGACTTTACTTTCAGTTACAGAAAAGGTGGCGAGGAAGGGAACTGGTGACAGTACATCATTAGCTGTTTTTTAGCTTTTGTGTATTCTTAATCTTTCATGAATATATCAGTGTCATGCTATGGAGTTACTTGTACCTGTTTTGTTGTTGTAGTTGAAGGTTTGCAGTATAATTTTAAACAATAGTGATATCTTCAGGAGAGCTGCGGTAGCAAAGTAGTTAGTGCACTTGCTTACCAAGCAGTGGCAATGGTTCAGTCTCCAGCAGTCTTCATGTGCCCTGCCTTCTCCACAGATATCGGTTCCTGGTGTTCTAGAAAAATTGTACTGCTGGTCCCCCATGTCACCGTCGAGACCATTCAGCATAATTTCTCTTGGTCTCTTCTGATCTGTCCAGTTGTCAGGATCTTCTTATATTACCAAACAACACAGTCTCTTTATATTCTGCTTTCATTAGCCTCTTCCCGTTGATCGTTGTTGCAACATTTATCTCAAGAAACCACATCTCCGCTTCGTACAAGCTCTTCCTAATTTGCATGTTCACATTCCAGGCTTCACTGTCATACAGCAGAACAAGTTCCACATGTATGGTTGGATTTGTTTCAACTAGTACAGCTCTGGGCTAGCCTCCACAAAATTGGTTCCAGATCATTTTCAGCAAATTTGTTTGATAAGAATGGTAGTGAGAAAGGCAACTAGTCACCTCACCTCATTATGCTATCTTACATGTGAAGACCATTTCTCAACAGTACCTGTGTGTCAGTCCTAGTGACTGCTGTATCTTTTGTACCTGTACAATCTTCAGGTGAGTGTAGTTGGGGACACTGTCAACGTTTCAGGACAGTCAAACTGCACGCCAGTCAAGGTCCCAGAAACCCACCTGAGTGATGACTTGGGCCAGCTGTTTGACCGTTCCTCTTTTAGTGATGTCACTTTGTGTGTTGGTGGGAGAGAATTCCTAGCCCACAAGGCTGTTCTAGCAGGTTGGTAAACAGTTGTCTCTTCACTTATGTGTTCAAGAAAAATGTTATTCATAAATTTACAGGTATTCATTGACTGGTTCCTGCGTGGAATAGAACTGAATGGATTCTGGCGAATTAAGGAAGAATCCTTTCTCTGGAACCAAAAAGGCAAATGCAGTCATCAGGCAGTACCTTGCCAGCTATCGAGGATGATCATGCTTCTCCATAAATTGCGATTTCAGACGGCATGGATCAGTGCATGTGTTGACTCCCTTCCGTGCGATGACACAAGACTCAAGAATCTTCTCACGCTGTCTTTCTCTATGTGTGTCTGCAAATCTTTCCGATTGTTACAACATGTTCCAGTTTTTGTCTTCTCATAATGTGACCAAAAACGAGGACTGCTTCTTTCTGATGTTTGTGATGAGTTGTCTTTGCGACTGAAATAGATTAAATAATAACACACGGAGGAAGCTGTAGGAGATGATAAAAAAAAAGAAGGCTTGGTGTAATGAGTTGATTTAGCCTCCTTTTGGGGATAAAAGACAGATGAAGAAGATAGGTACCAGCTCATTGTGTTCAGTCACCAAAACACTCAAATTGTGTTTCCCCAGCCTAGAGGGATTATAACTGGATCTTCAATATGCATAATGAATGACATGTAATTGGCATGCTTTTTGCCAAATCTCTTGACTATGTAACAATTTGGATATCATGTGCAGATACAGAGCTGTGTACTCAGTATTGGCACGTGTAGAACTCATACACAGTCAATTAGAATTCATAGCATCTTAAGTAGTCTGTGTGAATAGCAAATTTTTAAAAATCAGCCAGAATATAGTAAACCTCCCCACGGGTGAATGCAGTGAAATTTCTGATTTTCAAATTAGGCACTAGTGGAGCAGTGATTTAGAAATGTATCTCTCTCGCTCTCACCCACAACAGTACAAAAATTATATATTTTATAGAATTACAATTTTATTAATAAAGATTAAACCTGTTTAAAAAAAAAAAAAAATTCCATATGAAATTCAATTAAAAGGAGTTTGAAGTTATAGTAAACACATATAATTTCACAGAGAATAAATTCTGATGTAAAATGGAATTATAACAAGCACAGTCTAACACAGCAGTCAGTGATATAGAACTTGTGTTTCTTCTCTCGTCCAAACAGCCAGGTCCCCAGTCTTTCATGCCATGTTTGAACATGAGATGACAGAAAGTAAACAGGTAGGTTTGATTGTAGATGTTTTGTTTCATTGCAATGGGTGCCCTTTGCATTTATTGTCTGCATTATTGTCTATTGTCACCGGTGGTCATGTCTGGGTTTAGCTTCTTTGAGGCATTTCCATGGCTGGGTTTAGATTCTTAGAGGCATTTCTATTCCTGGGTTTAGATTCTTTGAGGTGTTTCTATTTTCATGACCACAAGATTTCATGGGCGATCCTGCCACATCAAAAGGGTACCAGGATTTTCTAAGAACTAAGGCAGGACATTATCTGACGTATGCTGTTTGGACATGAACTTTGGTCGACCACCATAAGCTTTCATTGACATGGAAATACACTTCCTTTTAGCATTTCATTCATTGTCAACATCTTCTTCTTTATCTGTTGCCATCTGTGTCTGTTGTGGAGTATTTCCTTCACCAAGTATATATATATATATATATATATATGATTATATCCTGAGGGTACAGTAATGTTGTTTTTTCTCTGTCCCTTGTATTCCCTGATGGTAATAATGTTCTTTTTTTCTGTCCCTATTATAAGATATACCATGATGGTAATGTTCTTTTGTCTGTCCCTAGTATAAGATATGCCCTGATGGTATCATAATGTTCTTTTTTCTTTCCCTAGTATAAGATATGCTCTTATGGCATTGTTCTTTTCCTGTCCTGCATGAGAAATTATTGCTGACACAGTAATACATATATCATTGCTTTGTGCAGGTCTGCATGGCTGAATGAAAAAAAAAAAAACGCATGTTCTTAAACATCCTGTGTGGTTGAAAAAAAATCTAACAAGAGCAATGCAAAGAATGGCAATCATGAAAAAGCTTGCTGGTACAACGTGGGGAGCAGATGAGAAAGTTCTCAAGAAGTTATACACTGGACGGGTGAGGCCAGTACTGGAATATGGCATCGCAACTTAGGCAACAGCAGTTAAGTCAAACTTTAACAAAATAAGTAGAGTCCAAAGTCAAGGAATGCAGATCTTAACTGGAAGCCTGAAGACAACGCCTATTAACGAACTAGAAAAGATCACTTGTTTACAACTAATGCAGGATAGAAGAGATAGTAGAGCCCAGCAACATGCAGAAAAATTGAGAAGATTGACAGACCACCTTATGTATAAAAGATTTAATGGTTTTGGAAAGGGAAGGAAAACTGAAGCGTAGCAACTTAGTAGAAACTGCAAAATGAAAAATTAGGGTAGATTCTATACTTCACATCAACAGTCAAACCCATTTACCCGGGAAGGTTAACCCGGTCAACAGATGCCCACAGAAGTCGGATGTGTCAGCCTAATGGCGCAAGAACGCAGCTCTGCTGTAAAAGGCACAACGCAGTCACGTCCGAAAAAAACTCCGGATGAACGCAGAAGAATCCCATTTACAGTGCACACAAGTTCCCAGCTTGGAGACAACAGCAACTGCCTGAGGCAGCAACTGCCTGAGATGATAGAAAACATGGAGGAGGAGGAATTCTCCTAAATTAAAAAAATGGAGTGAAAAAAACAGTCAGTGGCAACTGGAAAATTTTAAAGTAACTTCAAAGCAGAGGTAGAGGCTTTGAAAACTGCAGCAGAAATGCTCTTGATGGAGGAAAATAAAGAGAAGCAAATAGCTGTCTTCACAGATGCAGTCAGCTGTCTTACAGATGCAGTCAGCTGTCTCTATACTGAAGAGCAAAAACAGCACAGAACTAGCAGACCTAAGAGCAGCACTCCATGGACTATGTCAGAAATCAAAAAAAGTTGTAATACAGTGGATCCCATCACATTGCAGTATACCTGGAAATGAAGAGGCTGACAAGACTAGCAAAAGAGGATGGACGACTGCCACAGCCTGACATAGACACAATCTATAAATGAGGCAAAGAGGTTTATAAAAAGCATTTATAGGACCAAATGAGAATCAGAGCATCTAGGCCACCAGAAAGATGATGTTTATTACAAACTCGACCAAAGTGAATAAGTAGCAAACTTCGGACTCCGCACAGGACATGACAGGCTGAAATACCACTTGTTCAATAAACTAAAGATTGGAGATACTGATGAATGTAATTGTGGAACTGGTAAAATGACAGCTAGACATTTGCTGCAGGAGTGCCCAATTTATGCAGAACAGAGAAAGATATTTTGGCCCACACCTGCTTTATTTGAGGACAAGCTCTATGGAGATATCAAAAGCTCATTGTGTGGGCGTCATCATAGGTGGAAAAAGCATCTCAGTGGCATGAAATGGAATATTTCTTGGATAGGAATATTGCTTGGATAGTAAATCCATTATGTGGAAAGCCCGAATCGAAAGTTCACTGTGTGGATGTCATCTGCAGACTGCATTCTTCTGGTTTCCAGAGGAGCAGCTTGTGATGAATGGAAGGCCCAATATACGGAAGTGAGGCTAAGCAGCCATGTGCAGGACTTGAGGATTCCTTGGGCGAGCCCAGTACCAGAGCGCTATGTGTCAGCTCTGCAATTATGGAAGCCTCCTTGGATGGCGGGGAATGCCCATGATCTGCCCCTGTCTTCCCTTGAGGGCTGACCGGAATGGGCCAGATGGGATGGGGGATAACACAACAGTCAGAGTCAAATGTCCTAAGAAACCCCCGGGAAGGTCAACCTGGTCAACAAATGCCCGCAGAAGTTGGAAGCAGAAGGCGGATGTGTTGGTCTAACGGTGCAAGAATGCAGCTGTGCTGTAAGGCACAACGCTGTCATGTCTGGAAAAAAACTCTCAGGATGAACGCAGAAGAAGAAGAAGAAGAAAATTGCTCTGTGCAGAGTCAATATTTGATTATATACCAGATGATTGGGTTCATGATCACTTCCCTATTTGAAGAGGGGTATTTCCAGGCACTGTGGTTCAGTCAATCAGGTGCCCCACAGGATCTCCAACACTGTCTGTATCTCACCCTGACTCTACATTCTGTCAGATTACTTTCCGTCCATCTCTTGATGTTATCTTTGAACTGTATTGTTGTACACCTCTTGCTCGCTTGCCTTCAACCTTACCCTTCAGTATGGCTTTTATAAGAGTGTCCAAAATATTTCACTTGCCTGTGTTTTTATTTCTTTCATCAACTCATTTCATTTCCAATTTTTCTAGAACCTCTGTATTTGATTGTTTTTTTCCCCATGAAATATGACATATATTCTTCTGTATATCCACATTTCCAGGGCCTCTATTCGAGGACTTTCTGATTGCTTGTTTATGTTTACTCAGTCTCATTAAGGGATACTAACTTTATTTTCTAGAAAGGAAAGGTGACATCACACTTCTTATCATAGTCCTATCACCCAATCATGAGTTTGTATTTTTCTTGAGCATTTTATCATATCTTATTGGGGCATATTGTGCTATCCAACTCTGTCCAAGTTCTTCCATAGCATTTATTCATCCCTGTCTTTAATTCTTGTCACCATATGCTTAGGTCTCCCACTATTTCGTTTGCCTTATGGGTTTCAGACAGAGAGCATCCAGTTTATTGTATCCTCAGGTTTTCTCAGCTTGTCGCCTATCCAGCACATTTTCCTCACCTCTTGAACATTGGAATTTGTTTAGTTCGCTCCATTGGGGAGTGTCATAATCACTTTAGTTGTGCTATTCTGCGCAGGCACCAATTAGTGAGTGGTTTATATATGTCTGTCTACCTTTGTCGGTAGATTACCAGCTACTACTAATTGACAGTGGATAGATCAATCTAATTTAATGTCCCCTGCCACAAAGATTAACCCACAAGTTCAGATTTTGTTGCAGAACCATTAGTTTAAAACTGATTGTTTCTCTCCCATTAACAATAGTTTTAATTCACCTACTCGTTCACTCTCATCAACAGGAGTTTTAAACCTACCTGCTCAGTCTCGTTCAAAAGTTAACCCGACTCTCAGCCATAAATAAGCATATGAATATTAATAGAGCTGTGACTTTATGAAAATAACTATCTATGAATATTAATAGAGCTGTGACTTTATGAAAAGAACTATCTAGTGTTACCAATGGAGTAAATGTAAATAAATAGATAAAGGACCCTGTTACACCCCTGAAGGGTTAGTACTCATTTTCGGCTGGGCTAACCAGGCAGCCCAGGTCAAATTTGTACAAATCCGCCCCCATGTGGATTTGAACCAATGGCCACCAGGCTAGCATTTCCATATATCCATCCTGTGCCATGCTGATAAGCATGGACGGTCATGTTTTGCCATCTCACTTGATCACCAGTGGTCATCTAGGTATTTACTTCTCTGTCTTCCCCTTGGTCTCTTCCCTTCGACCTTGCCAGTTGTCACCAAGTTCTCCAATTCATTTCTTCTCATGACATGTCCAAAAAATTTTGACTGTCTACATCTAATGTCTCTAATCAGTTTACAATATTCATTTTTTTCTTGAAGGACTTGTTCATTGGTTTTTCTGTCTGTCCATGGTATTCTTTGCATTTTCCTCAGAAACAACATTTCTACAGCCATAAGATGTTTTCAGATTGTCTGATCATTGTCCACGCTTCACATTTGTGGGGGGGGGGGGGGTTAAATAGCTAGAATTAGTGTGATGTCCTCAATATTTTCAGCATTATAATTGTATCAGTATAACCGGGAAGGTTAACCCGGTCAACAAATGCCCGCAGAAGTCGGATGTGTCGGCCTAACGGCGCAAGAACGCAGCTCTGCTGTAAACAGGCACAACGCAGTCACATCCGGAAAAAAAATCCGGATGAACGCAGAAGAAGAAGAAGTATCAGTATAAATCCCGTGAAGGTTAACCCTGTCAACAAATGCCCGCAGAAGTCTGATGTGTCGGCCTAACGGCGCAAGAACACAGCTCTGCTGTAAACAGGCATAACGCAATCACGTCCGGGAAAAAAAAAAACTTCGGATGAACGCAGCAGAAGAAGTATCAGTATAAATAGTGCGGATGAAACAGCAGGCCTGTGTGAGCTAACAATACAATTGTTGTGATGTTATCCACAGAATCGAGTGGAGATAGAGGATGTAGACCACGAGGTGATGAGGGAGATGTTGAGGTTTGTGTACACAGGCAAGTCTTCCAGCCTGGACAAGATGGCAGATGATCTGTTAGCTGCAGCAGATAAGGTAACTTGTCTCATGCATGTTCTTATAGGTCTGTCTGGAGACTAGGATCGGTTTATCTCATTAGGTGAGGACAAGTTATCCCAACTATCATTGGGATCTTCAGTGATAGGGGTTCATAATTACTAGGTCATAGCTTTTTTACCCCATATATCCAGAAGAAAGTTTTGATTTTGCAAGGAGGGGGGAGGGGGTTTAAACCCTGTTTATCAGTCTCAGCTGGGGATTAAATGTGGACAGCCATTGTAAACCAGTGAACTAGCTGCACAGGATACTAAACCTACCCAAGAGCCTGGACACCTATGGTATGTGCACTGGTAGCACAGGATATGATTAAGGCAATGTAGTCTGGGATAGAGATGATGATGATGAATTTACCAATCCCACAGAAGTGAGTAAATTGTAACGTTCATACTGTACAACTCAACAGACCAAGATTGACAGATTTGTTCAGTAAGCTAAAATGTTAGCAGCTGCCTAATGTGTGTGGCTGTGGGAATTGACAGAACGAATAGCCACATGTGTGCAGTGTCCGCGTCTGATGAATGGTAGTAGCCCTCTTCTGACATTCACCAGCCCTATTTGAGGATAACTCCATGAAGATTTCAGCTACCTTCAGGTGGCAACTGAATATACTGGTTTTCAGAATTACAAGACTTGACTAATGTATTTAAGTTATAAAGTGAGAGAGAAATAAATATGGCATGAGAAGTAATAGAGAGAGAAATAAATATGGCGTGAGAAGTAATAAAGTGAGAGAGAAATAAATATGGAGTGAGAAGTAATAAAGTGAGAGAGAAATAAATATGGCGCGAGAAGTAATAAAGTGAGAGAGAAATAAATATTGCGTGAGAAGTAATAAAGTGAGAGAGAAATAAATATGGCGTGAGAAGTAATAAAGTGAGAGAGAAATAAATATGGCATGAGAAGTAATAAAGTGAGAGAAATAAATATGGCGTGAGAAGTAATAAAGTCAGAGAGAAATAAATATGGCGTGAGAAGTAATAAAGTGGGAGAGAAATAAATATGGCGTGAGAAGTAATAAAGTGAGAGAGAAATAAATATGGCGTGAGAAGTAATAAAGTGAGAGAGAAATAAATATGGCGTGAGTAGTAATAAAGTGAGGGAGAAATAAATATGGCGTGAGAAGTATGCAGACTTTCCCCATAGTGTTTGTGTACCAGTTGTGCACTGCCAACTGTCATTTGATGTGTGACAGTGTCCTCTTGTGGTTCCCCAGTATGCACTGGACCGGTTAAAGGTGATGTGTGAAGAAGCACTCTGTTCCAGCCTCACTATAGACAACGTCTGTGATATCCTGGTGCTTGCGGAATTACATAGTGCCAAACAGCTGAAGACACACTCCATTGATTTCATCAACAGGTAAGGCAATTGGCTGTATGGTTTGTGACTACAAAAGACATTAAGTATGACACCTAATTGAGAACAATAGTGGATGGAAAATACATCAAAAATGTTTAATAAACACAAACTGTTAAAACCGAACAAAGACCATTCCGAGATAAGTGTCTACAGAATCATTACGATGCACAACACTGCTGGCAAGCTACTGGAGAAAATTGTAGCACACAGGCTTGCTTGTGACTTGTAACAACTCGGCTGCTTCCCGCCCACACTTGGAGGATACAGACGTAACAAAGAGTCATGGCTGAATGCGGCGGTCTTTGCTCAAGATGTTTACGAAGGATTTCAGGCCAGAGAAGAGACATGTGTGGCCGCCATAGACTTAGAGGATGCATACAATAGAGTATCCTTCGAGCACTTGATGCAAACCCTCCTCAGACTGAAAGTGCACCCTCACCTTGTACGATGGATAGCTGCAGTTCTGCTCCAAAGGAAGGTGGGAGTTGGTCTTCTGAGCCGATAACGATACGTCCAGGAATGCCGCAGGGTTCACCACTGTCACCAGTACTATTCAACGTTTATACGGTGCCGATCACTGAACAACAGTTGGATGGGAGGGGTAGGACTCTGTCATTTGCTGACGACATTCTCGTGTATCGACAGGGTCAAGATAGACAGGCGGTTGCAAATGATATGCAGGGCGAACTAGATCAAATTTCTCCATGGTGTGCTGATGCCGGTGCCCTTGTCAACCCTGCAAAGGCATCGGTTACATGGTTTTTCCTAAACAACCATATTGTGAACACAGACCTGCCGGCAGTAAGAATGGATGGGAGCATTTTGAGTAGAACCCAGTCAATGACATATCTTGGCGTGAGGCTTGATCGAAGCCTGTCCTTCAGAGATCATGTCGATTATGTTATAATGAAAGCTCGAAAAGGTTTGTCAGCAATGAGAGTCATGGCGACTGCCAATATCGAGCAAATACTGCTAATACTTCTGTTCCAAGGACTGGTGCTTTCACGCATTGAGTATGCCCTGGCCATCCTCACTGTCAGCCCTACACAGATTGGAAGATTTTAAAAGGTACAAAACGAAGCCATGCGCATCATTTTGGGCTGCACAAGAGACGCCAGCTGTGTAGCAGTGAGATACCTCCTTGCCTTCCCGACAATGGAACACAGGATCAAGATCTGGAGAGCTCGTGCATACTTAAAAATAAGTGCAGATGAGCAGCACCCTCTGCATGACGCTATATTCAGAGAAAAGGGTGACAGGCTAAAGAGAGGCAAATCATGGATGGGTCGGGCGGAAGATGTCGTCAGACAGGTCTGCAGTCTTACCAGTATCAACCCCGGCAAGGAATGGGTGCCGGTCCCTCCAGCTTTTAAGCACACTTTCTCCTGCATTATCACACTCGACAGACGGTGCAGAGAGCAGAACCCTGCCGCTGTCAATGCAGAAGTCAACACGCTCATCTATGAACACTCAGATAGCCCCAAAGTGCTCATCTATACAGATGGATCTGTTGTAAAGCAGCAGAGAAGTGCGTGGGCATTTACAACCCTTTCAGCGGGCCGAACCATTCAAGAATCCAGAGGTGCCCACTCTATGACCACGAGCAGCATGAGGATGGAGGTGATTGCAGTTACACAGGCTTTCATATGGCTGGAATCACAGCATTATAGCCTACCAACGTGTGTGCACTAAGTGATTCAATGAGCATGATTCAGAAGGTCGAAGCTCTGTACGTAGACAGTGGACTGAGTCGCTGCGGAAGTCTGTTGTCCGTAAAGTCACCTTCATCTTTGTCCCGGGACAAGCGGGAGTTGACGGAAATGAACGAGCTGATAAACTGGCTGGCTCTGCACTCCCTGTAGATGGCCAGTTCATGGATCGTGCCGATGTTATTAACGTCCTTAAAGATATGGTGAGAACAGAGGACTTTGACGTCAGTGAATCCACATTGCTGTCCAGGATGAAAGACTTGGGAGTAAGAATCGGCACGGCCAGACGCGAGAGGTACATCGGGAAAAAGAGGTGCCTCGTCAACCAACACATAACTGGCACTATTAGCCACCGGACTCTGATGCATATGCTGGGGGGAGGATCTGAGCACCTATGGACCTGTCCGGAGTGCATTGAAGATACCCCAACTGATAACTGATACACTGTTAAGTGCTGTAGGACAGTCATATGTCATTTGAAAAAGCTAGATTTTTTCCCAAATAGCTTCTTTAGAGGTGTCCCAAGCTCAAGTTGGCTTTCTTTCTACTGAGAAGAACTGCAGATATGTTTTCTTAATTTGAACTCTGGATCCCTATTATTTATTTGTATTATTACACGTTTTCTTTTCACTCTCTGTTTTGTGTTAACCTTGTTTGCTTCAGAATTCTTATTTCCTGGGTAATATTCCCAAATTTTTGTTTTAAATTCCAGTCATGCCGCAGACATCATGGAGACGACAGGCTGGCAGTCAATGATACAGGCACAACCTCACCTCATTGCTGAAGCATTTCGGGCCCTGGCCAGTCAACAAAGTCCTCCCCTGGGGCCACCACGGCAGAGAATCAAACCATCCTGACTTCTTCCACTCTAGTTAAACTGGAGGTTAATGGTTCTGGTTGGGAGATTATATGCACACAATGTAGAGCTGTTTAATCTGTTGCATTAAGATGATGCTGTGGTTAGATGATGTAGAAGTTGGCTATACTACATAATTTAAGCTCCCTAACTGTTGCAGCCCGATGACACACACCAATAATACAGAGCTGTTAAACTGTTGAAACTATCTATATACATCACACACAATACACAGTACATTTTGTAACTATTGCAGTTAGAAGAAGATACACATACCAGTAATATTAGACTTAAGGAAAACTCGAGGTTACAGAATTAACTGATTCATTGACAAACAAATAAGTAGGTTTGGACCAAACATGGTACTAAATCAAATGAACAAGATTATACCGGGTGTTTGTAAAGTCTCACTACACTTTGTATGTAGAACACATTTGAAAAATGAAGTACATGATGCCATAGAAAATGTGCTCCACAGTCCATCATGAAGCAGTATGCAGCGAAATGGCTGTCATCTGCTGGAGTAATTCTTTGCACTCCAAACAGAATGGTTATCAAGGAAAGAAATAATTTTTGAAATGTTCTACATATAAAGTGTAGTGAGACTTTACAAACACCCGGTATAATGTAGATGTCCATTCACCGAGCATTACACACTTGCAAATGTTGAAATCACAATCATCCTAGTAAGGCAATAATAATCATCCTTCTGTCCAAGTGGACTGTCACATGATACGATATAATTCTTTGGCACTGAATCGGTGAACTGTTGTGATGGGAGATGTGTGGTCTCATAATGTCACAATGAAAAAAACTCAAGACATGAGCTGATAAAGATGATGTGCCATTAGGACAGTTGCTTCAATGAAGTGAGTTTACCAGTAGCTAGCGGCACTGCTGGAGAAAACTGGCAAGAGCTGCAAACTGACTGCTATGACTGTTGTACTGTGGGTTGCTTGTTATTGTTGAGATCTTGCTGTGATGAGTGTGCATGATATTTTGGTGTTTCAGTATTTGAGAGTGAGTTTGAAATGTTGGATCAAATCACAAATTACCATTGCCTTTGGAAGCTTGTATGTATGTGCATGTGTATTTGAAATATATAGAATGGGGGAAAGAGTGCATGTGTGAGGTGGTTTGATTGATTGTTGGATCAAATCACACATTACCATTGCCTTTGGAATCTTGTGTGTATGTGCATGTGTATTTGAAATATATAGAATGGGGGAAAGAGTTCATGTGTGAGGTGGTTTGATTGATTGAACCAAGACCATCATGCTATTTTAATGTATATATTGCTCGCACACCCATTGATGTAAATAATGTTTTGTAATTTTAAATTTTAATTATGCCCGTTTTTTTTTTTTAAATAAAAAAAAACCTAAATGAACCAGAAGTCTTGAGTACTATTTACAACATACTTTATGGTCCCTGTTTGCTAAGTTTGAGATGCAAACTGCTAAGTTTGAGATGCAAACAAGTTTAACAAATGTAATGTTAGCAGGATATCTGATAAAGAAAGAACAAATTAAGCAAACTTAGTTTTATCACTTTTTTTTTTTTTCTGTTTTACATAAAATGGATCAACACTACAGGAAAAAAAAGAAGTCACAATGCAATGCAAAATATTTTTGAAAGATCTAGGGCTAAGTGGGAAATTTATTCAGATTTACAAATTACATTCTTAGTATGCGTACAAAGAAGAAAACAACATAGAATACACCAAAACAATGAACACATTTGCAGTATCCATCCATTTTCCTTTAATTTAGAAGCAATTGCTGTAGAGAAGTAACACCACTTGAATTGACACATGCAATGGACAAGAATATATAAATACATATAAGTGGTTATATTATTCAAAACTAAGGAATCTTATATCAACTGCTTTTTTTGGAAGGGGTGTGTGTGGCAAATGCTCTCTCTTCCCCCCCTCCCCCCCCCCCCCCCCCCCCCCATATCGTTATGAATACTTCATCAGGTCAAAATTATTATTGTTAAGCTGCTTTTTAGGAGAGGGGTTCCCCAGGTCATGCTGGAAATTATTGGACTGACAATAATGGTGAACCCACTACTGTGCAGCCTCATCTACTGTGTCATCATAATCATTGTTTTCTACCTGACACTCTTTGGCAACTCTTACAGCAGTTTACTCTCATTTGCTTCATGTGTCAACAGGCACAGGACCCAAGAAGGCACACATTTTTCTCATGTTGTCTGTTGTGTAAAATTCTGTTAACTGTTCTTCCACTCAGTGTTACTGCACTATCTTTGCAACTCTGATATTTTCAATCCTGATTAAAGATTTTCTTCTCTTGCTGCATTTCCGTTCTTGCTCTCTGCAACAGTTGAGCGGCTACCTATTGTCAAAAATGACAGGAATCCTGAAACAGTTGTTCTATCTCCCTACATTGCAGTTTCGGTTCTATCTCCCTACATTGCAGTTTCGGTTCTATCTCCCTACATTGTAGTTTCCGTTAACAGACTGTTATAGTTATGCAGTGCACCATAGTGGGAGAACCCATTGAAGAAACAATGTATACTTTTAATGTTCAGCACAAAATAATGTGCCAGCTTCAACCTATTTCTGTACTTTTACAGTCGGGTTGAAGACTTATGACCTGCCTATTTATGTATTTCAGTTTAAGGACTTTCTAGTTATTGTATTTGTCAGATTTTCTCAATGTGTGTCAGCACCAGTGTATTTCCCTACTTCCCGATTCACTTGAACTCATTCTCTTTCTAAGCTTCACATTAATGATTCTGTCATACCATGTTAGTGTTTGTAATTGTTTTAGTCTTTCTCCATATTCTTCTTCATTTCTCATTCAAGGCTCCGCGCCACCCTCAAAGGTGAGTGCGTCTGCTTTTGGCATGCATGTATGTAATGTTTGCTTCCTCTAGAGTCTAGTTTCCATCCAAGGTAACAGCCTCTAACTACCCATGGGTAGGCTTTCCATCCTAATAATTTTGCCAGGGTGGTGACCTTACAGCCTACTCTTTGCAATCTCCAACTACCATGGGATTAGGCACAACTTGTACACATGACCCGTTTTTCGCCACTATCTAAAAATTGCTACGCATCTGATCTCACTACCCAAAAGATCAGGGGACGTGCTATTAGATACCAAGGGGGTAAAGGTTAGTGAACAGTGTCACCATCCCAATATACTGGGTTCAAAGTCAGTCACAGATGATTTGGAAGCAAAACCGCTCTGCACTGATGTTCACAAAGGTATGGGCTTTTTCTGCCTTTCAGAAAGATATGGCAAACTTCTGAATGTAAAATTGCTAAGAAAAACTGCAATCTTGTAAAAAAAAAAAATGGGGTTGATTTTGATGTCCTCTAAAGGACATGATGCTAACATCAATGTTAAGTAGATGGCGCAGCATTGACAGAAGAAAATACATTATTGCTTCAACTATTGGACATTGTAGTAAGAGTATAGACTGCACAAAGTAATTTTAAAAAAAAACATCGCTGGATCGAGAATGATATACACACACATCGTGATTGTAACTGACTTAGAAAGCATGCTGAGGAAGGTGAGGACAGGCATGCTTCGTGCAGAGTGGCTTGCTTCTCTTCGGAGGTCACGGGTGGCAAGCATCACCTGGATCTTTTCTCCGGGGATGCTGGTGTGCTGGAGAATGAACAGGCGGACAGATTGGCTGGCTCTGCAAAACTTGGTGGAGTACTGATGCATGACAAGGCAGACGTGGTTGTGGCCTCGTGGGAGCACGTGTACACCTCAGAGGAGCAAATGGATCACCATGGTCTGGCAAGAATGAGACAACGAGGAGTGATGAGGGGATCTGGCAGACGCTCGACGCTCAGAGGAAAGGCGAGACGGACATATAATCAGATTGCTACTGGTACTGGAACACTTCACTGGCTGCTGAGGATGGGGACGGAATGCCCCAAATGCTGTGATGTCGGTTCCTAGATCAATCAATCAATCAATCAAATAACATGCTTTTTAATATCAAGAAAATATAAACGTAATATTACAAAAACTACATCAAAATGTTAAACAACATTAGAAGGGAAACTGCTTAACCAAGCTGATAAATTTACGCAGGGGCAATCTAAAAGTACTGGAGAGTTTTCGCCATCATAGACCATAACTTTAGGAACGGATAATCCCAAATGCACATCCCAGTGGTAGAGGATGGGGAAACACACCATGGTGTGATAAGCACAGCTCTGTGGTGAGCAAAGCAGGACACTCGGAAATGGCTACCTCGCCCGGTAGGTATACAGTCATGAGCCACGAGGGACACCAGCCCGTCATCCAGCTACTGATGGCAAAATCATATGGAATAAATTTAAAATAGGGAATAAATTTAAAATAGAAGAATCGGAACAGTTGAACAATGTTATAAGAGAAAACAAACACAATAATTTATTCTGGAGGGGATACACACAAAAAAGGAGTAGGACTACTATTTGATAAATGAAAATAAAAGTAAAGTCAATTAATGGTTACTAGTGTATTTTAGATGAGTTATTATGGTCAAAATCAAAGGCAAACCAAGTGATATAAATATAATACATGTATACGCACCATGGATGTGAAGCATGGACAATGAGCAGGCAAGACAAGCTGAAAAAACAATGAGCAAGCAAGACAAGCTGAAAAAACAATGAGCGACAAGACAAGCTGAAAAACATTTGATGGCTGTGGAAATGTGGTTTCTGAGGAAAATGCAAAGAATACCATGGACAGACAGAAAATCCTATGAACAAGTCCAAATGAAAATTGTACACTGATTAGAGAAATAAGACGTAGACAGTCAAAATGTGTTGGTCACATTATGAGAATTTGATGACAACTCGCAAGATCGAACGGAAGAGAACAAGGGGAAGGCAAAGAAGTAAATACCTGGATGGCTTGGCCACGTGGTATGGTCGAGACAAGAACACACTGAGCTGATCCACGACTCTGGTGATCTGAGATGGCAAATCATGATCGCCCACGCTTATCGGTATGGCACCTGATTATGAGATTTTAATGCAAGAGTAGGAAAGGGAAACATGGAGGATTGTGCTGGGGAATTATGTTTTTTTTTCTTTTTGCATATCCTATTTATAGGACATCGCTGTCAACACCAGTATTTTACTGCTGCTGTTGATGTCTTGGCAAGTTTTACGTTCAGTAGTTTGCCAATGCTTTCTCAACGACCAGCTCCCATACCAATACGTTAAAACCCCAGCACAACATGGTCTGCTGCCAAATAGGTTGCTGCCGTGTTTCGAACGCGTGGTAAGCAGCTTGCGAATCGCGTTTGCGAGCCTTTAGGCCAAGGAGACCGGAAATAATGGTTTAGGTACAAGAAATTAAAGTGGAGAGAAACTAATAGAATGGGCAAGTATCAATGAAATGATAAATTGGAAACACCAGAGTCAAACACCATAAAAGATGACTTTACACATGGAAAAGCCCTGATAAGAAGATACTTAACCAAACTGACTACTTACTTAAAAGATTTAGAAATGCCTTAATTTATGTTAAGACAATGCCTGGTGCTAACTGTAATAGTGATCATGTACCACCACGTGGACAAATAAAAATAAGATTGAAGAGCTGGGAAGGTTAACCCGGTCAACAAATGCCCGCAGAAGTTGGATGTGTCGGCCTAGCGGCGTAAGATGCAGCTCTGCGGTAAACAGGCACAACACAATCACGTCCGAAAAAACAAAAAAACTCCGGATGAACGAAAAAGAAGAAGATTGAAGAGAAGAATAAAAGTGGTTAAGAACATGAGAATTAATAAAGATGTTCTGAAAGCAGATAAAGAAATTCAAGACCAATACAGAGTGACTGTTAAAAATAGGTACAATGCAATATCTAAAATACAGAACATAAATGAATGAAAAATGTGAAGCAACTCCATCAAACAAGCAAAGAAATATTACAGGAGAGAAGCCAAAAAAGCTAAGAAAAATTGGATGACTGAAGAAATCTTAAAATTTATGGACAAAAGATAACAGAGTAAAAATGGCAAATAAGAGTATGATAAGATAAATAAGGAAATAAGAGATACATGTGGGAAGGCAGAAGAGAGTTGGTTAAATGAGCAGTGCAAGAGCATTGAATTAAATTCTATTAAAGATTTAAAACAATATGCACAGACAAATCTGTGAGCTCAAGGGAAGAAAAAATAAGAGTGAATCATCATCATCATCTGCCATGACAGTAAGTGTGGGCGGTCATGTTTTGCCATCTCACTCATTGTGGATCTGATGAGTGTTCTCTTCCCCTCGATCTTGCCAGTTGTCACCAAGTTCTCCATTTATTTCTTCTCATTACGTTGGTCATTGGTTTTCTGTCTGTCCAAGGTATTCTTTGTATTCTCCTCAGAAACCACATTTCCACAGCCATCAGAAGTTTTTCAGCTTGTCCATGCTTCACATCCGAGATAATTGTACTGATTCACTTGTTTAAGAATATTCCCATTTACTTGTATATTACATTGTGGTATTTCCTTCTTAGTGAAGATCATAATCTGTGTCTTCTTGCAATTTAATTCTAACCCAAGTTGTTCACTGTGCAACAATCACATCTAATAAATGTTGCAGATCCCGCTCATTGTCTGCAATCAATACTGTATCGTCCGCATATCTAATGTTATTGATGTATCGTCCCCCAATGTTGATTCCTTCTATATTTCTGAAAATACTTTCACTGCACAGGGAAAATAGATCTGGAGACATTACACATCCCTGTCTCACACCTCTCTTAATAGGCAGATATTGACCTACTTCTTTATCAATCTTTATGGCAGCTTGTTGTTGACAATATATGTTTTTATGTGTCTAAAGTTTTCCCATCAATTTGAAGATCTGCAAGCATCTCCATCATGTTGACATGTCTTACTTTATCAAAAGCCTTTGTGTAGTCAATAAAGCAAAGATGTAAGTCTCTGTTAACTTATATAGAACATTCAATTACTGTTCTCAGCATATACACAGCATTTACAGTACCCTTGCCTTCTACAAACCCACATTGTTCTTCTATTTCGGGTTGTATTTTTTTCCTAACAATTCTTAGCAAAATCTTCCTTCATTATTACTCCGTATATCATAATGTTCTTCTCTTGTATCATTATAAAGGTTTTTCACATAATCTTCTTCTCCTTCTGCGTTCATCCGGAGTTTTTTCCGGACGTGATTGCGTTGTGCCTGTTTACAGCAGAGCTGCGTTCTTGCGCCGTTAGGCCGACACATCCGACTTCTGCGGGCATTTGTTGACCGGGTTAACCTTCCCGGGGTTTCACATAATCTATGTATATACAATCTCATGGTTTTCTATTATGATTTTTCCATCTTTTGTTTTTAGGCAGCCTGTTGATGTAAGTGTTCTTTTATTAGTAAGCTCCTGAATACTTTTGTGCATTAATTTGGTATTTTTACTGTTGTGTTGTTTTTCAATTTCTATGTAATTATTTTCAAGCCATGTTTCTTTACATAATTTTCTGACTTTTCTGTGAAACTTCATATTTTTCAGGCTTATTATTGTTGTGTCTTGTTTTCATTAGTCCTAAAATTTCTTCAGTCATCCATTTCTTACGAACTACTTTCTTTAATTTTGGGATAGTTGTTTCTGCAGCCAAATTGATTGAATTCTTCAACATTTCCCATTGATCATCCACATTTTGAAATAAGATCTCTAAATCAGACAATGCATCAAATCTGTTATTTACCTTTATGTTAAAATTGTCTTGTATTTCCATGTCATATTTTAATGCACACAGATCATATTTAGTGTTTCCTAGTGTATACTAGCCGGTCTCTCTGGCTGTGGGGTTACAACACTTTCTCTCTGTAATCCCGTTTATCACGCAGAGTCTCGCAGCGGAGCGAGAACTGAGGTGGTTCGACCCCCGCTCGTGACTTGCGGATACTGAGCCGGCCGCTCAGAAAGCAATGGCAAACTACTGAGCGTAATCTTGCCAAGAGATCAACAGACAGCTGAAAGATGCTGCTGTTGACAGCTAAGTCCTGTAAAGGATACGCAAAACATATAAGTGTATACTAACTTTCTTTAACTTTACCTTCAGTGTGCCTATAATCAATCTGTGATCACTGTAACAGTCTGCATTTGGAACTGTTTGTGCTACTTAACGAATTTCGAAACCTTATGTTAATCAGGATGTAGTCGATCTTGTTTCTAATCCTGCTGTCAGGACTTCTCCATGTCCATAATCTTCTGTGATGTTGCTAAAACCAGGTGTTTCTGACAATCAGTTCATGTTCTTTTGCCCATTCTACAAGTCTGTATCCTATCTCATTATGTTCTCCCAAACCATGTTTACCTACTGTGCATCCATCGCCTTGATTTCCTACTTTTGCATTGAAGTCACCCATTATGATGTTTATTTCTGAATTTTTACATTTCTTCAAAGCATTTTCCTTATAATTATAAAATTCCTCTACACTATCTTCCCTGCTTTCTCCTGTTGGGGGGCATGTATTTGAATAACACCTATGTCAAAAGGTCTGCCAATTAATTTTACAATTGTAAACCCTGTCTGACACTGCCCAATATCCTTTAACCCTTTACAGGGCAAAACGTCCATTTGCGTCCGATCCCCTTAACGGGCGGAACGTCTGAATCCGTCATTGAATACTTGTTGTTTTAAAAATACGATCTCGTGAATTTCCGAGACTTCCTGTTCCTTTCTACCAGTCTTGCTGATAGAGTGAAAGCGTGGGTGACATTTGCAAGTGTTTTTGTTAAATTTGATTAGATTGTTCATTAGTTTTCGGGGTTTTTGTGCATTGTTATTCAAAATGGATTTCCTCAATTCTTCAAGCGATAGCGGCGATTTCGATGGGTTCAATTTAAGTGACATTGACGCGCACGAAAATGACGATGAATCGGAGCTGAATCTCAGTGATATCAGTGTGTGCAGCGTGCACACTTCAGATCTTTCGAACTTTGAAGAAAGTGAATCTGATTCAGAAAATGTGGCTAAAGAAAGTCGGGCGGGGCCGTCTTGCGATGCAAATGGTTGGAGCAACAAAACAACTACAATGAAAATCAAAGAATTTACTGAAGAAACTAGCGTCAACTTAACAACTGACGATTGTTCTCAGTGTGCATTCTTTCTTCAACTCTTCGAGGAACAAATTTTTCAAATGATTGCCGATCAAACAAATGTGTATGCTAGGCAAAAGATGGAACAGATGGATGATCGAGGCTGGGTTCCAACAAACGCAACCGAAATGTAGGCCTATTTTGGTCTGCTTATATTATTGGGGATCCACAATCTTCCTCGTTTGGAATTGCATTGGTCAACAGATGATATGTTGGGAGTGCCAGGTGTGAAGAATGTGATGCCTCTCAAGAGATTCAAGAAGCTGGAGCAGTATTTACATGTGGCTGATAACAACACAGCTGATGGCAATGACCACCTCCACAAAATTCGGCCTCTCATCGACATGGCTAATAGGATGTTCTTACAACGTTACAAACCTAAGAAGGAAATTTCCATTGATGAGTCAATGGTGCCATTCAAAGGCAGGAATGCACTAAAACAATATCTACCAGCCAGGCCAACAAAACGGGGAATGAAAGTATGGTGTGCTTGCGAGTCAGTAACTGGCTACCTCCTCCAGTTTTCTGTCTGCCATGGCAAAATAGATGGTGGCATCCAGCATGGACTGGGCCATGATGTAGTGATGCAGCTTGCTGCCCCCTTTTTGGGAAAGTATCATCACCTCTATTTTGATAACTTTTTTTTCGTCAGATGAGCTTCTTACTAGCCTTCTCCAAGAGAAAACTTATGCGGCAGCAACGGTAAGAAAGAACCGGAAAGATCTGCCTCTGGCATTCAGAGAAAAGAGAAAAATGAAGCAAGGGGACCATCAAGTCTTCCAGAAAGAGGATTTGCTTGCTACTGTGTGGCATGATAAAAGGGATGTTTTCATGCTCTCCAACAATACCTCACACACATTGGACACTTGAGCGATGCGACCAGCACACTCGCACCAGAAAGCCTGTGTCCTGCCCTGCTGTCATCAAACTCTACAACCAATGCATGGGAGGGGTGGACAAGGCAGATCAATTGAGAGGGTACTATTCTACACTGAAGAAGTGCAGAAAATACTGGCGCTACCTCCTCAGTTTTGTCTTTGATTCATGCATAAACAATGCTTTCATCCTGTTCGAGCAGTCCGCAGCAAAGCCCAGCAAACGCTACGCCCTTCTGGACTTCCTTATGGATTTATCTGCGCAACTCATCGCAGGATTCTCCAGCAGGAAGAAGGTTGCATCAAAGAGGAAAGGCCAAGCAGTAGCCCCAGAAAGTGTCACAAGCTCATGAGGTTTGAGGGCAGGAAGAAAGCCTGCGCGGCGTGCAGACATGCCAAACGTCGTACCCCTGCAGGATGAGACATTGAAACAATTAACCTCATGAACCATGTCACTAAGCTTCTTACTCAGAATTATAATGAGAACAAGAAAGAAAATAAAAATGGAAATGGTGAATTACATGGATTTGTGGAAGGAAAGGGTACAAACAATGCAATATATACATTACAAACACTAATAGAAAGATGAATAGAGACACATAAAGACATTACTTGATAAAGTAAAACATGAACTGATTAAGATGTTGGAAGATAACATTGATGGTAAAGATCTCAGAATTATAAAGAATATTTACTGGAACCAAGCAGCGTCAATTAAAATGGGAAATAAAAAAGAGGGCAATTATGAACAAATAAAGCTAGGTGTACGTACGACAGGGATGTGTTTTGTCACCAAATCTCTTCTCCCTCGTCACCGAATCTCTTCTCCCTCTATAGTGAAGTAATAATGAGAGAGATCAATGAGATGTGGTTCATGAGAGGATTGTTGTGAATTCATTGGGCTGCCAGAGTAACTAACAACGACTGCCTGAAACAGGCTAATGAAACTAGAACATTATATACAACAGTAAGAAAGAGACAAACAGCTTTCTTTGGTCATGTAATGAAAATAGAGGCATTGCGAACATCGTGACAACTGGAAAGATCAAGAGGAAGAAGCTGACCTAGAGAAATGACACTGGATGGATTGAGGTGGTGGCATTGAGACAGAACTGATGATAGATGGTTGCATGGAGAAATACCATCAACAGAGTTCATCAAAACCACCAAGGAAATGTAGAGAACAACCTGCCAGTTGACAAGGCACATGATGATGATGATGATGTGATCCCTCAACTTTCTCTACAGTACGTGTTTGATTCTACATCTTGAAGTGAGGATTCACCAAGGGAGATCCAGTTATCATTTGCTTGGTTTATTCTCTCACTAACTTTGATGTTCCTCCATGTTTAGACCTAATTGTTGTGACTTCCATCAAGGGTCACAACCGCAATAATATCAGTGAAGTCTCGATCATCAAGCTGCTTTTTCTGACTCCATTGAATTTAATTTCTAGTGGTGGTAATTTTTATAATCCAGTCTATAAAACTTTTTCAAACAAGCTAGTTTTTCTTCTTGAACATTCTGCAGTTAATATCCCTGTATTGCCTTTACTAAGTAATGTAATGATGTTCTGAGGGATTCAATCACCACATGCCATGCTGATAAGCATGGGCGGCCATGTTTCACCATCTCACTCGATCACCAGAGTCGTGGATCAGCTCTGTGTTCCTGTCTCAACCATTCCATGTGGACAAGCCATCCAGGTATTTACTTCTCTGCTTTCCCTTGTTCTCTTCCCCTCAATCTTGCCAGTTGTCATCACGTTCTCCAATTAATTTCTTCTCACAACGTGACCAAAAAATATTGACTGTCTTACGTCCAATTTCTCTACCAATTGACAATTTTCATTTGTTTCTTGTAGGACATGGCCATTGGTTTTTCTGTCTGTCCATGGTATTCTTTGCAATTTCCTCAGAAACCACATTTTCACAGCCATCAGATGTTTTTCTGCCTGTTTGCTCATTGTCCATGCTTCACATCCATACAAAAGCACAGGCTGTAAAACCTCAACACTTTTTCTTGTTGCAAATGACATTTTATTGGTCAGTATGTTTTCCCTCTTGCAAAAGGCTACCTTCGCCTTGGCGATTCTTGGTCTAATCTTTTCAAGGCCTTTCCCATCATATGTTATGACTGTTCCGAGATAATTGTATCGATTCACTTGTAAGAATATTCCCTTTACTTGTATATTACATTGTGGTATTTCCTTCTTGCTATTGACTATAATTTGTGTCTTCTTACAATTTAATTCTAACCCTAGTTGTTTACTGTGTGTAGCAACCGCATCTACTAAATGTTGCAGATCTTGCTCACTGTCTGCAACCAATAGTGTATCATACACATATCTAATGTTATTGATATTTTGTCCTCTAATGATGGTTCCTTTCATAACTTCTACATTTCTGACAATATTTTCAGTGTACATGGAAAAAAGATCTGGAGACATTATACATCCATGTCTCACTCCTCTCTTAATAGGCTGATATTGGCCTACGTCATTATCAATCCTTATGGCAGCTTGTTGTTTCCAATACATGTTTTTTACAAGTGTAAGGTCTTTCCCATCAATGTGTAGATCTGCAAGCATATCTATCATGTTTACATAGACATTTTATCGAAAACCTTTGTGTAGTCATTAAAGTAAAGGTGTAGGTCTTTTTTTAAAACTTCTATAGAACGTTCAATTACTGTTCTCAGCATATATACAGCATTTACTGTACCCTTGCCTTCCACATACCCATATTGTTCTTCTATTTCGAGTTGTATTTTCTTCCTAACTCTTTGCATAATAATTCTTAGCAAAATATTCGTGTTGTGGCTCATTATACTAACTGCTCAACGTTGATCACATTCCAAGGCTCCTAATTTCTTCCGGATTGCAATAAGTATTGAATTACATAATTTAGGAGGTATATCTCCAGTATAATATATTGTGTTCAGCAGTCTGGTGACCTGGTCTATTCCATATTCTTTTAAGGCATTGATCATTTCTGTTGTGATGGTGTCTGGATCCGCGGTCTTGCCAGTTTTCATATGGTTAAGAGCATTCTGAACTTTCATCTTCAAAATTGATGGTCCTTCATTATTATTTTGAATATCATACTGTTCTCTTATATCATCATAAAACTCTTTCACATAATCTTACCACACATGTGAAATCTGATCTTTTTATATTATGATTTTGCCATCTTTGGTCATTAGGCAACCTGTTGATATGTGTGCTCTTTCGTTAGTGATGTCATTAATTCTTTTGTGCATTAATTTGGTATTCCGGGTGTTGTGTTGGTTTTCAATTTCCCTGCAATGTTCCTCAAGCCATGCTTCTTTTGCCTCTTTCATAGTTTCCTAATTTTCCTGTGAATCTTCATAATTTTCATGGTTATGTTTGTTTTATTTCTTATTTCCATGAGTTTTCAGATGTCCTCCATTTCTTACGTCCCATCATCTTTATTTTTGGGATGTTTGTTTCTGCAGCTTGGTTGACTGATTTCTTTAATATTTCCCATTGGTCCCTGACGTCCTGAAATAATATTTCCATACCAGACAATGCAGCAAATCTGTTCTTTACTTCTACGTTGAATTTATCTGTTGTCTCCTCACTCTTCAGTGCCTGTAGATCAAATTTTGTGTTTCTTGGTGTAAATTTGACTTTCTTTAATTTTATATGTAGATTGCCGGGAAGGTTAACCCGGTAAACAAATGCCCCCAGAAGTCGGATGTGTTGGCCTAACGGCGCAAGAACGCAGCTCTGCTGTTAACAGGCACAACATAATCACGTCCGGGAAAAAACTCTGGATGAACGCAGCAGAAGAAGAAGATATGTAAATTGCTTAAGATTAATCTATGGTCACTGTAGCAGTCTGGTATAATTTTGCGACTTTTAAGGCATTTCGAAATCTGTTGATGAGAATGTAATCAATCTGATTTCTGATCTTATGATCAAGACTCCTCCATGTCCATAATCTCCTTGGGTGCTGTTGATACCATGTGTTTCCAATAATCAAATCTTGCTCTTTTGCCTTTTGTACAAGTCTTCAAACTCTTTCATTCTGCTCCCCTAGTCCATACTTGCTTACTATGCATCCGTCCTATTGATTTCCAACTTTAGCATTCAAGCCACCCATTATAATATTTAATTCAAAATTCTTGCATTTCTTGAAGGCTTTCTCTAAATCATTATAAAATTCATTGATGCTGTCATCACTGCTGTCTGCTGTTGATGCGTAAACTTTATGACTTTGACATCAACATTAAGGTGTTCTAATCAACTTCACCAGTAACACACTCTCAGATACAGTGCAATATAGTGCCTTCCAAATTTCCAAAGAGTGGCCTTATGAAAGGCCATTTCAGTCCATGAATTCAATATAGAGTAGTGAGCTCAGTTGCTCCATTATGCATAATGTGGCTATCTGGTTTTGTGTAAGAGCTACTTGTACTTGATTAGAAGCCTGCCTGTTCATATTTTTTTTTTTTAAATCGATGGCTTCCCAGAAATCTCTCCAGAATATTCCCTGTAATATTTAAAGTATTCAGCCCATGTTTTATTTAATATTAGCGAGAGCTCAATTTCCTGTTACAATTTATTTAATCAGTCTTCATGATTGATATGTTTCAGCAATTTTCTTTGTGGTGCTGTAAGGTCTCATATTTCCTGTCGCTATTGTTACTTCTGTCTCTCTTGCGCCCATCTTTTACCTGCTTCTCAACTTTAATAGCCCCCCCCCCCCCCCCCCCCACTGTGTAGCAGCTCTAATGTTTTGCTATTAAAACCTATTTTTTTTTCTTCTTATTTTTAAAAATACGGGTTCTGACATCCATTTTAATGTTTTCATCCTTTTTCCTCAAGGACTTTACATGATTAGTTCCAAAGACTTAATCTGCTGCCAGCATTCTTTCATAATTAACTGATCTTACTAACTGTAGCATAACCTAATAAATCATTCCTTAGTTTCTTGATTTCTGAGATATAAGAGACGTGGTATTAATTTCCATATTTATAAGATGTATCTCCCAAATTCAACTTAATTTTGCTTAGCATACGGTGAGGTGATCTGCAGCTATTCATTCAGTAGGCAGTAAAATATTCTTCCAGATGATTGTGGGTAAAAGGTCAAGTTGCATGCCTTTTACAGGATCCAGCAATCAATTAAAATATTTATTACGTTTATGATTTTGTAGGCAATTATACATTTAGTAGTTTGCCATTGCTTTCTGAATGGCTGATATACCTTTGTGAAAATCAAAGCAATATGCTCCTAACTTGTGTTCACTACACTGAAGCCAACATTGCTTAGGACAGGCAGTCAATATTTCTTTCTTGGATAGTACAATCTGATGTGTGTGGTCTTCATCATGTGCCATGCCAATAAGCTTGCCATCTCACACAACCAGTTTTATTTATCAGGTCGTTTTTAATTGGATAATACAATCTGATGTGTGTGGTCTTCATCATGTGCCATGCCAATAAGCTTACCATCTCACACAACCAGTTTTATTTATCAGGTCGTTTTTAATTGGATAATACAATCTGATGTGTGTGGTCTTCATCATGTGCCATGCCAATAAGCTTGCCATCTCACACAACCAGTTTTATTTCTCAGGTCGTTTTTAATTGGATAATACAATCTGATGTGTGTGGTCTTCATCATGTGCCATGCCAATAAGCTTGCCATCTCACACAACCAGTTTTATTTCTCAGGTCGTTTTTAATTGGATAATACAGTCTGATGTGTGTGGTCTTCATCATGTGCCATGCCAATAAGCTTGCCATCTCACACAACCAGTTTTATTTATCAGGTCGTTTTTAATTGGATAATACAATCTGATGTGTGTGGTCTTCATCATGTGCCATGCCAATAAGCTTGCCATCTCACACAACCAGTTTTATTTCTCAGGTCGTTTTTAATTGGATAATACAATCTGATGTGTGTGGTCTTCATCATGTGCCATGCCAATAAGCTTGCCATCTCACACAACCAGTTTTATTTCTCAGGTCGTTTTTAATTGGATAATACAGTCTGATGTGTGTGGTCTTCATCATGTGCCATGCCAATAAGCTTGCCATCTCACACAACCAGTTTTATTTCTCAGGTCGTTTTTAAAGCGATTATGCATTCATGTATTTGATCTCTTTGCCATCTTGTCTCTTTTCTCGTCAATTGTCTTCCATGATTAATGAAATATTTTGCTTGTAGTATGCAGTACATATTTTTTCCCTGTGTAGTGCAATCTGAGGTTTGTAGTATGCAGTAAATCCATCCATCCATAATGTGCCATTCTGATAAGCATGGGCAGTCATGCCTGGCCATCTCACTCGCAGAGTCGTGGATCAGCTCTGCGTTTCCGTCTTGACCATGCCACCTGACCAAGCCATCCAGGTATTTACTTCTCGGTCTTCCCCTTGGTCTCTTCACTTTGATTTTGTCAGTTGTTATCAAGTTCTCCAATCCATTTCTTCTCATAACATGCCCAAGAATTTTTGGCTGTCTATGTCTATTGACTCTAATCAGTTTACGATCTTAATTTGTTTCTTGAAGGACTTGTTCATTGGTTTTTCTGTCTGCCTATGATATTCTTTGCATTTTTCTCAGAAACCACATTTCCACAACCATCAGATGTTTTTCAGCTTGTCTGCTCATTGTCCATGCCTCACATCCATACAAAAGTATAGGTTCTATGTAGCACCTCAACACTCTTTTTCTCATTTCAATTGATATCTTTATTGGTCAGTATGTTTTTCATCTTGCAAAAGGCTACCTCCGCAATGGCAATTCTTGTTCTCATCTCTTCAAGGCATCTCCCATCAGATGTTATGCAATAAATATTCTTGGATAATACAATCTGATTGTGGTAGCCAGTAAACATTCTTCCCTTGGATAATGCAATCCAATTGTGGTAGACAGTAAATCTTTCCTTGGGGTAATGCAACCCGAATGCTAAGTTGGTGTTAGGCAATAAATTTTCCCTCCCATTTTTTCACGGGCTTGGGACCGTCATTGGCATGGTTAAAAATTTATTGCCTCTTTTTTTTTTTTTTAAATCAGATTTTTAGAAAGGTAAATATTGAGGCTTTAAATGGCCAAAACTTTGGGGGTAGATACAAATTTAGATCCCTGAGCACGTAGTTTGAGAACATTTCGTGCTCTTCCACCACCCCAGTAATTTACTAGTCATCTGTTGACACCTGGAATTGATAACAGCAGAAGCATTACTAGAAGCCACCATCAGCGGAATCTCCACCATGTCAACAGATGAACACAATAAACTACTGGCCAGAAGCCAGCTGCCTGGAAGGAAAAGTCTTGTGAGATTGGCATAAAACCTCCTCTACAACAATATACCGCATGTATGATGTATTTTCACATCTGATCATCTAAGTCGCAAAACCATCTGAAAAGCCGAGTCATCAAACCTCAAAACAGAAGCCGGTTTCGGACCTCAAAATGGAAGCCACTTGAACCACACCTCAAAATGGAAACTATGTCCGACAAGGCATGAATAAACTAAAATCTCACAAGACTTTTATTTTCAGGAGCTGAATTTTCCAGGTTGTTATAATTAACCTTACTTTTTTGCCAAAATGTGGGGGATTTCCAAAGAAAGTGCATCACCAAAGACAGGTGGCAATGCATTTTCTTTGCTGGACATAACAGACAAAAACATACCATAGAATGTAAAACCACACCATACACAACAGACAAATAACACTGAAAAGAGACAAAAAGGTACTGAACAATGGGAAGAACACAAGACACATGACAGAGAGAACATCTCACAAAATTTATAACCACATAAAAAGGTACTTCAAAGTTGTGGAGCAAAAGAATTTGTGCGCACACAAAGATAACAGTGTTAAGAACACACCGTAGAAAATAGAACACACACAAAGGATCAAACAGCACAAAAGGTATTCAACTATATATGGGCACACACACAAGCAGTGGTTTTGAAATACATATCACAAAGGTATCAATAAATACACCCATGGTACTACAACAACAAAAAAGCTTAGTAATTAACAAAAAGGACATTGAATTGTACAGGAAAACTCACATGTATCTGTATCAAACAGAACAAGAACATTAAACAGAACTGTGTAGCATAAAAACAAACAAAGAACATACATGTTAACAGCAGAAGAACACAAAGGTACCAAACACACATGTTGAACACAAAGGTATCTGAACAGCATATGCATATAGCATGAGAACACGCACCCAAAAGTAAATAAAGATTTCAACGGAAGTAATTATGGTTAAAGAAAACTGGGCAGAACAAACAAAAACAAAAACTAAACCAAGAAGGCATTATTACATTGTTACAAGTAACCCATCATGTCCTTTTTTTTGGACCCTCTTGGCCCCAGTCCTATCATCTTCAGACTTTTGGAGGATTACGGCAGTTACAAAGTCACAGCTGCACATCAAACTAGTCTAAGCTATCGGTTGAATTTTCTATTTAACACCAGCATCCAGGGACACACATTCACAAGAAGACTATCCACGAAAGCAAACATTACAGCACAACCGTAACATACAGAATCTTGATATAAACTGGGTAGATTTTCTGCATCAATCATTTAGGCTTGTGAAACAGGGTGATTAGAAAGCTTCTTCGACTGATTAACAGAAGAGTTCTATGCGGATAATTTAGTCTACACCCATAATGTAGTTAAGAGAGTTAATCTGCAATCAGTGGTGGAAGAGTTCAATTGTGCATTCTATCAGTCAATGATTATAAGGTTACAGAATATTTTGGACATGTGTCACATCATATCTGTTGAAAAGATCACATATAGCTTGTATCAGAAGTACTATATATCCTTAAAGATCTGCTACATAAGTGTAAAACCATTGCTAAAAGTATCAAACACCACCACAACTATCTACAAAATTCCAACAATCACTCATGTTTAGTATTATTTTGGCCTTTACATTAGGAACTGATTTATGTTTCAGATTGGGTTGTCATGGTTAACAAAGCAGATGCAAACCAATACATATGAATACTGTACAAGTATATGCACCAACAACAAACAGCAGTGAAAAAAAATACCCATGATTTTATGATGAAAAATAGAAATGGCAATCTCTGTAATCAAAACAAAGTGAAAGTAATACTTGGAGATTTCAATGCAAAGATAGGAAAGCAGAGAATGGAAGATGTGGTTTGTGACTGATTTAGGAATAGGGAAACAACACCCCAAAAATGTTAGAATGGACAAAAATAGAAGATTAGAAACATCTGGTGTAAACAACGCAGGTGACTAGTGACCATGAGACATACCTCGTAAACCATATCATCAATGATCTTACTCAGAATTATAAGAACATGAAGGAGAAAGATGCAAATTAGTATAAATAAAGACTACAATTTGTGGATGGAAAAGGATCAAATAATGCAAGATACACATTCTAAACACTAACAGATCAATTGAGACAAGAAGGATCTATACGTATGTATCAAAGTGTTAGAGGATATTATGGGAAAGATTTCTGAATGATTTAAAATATTTACTGGGCACAAGTAGCAGCAATTAAAATGAGGGGAAAATTAACAAAAAGCAGAGAGTAAGAAGGATATTGTGTTGTGTCACTGAATCTCTCCTCTCTCTGCAAAAATATAGCAAGAGTAGTCAAAGACCGGGAATATGAGTTGGAGGTTATAATATAAACAATCGTGTGTTGCAGATGATACAAACAGCTGGGAATGCAAAAGATCTGGAACAACTGTCCACACAAAAACAAAAAAAAACGTACTTGAATATCAAGAACATAGAAACAATTGTTATATCAATGAACACAAAAATGTGATATTATAAAAGAAGGAAAAATGACCACGTAAATAAATTTAAATGTTTTGTGGCAATCATAACCTGTTGGACGATGCATTGAGAGAGCTTAAGAAGAGCAGAGTAGGCCAAGTGAAAGTTGCATTTCAGAAGATGAAAATATTAATAAATCACTTTCATTCAAAGTCAGAAAAAAAAAGGAAAATGTTAATCAAATGTGTTCTGGTCTATGGCAGTGAATCTTGGGATGTGAACAAACATAATTAGGAAGAACGTGGAGGCAATGGAGATGTGTTTGAGATGAGACCTTGAACAGCTAGAGTAACTAATGGTTGTATGGAAGTGGCTAATGTATGGAAGTGGCTATATGTGATGGAATGTATCCAGAACATCAAGGGCTAAGATCTGTTTGTAAAATTCCTACGCCGTTTGGCAAAACATCATGATGATGAAATCTGTGCGAGAGTAAGATGATGCCAAAATCTTTTATTTAGTTACAACTTACACACATCAATGAACTTTTTGGAGAAAATATAAATATATGAACTTGGATAATTCTTATAAAATATAATCAATGAGCAGTTTAGAAGAAAGCTTTAACTTTCATGAATATGAAATATATAACTGTACTATAAAATATAACTAAAGTAGAATACCAGCTAACAATAAAGTAGATGAGCACAACCGTTAGTGGAAAAATTGTGTATGTGTAACAATTTATAAACAAGTTGTTTTCATTTATCAACAGTAAGTAATACAACTTAGGGCATACATCTACAAAGCCAGTGTAAAAGCCTTGTGTATTGTGTAATTTAATATAGCTTGTACTGAAATCATGCAAGGAAACATGGAATAAAGTTAAATTTACATGTGCAAACAGACTACAGATTTGAAGGCATTTGAACATAAACTGCAATTGCCAATTTCCAGAACTGGAGCATCAAATTACAATCAAAGAAATTGAATCAGAACAAATACACTAAAGTGGACATGTGCATAGCTAGGAAAGAACAGTGAATTTTAAAGAATCCAAGGATGGCTTAATAGGACATATGTAATATGGTAAAGGTAACTATACAGAAATTACCAGCTGATGTTGACCAGAAAGTTACTAAGTTTTCGATTTATTCTAGCAAGGAGAAAGCAGTTCGTCGTCGTCGTCTTCGTTCATCCGGAGTTTTTTTTCGGATGTGATTGCGTTGTGCCTGTTTACAGCAGAGCTGCGTTCTTGCGCCGTTAGGCCGACACATCTGACTTCTGCGGGCATTTGTTGACCGGGTTAACCTTCCCGGGGGTTTCTTAGGACGTTTGACTCTCACTGTTGTGGTGTTATCCCCCATCCCAGCTGGTCCATATAGAACAGCCAAAGATCCTGGTCAGCCCTCAAGGGAAGGCAGGGGCAGACCATGGGCATTCCCCGCCATCCAAGGAGGCTTCCATACTTGCAGAGCCGATACATAGCGCTCTGGTACTGGGCTCACCCAAGGAATCGTCACGTCCTGCACATGGCTGCTTAGCCTCACTTCCGTATATTGGGCCTTCCGTTCACCATAGGCTGTTCTTCCGGAAACCAGAAGTATGCAGTCTGCAGATGACATCCACACAGTGAGCTTTCGATTCAGACTTTCCATGTAATGGATTTGCTAGCCAAGCAATATTCCATTTCGTGCCACTAGGACACTTTTTCCACCCTTTATGAAGCCCACACAGTGAGCTTTTGGTTCGGACTTTCCACGTAATGGATTTGCTATCCAAGCAATATTCCATTTCGTGCCACTAGGACACTTTTCCACCTTTTTATGAAGCCCACACAATGGGCTTTTGATTTGGACTTTCCACGTAATGGATTTGCTATCCAAGCAATATTCCATTTCATGCCTCTGGGTCTTCATGCACCTTTAAATGTCAACCTGTATATAGTTAAAGTAATCTGCGGTCAACTTTAGCTTGTTGATATCTCCATAGAGCTTGTCCTCAAATGAAGCAGGTGTGGGCCAAAATATCTTTCTCTGTTCTGCATACGTTGGGCAATCCTGCAGCAAATGTTTTGCTGTCATTTTTCCAGTTCTACAATTACATTCATCGGTATCTCCTATCTTTAGTTTATTGAACAAGTGGTATTTCAGCCTGTTGTGTCCTGTGCGGAGTCTGAAGATTGCTACTTGTTCTCTTCTGTCGAGTTTGTAATATGCATCATCCTTCTGATGGCCTGGATGCTCTGATTCCCATTTGGTTCTATAAGTGCTTTTTATCAACCTCTTTGCCTCATTATAGGTTATGTAAAGCAGTTCTATAACTATATAAGACATATCAACAAAACTCCCATAATTCCTATAAACTTAACATGTTAGGAAACAGAAAAGTGAACTAAATATGTATAAGTATGTTTAAGAATTGGTCATTAAAAAAGTGTTATGGTTTGAGGCGTCAATACTGCTGTAGTGTCAATAGTGGTGTAGTGCACGACTAATTATGTTAAATATACTTCTGGCAGTGTGACCAGAATGAATGTGTCTCCCGGCGATGTGACCAGAATGCAATCTCCCGGCGGTGTGACCAGAATGTTAAAACATCATCTCCCAGTGATGCGATCAGAATGTGTTAAATCCTACCAGTGGTGCGACCAGAATGTGTTAAAACCTACCGGCGGTGCGATCAGTGTAATCTCCCGGCTGTGTGACCAGATTGTGTTAAAACCTCCCAGCGGTGTGACCAGATTGTGTTAAAACCTCCCAGCGGTGCGACCAGATTGTGTTAAAACCTCCCAGCGGTGCGACTAGTGAAATCTCCCGGCGGTGTGACCAGAATATGTTAAA
This sequence comes from Cepaea hortensis, assembly GCA_963921405.1. Taxonomy (NCBI): domain Eukaryota; kingdom Metazoa; phylum Mollusca; class Gastropoda; order Stylommatophora; family Helicidae; genus Cepaea; species Cepaea hortensis. The sequence goes on along the minus strand of OY992883.1, from coordinate 95,954,446 downwards.
ACCTCCCGGTGGTGCAACCAGTGTAATCTCCAACGATGCGATCAGAATGTGTTAAATCCTACCGGCGGTGCGATCAGAATGTGTTAAATCCTACTGACGGTGCGACCAGTGTAATGTGTTAAATCCTACCGGCAGTGCGACCAGTGTAATCTCCCGGCTGTGCGACCAGATTGTGTTAAAACCTCCCAGCGGTGTGACCAGATTGTGTTAAAACCTCCCAGCGGTGCGACCAGATTGTGTTAAAACCTCCCAGCGGTGCGACTAGTGAAATCTCCCGGCGGTGTGACCAGAATATGTTAAAACCTCCCAGTGGTGCAACCAGTGTAATCTCCCAACGATGCGATCAGAATGTGTTAAATCTTACCGGCGGTGCGATCAGAATGTGTTAAATCCTACTGGCGGTGCGACCAGTGTAATGTGTTAAATCCTACCGGCAGTGCGACCAGTGTAATCAGAATATGTTAAAACCTCCCGGTGGTGCAACCAGTGTAATCTCCAACGATGCGATCAGAATGTGTTAAATCCTACCGGCGGTGTGATCAGAATGTGTTAAATCCTACAGACGGTGCGACCAGTGTAATGTGTTAAATCCTACCGGCAGTGCGACCAGTGTAATCTCCCGGCTGTGTGACCAGATTGTGTTAAAACCTCCCAGCGGTGCGACCAGATTGTGTTAAAACCTCCCAGCGGTGCGACTAGTGTAATCTCCTGGCGGTGTGACCAGAATATGTTAAAACCTCCCGGTGGTGCAACCAGTGTAATCTCCCAACAATGCGATCAGAATGTGTTAAATCCTACTGACGGTGCGACCAGTGTAATGTGTTAAATCCTACCGGCAGTGCGACCAGTGTAATCTCCCGGCAGTGTGACCAGAATATGTTAAAACCTCCCGGTGGTGCGACCAGTGTAATCTCCCAGTGATGCGATCAGAATGTGTTAAATCCTACCGGCAGTGTGATCAGAATGTGTTAAATCCTACTGGCAGTGCGACCAGAATGTAATCTCTCGCTGGTGTGACCAGATTGTGTTTAAAACCTCCCAGCGGTGCGACTAGTGTAATCTCCCGGCGGTGTGACCAGAATATGTTAAAACCTCCCGGTGGTGCAACCAGTGTAATCTCCCAACGATACGATCAGAATGTGTTAAATCCTACCAGCGGTGCGATCAGAATGTGTTAAATCCTACCGGCGGTGCGACCAGTGTAATCTCCCGGCGGTGTGACCAGAATGTGTTAAATCTTAATGGCAGTGCGACCAGAATGTGTTAAATCCTACCGGCGGTGCAACCAGAATGTAATCTCCAGCGGTGTGACCAGATTGTGTTAAAACCTCCCAGCGGTGCGACCAGAATGTAATCTCCCACCGGTGTGACCAGATTGTGTTAAAACCTCCCAGCGGTGCGACCAGTGTAATCTCCCGGTGTTGTGACCAGAATATGTTAACACCTCCCAGCGGTGCGACCAGTGTAATCTCCCAGCGATGCGATCAGAATGTGTTAAATCCTACCGGCGGTGTGATCAGAATGTGTTAAATCCTACCGGCAATGCGACCAGAATGTAATCTCCTGCTGGTGTGACCAGAATATGTTAAAACCTTCCAGCGGTGCGACCAGTGTAATCTCCCGGCGGTGTGACCAGATTATGTTAAAACCTCCCGGTGGTGCGACCAGAATGTGTTAAATCCTACCGGCGTTGTGACCAGTGTAATCTCCCGGCAGTGTGACCAGAATATGTTAAAAACTCCCGGTGGTGTGACCAGTGTAATCTCCTGTCGGTGCGACCAGTGTAATCTCCCGGCGGTGTGACCAGAATGTGTTAAATCCTACCGGCGGTGCGACCAGAATGTGTTAAATCCTACCGGCTGTGCGACCAGAATGTGTTAAATCCTACCGGCGGTGCGACCAGTGTAATCTCCCGGCGGTGTGACCAGAATGTGTTAAATCCTACCGGCGGTGCGACCAGAATGTGTTAAATCCTACCGGCGGTGCGACCAGAATATGTTAAATGCTACCGGCGGTGAGACCAGTGTAATCTCCTGGCGGTGCGACTAGAATATGTTAAAACCTCCCGGTGGTGCAACCAGTGTAATCTCACAACGATATGATCAGAATGTGTTAAATCCTTCCGGCGGTGCGACCAGAATGTGTTAAATCCTACCGGCGGTGCGACCAGAATATGTTAAATCCTACCGGCGGTGAGACCAGTGTAATCTCCAGGCGGTGCGACCAGAATATGTTAAAACCTCCCGGTGGTGCAACCAGTGTAGTGGCTTAAATTCTGCCTGCGGTGTGACCAGAATGTGTTAAATCCTAATGGCGGTGTGACCAGAATGTGTTAAATCCTACAGGCGGTGCGACCAGAATGTAATCTCCAGCGGTGTGACCAGATTGTGTTAAAACCTCCCAGCGGTGCGACTAGTGTTATCTCCCGGCGGTGTGACCAGAATATGTTAAAAACTCCCAGTGGTGCAACCAGTGTAATCTCCCAACGATGCGATCAGAATGTGTTATGTGTTAAAATCCTACTGGCGGTGCGACCAGTGTAATGTGTTAAATCCTACCGGCAGTGTGACCAGTGTAATCTCCCGACGGTGTGACCAGAATATGTTAAAACCTCCCGGTGGTGCGACCAGTGTAATCTCCCAGTGGTGTGACCAGAATATGTTAAATCCTACCGGCAGTGCAACCAGAATGTGTTAAATCCTACCGGCGGTGTGATCAGAATGTGTTTAATCCTACCGGCAGTGCGACCAGAATGTAATCGCCCGCTGGTGTGATCAGATTGTGTTAAAACCTCCCAGCGGTGCGACTAGTGTAATCTCCCGGCGGTGTGACCAGAATATGTTAAAACCTCCCGGTGGTGCAACCAGTGTAATCTCCCGCCGATGTGACCAGATTGTGTTAAAACCTCCCAGCAGTGCGACCAGTGTAATCTCCTGGCCGTGTGACCAGAATATGTTAAAACCTCTCCCGGCGGTGTGACCAGTGTAGTGTTTTAAATCCTGCCTGCGGTGTGACCAGAATGTGTTAAATCCTACCGGCGTTGTGACCAGTGTAATCTCCCGGCAGTGTGACCAGAATATGTTAAAAACTCCCGGTGGTGTGACCAGTGTAATCTCCCGTCGGTGCGACCAGTGTAATCTCCCGGCGGTGTGACCAGAATGTGTTAAATCCTACCGGCGGTGCGACCAGATTGTGTTAAAACCTCCCAGCGGTGCGACTAGTGTAATCTCCTGGCGGTGTGACCAGAATATGTTAAAACCTCCCGGTGGTGCAACCAGTGTAATCTCCCAACAATGCGATCAGAATGTGTTAAATCCTACTGACGGTGCGACCAGTGTAATGTGTTAAATCCTACCGGCAGTGCGACCAGTGTAATCTCCCGGCAGTGTGACCAGAATATGTTAAAACCTCCCGGTGGTGCGACCAGTGTAATCTCCCAGTGATGCGATCAGAATGTGTTAAATCCTACCGGCAGTGTGATCAGAATGTGTTAAATCCTACTGGCAGTGCGACCAGAATGTAATCTCTCGCTGGTGTGACCAGATTGTGTTTAAAACCTCCCAGCGGTGCGACTAGTGTAATCTCCCGGCGGTGTGACCAGAATATGTTAAAACCTCCCGGTGGTGCAACCAGTGTAATCTCCCAACGATGCGATCAGAATGTGTTAAATCCTACCAGCGGTGCGATCAGAATGTGTTAAATCCTACCGGCGGTGCGACCAGTGTAATCTCCCGGCGGTGTGACCAGAATGTGTTAAATCTTAATGGCAGTGCGACCAGAATGTGTTAAATCCTACCGGCGGTGCAACCAGAATGTAATCTCCAGCGGTGTGACCAGATTGTGTTAAAACCTCCCAGCGGTGCGACCAGAATGTAATCTCCCACCGGTGTGACCAGATTGTGTTAAAACCTCCCAGCGGTGCGACCAGTGTAATCTCCCGGTGTTGTGACCAGAATATGTTAACACCTCCCAGCGGTGCGACCAGTGTAATCTCCCAGCGATGCGATCAGAATGTGTTAAATCCTACCGGCGGTGTGATCAGAATGTGTTAAATCCTACCGGCAATGCGACCAGAATGTAATCTCCTGCTGGTGTGACCAGAATATGTTAAAACCTTCCAGCGGTGCGACCAGTGTAATCTCCCGGCGGTGTGACCAGATTATGTTAAAACCTCCCGGTGGTGCGACCAGAATGTGTTAAATCCTACCGGCGTTGTGACCAGTGTAATCTCCCGGCAGTGTGACCAGAATATGTTAAAAACTCCCGGTGGTGTGACCAGTGTAATCTCCTGTCGGTGCGACCAGTGTAATCTCCCGGCGGTGTGACCAGAATGTGTTAAATCCTACCGGCGGTGCGACCAGAATGTGTTAAATCCTACCGGCTGTGCGACCAGAATGTGTTAAATCCTACCGGCGGTGCGACCAGTGTAATCTCCCGGCGGTGTGACCAGAATGTGTTAAATCCTACCGGCGGTGCGACCAGAATGTGTTAAATCCTACCGGCGGTGCGACCAGAATATGTTAAATGCTACCGGCGGTGAGACCAGTGTAATCTCCTGGCGGTGCGACTAGAATATGTTAAAACCTCCCGGTGGTGCAACCAGTGTAATCTCACAACGATATGATCAGAATGTGTTAAATCCTTCCGGCGGTGCGACCAGAATGTGTTAAATCCTACCGGCGGTGCGACCAGAATATGTTAAATCCTACCGGCGGTGAGACCAGTGTAATCTCCAGGCGGTGCGACCAGAATATGTTAAAACCTCCCGGTGGTGCAACCAGTGTAGTGGCTTAAATTCTGCCTGCGGTGTGACCAGAATGTGTTAAATCCTAATGGCGGTGCGACCAGAATGTGTTAAATCCTACAGGCGGTGCGACCAGAATGTAATCTCCAGCGGTGTGACCAGATTGTGTTAAAACCTCCCAGCGGTGCGACTAGTGTTATCTCCCGGCGGTGTGACCAGAATATGTTAAAAACTCCCAGTGGTGCAACCAGTGTAATCTCCCAACGATGCGATCAGAATGTGTTATGTGTTAAAATCCTACTAGCGGTGCGACCAGTGTAATGTGTTAAATCCTACCGGCAGTGTGACCAGTGTAATCTCCCGACGGTGTGACCAGAATATGTTAAATCCTACCGGCGGTGAGACCAGTGTAATCTCCAGGCGGTGCGACCAGAATATGTTAAAACCTCCCGGTGGTGCAACCAGTGTAGTGGCTTAAATTCTGCCTGCGGTGTGACCAGAATGTGTTAAATCCTAATGGCGGTGCGACCAGAATGTGTTAAATCCTACAGGCGGTGCGACCAGAATGTAATCTCCAGCGGTGTGACCAGATTGTGTTAAAACCTCCCAGCGGTGCGACTAGTGTTATCTCCCGGCGGTGTGACCAGAATATGTTAAAAACTCCCAGTGGTGCAACCAGTGTAATCTCCCAACGATGCGATCAGAATGTGTTATGTGTTAAAATCCTACTAGCGGTGCGACCAGTGTAATGTGTTAAATCCTACCGGCAGTGTGACCAGTGTAATCTCCCGACGGTGTGACCAGAATATGTTAAAACCTCCCGGTGGTGCGACCAGTGTAATCTCCCAGTGGTGTGACCAGAATATGTTAAATCCTACCGGCAGTGCAACCAGAATGTGTTAAATCCTACCGGCGGTGTGATCAGAATGTGTTTAATCCTACCGGCAGTGCGACCAGAATGTAATCGCCCGCTGGTGTGATCAGATTGTGTTAAAACCTCCCAGCGGTGCGACTAGTGTAATCTCCCGGCGGTGTGACCAGAATATGTTAAAACCTCCCGGTGGTGCAACCAGTGTAATCTCCCGCCGAGGTGACCAGATTGTGTTAAAACCTCCCAGCAGTGCGACCAGTGTAATCTCCTGGCCGTGTGACCAGAATATGTTAAAACCTCTCCCGGCGGTGTGACCAGTGTAGTGTTTTAAATCCTGCCTGCGGTGTGACCAGAATGTGTTAAATCCTACCGGCGTTGTGACCAGTGTAATCTCCCGGCAGTGTGACCAGAATATGTTAAAAACTCCCGGTGGTGTGACCAGTGTAATCTCCCGTCGGTGCGACCAGTGTAATCTCCCGGCGGTGTGACCAGAATGTGTTAAATCCTACCGGCGGTGCGACCAGAATGTGTTAAATCCTACCGGCGGTGAGACCAGTGTAATCTCCTGGCGGTGCGACCAGAATATGTTAAAACCTCCCGGTGGTGCAACCAGTGTAATCTCCCAACGATACGATCAGAATGTGTTAAATCCTACCGGCGGTGTGATCAGAATGTGTTAAATCCTACCGGCGGTGCGACCAGAATGTGTTAAATCCTACCGGCGGTGCGACCAGTGTAATCTCCCGGCGGTGTGACCAGATTGTGTTAACACCTCCCAGCGGTGCGACCAGAATGTAATCTCCCACCGGTGTGACCAGAATATGTTAAAACCTCCCAGTGGTGCGACTAGTGTAATCTCCCGGCGGTGTGACCAGAATATGTTAAAACCTCCCGGTGGTGCAACCAGTGTAATCTCCCAACGATACGACCAGAATGTGTTAAATCCTACCGGCGGTGTGATCAGAATGTGTTAAATCCTATTGGCGGGGCGACCAGTGTAATCTCCCGGCGCTGTGACCAGAATATGTTAAAACCTCCCGGTGGTGCGACCAGTGTAATCTCCCAGCGATGCGATCAGAATGTGTTAAATCCTACTGGCAGTGTGACCAGTGTAATCTCCTGGCCGTGTGACCAGAACATGTTAAAACCTCTCCTGGCGGTGTGATCAGAATATGTTAACATCTCCCGATGGTGCGACCAGTGTAGTGGCTTAAATTCTGCCTGCGGTGTGACCAGAATGTGTTAAATCCTAATGGCGGTGCGACCAGAATGTGTTAAATCCTACAGGCGGTGCGACCAGAATGTAATCTCCAGCGGTGTGACCAGATTGTGTTAAAACCTCCCAGCGGTGCGACTAGTGTTATCTCCCGGCGGTGTGACCAGAATATGTTAAAAACTCCCAGTGGTGCAACCAGTGTAATCTCCCAACGATGCGATCAGAATGTGTTATGTGTTAAAATCCTACTGGCGGTGCGACCAGTGTAATGTGTTAAATCCTACCGGCAGTGTGACCAGTGTAATCTCCCGACGGTGTGACCAGAATATGTTAAAACCTCCCGGTGGTGCGACCAGTGTAATCTCCCAGCGGTGTGACCAGAATATGTTAAATCCAACCGGCAGTGCAACCAGAATGTGTTAAATCCTACCGGCGGTGTGATCAGAATGTGTTAAATCCTACCGGCAGTGCGACCAGAATGTAATCGCCTGCTGGTGTGATCAGATTGTGTTAAAACCTCCCAGCGGTGCGACTAGTGTAATCTCCCGGCGGTGTGACCAGAATATGTTAAAACCTCCCGGTGGTGCAACCAGTGTAATCTCCCAACGATGCGATCAAAATGTGTTAAATCCTACCAGCGGTGCGATCAGAATGTGTTAAATCCTACCGGCAGTGCGACCAGTGTAATCTCCCGGCAGTGTGACCAGAATGTGTTAAATCCTAATGGCGGTGCGACCAGAATGTGTTAAATCCTACCGGCGGTGCGACCAGAATGTAATCTCCAGCGGTGTGACCAGATTGTGTTAACACCTCCCAGCGGTGCGACCAGAATGTAATCTCCCACCGGTGTGACCAGATTGTGTTAAAACCTCCCAGTGGTGCGACTAGTGTAATCTCCCGGCGGTGTGACCAGAATATGTTAAAACCTCCCGGTGGTGCAACCAGTGTAATCTCCCAACGATGCGATCAGAATGTGTTAAATCCTACCGGAGGTGCGATCAGAATGTGTTAAATCCTACTGGCGGTGCGACCAGTGTAATCTCCCGGTGGTGTGACCAGAATATGTTAAAACCTCCCGGTGGTCCGACCAGTGTAATCTCCCAGCGATGTGATCAGAATGTGTTAAATCCTACCAGCAGGACATGGAGAAAGCACATCAACAAAGCAGTAGCAAAAGCCAGAAGGAAAATAGCCATCCTGAGAAAGCTAAGTGGAACCACATGGGGAGCCAGTACGAAAATACTTAGCAAAGTTTACCAACAGAGCATACGACCACACCTGGAATATGGGTCAACTGCGTGGTGTTCAGCATCAAATACCACACTACAAGAGCTGGACAAGGTGCAAAATCAAGCACTTAGAGTCACCACAGGAGGGATGAGATCAACCCCTATAGTGGAAATGGAGAAGATGGGGAGGACACAGGCACTGAGTGAGCGCAGAGATACGAAAACGCTAATACAAGCAGAAAAGTTCCTCAGCTTGCCAGGCCACCCTATGAAGAACAGATTTGAAAACCTAGCTATGGGGCGGTTGAAAAGAAGTAGTTTTATCCACCAGGCCAAACGACTCTGCAGAGAAACCACTGATCTGCCCACAGTTGGTATCCCCCTAACAACTATTCCAGAGCGAACTCCATGGAAAGATGAGCATAGACTATCGTTACAAATCCAGACAAAAGTGAGAGGAATATTTGACAAGGAAGAACAGAACAGTGTGCAGCGCAGAACAGCCACTCTCAGCTTCCTTGATGAAGAATACCCACAGGACCTCTGGATCCGAGTCTACACAGATGGGTCAGCACAAAATGCTGTTCGAAATGGAGGAGCGGGAGTGTACATAGAATACCCAAATAATACTAGGGACACAGCCAGAGTACCGACAGGAAAGTACTGCCATAACTATGATGCCGAAATTGAGGCAATCAAGATAGCAACAGAGAAATTACTAAATAACAGCAATGGTACACAACCTGTGGTGCTACTAACAGATGCAAAATCAGTACTCGAGGCGCTCCTCTCTGGGAAATTGCCAGTACTAAGGACACTACTTTCTGAACTTAGCAGTCAGCATAAAGTCACCATACAGTGGATACCATCCCACTGTGGAGTACCCGGAAACGACAGAGCTGATCAATTGGCTAAGGAAGGAGCCAAAGAGGAACAGCCTGATGTGCCCGTTACATACCACCAAAAGAAAAGAATGATCAAATCAGTCAGAAAGCCACCAAAACCTGCTCAAGATGACTACCACATTATGGACAGACCAGAACAAGTCATTATTCTGCGCCTCAGAACAGGACACAATAGATTATGCAACCACATGTATACAAAATTCAAGATAGGTGAAACAGCCATGTGCACATGTGGATTGGCGTCGCAGACAGCAGAGCACATACTCCAAGACTGCCCAAAATATAACATATCTAGGCAAACCTTCTGGCCTAGAGATAAACTCTATGGACCACTGTGTGAACTGAAAAAAACAGTTCAATTCATGCAAGAGACGACATTGCAGATATAGACATATTTCAAGCGAACAAAAGAAGAAGAAGAAATTCTACCAGCAGTGCGACCAGTGTAATCTCCCGGCGGTGTGACCAGAATATGTTAAAACCTCTCGGTGGTGCGACCAGTGTAATCTCCCGCCGATGTGACCAGATTGTGTTAAGACCTCCCAGCAGTGCGACCAGTGTAATCTCCTGGCCGTGTGACCAGAATATGTTAAAACCTCTCCCGGCAGTGTGACCAGAATGTGTTAAATCCTACCGGCGGTGTGACCAGAATGTAATCTCCAGCGGTGTGACCAGATTGTGTTAAAACCTCCCAGTGGTGCGACCAGTGTAATCTCCCGGTGGTGTGACCAGAATATGTTAAAACCTTCCAGCGGTGCGATCAGTGTAATCTCCCGGCGGTGTGACCAGATTATGTTAAAACCTCCCGGTGGTGCAACCAGAATGTGTTAAATCCTACCGGCATTGTGACCAGTGTAATCTCCCGGCAGTGTGACCAGAATATGTTAAAAACTCCCGGTGGTGTGACCAGTGTAATCTCCCGTCGGTGTGACCAGGTTGTGTTAAAACCTCCCGGCGGTGCAACCAGGGTAATCTCCTGGCGGTGCGACCAGAATGTGTTAAATCCTACCGGCGGTGCGACCAGAATATGTTAAATCCTACCGGCGGTGAGACCAGTCTAATCTCCTGGCGGTGCGACCAGAATATGTTAAAACCTCCCGGTGGTGCGACCAGAATGTGTTAAATCCTACCGGCGGTGCGGCCAGTGTAATCTCCCAGGTTGTGTTAAATTAAACCTCCCGGCGGTGCGACCAGTGTAATCTCCTGGCGGTGTGACCAGATTGTGTTAAAGCCTCCCAGCGGTGCGACCAGTGTAATCTCCCGGCGGTGTGACCAGAATGTCTTAAATCCTACCGGCGGTGCGACCAGAATGTGTTAAATCCTACTGGCGGTGCGACCAGAATGTGTTAAATCCTACTGGCGGTGCGACCAGAATGTGTTAAATCCTACCGGTGGTGTGACCAGAATGTAATCTCCCGCCGGTGTGACCAGATTGTGTTAAAACCTCCCAGCGGTGCGACCAGTGTAATCTCCCGGTGGTGTGACCAGAATATGTTAAAACCTCCCAGCGGTGCGAAAAGTGTATAATCTCCCGGCGGTGTGACCAGAATATGTTAAAACCTCACGGTGGTGCGACCAGTGAAATGTGTTAAATCCTACCTGCAGTGTGAACAGAATGTGTTAAATCCTACTGGCGGTGCGACCAGAATGTGTTAAATCCTACCGGCGGTGCAACTAGAATGTAATCTCCCGGTGGTGTGACCAGATTGTGTTAAAACCTCTTGGTGGTGCGACCAGAATGTAATCTCCTGGCGGTGTGACCAGAATGTGTTAAAACCTCCCCGCGGCGTGACCAGAATGTGTTAAATCCTACCGGCGGTGCGACCAGAATGAAATCTCCCGGCGGTGTGACCAGATTGTGTTAAAACCTCCCGGCGGCGTGACCAGATTGTGTTAAAACCTCCCAGCGGAGTGACCAGATTATGTTAAATACTCCCAGCGGTGGACCAGATTATGTTAAATACTCATGGTGGTGTGACCAAATACTCCTAGCAGTGTGACCAGCCTGGTAAATACTTCCAGCTGTGTGACCAGAATATACTAAATACTCCCGCTAAATGCTCTCCTGGTTTGAATGAACAGAGGCCCAACTAAATCTGTTAGCATACAACATGAATTAATAAATAAAAAACTTACAAGTCTGATTTAAAAACAAGAAACAAATTATAACAAATGTATACGAAATAATGCAGGTACAAAGGCCTAACAGTGGTCAACTTATATGTTAACAATCCAGCTAAATAGACGCCGAAGATTGGATGCTTAATCAGGAATTTACACGGCAGCTAATTTCTATGTGCTTAATCGGGAATTTACACGGCAGCTAATTTCTATGTGCTTAATCGGGAATTTACACGGCAGCTAATTTCTATGTAAAAATGTAAACAATAGAATATCAGTAGTAAACATGCAAGTCCAGCAAGTCATAAATCCATAAACTAGCAATTCAGATCAATAGATATGTGTGATAACTCAACAGAAGAAACAATATTTTCAACAGCTGCAGAAAATTACACGGGGAAGGTTGTTGAAGTTTGGGGTTTATGTTGCAGTAATCAAAAACGTCTTGCAGAAGGTGGTAGAATGTGCAGAATGAACTGATCAAAGTTGTACATAAGCCGTGTTGATTGTAATGGCAAGCAGTGTAGCAGATAACAGAAATGACAGAAACAATTAAATTCTTGTAAATAAAGCATTCTGAGTTAAGATGCAGAAACAACAGTTCATACATGTGAAAGAAAATTTGAACAAAGAACTACATTAACAAGACAAAAGAACCACTGTACAATAAATGAGCCAACTTACAGATGGAAACTTGACCAGTAGTTTCATAGCATTTCCTATTATTTATATCTGTCAAACAAATAGTCCTATAACTATGGTTGTAAATATAAACAATAGTAGAATATCAGTGGTAAAAATAAGCACAGCAAATCGCAAATCAGATTTAAAAAAGTCGGGGAGCATTTGTGAAAACTTAAAAAACATTTGCAAATATTGCAAAGGTGAAACGGTTATTTTAATTCAACACTACAGTAAATTGCAAGGACGTTATTATAAAGGCATTGGATTATTGAAGTTGTGGAATATTGCCGAAGTAATCAAGGTGCCACGCATGAGGTAGAATATGTGGAACAATCTGATCAAAGCTGTAAATAAGCTGTGTGAAAGTAATGGCAAATAGTGTAGCAGATAGAAATTATGGAAACCAAAAATACTTAAATAACGTACTGGGGCGGACTGTTTCCCCAGGTTGACCCAGCTAAATGGGTTTCAGTAAATGTTTTGGGAAGTAAAAGTAGCTGGGTGTGGTACTGACCCATATCACCCACCAAGTGCTGATTGGTCTATACAAATATGATCTACCACCATATGCCCAATGCACCTGAAGGGTCCTTGGAAGATAAAGCATTACGTATTTGTTAAGACAACTATGTTGGCATCTTGAACTAAACAGTGATGCAGAAGCAAACAAAAAGGTCATAAATTTAAAATAAAACATTTACAAGAACTACATTAACAAGGAGACAAAAGGAAAGTATAAAAGTTTTAAGTTTTTCTACGAGCTGTGATAACACAGACATAAGAAACATTGTGATCAACGTGTATAAATTACTAAAACCCTGGCCAGTAGTTTCATGGCATTTTAGAATACCTCTCCAAACAAATATTAAAACTATTGTTGTAATAAGGAAAAGGAGCTTAGATGTTAAGGCGACAAACAAGCTATGCATTCCTCAGACCTCAAGCTGCACATTCTCCTGGTTGACACTAAGGTTAAGGTTACAAAATACTATTACAAAATATGTAAAGTGTAGCACATTGATTCATATTTGCAACATGACAATATAAAACCAATAAAAGTATGATTAGACAGAATAAAGTAAAATTAGACAGAATACTAGTTTACAAGTCTTCAAGAGGACATAAAATAAATTTGCGAGCTGCTTTTGTAAAATATAATTTAGAGGTAATTTATTTTCACTGACACAGCAAAAGGACGATGAGCAAGTCTACAATTGAAACAATTAATTACAATGACAAAAAAAGTAAAGTAGTAAATGTATTACGTGAAGAATATGACAGAGCAATGCAGTTAACACTAAGCTGGAAAGTTTTATGTAAATCACTGGTAGCAGTCTTGATTAGTACTTAGAACGTCAGTGACAGGGAGATTTGATTAAAATGACAAGCAGTTAGATAAGAGGTTATGAAAGTCAATGATAGGAAGACCCAATTAAAATGGCCAAACAGTTAAGTAAATATGGTAAGAAAGTCAGTGGTAGGCCGATATGACACCGAATAAGGTTCTTAAACCAAATTAAGCACCATCTGATCAATAATCACTTCATTCAAGCAACAATATACTAAAGTCATCAAAACCAACCGTCATTACCTTCAAGCCTTAAAAATAAAAAAATTATCAGAAATCATTTGGCAGCTATTTTTATTGACCAGAAAAACTACTGGCCGGGGTAAATAGTACAATACCAGTTGTAAACAGTCAGCAATTCAGACTGACCCTTTTGAAAGCTCATAATCTGGTAAATTTTCAAAAGGTGAACACTGTTTTTAAGTGCAAGGGAACAGTTATTGAAATCATGGAACACCGCCACAGCAATATTTAAGATATCGGGCAGAGGGTAAGGGGTGAACGTGCAGAACCATCTGATCAAAGTTGTAAATAATTATGTAAAAGTAAAGAGAACAGGAGCATCTGTTATTCAAACTAGTGTCCTAATGACAAGCAATCTTAACACATAAACACTCATTATAAATCAAGCATTCTGTATTTGTTAACAGACAAATGTATTCACTTTATACGTCATGATGCAGTAACCAAACTGTTTGTGACAGTGAAAGAAAATGTTAGCGAAGAAAACAGAGTAAAGAAAACACCAACCAAAGTTTTAAAATATATTCTGTTTATAAATTGAACCGAAATACAAAATGACAGGAAAATGCTTCCATTCTACAGGTTATGTGTAGCATAGGTAAGAATATTAAGAATACTAATCTCCAAGAGGGCATGAAATAAATCCACATGTTGATTTTGTGTGACAAGGATATGCTATACTCCCGGCAGTGTGACCACTTATTACTCCCATACAAATACTCCCGGCGGCGTGACCAGAGTGTGTAAAGTACTCCCGGCGGCGTGACCAGAGTGTGTAAAGTACTCCCGGCGGTGTGACCAGAGTGTTGAGACTCCCGGCGGCGTGACCAGAGTGTTGAGACTCCCAGCGGTGTGACCAGAATATGTTAAAACCTCCCAGCGGTGCGACCAGTTTAATCTCCCGGCGGTGTGACCAGAATATGTTAAATCCTACCGGCGGAGCAACTAGAATGTAATCTCCCGGCGGTGTGACCAGATTGTGTTAAAACCTCTCGGTGGTGCAACCAGAATGTAATCTCCCGGCGGTGTGACCAGATTGTGTTAAAACCTCTCGGTGGTGCGACCAGAATGTAATCTCCCGGCGGTGTGACCAGCATGTGTTAAAATCTCCCCACGGCGTGACCAGAATGTGTTAAATCCTACCAGCGGTGCGACCAGAATGAAATCTCCCGGCGGTGTGACCAGATTGTGTTAAAACCTCCCGGCGGTGTGACCAGATTATGTTAAATACTCCCGGCGGTGGACCAGATTATGTTAAATACGGTGGTGTGACCAGATTATGTTAAATACTCCCGGTGGTGTGACCAGATTATGTTAAATACTCCCGGCGGTGGACCAGATTATGTTAAATACGGTGGTGTGACCAGATTGTTAAATACTCCTGGTGGTGTGACCAGATTATGTTAAATACTCCCGGCGGTGGACCAGATTATGTTAAATACGGTGGTGTGACCAGATTATGTTAATTACTCCCGGCGGTGGACCAGATTATGTTAAATACTCCAGGTGCTGTGACCAGATTATGTTAAATACTCCCGGTGGTGTGACCAGATTATGTTAAATACGGTGGTGTGACCAGATTATGTTAAATACTCCCAGTGGTGTGACCAGATTATGGTAAATACTCCCGGCGGTGTGACCAGATTATGTTAAATACTCCCGGCTGTGGACCAGATTATGTTAAATACTCCCGGTGGTGTGACCAGATTATGTTAAATACGGTGGTGTGACCAGATTATGTTAAATACTCCCGGCGGTGTGACCACTTATATGTTTACAATCCAGCCAAATAGACGCTGAAGATTAGATGCTTAATCGGGAATGTACACGGCAGCTAATTTCTATGTGCTTAATCGGGAATTTACAAGGCAGCTAATTTCTATGTAAAAAATGTAAACAATAGAATATCAGTAGTAAACATGCAAGTCCAGCAAGTCATAAATCCATAAACTAGCAATTCAGATCAATAGATATTTGTGATAACAGAAGAAACAATATTTTCAACAGCTGCAGAAAATTACACGGGGAAGGTTGTTGAAGTTTGGGGTTTATGTTGCAGTAATCAAAAACGCTTTGCAGAAGGTGGTAGAATGTGCAGAATGAACTGATCAAAGTTGTACATAAGCCGTGTTGACTGTAATGGCAAGCAGTGTAGCAGATAACAGAAATGACAGAAACCAACAATTAAATTCTTGTAAATAAAGCATTCTGAGTTATGATGCAGAAACAACAGTTCATACATGTGAAAGAAAATTTGAGCAAAGAACTACATTAACAAGACAAAAGAACCACTGTACAATAAATGAGCCAACTTACAGATGGAAACTTGACCAGTAGTTTCATAGCATTTCCTATTATATATATCTGTCAAACAAATAGTCCTAAAACTTATGGTTGTAATCCACAGACAAGGGAAAAAAATGAAGATTTTATTAAAATGAATAGTATTATATATAGAAATATTATAAAGTCAGTGATAGAAATATTGAGATGAACAGTAACAAAATTATCAAAGTCAGCCATATGAAGAATTTTTATTAAAATAACAGTAAGATAGTAAAAATATTTGGAAAGCCAGTGGCAGAAAGTTTGAATAAATACCAAAGTAAGGAAGCAAAATTAAGCCATGGAAGAAGATTTGATTATAAAGATAAATGTCAATAGTAAAAATATATTAGTATTATGTTTACTCCTGGCGGTCAACAGATTTGATTTGTCAATTACTGACAGCAGCAAGATGTTAAATGACAAAATTATGCACCACCCGATCAATACTTTCTAAGAATCTACTAAATAAATCACATATTGGGTTTTGAAAACATGTAGCAGGTACAAAATCTTAACCGTGGTTACTAAAACATGCTAAAAATGCAGCCAAATTAACGTCATAATTACATCTTGTCAATGTTTATAATCCGGAATTTACGTGTCAGCTTATTTCAGTGGAGAACCTATTGGCAGATGTAAAAATATAAACAATAGTAGAATATCAGTGGTAAAAATAAGCACAGCAAGTTGCAAATCAGATTTTAAAAAGTCGGGAGCATTTGTGAAAACTTAAAACATTTGCAAATATTGCAAAGGTGAAACGGTTATTTTCATTCAACACTACAGTAAATTGCAAGGAAACAGTTATTAAAGACACTGGATTATTGAAGTAGTGGAATATTGCCGCCCACACACGAGGTAGAATATGTGGAACAATCTGATCAAAGCTGTAAATAAGCTGTGTGAAAGTAATGGCAAGTAGTGAAGCAGATAGAAATTATGGAAACCAAAAATACTTATAAATAACGTACTGGGGCGGATTGTTCCTCCAGGTTGACCCAGCTACATGGGTTTCAGTAAATGTTTTGGGAAGTAAAAGAAGCTAGGTGTGGTACTGACCCACATCATCCACCAAGTGCTGATTGGTCTATAAAAATATGATCTACCACCATATGCCCAATGCACCTTAAGGGCCCTTGGAAGATAAAACATTACGTATTTATTAAGACAACTATGTTGGCCTCTTGAACTAAACAGTGACGCAGAAGCAAACAAATAGGTCATACATTTAAAAGAAAACATTTACAAGAACTACATTAACAAGGAGACAAAAGGAAAGTATAAAAGTTTAAAGTTTTTCTACAAGCTGTGATAACACAGACATAAGAAACATTGTGATCAACGTGTATAAATTACTAAAACCCTGGCCAGTAGTTTCATGGCATTTTAGAATACCTCTCCAAACAAATATTAAAACTAATGTTGTAATAAGGAAAAGGAGCTTAGATGTTAAGGCGACAAACAAGCTATGCATTCCTCAGACCTCAAGCTGCACATTCTCCCGGTCGACACCAACTAAGGTTACAAAATACCAAAACAAAATATGTAAAGTGTAGCATATTGATTAAATTTTGCAACATGACAATTATAAAACCAATAAAAGTAAGATTAGACAGAAAGAAAATTAGACAGAATTGAGGACATAAAATAAATTTGCGAGCTGCTTTTGAAAAATAGAATTTAGAGGCAATTTATTTTCACTGACACGGCAAAAGGACGATGAGCAAGTCTACAGACAGTTGAAACAATTAATTACAATGACAAATAGTAAAGTAGTAAATGTATTACGTGAAGAATATGATAGAGCAATGCAGTAACAGTAAGCTGGAAAGTTTTATGTAAATCACTGGTAGCAGTCTTGATTAGTACTTAGAACGTCAGTGACAGGGAGATTTCATTAAAATGACAAGCAGTTAGATACTAAGATGTTATGAAAGTCAATGATAGGAAGACCCAATTAAAATGGCCAAACAGTTAAGTAAAAATGGTAAGAAAGTCAGTGGTATGCCGATATGATTACAACATCGAATAAGGTTCTTAAACCAAATTAAGCACCATCTGATCAATAATCACTTCATTGAAGCACCAATGTACTAAAGTCATCAAAACCAATCGGCATTATCTTCAAGCCTTAAAAATAAAAAAAAAATCAGAAATTATTTGGCAGCTATTTCTATTGACCATAAAAACTATTGGCTGGGGTAAACATGTAGACAACAGTACAATACCAGTTGTAAACTGTCAGCAATTCAGACTGACCCTTTTGAAAGCTCATAATTTGGTAAATTTTCAAAAGGTGAACACTGTTTTTAAGTGCAAGGGAACAGTTATTGAAATCGTGGAACACCGCCACAGCAATATTTAAGAGAGGTTAAGGGTGAACGTGCAGAACAATCTGATTAAAGTTGTAAATAATTATGTAAAAGTAAAGAGAACAGGAGCATCTGTCATTCAAACTAGTGTCCTAATGACAAGCAATCTCAACACATAAACACTCATTATAAATCAAGCATTCTGTATTTGTTAACAGACAAATGTATTCACTTTATACGTCATGATGCAGTAACCAAACTGTTTGTAACAGTGAAAGAAAATGTTAGCAAAGAAAACAGAGTAAAGGAAACACCAACCAAAGTTTCAAAATATATTCTATTTATAAACTGAACCGAAATACAAAATGACAGGAACATGCTACATTCTACAATTTATGTGAAACATAGGTAAGAATATTAAAAATACTAATCTCCAAGAGGACATGAAATAAATCCACATGTTGACTTTGTGTGACAAGGATATGCTATACTCCCGGCGGTGTGACCACTTATTACTCCCACACAAAATACTCCCGGCGGTGTGACCAGACTGTTAATACTATGTGACCAGAGTGTGTAAAGTTCCGGCGGCATGACCAGAGTGCGTAAGGTACTCCCGGCGGCATGACCAGAGTGCGTAAAGTACTCTCAGAATGATCAGGAGGCGGTGTTACCAGAGTGTTAATACTCCCGGTGATGTGACCAGAGTGTGTAAAGTTCCGGCGGCATGACCAGAGTGCGTAAAGTACTCCCGGCGGCATGACCAGAGTGCGTAAAGTACTCTCAGAATGATCAGGGGGCGGTGTTACCAGAGTGTTGATATTCCTGGTGGCGTGACCAGAGTGTTGAGAATCCCGGCGGCGTGTCCAGAGTATTGAGACTCCCGGTGGCGCGACCAGAATGCGTAAAGTACTTCCGGCGGTGTGACCAGAGTGTTGAGACTCCCGGCGGCGCGACCAGAATGCTTAAAGTACTCCCGGCAGCATGACCAGTGTTGAGACCCCCAGCGGTGTGACCAGAGTGTTGAGACTCCCGGCGGCGTGACCAGAGTGTGTAGACTCCCGGCGGCATGACCAGAGTGTGTAAAGTACTCCCGGCGGTGTGACCAGAATGTTTAAAGTACTCCCGGCGGCATGTCCAGAGTGTTGATACTACCTGCGGCATGACCAGAGTGTTAAGTACTCCCGGCGGCATGACCAGAGTGTGTAAAGTACTCCCGGCGGCATGACCAGAATGCGTAAAGTACTCTTGGCGGCATGACCAGAATGCGTAAAGTACTCATGGCGGTGTGACCAGAGTGTTGAGACTCCCGGCGGTGTGACCAGAATGCGTAAAGTACTCCCGGCGGCGTGACCAGCGTGTTGATACTCCCTGCGGGATGACCAGAGTGTTAAGTATTCCCGGCGGCGTGACAAGAGTGTGTAAAGTACTCCCGGCTGCGTGTCCAGAATGCGCAAAGTACTCCCGACAGTGTGACCATAATGCACAAAGTACTCCCGGCGGCGTGACCAGAGTGTTGATGCTCCCTGCGGGATGACCAGAGTGTTAAGTATTCCCGGCGGCGTGACAAGAGTGTTAAGTACTCTGGCGGCGTGATTAGAGTGTTAAGTACTCCCGGCGGTGTCCTGCTGCATGACCAGAGTGTTAAGTATTCCCGGCGGCGTGACAAGAGTGTTAAGTACTCCGGCGGCGTGATTAGAGTGTTAAGTACTCCGGCGGCGTGATTAGAGTGTTAAGTACTCCCGACAGTGTTCTGCGGCATGACCAGAGTGTTATGTATTCCCGGCGGCATGAGAGTGTTAAGTACTCCCAGCGTCGTGATTAGAGTGTAAAGTACTCCCAGCAGCATGACCAGAGTGTTAAGTACTCCCGGCGGCGTGACCAGAGTGTGTAAAGTACTCCCGGCTGCGTGTCCAGAATGCGCAAAGTACTCCCGACAGTGTGACCAGAATGCGCAAAGTACTCCCGGCGGCGTGACCAGAGTGTTGATGCTCCCTGCGGGATGACCAGAGTGTTAAGTATTCCCGGCGGCGTGACAAGAGTGTTAAGTACTCTGGCGGCGTGATTAGAGTGTTAAGTACTCCCGGCGGTGTCCTGCTGCATGACCAGAGTGTTAAGTATTCCCGGCGGCGTGACAAAGAGTGTTAAGTACTCCCGGCGGTGTGATTAGAGTGTGTAAAGTACTCCCGGTTGCGTGTCCAGAATGCGCAAAAGTACTCCCGACAGTGTGACCAGAATGTGCAAAGTACTCCCGGCGGTGTGACAAGAATACATTGAGAATCCCGGCGGCGTGAACAGAGTGTTACTACTCCTGGCGGCGTGACCAGAATGCGTAAAGTACTCCTGGCAGTGTGACCAGAATGCGTAAAGTACTCCTGGCAGTGTGACCAGAATGTTAATACTCCCGGTGGTGTGACCAGAGTGTAATACTCGCGGCGGTGTGACCAGAGTGTTAATACTCCCGGCGGCGTGACCAAGTGTTGATACTCCCGGCGGCACAACCAGAGTGTTGATACTCCCGGCACTGTGATCAGTGTTGATGATCCCGGCAGCATGACCAGTGTTAAATACTCCCGGCGGTGTACCCAGAATATGCTAAATACTCCCACCGGTTTGAACAGACTTTAAATACACCCGCTGGTTTGAACAGACTGTTAAGTAACCCCAGCGGTGTGACTAAGACTTAAATATTCTGCAGGTGTGATCATAATACTAAATACTTCCGGGAGTGTGACCAGCCTGGTAAATACTCCCGATAAATGCTCTCCTGGTTTGTGTGAACAGAGGCCCAACTATCATGACTAATAATCTGTTAGCATACAACATGGATTAATAAGACAAAAACTCTTACAAATTTCATACTTTAAAAATAAAATAAAAATTATAAGCTGGTACAAGAAGTAATGTAGACACAAGACCAACAGTGCTTAATAACTAACTTATATGTAAACAATCAAGCCAAATAAACATAATTTTTGTGACAGACATATGTAAAAATACATACAACAGAATATCAGTAGTAAACATTTAAGCCCAGCAAGTCACAAATCCATAAGCTAGCAATTCAGATCAATAGCCATTTGTGATAACTCAAAAGATGAAACAATTTTAACAGCTGCAGAAAATTACACGGGGAAGGTTATTGAAGTTATGGAGTTAATACTGCAGTAATTAAAACGCCATGCAGAAGGAGGTAGAATGTGCATAACGAACTGATCTAAGTTGTACATAAGCCGTGTTGACTAATGGCAAATAGTGTAGCAGATAAAAGAAATCAACAATTAAATGCTCGTAATTAAAGCATTATTTATTGTACTGCATTTGTCTATTGAACTATGCGTTATGATGCAGTAACAACAGTTCACAAATTTGGAAGAAAGTTTGAACAACGAACTACATTAACAAGCCATCGTACAATAAATGCACCAACTTACAGACATAAACTTGACCAGTAGTTCCGTAGCATTTCCTACTATTTATACCTGTCAAACAAATGGTCTGAAAACCATGGTTGTAATCCAGACATGGGGAATAGGATGATTTTACGATCTGCTAAAATCAAATGCACTATCTCGTAACACCAAGATCACAATATACCAAACACTGATTAGACCAGTTGTGCTGTATGGCTCTGAAACCTGGAGTACAACTAAAGGAGACAAAGCCTTGTTAAAAACCTTTGAGAACAAAGTCTTAAGACGCATCTCAAATAAGGTACTTAACCAAATTATGCACCATCTGATCAATACCCATTTCATTCAAGCAACAATATCTATACTAAAGTCATCAAAACCAATCAACATAATCGGCAAGACTTGAAACAAATGCAAACTAGTGATAAGCACAAGTAAAATGTAACGTTGTAACACGTATATCAAGAAGAGACACGTCCTGTACTTGAAAGGTCTGACTAACTTGGTATTCTACATTGGCCAAAACAAAACTAAATCTTTATTTCTTATAAATCTATAAATATTATTTGTTATCAGAAATTTGTGCAGCAGCTATTTTTCCTGATCAGAGAAACTGTTGGCAGGTGTAAACATACAGACACCAGTACAATATAAATGTAAAGTATGTGTTTAGTCAGACACAAATCCATGTCAGCAATTCAAACAGAACCCTTTGAAAGCTCAAAACTCGGTAAAATTTCCGCAGCTGAACATTATTTTTAAAAATTTAAGTGCAAAGGAAGTTACTGAAATCATGAAACAACGCCACATCAATATTTAAGTATCAGGCAAAAGGTAAGGGTGAAGGTGCACAACAATCTGACCGAAGTTGTAACTGTGTGGAAAGTTGTAAATAAATTGTGTGGAAGTAAAAAGAACAGAAGTATCTGTCATTCAAACTAGTGCTCTAATGACCAGCAATGTAGCCGACAAAGGAAACTTAAATCCTACATGTAAACACTCAATGAAACATTCTGTATTTGTTAATAGGCAAACTGCATTTGCTTACTTGACTATTAATTATGATGTCGCAATAAACCAGTTATGAAAAATATAAAAGAAAATGTTAGCAATGAAAGACAAAGGAATAAAATATAAAAGAAAATGTTAGCTATGAAAGGAATAAAATATGTAAACATATCTTTGTTTACAAATGATGATGCAGACAAATTTAAAAAAAACGTCCGTCATCTATAAATAACAAACATGGCCAGAAGTTTCATAACCTTTTATAATATTAAACTGTGTTAAAATAATGGTAGCAATAGAGAAGGACAAAAGTCTACAAACTGACAAGTTGTTGGAACCAACACAAAATATGAACTGTAATTTGCAAAATGACAGAAAAATGCTTTGATTTTACAAGTTGTGTGTAAGATTGGAGAGAATACTGACCTTAAAGAAGATATAAATAATTGTGTGTGTTGATTTTTGTGAAATATATTTGATCGATAATTGATTTTTACTGTCACAGCAAAAGGATACTGTTCAAGTCAACAGTTTCAAGAGTTTAAATGATGAAACAATAAGATAGTAAAAGCATTGTGTGATGAAAATAACAGGGTGTGAAAGTATTAAGTATTATGTAAATCATTGTTAGCAAATTTTATTAAAAGTATTATGGGAGTCAGCGATAGGAAGGTTTGATTAAAATGACAAAACAAGATAGTACAAATGTTTTGAAGGTCAGTGGTAAGAATGTTTCATTGTGATGCTAAAGTAAGGCAATACATATATATATTATGTAAACCCATGGTAGCAGTTAGGATTAGACGTGTTAAGTTAGTGTTAGGAAGATTAAGATGACAGAATGGTAAGATAGTAATAATATGGTGAAAGTCAGTGATAGGATTTCGTTAAAATATCAGAAAAAGTTACTAAAAATATGTAAAGTGATGGTAGCAGATTTGAAGTATTGTATAAGTCAGTGGTAGGACCATTTGAATTAATGCCAAAATTAGGTAGTAAAAATAAGTCATGTGTGAGAGTTAAAATGTGAATTCTTGAAGTATTGTTTGTTACTCAGGGCAGCAAGCTCATTTGTGAACTACTTCCAGCGGTGAGCTGGTGTGATCAATACCTCTCAAGTTAAATTATATACAATTTAATCAAGAATACCTGTCGAAGTATTCATCTATCAATCCATATCTACTAAAAAGCTTAGTAATGAAATGTATATCTTTAAAAGTAAATATAATTGGATGAAACATATATCTTATTAAAGTATGAATCAATCAATTCAAACAATATGTGAGAAAGACCGGAAATGCTGTACTGTGCACATCAAGAGTAACAGTGCACATCAAGAGTAGAAGCAGGTACACTACTAATAATGGGTAGCTAAAACGTGTTAACAATTCAGCCAAATAAAGTGATGGGTTAGATTCTTTAAAGTCTATATGTACACATTATTATGGGTTTATTGTTTGTTATGACAGCTAATTTGCATGATCAGATGAAACGTGGATGGAGATAACACGTGGCATCATCACAATATTAGTTTAATAATTCATGTATAGCAAGCTACAAATCATGACACCAGCAGTTCAGATTACATTTCTAAAGCTGAAGTGTAAGGGAATGGTTATTACTGGAGTCTCAGAACACTGACGAAGTAATCTTAAAGACATCTGCATGTGGCAGAATGTGCAGACCAATCTGATCAAAGCTGTGAATAAGTTGTGCAAGGAAAAAGTAAAGAGAACAACAGAATCATCTGCAAATTAAACTAGTGTTCCAATGGCACACAGTGAAGCAGACAGCAAAAATTATAGTATCCAACAACTAAATTCTCATAATCCTAACATGCAGGTGGCGACAACCAACTAATTTGTTACTACACCTGGTGACAGTTAACCGATTTGCCTTCTCCCATGATGAAAAACTGATCTGTCAACTACCGGCGACGACGAGTCGACTTTACTCCCAGTGACGACGAATAGATTGTCAACTACCAAATTACGAGCAGATCTGTCAACTACTCCTAGAGACTACGAGCAGATCTGTCAACTACTCCTAGAGACTACGAGCAGATCTGTCAACTACTCCTAGAGACTACGAGCTGATCTGTCAACTACTACTAGAGACTACGAGCTGATCTGTCAACTACTACTAGAGACTACGAGCTGATCTGTCAACTACTCCTAGAGACTACAAGCTGATCTGTCAACTACTCCTAGAGACTACGAGCTGATCTGTCAACTACTCCTAGAGACTACGAGCAGATCTGTCAACTACTCCTAGAGACTACGAGCTGATCTGTCAACTACTACTAGAGACTACGAGCTGATCTGTCAACTACTACTAGAGACTACGAGCTGATCTGTCAACTACTCCTAGAGACTACAAGCTGATCTGTCAACTACTCCTAGAGACTACGAGCTGATCTGTCAACTACTCCTAGAGACTACGAGCTGATCTGTCAACTACTACTAGAGACTACAAGCTGATCTGTCAACTACTACTAGAGACTACGAGCTGATCTGTCAACTACTACTAGAGACTACGAGCTGATCTGTCAACTACTCCTAGAGACTACGAGCTGATCTGTCAACTACTCCTAGAGACTACGAGCTGATCTGTCAACTACTCCTAGAGACTACGAGCTGATCTGTCAACTACTACTAGAGACTACGAGCTGATCTGTCAACTACTACTAGAGACTACGAGCTGATCTGTCAACTACTACTAGAGACTACGAGCTGATCTGTCAACTACTCCTAGAGACTACGAGCTGATCTGTCAACTACTACTAGAGACTACGAGCTGATCTGTCAACTACTACTAGAGACTACGAGCTGATCTGTCTACTCCTAGAGACTATGAGCTGATCTGTCAACTACTACTAGAGACTACGAGCTGATCTGTCAACTACTACTAGAGACTACGAGCTGATCTGTCAACTACTCCTAGAGACTACGAGCTGATCTGTCAACTACTCCTAGAGACTACGAGCTGATCTGTCAACTACTCCTAGAGACTACGAGCTGATCTGTCAACTACTCCTAGAGACTACGAGCTGATCTGTCAACTACTCCTAGAGATGAGCTGATCTGTCAACTACTACTAGAGACTACGAGCTGATCTGTCAACTACTCCTAGAGACTACGAGCTGATCTGTCAACTACTCCTAGAGACTACGAGCTGATCTGTCAACTACTACTAGAGACTACGAGCTGATCTGTCAACTACTACTAGAGACTACGAGCTGATCTGTCAACTACTCCTAGAGACTACGAGCTGATCTGTCAACTACTACTAGAGACTACGAGCTGATCTGTCAACTACTACTAGAGACTACGAGCTGATCTGTCAACTACTCCTAGAGACTACGAGCTGATCTGTCAACTACTACTAGAGACTACGAGCTGATCTGTCAACTACTACTAGAGACTACGAGCTGATCTGTCAACTACTCCTAGAGACTACGAGCTGATCTGTCAACTACTACTAGAGACTACGAGCTGATCTGCCAACTACTCCTAGAGACTACGAGCTGATCTGTCAACTACTCCTAGAGACTACGAGCTGATCTGTCAACTACTACTAGAGACTACGAGCTGATCTGTCAACTACTACTAGAGACTACGAGCTGATCTGTCAACTACTCCTAGAGACTACGAGCTGATCTGTCAACTACTCCTAGAGACTATGAGCTGATCTGTCAACTACTAGAGACTACGAGCTGATCTGTCAACTACTACTAGAGACTACGAGCTGATCTGTCAACTACTCCTAGAGACTACGAGCTGATCTGTCAACTACTAGAGACTATGAGCTGATCTGTCAACTACTACTAGAGACTACGAGCAGATCTGTCAACTACTCCTAGAGACTACGAGCTGATCTGTCAACTACTAGAGACTATGAGCTGATCTGTCAACTACTAGAGACTATGAGCTGATCTGTCAACTACTCCTAGAGACTATGAGCTGATCTGTCAACTACTACTAGAGACTACGAGCTGATCTGTCAACTACTAGAGACTATGAGCTGATCTGTCAACTACTACTAGAGACTACGAGCAGATCTGTCAACTACTACTAGAGACTACGAGCTGATCTGTCAACTAATCCTAGAGACTAGGATGTCTACTCCCAGCAATGAGCTGATATGCCAACAAGTCTCAATGACACGAACAGATTTTTCTACTCGATGAACTTATTTGCCAATTATTCTCAGTGAAGACAACATATTTGTCAATTAGTTTAGATGAGGACAACAGATTTGTCAATTACTACTGATGAACAGAGATAAGACAAGATTTTATCACTTTCAGATTTGCCCGTTACTCCCAATGTCGACAACAGATTTGTATATTAACTCCGATGGAGACTGATTTGTCAAGCGAACAATTTGTCTATAACACTCAGCAGAGAGTCAATTTCTTAAATAGATCAAATTATGCGCCATCTGTTTAACAGTTATTTATCAACCTTTTTTTAAAAATTGTAAAGTATTATTCTATCAATGCGTAACATCTACTAATGAGGCTTGCAAAGAAATTTGCCTACAAAAGTTATTTCAATCAATATCTACTAAGGCATTCACCAAAAACAATCACCATTTATTTGAAAATATAAAAAAAAAACCACTTCAATCAATCAATGCCAACGGCGCCAACCTAAGAAAAGTCTAAATAAATTAACTCTTACCAGACAACGTACATTGTGAGTGAGATTCACCATGAGTGTCAAGAAATGAGCAACAGTGCTTTACCTAAACATGCGAGACGCAATTAATAAAGCAGGTACAAGAAGTAATGCAGGTACATGACCTAACAGTGTTTAACTAAACTATGTTAATAATTCAACCAAATTCGAGTCAACATTATATATATATATATATATATATATATATATATATATATATATATATATATATATATATATATGTACAACACCGCAAGTTACAGATCCATATGCCAGCGATTCAGACCAACAAAAACATTTTCCAAAATTCCGAACTGGGTTAAAATCTTCATAGATCAAACAGTATATTGAACTGCAGAAAAGTACAGGCTAATAGTGGTTACTGAAGTCACGCTTTTACTACTGAAGTCACGCTTTTACTACTGAAGTCATGAAATACTATCACATTAATCAAGACACTGTGCATATAGTAGAATGCGCAGAACAAGCTTTTTAATGTTGTAAATAAGTAGTTGTTAAAGTAAAGAGAATAGAATCATCTGCCAATTGTAAATGTGTTCAAATGGCAAGCAGTGCAACAGACAAGATAACTTAATAGAAACCAATATATAAATACTCCTTATAATATAAAGTATTCTGTATTTGTTAATAAAACAATTGTATATGCCAAGTGAACAGTACATTATGAATGCAGAAACAAACATAGTTAATGTAGTCAACAGTGTTATTCAAATACATTAACAAGAAGACAAAGGAAACACGGTTTAAAAATGACTGTCATCAATCAACATGCAAACTTTATGTTAAGTGGTGACAATAGAGAGATTGAAGAAAACAGTAATATCTATTAATTACAGAAAGCTGGCCATTTTGACATTTGCTACGTATTTATATATGTAAAAAGAAAATGATTCTTAAACAATGGTAGTAATAACACAGACAAGAAATGGGGGAAACGGCCTGTACTCTGCAAGGCAACCCATGCAGTCTTCACAGCTCATGTTTTCCACATAGTCCCAGTGGACACCAACAAATGCAACAAAATATTTGCTCTAATTGCATATATATATTTAGAAGTGTAAAGGTTGATATAGACGTGGAGTCAGACAGGCAAAGTAGACAAAGATAGGGGAACATAAATGGAAGAAAAGCCTTCATAGCTCTAATAAATTGGGGAAGTCAAAATGAGAACACTAGAATATTTAACTCAGATAAGCACTGTTGTAAGCTATTAATAATTAACTACAAACATTCACTAACTGGCACCAGCACAGAACAGGAGGGCTATAATGGTATAGCTGAATTATTGACATAGAGTAAACTAACAATATGTTGTCCACCCCCTGCAACCAATATTAACTGGGCTAGAAAGAACATCTGGGTATCAAGTACTATGCTAGAATCTGGGCAGAAACGAGCAAAAATCAGATTCAAGAGGAATGTACAAGATCATACAATTG
The DNA here is from genome assembly GCA_963921405.1 of Cepaea hortensis. Taxonomy (NCBI): domain Eukaryota; kingdom Metazoa; phylum Mollusca; class Gastropoda; order Stylommatophora; family Helicidae; genus Cepaea; species Cepaea hortensis. The sequence continues at coordinate 95,925,882 of OY992883.1, read as the reverse complement.
TTTAAGAACTAAAAGTAATGAACAATGGAAGAACCACAACAGAACATGTTCAATAGATGAAAAGTATAAGCAGCAAAATATATACAAATGAAGATGGTGAAGAAGAACATGCAAACAATGAAATGCCAAGAGATAAAGATCCACAGTAACACTGGATGAAGTCGAGCGGGAAACTAACAACCTCAAAAAAAAACAAACAAGGGAAACCACCAGAATGTTATATCACATCAGTTTTTTTTTTTTTTTCTATAATTAAAGGTGGTTGGAGATCAAAATGAAAATATATCGTGGGATATATAAAAAGATATGGGAAACAGGAATATGGCCAAAGAAATGGATGAGAACAATATTTCATAAGCCACACACATACAAAGGGGGCGGCAGCAAAATTATATTATCAAATTCGAAAAGATGCCTTTGTAAATCATGCATGCATCATTTAATTTTAAATAGTCATATGAAGAATTTATAATAGAAAAAATAATCGGATAAGCTGGTTTTAGATTAAATGGAGCAACATGTGACAACGTATTTAATCTGTACTCTTTGCTTTAATACTGTAAGACTACACAAAGACATCTATCTGACTGAACAACATGAAGAATCATGTAAGAAATGATTCTCCCATTACACTTTATTATAAGTAAAACCACTAACCACTCATTTAGAAATGCCAGAGAGAATACTAATAGGAACAATGATTCCTTGACTGCTGGTGGAATAGAAATACCTGAAATTAGATCTGCCCACAACACAATATCAACAAAGCAAACTGGAACTGACAATCTAATAAAGCTAATGCAAGAGCAAGTGAAAAAACCCAAATGTATCTCAATACAACAATTATACAGGTAATGGCACCCAATAAAATAAGTACAGGCACGTTAGCAAAGCTGATAGTAAACTGTGCTGATATTTCATGAGCACGTTTGAATGCAGGCGAGCAAGAGGTGGACAGTGACACAAGATAGAAGTTAACATCAAGAGCAAGAGACTTAGCGTTAGAGATTCATTGCGGCCAACTTTCATTATGGAGATGACACCTGCATGTTAAAGGTAAGGTGATGCAAACACCTTATTGTTAAAGGTAAGGTAATGCAACTTACAAGGCATGTTCTGGTAGAAACAAATATGCGATTATGATTTACAGGGGGCAAGTGTTAACTGTAGTATATGATCTCTGTGTTGCATGCCTGTAGAAGAGTTTAGGAATATCCTCAAAACTCATTAAATTTTGTTATTTTATTTTGCCTGAATTGTTGGGAATTTTCCCTGTACACGCAATGGACCAGTCAGATTTTATAATCAATCATCATAAGCTAGTGACATCAAATAAACAAAAAAAGTAGCATGACCGCAAGTCCACTGACTATGCTTCACCTCGAAAACGCAAGGTACAAGAGGATGAGATGAATATCAAACAATTAAACATGATTATGGGATGCATAAAATATAATTTTGGTACCAACAGTTCATCTTGAAATGATGCTAATGAGGGTAAGAGGTTACTCTTAAAACAAGACATCTAGCAGCAATAGCTGGGATTTGATAAGGTTACAAATGACAGTTTAACAGTTGATGTAAATCATGACATAGGAAAGGGTCACGTGCACATGTCAACTAAAATTTGATTTGTTTCTACATTATTATCTGGATCAGGGAATGGCCTCACACAAATTCATAACAAGAAAATGGTATCATACTTTCATAAATATAGTTGCTTGGAATAACAACAGACACTGTAGTAGTAAATAATATAGAAATGTATAATATAACAAAAATGAAAGTGATGAGAGTGAGGAAGTCTACCTACAAAGCTAATTTATATAATTGTATGACCCGAATACTTGCTAACTTGGCTTTCCTTATAATAATTTACAATAATGCATAATATGGGGACCCCTTGCACATCTCTTAACTCACGTGTATTTAACACACAAAAAGTCTGGAGCCAAGGGGCGGGTGAGGTGTTGGATAGCCATGAAGCCGGGTGTTGTCTGTCCAGGTGTAGTGTTGCCATGTAGTCAGGGTTGCCTAGAACTAGTGTCAGTAGTGTTCCCATGGAGCAAGGGGTGGTCAGTGGTGTTCCCATGGAGTCAAGGGTCGGCAGTCCTGACATAGTGTTGCCATTAAGCCAGAGTTGTGGGCAGTCCAGGTATAGTATTGCCTTTGAGCCAACAGTTGTGGTCAGTTGTGTTCCTATGTGGGCAGTCCAGGTAGTGTCTATGCAGCCAAGGGGTGAGCAGTCCAGGTATAATGTTGCCTTTGAGCCAGGGGTGGGCAGTCAAGGTATAATGTTGCCTTTGAACCAGATGTGGGCAGTCCAGATGTAGTGTTGCCACTAAGCCAGGTATGGTCAGCCTAGCTGTAATGTTGCCATTTGGAGGTGGGCAGTCCAGGTTTAGTGTTGCCATTTGGAGGTGGGCAGTCCAGGTGTAGTGTTGCCACTGAGCCAGGTGCTGTCACAGCCCAAGTATAGATTGTCAAAAAACCAAGGTTAGTTGGTTAAGTGTAGTGTTGGTAAGGAAGATGAAGCCAGGTGTTGTCAGTCCAGGTGCAGTGTTGAAGAAACTTGGGCATGCTTAGTCATATTTATGCAGTTTATACAGGGCTGGTTGGTGTAGAATTGTAAAAAGACATGCTAAGATGACAGCTAATATTCTTTAACAAAGTAATTACAACAACTTTGGGGTGTACATTTCATAATTCTGACATGTCACATATTGGAATGAAGCACACATGAATTTCGTCATATTGGAAAGGTAAAATTAATTCCACAATGCACACAAGCAACAGTTCCACATAAAAAAGTGAACCACGAATTTGACGATGTTTCAGACGGAGACAACACACACAAACATTAAAAGGATTAAATGAAAGAACTGCTGCAGTTTTCAACAAAGCACCATTATAAAGATTTCTTTAATCTACACATATGTAAGTTGGTAAGTTTCAATTTTTTAATCGGCATTTATCTTGTATAATTTATTACAAATCACCTATCTTAATGTTCCACTTGAATACAAGTCACTAATATGAGAATGTGTTAGTCACATAATCTTTCTAAAATCAAGGGATGCCAATATAATCACAAGAAAACAGTCATAATTAAGTGGTACAAAGCAAATGTCAGAAAAGTGTGCCAATAGACGCAAGCCACACACCTTGTGTATCACATGGGACGTCTGTGTTATCATAGGGAGACAGTTTTACCATATACGCAGAGATAGAAAACCAAGTCTAAAACTGCACAGAACATCAATATCACAAGTGAAAGCGAATCGTATCACAGGGTGGGTTAAAATATTGTTAGCCTAATATTACACGGGTAAGGATACATATATATTATTTTTGGTCACTTGGAGAACAAAATCTTTCTGTCAAAATCATTATCTCATCATATGAATGCTCGTCTTCAACATTTGAAGTATTTATTAGGTTAATCACTTAGATTTTTTAAGCAGGATGAAGCAAATTCTAGCATGTCAAACTAATTCTAATTGTCACTGACAAACAACACGATCAATAACTGAGCAACGTATTATTTAAGATGGTTACTGAGAGCAAATATAACAAGTCACCAAAGCTTTCTTACTGGTCTATATAAAAGTTAATTTCTCACTGATCAATTTGACAATGAATAACCACCGGATAGTTATTTTCTGAACCACGACAGCACTAGAATAGTAGTAGACAACCAATTCAACACGTTTAATGTCTTGGGTAGTGGCGGAGCTGAGCAAACTAAAAGTAAAACCAGGGCTATGCCATGCTATGATACAGAGAGGTGGCCGCATAAGCAGCAAAATCAAAAAACAATTTGAACCATTCAATAATTAAACATCTTTATGTAACGCTTTAAGGGGCGGTATTTCGACAACGCAACATACTGAGAAAATCTACTGCACGGTCCTGGGTAAGCCAACATTGCAAAATTTTGGGTATTCTAATGATAACATGTTTGATTGCACACATACGCATGTTTCATACAAGCATGTTTCATACAATCATCGCAAACTATTGTATATCAACCATAGTTATAAGGACACTTGATTTTTGGCATTCTAACACACTTTCATTGCAAGCACGCATTACACAAAATGTCTACCCTCTTAGATCGTGTACATCTAATATGCACCAAGCCATTTCCATAACAGGTACACATTTTTATTTTCTTGTAAAATATTCACATACAAATTTTGATGATGTCAGGAATGCAATGATGATTATAACACCAAGTTAACTTTAATTACGAGTCGTCAAAGCATTAATTCATTACAACGAATGAACTGTATACAGTGTCTTCTTGTTAACCGACAATAGCTGCACTTAAAGAAAATTGACAAAGGCACGAACTAGCAATTTATTAACTTCATAGTCTCAGACATGAATTTATAGGAAACCATAAATATTTTTAATAAGATAAGACTTGTAGAATCAAAATCGCAACCAGTTTAAGTATGTCCTCTCTCTCTCTCACACACGAATTTGTAGAATCAATCAGACTGAGGTATGTAGAATCGCGACCGTTATTTCCTTGTGCAAATAAACTTTGTACAATGTCTAACACGTATTTCCAAGTTTAATCGGATATAAAATTTTAGTATAGCAACAGTTGAAATATTTCCTAGTTTAATAATCAGACATAAATTTTTTGAAACACAACCTTGCAAATTCTAGTTTAAAGTTTGTAGAATATCAACCATAAATATTTCCTAGTTCAGAGAGAATCGCAACCGCAATCAACTTAATCACAACCCTTTTGTTTCAAGTATTTCCTAGTTCATTCAGATTTAAAATTTGTAGAATTGACAAACCTACTGACTTCCCAGTTCAATCAGACAAGTTTGTAGAATTGCAGCTTATATTTTTCCAGTTCAGACACAAAGTTTGGAGTAGACATGGATTTGTAGAATCGCAACCGCTAGTTATCTCCTAGCTCAGACAACGTTTGTAGAATCATAACCATTATAAATATTTCTTAATTCAACTGGTCCAAAAATTTGTAGAATTGTTAAGTTTGTAGAATCACAACTGTTTATTTCTTAGTTAAACCATTAGGTGCTTGTTTAGTTCAAAAAGACAACAAGATTATAGTACTGCAACCATAGTATTATAGTTCTATAAGACGGGTGTTTATGTAGAATCGCTGTCATGGTGCTAGATCTATGTTTTTGTAGACCAATCAACACTCAATAGGTGATATCAATTTCGGTCGCCTTAATTTTCCTAGACAATCAGAAGAGTTTGAAGAATTGCAACTTAACATTAAGACATGAGGTTACAGTGTCACAGCCATAATCAAAGTTAGCATAATCACAACATTACATTATTTCCTAATTTAGGCATGAAGTTATAGAATCGCTAACGCAATCGGACAAAATTTGCATAATTGCAATCTGTATACTAATTTCCTAGTTCAAATATGAAGTTATAGAATTCCAATCATAAACAGTTTCGAGAATCGCAAACATTAAGCATTTTGTAGTTTAATCATCACTAAAATGTGTAGAATTGACGTGTTTGGATTAAAAAAAAAAAAACCATAATTGACATGTTTGTAGAATTACAACTGATAAGTGTTTTCTAATTCAATCAGATTCGAGGTTGTAGAATCAAAATTTTTTTTTAAATTCAGGCACCAGGTTGTATAATCGCAAACGGCGTATTTTCAAACGCTGTTTTTTAAAATTCAAATACGAGATCGTTGAATTGCAACCAGTGTATTTTCAAATTCAACAAGAATTCAACGTTGTAAAATAACATTTGTTAGGAGTATTTTCTACTTCAAAATCACATTGCATGTAGAAATCGCTATCCTTACAGTTTTATCAGGCAAGTCTGTAGGAGTGCAAATGTATTTTCTAGTTAAAAAGAATTATTGCAATTAAATTTGGAATAGCTCATTTTACCATTAAAACAAAATGTTGGCGGTATAAAAATAATAATAAACACTGTTTAAAGGATACCACTAACGGAACATGTGATCCACTGCAACAAGCTGAGGACAATGGATTATAACCTAGATATGTTATAAATATAATACAAACAATAACAGAAATGTTGGTGGCAGTGATTCTCTTCATAGACAACAAACACAATTAAACATGATATTGGTTATGGGGGAAGCTTACAATTATTTAAATAAATAACAGTTCGTCCTAAAGTGATACTAACGAGGTAAGCGGTAAAGTGATACTAAGGAGGTAAGCGGTAAAGTGATACTAAGGTGATAAGTGGTAAAGTAATACTAAGGAGATGAGCGATAGAGTGGTACTAAGAAGACATGTAGTTATGTGATACTAAGGAGATAAGTGGTAAAGTGATACTATGGAGATAAGTAGGAAAGCGATACTAAGAAGATAAGTGGTAAAGTGATACTAAGAAGATAAGTGGTAAAGTGATACTAAGGAGATAAGTGGTAAAGTCCCCGGGAAGGTTAACCTGGTCAACAAATGCCCGCAGAAGTTGGATGTGTCGGCCTAACGGCGCAAGAACACAGCTCTGCTGTAAACAGGCACAACGCAATCACGTCCGAAAAAAAAAACTCCATATGAACGCAGAAGAAGAAGCGGTTAAGTGATACTAAGGAGATCAGGTGTGATACTAAGGAGAAAAGTGGTAAAGTGATACTCAGGAGATCGTCAGTAAAGTTATACTAAGGAGAAAAGTGGTAGTTATAATGTGGAGATATGTAGTGAAGTGATACTAAGGAGATAAGTTATGATACTAAGGTGATAAGATACTAAGGTGATAAGTGGTAAAGTGATACTCAGGAGATCGGCAGTAAACTTAATACTAAGGGGATAAGTGGTAAAGTTATACTAAGGAGATAAGTGGTAAAATTATACTAAGGAGATAAGTGGTGAAGTGATACTAAGGAGATAAGAGGTGAAGTGATACTAAGAAGATAAAGTGATTAATTTTCAATCAAGATGTTAAAGGACTGAAGTAGTTTGTTACTTCCCACAAGATTTCAGAATCTAATCTAGTGTTTTGAACATTAATTCCTGCTTTTAACAAAGCACTAAATGTTTCCTACCGTTTGTTTTAATAATACAGTAATATTTCATACAACTGTTTGCTCCAACAATAGAGTAAGAATTTTATACCATGTTTCCTCCAACAATAGAGTAAAAATTTCATAAAACTGTTTGCTCTAACAATAGAGTAAGAATTTGATACCACTGTTTGCTCTAACAATAGAGTAAGAATTTCATACCACTGTTCGCTCCAACAATAGAATAATAATTTCATACCACTGTTCGCTCTAACAATAGAATAAGAATTTGATACCACGGTTTGCTCTAACAATAGAGTAAGAATTTCATACCACTGTTTGCTCTAACAATAGAGTAAGAATTTGATACCACTGTTTGCTCTAACAATAGAGTAAGAATTTCATACCACTGTTTGCTCTAACAATAGAGTATGAATTTGATACCAAAATTAGGTAGTCTAAGTAATGTGTGAGAGTTAAAATGTGAATTCTTGAAGTATTGTTTGTTACTCAGGGCAGCAAGCTCATTTGTGAACAACTTCCAGCGGTGAGTTGGTGTTATAAATACCTCCCAAGTTAAATTATATACAATTTAATCAAGAATACCTGTTGAAGTATTCATCTATCAATCCATATCATCTACTATAAAGATATACATTTCATTACTAAGCTTTTTAGTAGATCTTTAAAAGTAAATATAATTGGATGAACCATATAATATCTTATTAAAGTATGAATCAATCAATTCAAACAATATGTGAGAAAGACCGGAAATGCTGTACTGTGCACATCAAGAGTAACAGTGCACATCAAGAGTAGAAGCAGGTACACTACTAATAATGGGTAGCTAAAACGTGTTAACAATTCAGCCAAATAAAGTGATGGGTTAGATTCTTTAAAGTCTATATGTACACATTATTATGGGTTTATTGTTTGTTATGACAGCTAATTTGCATGATCAGAGGAAACGTGGATGGAGAGGAAACATGGATGGAGATAACATATCACAATATTAGTTTAATAATTCATGTATAGCAAGCTACAAATCATTACACCAGACATTCAGATTACATTTCTAAAGCTGAAGTGTAAGGGAATGGTTATTACTGGAGTCTCAGAACACTGCCGCAGTAATCTTAAAGACATCTGCACGTGGCAGAATGTGCAGACCAATCTGATCAAAGCTGTGAATAAGTTGTGCAAGGAAAAAGTAAAGAGAACAACAGAATCATCTGCAAATTAAACTAGTGTTCCAATGGCAAACAGTGAAGCAAACAGCAAAAATTATAGTATCCAACAAATAAATTCTCACAATCCTAACATGCAGGTGGCGACAACCAACTGATTTGTTACTACACCTGGTGACAGTTAACCGATTTGCCTACTCCCATGATGAAAAACTGATCTGTCAACTACCGGCGACGACGAGTCGACTTTACTCCCAGCGACGACGAATAGATTGTCAACTATCAAATTACGAGCAGATCTGTCAACTACTCCTAGAGACTACGAGCTGATTTGTCAACTACTCCTAGAGACTACGAGCTGATCTGTCAACTACTACTAGAAATTATGAGCTGATCTGTCAACTACTACTAGAGACTACGAGCTGATCTGTCAACTACTACTAGAAATTATGAGCTGATCTGTCAACTACTCCTAGAGACTACGAGCTGATCTGTCAACTAATCCTAGAGACTACGAGCTGATCTGTCAACTACTCCTAGAGACTACGAGCTGATCTGTCAACTACTCCTAGAGACTACGAGCTGATCTGTCAACTACTACTAGAAATTATGAGCTGATCTGTCAACTACTCCTAGAGACTACAAGCTGATCTGTCAACTACTCCTAGAGACTACGAGCTGATCTGTCAACTACTCCTAGAGACTACGAGCTGATCTGTCAACTACTCCTAGAGACTACGAGCTGATCTGTCTACTTCTAGAGAATACGAGCTGATCTGTCAACTACTCCTAGAGACTACGAGCTGATCTGTCAACTACTTCTAGAGACTACGTGCTGATCTGTCAACTACTCCTAGAGACTACGAGCTGATCTGTCAACTAATCCTAGAGATGAGCTGATCTGTCAACTACTCCTAGAGACTACGAGCTGATCTGTCAACTACTCCTAGAGACTACGAGCTGATCTGTCAACTACTCCTAGAGATGAGCTGATCTGTCAACTACTCCTAGAGACTACGAGCTGATCTGTCAACTACTCCTAGAGACTACGAGCTGATCTGTCAACTACTCCTAGAGACTACGAGCTGATCTGTCAACTACTCCTAGAGATGAGCTGATCTGTCAACTACTCCTAGAGACTACGAGCTGATCTGTCAACTACTCCTAGAGACTACGAGCTGATCTGTCAACTACTCCTAGAGACTACGAGCTGATCTGTCAACTACTCCTAGAGACTACGAGCTGATCTGTCAACTAATCCTAGAGACTTGGATGTCTACTCCCAGTAATGAGCTGATATGCCAACCAGTCTATGACACTGAACAGATTTGTCTACTCGACGAACTTATTTGCCAATTATTCTCGGTGAAGACAACATATCTGTCAATTACTCTAGATGAGGACAACAGATTTGTCAATTACTACCGATGAACAGAGATAAGACAAGATTCTTATCACTTTCAGATTTGCCCGTTACTCCCAATGTCGACAACAGATTTGTCTATTAGCTCCAATAGAGACTGATTTGTCAAGCGAACAATTTGTCTATAACTCTCGGCAGCGAGTCAATTTGTTAAATAGGTCAAATTATGCGCCATCTGTTTAACAGTTATCAACCTTTTAATGTTTAAAAATTTTAAAGTATTATTCTTTCAAAGCGTAACATCTACTAATGAAGCCTACAAAAGTTATTTCAATCAATATCTACTACGGCATTCATCAAAAACAATCACCATTTATTTTTAAATATTTTAAAAAACCACTTCAATCAATCAATGCCAACGGCGCCAACCTAAGAAAAGTCTAATAAATTAACTCTTACCAGACAACGTACATTGCAAGTGAGATTCACCATGGGTTTCAAGAAATGAGCAACAGTGCTTTACCTAAACATGCAAGACGCAATTACAAAATGAAGCAGGTACAAGAAGTAATGCAGGTACAAGAAGTAATGCAGGTACATGACCTAACAGTGTTTAACTAAACTATGTTAATAATTCAACCAAATTCGAGTCAACATATATATATATATATATCCTTGGCAGCTTATTTGGGATGCCAGAGAGAGAGAGAGAGAGAGAGAGAGAGAGAGAGAGAGAGAGAGAGAGAGAGAGAGAGAGAGAGAGAGACTACAGAACATCAGTTTATACAAAAATCCATGTACAACACCGCAAGTTACAGATCCATATGCCAGCGATTCAGACCAACAAAAACATTTTCCAAAATTCAGAACTGGGTTATAATCTTCATAGATCAAACAAGTATATTGAACAACTGCAGAAAAATACAGGCTAATAGTGGTTACTGAAGTCACGCTTTTACTACTGAAGTCATGAAATACTACCACATTAATCAAGACACTGTGCATATAATAGAATGCGCAGAACAAGCTTTTTAAAGTTGTAAATAAGTAGTTGTTAAAGAGAATAGAATCATCTGCCAATCGTAAATGTGTTCAAATGGCAAGCAGTGCAACAGACAAGAGAACATAATAGAAACCAATATATAAATACTCCTTATAATATAAAGTATTCTGTATTTCTTAATAAAACAATTGTATATGCCAAGTGAACTGTACATTATGAATGCAGAAACAAACATAGTTAATGTATCTACATTAACAAGAAGGCAAAGGAAACACGGTTTAAAAATGACTGTCATCAATCAACATGCAAACTTTTTTATGTTAAGTGGTGACAATAGAGAGATTGAAGAAAACGGTTAACATCTATTAATTACAGAAAGCTGGCCATTTTGACATTTGCTACTTATTTATGTATGTAAAAAGAAAATGATTTTAAAACAATGGTAGTAATAACACAGACAAGAAATGGGGGAAAAGGCCTATGCAGTCTTCATAGCTCATGTTTTCCCCATATTCCCAGTGGACACCAACAAATGCAACAAAATATTTGCTCTAATTGCATATATATTTAGAAGTGTAAATAAAGGTTGATATACACGTGGAGTCAGGCAGGCAATGTAGACAAAGATAGGGGAACATAAATGAAAGAAAAGCCTTCATAGCTGTAATAAATAATAAATTGGGGAAGTCAAAATGAGAACATTAGAATATTTAACTCAGATAAGCACTGTTGTAAGCTATTAATAATTAACTACAAACATTCACTAACTGGGGCCAGCACAGAACAGGAGGGCTATAATGGTATAGCTGAATTATTGACAGAGTAAACTAAAAATATGTTGCAACCAATATTAACAGGGCTAGAAAGAACATCTGGGTATCAAGTACTATGCTAGAATCTGGGCAGAAATGAGCAAAAAGCAGATTCAACAACACAAGAGGAATGGACAAGATCTTACAATTGTTTAAGAACTAAAAATAATGAACAGTGGATGAACCATAACAGAACAAGTTCAATAGATGAAAAGTATAAGGAGCAAAATATATACAAATGAAGATGGTGAAGAAGAAAATGCAAATAATGAAATGCCAAGAGATAAAGATCCATAGTAACACTGGATGAAGTCGAGCAGGAAACTAACAACCTAAAAAAATAAGGGAAATCACCAGAATGTTATATCACATCAGTTTTTTAAAATATTATTAAAGGTGGTTGGAGATCAAAATGAAAATATATCGTGGGATATAGGAATATAGCCAAATGAATGGATGCGAACAATATTTCATAAGCCACACACATACAAAGGGGATAGCATCACAATTATGTTATCAAATTTGAAAAGATGCCTTTGTAAATCATGCATGCAACATTTTATTTTAAATAATCATATGAAGAATTTTTAATAGAAGAAAACATCGGATAAGCTGGTTTTAGATTAAATAGAGCAACATGTGACAACGTATTTAATCTGTACTCTTGCTTTAATACTGTAAGACTACACAAAGACATCTATCTGATTGAACAACATGAAGAATCATGCAAGAAATGATTCTCCCATTACACTTTATTATAAGTAAAACCACTAACCACTCATTTAGAAATGCCAGAGAAAATACTGATAGGAACAATGATTCCTTGACTGCTGGTGGAATAGAAATACCTGAAATTAGATCTGCCCACAACACAATATCATCATCAACAAAGCAAACTGGAACTGACAATCTAATAAAGCCAATGCAAGAGCAAGTGAAAAAACCCAAATGTATCTCAATACAACAATTATACAGGTAATGGCACCCAATAAAATAAGTACAGGCACGTTAGCAAAGCTGATAGTAAACTGTGCTGATATTTCATGAGCACGTTTGAATTCAGGTGAGCAAGAGGTGGACAGTGACACAAGATAGAAGTTAACATCAAGAGCAAGAGACTTAGCGTTAGAGATTCATTGCGGCCAACTTTCATTATGAAAATGACACCTGCATGTTAAAGGTAAGGTGATGCAAACACCTGATTGTTAAAGGTAAGGTAATGCAACTTACAAGGCATGTTCTGGTAGAAACAAATATGCGATTATGATTTACAGGGGGCAAGTGCTAACTGTAGTATATGATCTCTGTGTTGCATGCCTGTAGAAGAGTTTAGGAATATCCTCAAAATTCATTAAATTTTGTTATTTTATTTTGCCTGAATTTTTGGGAATTTTCCATATACACACAATGGACCAGTCAGATTTTACAATCAATCATCATAAGCTAGTGACAGCAAATAAAAAAAGTAGCAGGGCCGCAAGTCCGCTGACTATATGCTTCACCTCGACACCGCAAGGTACAAGAGGATGAAGATGAGAAGAGATTATAAGATTGATTACATATATAAAGTACAGCGGTTATCGCAGATTCCGTAAAAATGACAAATGAAAGTGGTTCTGTTAGTTTTTATAATAAATGAGGCAAGTTGCTTACGGTGGATTAATATAAGACATTAAACATAGTAGTAACTGATTTGATAAAATAAAAGCAAGATCATAAACTGACCTATGTATACTGACCTATGTACACAGAGACCAAAGATGGGTTGAATACAATGAAGTTTTAAAGTTGACAGTTGAAAGGTAGATATCACAATGGCCAATGAGAAATAGTGGAAATTGATTTATTTCAAGATTGCAAATGAAAGTTAAGACAGTGAAAGTAAGGAATTGTGATAATGGCTAATTTACTAGGTAACAATCCAGACAGTAGGACTTACGGGGTAATTTACATGCGATGCGTAACATTAAGACAATAGTAATAGTTAATGTCAAACAATTAAACATGATTATGGGATGCATAAAATATAATTTTAGCACCAACAGTTCATCTTGAAATGATGCTAATGAGGGTAAGAGGTTACTCTTAAAACAAGACATCTAGCAGCAATAGCTGGGATTTGATAAGGTTACAAATGACAGTTTATACAGTTGATGTAAATCATGACATAGGAAAGGATCACGAGCACGTCAACTAAAATTTGACTTGTTTCTACATTATTATCTGGATCAGGGAATGGCCTCACACAAATTCATAACAAGAAAATGGTATCATACTTTCATAAATATAGTTGCTTGGAAAAACAACAGACACTGTAGTAGTAAATAATATAGAAATGTATAATATAACAAAAATGAAAGTGATGAGAGTGAGGAAGTCCACCTACTAAGCTTATTTATATAATTGTATGACCTGAATACTTGCCAACCTGGCTTTCCTTATTATAATAATTTACAATAATGCAGAATAGGGGGACCCCTTGCACATCTCTAAATCACGTGTATTTAACAAACAAAAAAAGTCTGGAGGCAAGGGGCGGGTGATTGAGGTGTAGGATAGCCATGAAGCTGGGTGTTGTCTGTCCAGGTGTAGTGTTGCCATGTAGTCAGGGTTGCCTAGAACTAGTGTTTCAGTAGTGTTCCCATCAGTAGTGTTCCCATGGAGCAAGGGGTGGTCAGTGGTGTTCCCATGGAGTCAAGGGTCGGCAGTCCTGACATAGTGTTGCCATTAAGCCAGAGTTGTGGCCAGTCCAGGTATAGTGTTGCCATTAAGCCAGAGTTGTGGCCAGTCCAGGTATAGTGTTGCCTTTGAGCCAACAGTTGTCGTCAGTTGTGTTCCTATGGAGCCAAGGGTGGGCAGTCCAGGTAGTGTCTATGCAGCCAGGGGTGAGCAGTCCAGGTATAATGTTTCCTTTGAGCTAGGGGTGGGCAGTCCAGGTATAATGTTGCCTTTGAGCTAGGGGTGGGCAGTCCAGGTATAATGTTGCCTTTGAGCCAGGTGTGGGCAGTCCAGATGTAGTGTTGCCACTAAGCAAGGTATGGTCAGCCTAGCTGTAATGTTGCCAATTGGAGGTGGAAACCAGATTTAGTGTTGCCATTTGGAGGTGGGCAGTCCAGGTGTAGTGTTGCCACTGAGCCAGGTGCGGTCACAGCCCAAGTATAGATTGTCATAAAACCAAGGACAGTTGGTTAAGTGTAGTTAGTGTTGGTAAGGAAGTATAGATATGGAGCTAGGTGTTGTCAGTCCAGGTGCAGTGTTGAGGAAGAAACTCGGGCGTGCTTAGTCATATTTATGCAGTTTATACAGGGCTGGTTGGTGTAGAATTGTAAAAAGACATGCTCAGATAACGGTTAATATTCTTAACAAAGTAATTACAACTACTTTGGGGTGTACATTTCATAATGCTGACATGTCATATATTGGAGCATTTGGAATGAAGCAGATATGAATTTCGTCATATTGGAAAGGTAAAATTAATTCCACAATGCACACAGGCAACAGTTCCACATAAAAAAGTGAACCACACATTTGACAATGTTTCAGACGGAGATAACACACAAACATTAAAAGGATTAAATGAAAGAACTGCTGCACAGTTTTTACAAAGCACCATTATAAAGGTTTCTTTAATCTCACATATGTAAGATGGTAAGTTTCAATTTTTTAATCGGCAATTATCTTGTATAATTTATTACAAATTACCTATCTTAATGTTCCACTTGAATACAAGTCAATATGAGAATGTGTTAATCACATAATCTTTCTAAAATCAAGGGATGCCAACATAATCACAAGAAAACAGTCATAATTAAGTGGTACAAAGCAAATGTCAGAAAAGTGTGCCAACAAACGCAAGCCACACACCTTGTGTATCACATGGGACGTCTGTGTTATCATAGGGAGACAGTTTTACCATATACGCAGAGATAGAAAACCAAGTCTAAAACTGCACAGAACATCAATATCACAAGTGAAAGCGAATCGTATCACAGGGTGGGTTAAAATATTGTTAGCCTAATATTACACGGGTAAGGATACATATATACTATTTTTGGTCACTTGGAGAACAAAATCTTTGTCAAAATCATAATCTCATCATATGAATGCTCGTCTTCAACATTTGAAGTATTTATTAAGTTAATCACCTAGTTTGCTCAAGCAGGATGAAGCAAATTCTAGCATGTCAAACTAATTCTAATTGTCGCTGACAAACAACATGATCAATAACAGAGCAACGTGTTATTTAAGATGGTTACTGAGAGAAAATATAACAAGTCACCAAAGCTTTCTTACTGGTCTATATAAAAGTTAATTTCTCACTGATCAATTTGACAATGAATAACCACCAGATAGTTATTTTCTGAACCATGACAGCACTAGAATAGTAGTAGACAACCAATTCAACACGTTTAATGTCTTGGGCAGTGGCGGAGCTGAGCAAGCTAAAAGTAAAACCAGGGCTATGCCATGCTATGATACAGAAAAGGTGGCCGCATAAGCAGCAAAATCAAAATACAATTTGAACCATTCAATAATTAAACATCTTTACGTAACACTTTAAGGGGCGGCATTTCGAAGACGCAACATACTGAGAAAATCTACTGCACGGTCCTGGGTAAGCCAACATTGCAAAATTTTGGGTATTCTAATGATAACATGTTTGATTGCACACATACGCATGTTTCATACAAGCATGTTTCATACAATCATCGCAAACTATTGTATATCAACCATAGTTATAAGGACACTTGATTTTTGGCATTCTAACACACTTTCATTGCAAGCACGCATTACACAAAATGTCTACCCTCTTAGATCGTGTACATCTAATATGCACCAAGCCATTTCCATAACAGGTACACATTTTTATTTTCTTGTAAAATATTCACATACAAATTTTGATGATGTCAGGAATGCAATGATGATTATAACACCAAGTTAACTTTAATTACGAGTCGTCAAAGCATTAATTCATTACAACGAATGAACTGTATACAGTGTCTTCTTGTTAACCGACAATAGCTGCACTTAAAGAAAATTGACAAAGGCACGAACTAGCAATTTATTAACTTCATAGTCTCAGACATGAATTTATAGGAAACCATAAATATTTTTAATAAGATAAGACTTGTAGAATCAAAATCGCAACCAGTTTAAGTATGTCCTCTCTCTCTCTCACACACGAATTTGTAGAATCAATCAGACTGAGGTATGTAGAATCGCGACCGTTATTTCCTTGTGCAAATAAACTTTGTACAATGTCTAACACGTATTTCCAAGTTTAATCGGATATAAAATTTTAGTATAGCAACAGTTGAAATATTTCCTAGTTTAATAATCAGACATAAATTTTTTGAAACACAACCTTGCAAATTCTAGTTTAAAGTTTGTAGAATATCATTATCAACCATAAATATTTCCTAGTTCAGAGAGAATCGCAACCGCAATCAACTTAATCACAACCCTTTTGTTTCAAGTATTTCCTAGTTCATTCAGATTTAAAATTTGTAGAATTGACAAACCTACTGACTTCCCAGTTCAATCAGACAAGTTTGTAGAATTGCAGCTTATATTTTTCCAGTTCAGACACAAAGTTTGGAGTAGACATGGATTTGTAGAATCGCAACCGCTAGTTATCTCCTAGCTCAGACAACGTTTGTAGAATCACAACCATTATAAATATTTCTTAATTCAACTGGTCCAAAAATTGGTAGAATTGTTAAGTTTGTAGAATCACAACTGTTTATTTCTTAGTTAAACCATTAGGTGCTTGTTTAGTTCAAAAAGACAACAAGATTATAGTACTGCAACCATAGTATTATAGTTCTATAAGACGGGTGTTTATGTAGAATCGCTGTCATGGTGCTAGATCCATGTTTTTGTATGCCAATCAACTCTCAATAGGTGATATTATCAATGTCAGTCGCCTTAATTTTCCTAGACAATCAGAAGAGTTTGAAGAATTGCAACTTAACATTAAGACATGAGATTATAGTGTCACAACCATAATCAAAGTTAGCATAATTACAACATTTCCTAGTTTAGGCAAAAGTTTTAGAATCGCAACCGCAATCAGACAAAATTTGCAGAATTGCAATCATTATACTAATTTCCTAGTTCAAATATGAAGTTATTGAATTCCAATCATAAACACAGTTTCGAGAATCACAAACCTTAAGCATTTTGTAGTTTAATCATCACTAAAATGTGTAGAATAGACAAAAAGCCATAACTGACATGTTTGTAGAATTACAATTGATAAGCGTTTTCTAATTCAATTAGACTCGAGGTTGTAGAATCAAAATCTATTTTTAAATTCAGGCATTAGGTTGTATAATCGCAAACGGCTTATTTTCAAACGCTGTTTTTTAAAATTCAAATACGAGATCGTTGAATTGCAACCAGTGTATTTTCAAATTCAACAAGAATTTAACGTTGTAAAATAACATTTGTTAGGAGTATTTTCTACTTCAAAATCACATTGCATGTAGAAATCGCTATCCTTACAGTTTTATCAGGCAAGTCTGTAGGAGTGCAAATGTATTTTCTAGTTAAAAACAATTATTGCAATTAAATTTGGAATAGCTCATTTCATTAAAACAAAATGTTGGCGGTATAAAAATAATAATAAACACTGTTTACCACTAACGGAACATGTGATCCACTGCAACAAGCTGAGGACAATGGATTATAACCTAGATATGTTATAAATATAATACAAACAATAACAGAAATGTTGGTGGCAGTGATTCTCTTCATAGACAACAAACACAATTAAACATGATATTGGTTATGGGGGAAGCTTACAATTATTTAAATAAATAACAGTTCGTCCTAAAGTGATACTAACGAGGTAAGCGGTAAAGTGATACTAAGGAGGTAAGCGGTAAAGTGATACTAAGGTGATAAGTGGTAAAGTAATGCTAAGGAGGTAAGAGGTAAAATGATGTTAAGGTGGTAAGCAGTAAAGTGATACTAAGGTGATAAGCAGTAAAGTAATACTAAGGAGATGAGCGGTAGAGTGGTATTAAGGAGACAAGTAGTTATGTGATACTAAGGAGATAAGTGGTAAAGTGATACTATGGAGATAAGTGGTAAAGTGATACTATGGAGATAAGTGGTAAAGTCCCTGGGAAGGTTAACTCGATCAACAAATGTCCACAGAAGTCAGATGTGTCAGCCTAACGGCGCAAGAACGGGGCTCTGCTGTAAACAGGCACAATGCAATCACGTCCGAAAAAAAACTCCGGATGAGCGCAGAAGAAGAAGTGGTAAAGTGATATTAAGGAGATCAGCTGTGATACTAAGGAGATAAGTGGTCAAGTGATACTCAGGAGATCAGCAGTAAAGTTATACTAAGGGGATAAGTGGTAAAGTTATACTAAGGAGATAAGTGGTGAAGTGATACTATGGAGATATAAGTGATTAATTTTCAAACAAGATGTTAAAGGACTGAAGTATTTTGTTACTTCCCACAGACTTTACAATCTAATCTAGTGTTTGTTTGAACATTAATTCCTGCTTTCAACAAAGCACTATATGTTTCCTACCGTTTGTTTTAATAATACAGTAATATTTCATACAACTGTTTGCTCCAACAATAGAGTAAGAATTTTATACCTTGTTTGCTCTAACAATAGAGTAAGAATTTTGTACAACTGTTTGCTCTAACAATAAAGTAAGAATTTGATATCACTATTTGCTTCAACAATAATTTCATATCACTGTTTGCTCTAACAATAGAGTTTAAGAATTTCATACCACTGTTTGCTATAACAATAGAATACAAATTTCATACCACTGTTTGCTCAAACAAGAGAGTAAGAATTTCATACCACTGTTCGCTTCAACAATAGAATAATAATAATTTCATATCACTGTTTGCTCTAACAATAGGATAAGAATTTCATACCACTGTTTGCTCTAATAGAGTAAGAATTTCATACCGCTGTTTGCACCAGCAATAGAGTAAGAATTTCATACCACTGTTTGCTCTAACAATAGAGTAAGAATTTCACACCACTGTTCGCTCCAACAATAGAATAATAATTTCGTACTACTGTTTGCTCTAACAATAAATTAAGAATTTCATACCACTGTTTGCTTTTTAACAATAGAGTACGAATTTCGTACCATGTTTGTTCTAACAATAGAATAAGAATAAGCCTTTCATACCACTGTTTCTATAACATTCAAGTTTCATACCATTGTTCAAAGAATAAGATAGGAATTTCACACCATTGTTTCAACACTATAGTAAGAGTTTAATTCCACCGTTTATTCTAACAATAAAATAGAGGAGTTTTATACCATTTTTCTAATAATAGAGTGTGAGGTCCATACCAATGCTTATTCCAATAAAGTACGAGTTTCATACCACTGTTTATTCTAACAGTATGTTTCATACCACTATTTGTTCTAGCAATAACATTTTGAGTCTCATACCATGTCTGTTATACTAATGTAAGTTTTATACCATTGTTCTAACAATAAAATGCGAGTTTCATATCACCATTTGGTTCTGATGATAAAAATTTGAGTTTCATACCATTGTCTGTTACAACAATGTATTGTTCTCTAACAATAAAAAGAGCTTTATAGCAGTTTGCTCTAACAATAAAATAAATGAGTTTCATACCACTGCTTTAACAATATAGTAAGAATTTCATACCATAGTTTGAAAAGAGGAGATTCACACCATGTCCGTTCTATCAATTTAAGTTTAATACCACTGTTCCACACCACCGTTTGTTCTGAAAATGCTAGTTTCATACCATTGTCTGTTATAACAATGTAGGTATCAAACTTTTGTTCTAAAAATAAAATAAACAAGTTTCATACCACAATACAATATAGTTTCATACCACTGTTTGTTCTAACAATAAAATCAGTTTTTTCTAACATTAAAATATGAGTTTACAAGAGTAAGAATTTCATAACACAGTTTGTTATAACAATAAATTAGAATTTTCATACCACTATTCTAACAGTATAAGAGTTTCATACAGCTGTTTGTTATAACAATTAAGTTTCATATCACGGTTTGTTTTAACAATTAATTAGGGATTTCATACCACTATCTGTTATAAGAATTTATAAAATTAGTTTCAAACATGTCAGTTATAACAACTATGCAAGTCATATCACAGTTAAATTTTATACCACTTGTTTGTTCTGCTTTAACAAGGGAAGTTTTCATACTACTGTTTATTCTAATAGAGTAAGCCTTTTATACCACTGTTTCTTCTAACAATAGAGTAAGCCTTTTATACCACTGTTTCTTCTAACAATAGAGTAAGAGCTTCATTCCAGTTTGTACCAACAATTTAAGTTTCGTACCATTGTTCTAACAATAAAATAGGAGTGTTATATCACTATTCTAACTATAGATATGAGTTGTGAGTTTTATACCACTGTTTATTCTAATCATCAAGTAATAGTTTCAAACCACTCATTTTAATAATAGAGTAAGAGGATCATACAACTGTTTATTCTAACAGAGTAAGTTTCATAACACTGTTTGTTCTAACAATAACATTTTGAGTTTTAAACCATGTCTGTTATACCAAGTAAGTTTTAGACTATTGTTCTAACAATAAAATGAGTTTAATACCACCATTTTGGTTCTGACAGTGCACATATGAATTTCCATACCACTATATGTTATAACTCCATACCACTATATGTTATAACAATGTAGGTTTCATACACAATGTTCTAATTAAATAGTAGTTTCATACCACAGCTCTAACAATATAGTAAAAGTTTTCATAACACTGTTTGTGGATGAAGCAAATTTTAGCATGTCAATAATTCTAAATTGTTGCCGACAAACAACATGATCAATAACAGAGCGTCTTATTTATGGTTACTGAGAGCAAATTAACAAGTCACCAAAGCTCAGCTATTTGTAAGATCAAGCGGAGTAATACTATTAAACGAAACCACCTTGTACTTCTAGTGCAATATGTGATTTGACAATTTCAGAGACTTTGATGGTCACCAGACCCAATACAACCTTAACCTTGAGTTACTGTGCGAGATAGCGAACAATGACTGTCAACGCTTACTGGCATGGAATATGGTGATGATGATTATGTACTCCTACATCCAATTGACAGTACAAAGAACTTGTTTCAGATTATAATTCCTACTAATGCTGAAGATATAAATGCTATTTATTTCACGTGCTTCACAGACAATTCAATAGGTACATGCCCACGTCACTTTATTTGTTTAAATTATTCATATTATATTTTAAAATTTTCTTTTTCTTGATAACATTTCTGATCGTTTGTTGATAATTCACTGAAGATCCCAATAAATATTGTTGAAATAAACAGGATTAGTTGATATATCTGCTACGTACTTGGAGGATAACTTATTTAATAAATGTTCTACAGTGGGTAAAATGCCATCAATCAATCAGCAGTACCACATGCCACAGAGTAATACATCAATATTCATGCTAAACCAAGAGAAGCAATGCATGGTTCTTCTTGCAGTAAGGAAATAAGGATTCGGAGTGTACAAGGCTAAAACAGAAGAAGGGAGCTTTAACTAGATTATGATGCCAATAATATTTTAAAGCTTTATATTTCATACCAGTTAATAAAACAAGAACAACTAGGCTGGTTGCAAAGAATTAATAGCACAAAATTTAATTCTAAGAAACAGGACGATTGTTGTAAGAGACCCTTTAACTATTTATAAGAGTACTTTTTAACGGAGAAATTAAATGATTATTTAATATGCACTCACACCACACCTCATATTCAGCTTTAAATAAAATATTTGCAGAACACTGGTACTGTTTAGTTGAATGTAAGACCACGCGCAGAGAGTAAAGAGCAGATAACACCTGGTAAAAGTAATATAATGAGAAACAATTCAAAACATGGAGAAGAGAACAGGACATGGGAGAAACAAGAGACAGCAGATAGCAAGGGAGTTGACGTGGTTGGTTGAAATGTTTTAGAGTCTATGCCTCACTGAGGGATTAAAAAGATGAGAAGAGAAAGAAAATGTGTATATAACAGGAGATAAATATTTGACAAGAAATAGATTCTACGCAGGGCAGGTGAGTATTGCTTGATTTACATACCGGTGACCTATTAACAAAGGAAATAATACAAAAGACAACCCAATTTGTAATGCAATTCAAGATTAAAATAGACAACCGTCCGCTGTGCTAAACCTTACTTTAGTATTATCATCTTGCTACGTATGAAAAAAAATAAAATCAAAATTTTTGTGTGTGCATATAATATACTACAAAAGTATCATGTGTATAAAATTTAATAACATACTTTAGTTTATAATAATATACCTAGAAAATAACGTTTAAATAATTAAAATTATAAAAATATAAGAAAAATACTTGATTTTGTATAGAAAACTATACCTATGAATAAGTAATACATACCTCTGAGCAAGATCTATAAAGAATTATGCTTAAGAAAAAGTATCAATTATCAACTTTATACCTAGGTATACCAAGGAACAGACTACGTGTGTATGTCAAAGTACACCCAGAAATTATCTACATATAAGATACTTAGAAATAAGCATGTACCTTGTAGTAAATATATGTACTGAATAAACAGAAATAATGTATTTGTGTATAGTATTCCAATGTATGTATGACCATCCATCCACACACATTGGAATACTATACATATACAAACGTATATAATGAAGTACCTTAATGTATAAAAATTCAAATAAACTTGAAATAAAATGTATCCACACATAAAATATATCTACATTTAACAATTATCTTAACTAGGCAGCTAGCATATGGTCACCATACAGTGGATACCATCCCACAACGGAGTGCCTGAAAACGAGAGAGCTAATCAACTAGCTAAGGAAGGAACAAGTTGAAGTGCCTGTCACATACCACCAAAAGACCATCATCAAATCAATCAAATAGCCACAAACATCAGCACAAGATGGTTACCATTTTATGGGCAGACCAGGACGAATCATTATTCTACATCTTATTAGACAATCGATTACACAACCACAGGTATATAATATTAAAGATCTTATACAAAATTAAAGATCGGCGAATCAGCCATGTGCACATGTGGATTAGTATTCTAGACAGCATACCACATACTCCAAAACACCCCCTGAAACGAGATGTCTAGGCAAAGCTTCCGACACAGACAAACAGTGGACAATAAACTTTATGGACCACAGCGAACACTAAGAGAAAGAAGGGGGGAAAAAGCAACAACAGTGCAGATAAAGACAAATTTCAAGCTAACAAAAGTAATATGCACCTAGAATATAAGCATCCTAGGAATGAATAAGTATAAAATAAAGCATCTGTTACCAGCAAATACATTCAACTGAATTAAGTTATTTGCTACCAACAAATAAAATTTCCCCACAAAATGTATCTGCGAAGTCATACACAGGTAGAAAGTTATCTATAATACAACCATCACTTTCCACGTTAGTTTCTTACTGGTTAATTTAGCATGTTAGTTTCTCATTGATCAATTTAACAATTAACAACTATTGCATAGTTAGTATTTTCTGAACCACGACGGACGGCACTAGAATGGCAGTAGACAACAAATTCAGCACCCTATAAATATCTGGGTGGTGGCGGACATTGAGCAAACCAAAGGTAAAACCAACATTTCAAAATTTTGGGTATTCTAATTAACATGTCTGATTGCAAACATACACATGTTTCCTACAATCACTGTGAACTACTGCGCATCACCCATAGTTAAAGAAAAGACACTTGATTTTTGGCATTCTAACACATTAAACACTTTCATTGCAAGCATGCATTTTTACAAAATGTCTACCCTTGTTGATCGTGCACATCCAATATGCATCAAGCCATTTCCGTCACATGTACACACTTATTTCATCTACTCTTGTGAAATGTGTCATATCAGTACAGTCATAATTTTATACAGAAATGAAAAACACGATACTGATGCTTCAAATCAGATGCTTAACATTTTCTTGTAAAATTGTTCACATACTATAATGATAATGATAATGTCCGGAGTGCAATAATGATAATCACACTAACTTTAATTACAATTACGAACGAGTCTCATTAAGCATTATAATTATATTCATTACAACTATATACATAGTATCTTCAGATGAGGAGGTTGCTGGGGAACTACAAACCGAACTCAATCGCATAAGTACTTGGTGTGATGAAGCTGGGGCAATGGTTAACCCAACAAAGGCAACAGTGACTTGGTTCTCGTTGAATAATCATATTGTCAACAATCCAACACCAACTGTAATGCTGTGTTCAGAGACGGTGGAAAGAACGCAGGCAATGAATTACCTGGGGATACGGTTTGATCGAAGCCTTGCTTATAATGTGCACATAGACCAGGTGATAACAAAGGCCAAGCGGGGTTTGGCAGCGATGCGGGTGATGGCGGCAGCAAACTGTGAGCAGCGCCATCTATGTCTTCTGTACGAGGGGCTGGTCATGTCTGTTTTGGAGTATGCAATGGCAATCTTGACTCTCAGCCATAAGCAGATAGAAAGGATGGAAAGGATACAGAATGAAGCTATGCGCATTATTCTTGGATGTACAAGAGATACAGCATGCAGGGCGATGCGCTACCTTCTTGATTTTCCAACCATTGAAGAGAGAATACAAGTTTGCAGGGCACGCGCCTACCTCAGAATTAACGCAAACACACAACATCCACTGCATAGTGAAATTAGGAAGGTGAAGGGCAGCAGGTTAAAAAGAGGACGGTCGTGGATGGGTCAAGCCGAAGACATTCTTCAACAGGTGTGTTCACTTGAGGACTTAGAACCTGGCGAGGAGTGGGTGCAAGTGCCAACAGACTTCTGCACATCCTTTTCAGTTTGCATCCAATTAGATAGAAAATGCAGACAAGAAAATCCGGCTGCTGTTGAGGCTGACTTACAAGCGTTGATTTTCGAGAATTCGCTAGACGGTGACGCGGTCATCTACACAGATGGGTCGGTCGTCCGACATGTGAGAAGCTCATGGGCCTTTACAGCTCGGGCCGGAGGGAGAATTGTGAAGGAGGACTCTGGTGCTTTCACTGAAACCACAAGTAGCCTGACCATGGAAGTCATGGCAGTAAGTAAAGCAATAACATGGCTCGAGACACAGACATTCACCAGGGCTTGTTTCCTTAGCGACTCAATGAACATGATCAAGAGGATAGAGGAGGGGTCGATCCGAAGAGAATGGTTGCTGCCTCTGAAGCGGTCTCGGCTGGCAAAGATTAGTTTCATCTTCGTGCCAGGGCATGCGGGAGTACAAGGAAATGAGCGGGCTGACAAGCTCGCAGGTGAGGCTACTGTGGAGGGCGGACGCGCCATGGACCAGGCTGACATTCTGAATGCTCTACGTGATGTGAGACTTTTGCGAGAACCAAGTGATGACTGTGAATCTACAACAATGGCCAGACTGCTAGAGCATCAAATTAAAAGAGGTGTGGCCAAACAAGAACACTACGCAGGAAGCCAAAGAAGATTGATAAACCAACACAGAACTGGCGTCGTTAGCCGCTACACGCTGCGGGATTTGCTGAGGAGGGGATCCGAGCACTTATGGACTGAATGGTTCGATGTGCAGCGAGGATGATCTGTCGACTAACTAACTAACTATCTTCAGATGCATGAAGCCATGGCACTACTAGCATTTTATTAACTTCATAGTCTCATCCTTACGAATTTAGAGAAACGCAACCTTAAACATACTTTTAACCAGGTGAGACACGTAGAATCTGACTGTATTTATATATATATATATATATATATATATATATATATACATATATATATGAATTTGTATAATCTAGTTCAATCACACTCAGGTGTGTAGAATTGCGACCGTTATTTCCTAGTGAAAATAAACTTTGCACAATGCCAAACGCGCATTTCTAAACCCAATCAGATATAAAATTGTAGTATCGCAACAGTTGAAATATTTCCTGGTTTAATCAGACATGAATTTGTTGAAACAAAACCTTGCAATTTCTAGTCAAAAATGTGTAGAATATCAACCATAAATATTTCCTAGTTCAGATACACACTTGTAAAATCACAACCACAATCAAATTTATATAATCTCAACCAT
This sequence comes from Cepaea hortensis, assembly GCA_963921405.1. Taxonomy (NCBI): domain Eukaryota; kingdom Metazoa; phylum Mollusca; class Gastropoda; order Stylommatophora; family Helicidae; genus Cepaea; species Cepaea hortensis. The sequence goes on along the minus strand of OY992883.1, from coordinate 95,899,399 downwards.
TTTTGTTTTAAGTTATTTCTAGTTCAATCACATTTAAAATTTTTAGAATCGACAAGATGTTATGGGTTCTTGAACTCACAACTGACTTGCAACGATTTTAAGTATTTTCAAGTTCAATATGACAAGGCGATTGTATTCAACGTGAACTTCTTTGTTCAATCAGACAGGTTTGTAGAAATTCAACTTGTATTTTTCTGGTTCTGACAAAAAGTTGGTAGGTCACAATCACATCTTATAAGGTCAATTAGAGATGAGTTTGTAGAATCGCAACCGTGTTTTTTTAGTCCTAAAATTTTTAGAATTGAGTTTGTAGTATCAAAACTGTTTATTTCCTAGTTAAATCAGATTGTAGAATCGCAGCCGAGAATCATTAGTAGTTCAAAAGGATTACAGAATCGCAACCATAATTGTATAGTTCTATGAGACGGTGTTTTATGTAGAATCAGTGTTTTATGTAGAATCGGTGCTTTATGTAGAATCGGTGCTGTTAAAACATTGCCTGGTTCAATTAGAACAGTTTGTAGAATTATAGCTGTTACATTTTTAAATTCAGCCAAAAGGTTAGTGTCATAACCATAATCAAAGTTAGCATACTCGCAACATTACATGTATTTCCTAGTTCAGACTAGGAAGTGATAGAATCGGACAAAATTCTGATAATTGCAACTCTTACACCCATTTATTTCTTCAAATATGAATTTGTAGAATCTCAGTCATAATCGGTTTGGAGAATTGTAACCATTATAAGTATTTTGTAGTTCAATCAGCCCTAAAATGTGTAGAATCTATGTGCTTTAAAAGTCAGAATTTATTTTGTTTGTAGAATTACAACTGTGGTAAGTGTTTTCTAATTCAATCAGACTCGAGGTTGTGTAATCTCTACCCTATATTTTCAAACTTTGCAATTTAAAATTCAAACATGAGGTTGTTGAATTGCAAACCAGTGAATTTTTAAAGTCAATCACACTCGAAGTTGTAAAATTTCTCTTGATAAAAGTATTTTCTACTTCAACATCACAGGAGATTGCATGTAGTATTTGCTAATATTACAGTACTTCTTAGTTATATCAGGGGAGTCTGTAGAATAGCAAATGTAGTATTTTCTAATTGAAAACAATTCCTGAGGTTAAACTTGGAATATCCATTTCACCATAAAATAAAACTGCTGAATGTCCGTACAAATAATACAGAACACTAGTTAAAGGATATCACTAACTGAATATATGACCCCCGCAACAAGCTGACGACGATGGATTATATAACCCAGATATGTTGAGCAGGACATTATTGGTATAAATACATTACAAACAATATCACACAGAGTCATGTTGGTGGCAATGATTCACTTCAAAGACAGCAAAGGGAAGTTAAAAAGAAGAGAATAGCTATCATGACTGACTAACAAAGCAACAATCCAGACAGTAAGATTTACAAGGTGACTTACATGGCAATGTAAGAAGACAAATAGTCATAGTTAATGTTAAACAATTAAACATGATATTGGTCATGAGGGATGCATAAAATGGTGGTTGAACAACAAGTTAACAGTTCATCTTGAAGTGATACTAAGGAGATAAGTGGTTAATTTTCAAACAAGACAAGGGATTTCATCAAGTGACGAACTATTGGATTTAACGATAACATATAGAAGGATCACTGAACAAATGTCAACTGAATTAAAATGCTACAATGTAAACAATTTTTCTACCATCTCAATTAGAGTAGACAATTTACCTTGCTACAGTGACCTAATGTAATTTTCTTTAAACATCTCTCTTATGTTCTTGATTGCTTATGCAGGTTATAGTATCACAAAAATTCTTATTTTGTTATTTCCCATAAGACTTGACAATCTAATTTAGCATTTGTTTGAACAGCATTTCCTGCTTCCAACAAAGCACTAAATGTTTTAATAATACAGTAATATATCATACTACTACTCTATCAATAGTGTTTTGTGAGTTGTAACAACAGCGTGGGGGGGGGGGGGGGGTGTGTGTGTGGTTCATACCACTGCTTGCTCTAACAGTGTCAAAGTTTGATCTACAATAAAATTGGTGTTTCACACCACCTTGTGTTTTAATAACAGTAAGCATTTCATACCCCTGTTTGTTCTAACAATAGAGTAAAATAAAGCATTGTTGCAACAATAAATTAGGAGTTTCATACCACTTTGTTCTAACAATACAAGTCATACCAGTTAAGTTTTATACCACTGTATGTTCTAACTACTTTAACAAGAGATGTTTTATACCATGTTCTAACAATCAGTTTCATACAATGTTCCAACAATACAACAGATACGAGTTTCATTTTGTTATAAAAATGTAAGTTTCATACCATTCTAACAATAAAACCATTATTCTAACAATAAAATAAGAGTTTCATACCACTGTTTGTTCTAACAATAAAATATGAGTTTTATACTACTGTTTGATACAACCCATACCACAGTTAAGTTTTATACCACTGTTTGTTCCAACTACTTTAAACAAGAGAAGTTTCATACCATGTTCGAACAGTTTCATATCATGTTCTAACAATTAGTTTCATATCATGTTCTAACAATTAGTTTCATACCATGTTCTAACAATTAGCTTGTTCTATACTATGTTCTATACCATGTTCTAACAGTTTCATACCATGTTCTATACCATGCTCTAACAATTAGTTTCATACCATGTTCTAGCGTCATACCATTTTCTAACCATTTCATACCATGTTCTAACATTTTCATACCATATTCTATACCATGTTCTAACAGTTTCATAATATGTTCTAACAATTAGTTTCAAACCATGTTCTGTACCATGTTCTAACAGTTTCATACCATGTTCTATACTATGTTCTAACAATTAGTTTCATACCATGTTCTAACAGTTTCATACCATTTTCTAAAAGTTTCATACCATATTTTATACCATGTTCTAACAAATAGTTTCATACCATGTTCTAACAGTTTCATACCATGTTCTAGCGTCATACCATTTTCTAACCATTTCATACCATGTTCTAGCATTTTCATACCATTTTCTATACTGTGTTCTAACAGTTTCATACCATGTTCTAACAATTAGTTTCAAACCATGTTCTGTACCATGTTCTAACAGTTTCATACCATGTTCTATACTATGTTCTAAAAATTAGTTTCATACCATGTTCTAACAGTTTCATACCATTTTCTAAAAGTTTCATTCTATAAGTTTTATACCATGTTCTAACAATTAGTTTCTTACCATGTTCTATACCATGTTCGAACAATAGTTAGATACCATGTTCTAACAGTTTCATACCATGTTCTAGCGTCATACCATTTTCTAACCATTTCATACCATGTTCTAGAATTTTCATACCATTTTATATACTGTTCTAACAGTTTCATACCATGTTCTAACAATTAGTTTCAAACCATGTTCTGTAGCATGTTCTAACAGTTACATACCATGTTCTATACTATGTTCTAACAATTAGTTTCATACCATGTTGTAACAGTTTCATACCATTTTCTAAAAGTTTCATAATATGTTCTATAAGTTTCATACCACTTTCTAACAATTAGTTTCTTGCCATGTTCAAACAATAGTTAGATACCATGTTCTAACAGCTTCATACCATTTCATATCATTTTCTAACCATTTCATACCATGTTCTAACATTTTCATACCATTTTCTATACCGTGTTCTAACAGTTTCATACCATGTTCTATACTATGTTCTAACAATTAGTTTCATACCATGTATTAACAGTTCTATACCATGTATTAACAGTTCTATACCATGTTCTAACAGTTTCATACCATGTTCTATACCATGTTCGAACAATAGTTAGATATCGTGTTCTAACAATTTCATACCATGATCTAAAATTTAGTTTCATACCACGGTTTGTTATAAAAATATAGTAATCATATCACTTTTTGTTCTAATAATAAAATAGAGTTTCATACCACTATTTGTTCTAGCAATACACGTCATACCACAGTTACGTTTTATACCACTATGTTTTAACTACTTTAATAACACAAATTTCATATTATGTTCTAACAATTAGTTTCATAACATGTTCTAACAATTAGTTTCATACCACAATTTGTTCTAACAAAGAGTTTCGTACCAGTCTGTTCTAACAATAGAGTAAGAGTTTCATACAACTGTTTGTTATAACAATTTAAGTTTCCTACCATTGTTCTAAAAATAAAATAGAAGATTCATAATACTACTATTTGTTCTAACAATAAAATAGGAGATTCATAATACCACTGTTTGTTCAAACAATAAAATAGGTGTTTCATACTATTGTTCATTATAGTAAGAGTTTCATACCAGTTTGTTCTAACAATAAAACGGAAGTCGAATCAAATCTATATAAGTTTCATACCCTTGGTCTAACAATAAAATGTGAGTTTCATACCACTGTTTGTTCTGAACATATGAGTTTCATGTCATGTCTGTTATAGCAATGTAGATTTCATACTGTTCTACCCAAAAAAATAGGAGGTTTATACCACAGTTCTAACAAGATTGTAAGAGTTTTCATACCACTGTCTATTATAACAATGTAAGTTTCATATCCTTATTCTAACAATAAAATGTGAGTTTTGTTTGTTCCTTTTAACAATACAGCAAGAGTTTCATACCAGTTTGTTTTAAAAATAAAAAAGGAGTTTAATCCCACTGTTTATTCTAACAACAAGAGCAAGTTTCATACCAGTTTACTCTAACAATAAAACAGTAGTTTCATACCATGTTTGTTATAATAATGCAGTAAGAGTTTAATTTGATACCACAGATTGTTCTAACAATAAAATGGGAGTTTCATAACAATTTCATTCTAACAATAGAGTGAGTTTCATACAACTGTTTGTTCTAACAATAAAATAGGAGTTTTATATCATCATTTGTTCTAACAATTTTGAGTTTCATGTCTGTTACACCAATGTAAGTTTTATACCATTGTTCTAACAATAAATTGTGAGTTTTATACAACCGTTTCATAACATTGTCAGTTATAACAATTTGAGTTTCATACCACTGCTCTAACAATATACCACAAATTGTTCTAACAATACCATGTCTGTGATACCAATCTTAGTTTTTCACATCATTGTTCTAATAATGTGTGAGATTCATACTATTGTTTGTTCTGAAAATGAGTTTCATACCACTGTTATAACAATGTAGGTTTCATAGAACACATACTCCAAGACTGCCCAAAATATAACATATCTAGGCAAACCTTCTGGCCTAGAGAGACGACAGTGGAAGATAAACACTATGGACCGCTGTGTGAACTGAAAAAGACAGTTCATACAAGAGACAGCATTGCAGTTATAGACATTTCAAGCGAACGAAAGAAGAAGAATACTATTATTCTAACAATAAAATATCAGTTTCATACCACTGTTTATTCCAACAATAAAATAGTTTTATACCACTGTTTATTCTAACAATAAAATAGTTTTATACCACTGTTTGCTATAACAATATGGAATGAAAGAGTTTCATACCACAATTTGTTCTAATAATATAGTAAGAGTGTCATACCACAACCTGTTCTAACAATCGAGTTAAGAGTTTCATACCACTTTGTTCTAACAATTTAGTAAGAGTTTGATACCACATTCAAACAATATAGTAAGAGTTTCATACTATGTTCAAATATAGTAAGAGTTTCATACCACTGTTTGTTCTAACAATATAATAAGAGTTTCATACCACTGTTTGTTCTAACAATATAGTAAGAGTTTCATACCGCTTTGTTCTAACAATATAGTACTACTGAGTGAGTGCGTGGCGCGACACTGTGAGCTGTGAGTTTCGTGTGAAATGCTTTTGAATCTGCCCAAGGTCTTTTGGAACGTGACTGCATGTTCTGAGCGATGGTAGATGGCTATGTCCCAGAGTTGACCGGTTTTTGCCTTATGCAGAAATGCGTGGCTGCTGGGCTTCTGGTTGACTGCCACTGCCATTGACGATGAACTGTATTTCGTGGACTGTGTGGGTGAACATCTAGGAAACATCCAGATGGGAAAATGACTGCCGATTCCATCAGAAATGAACTGGGTGCTTTGTGGGGGACTATTGTGTTGACATTCTGGTGGCGGCATTATGCACAGTGTATCTGTGCGGGCTGTTATTTGTCGAGACTCCTGTCTTTTCCACTTTTCACATTGGGCAGTGGGGAGCGTTTTGTGTGATATTCACTGGCACAGGAATGGAGCATAATGGGGATGACCCGTTGCTGTGAAGTTGGAACTGCGACTAACTAACTAACTAACTAACTAACAATATAGTAAGAGATTTCATACCATGTTCTAACAATATAGTAAGAGTTTCATACCATGTTTGTTCTAACAATATAGTAAGAGTTTCATACCATGTTCAAACAATATAGTAAGAGTTTCATACCACTGTTTGTTCTAACAATATAGTAAGAGATTTCATACCATGTTCTAACAATATAGTAAGAGTTTCATACCACTGTTTATTCTAACAATAACACTTTTTGGTCTAACAGTTTCATACCACTGGTTGTTCTAAAAATATTTAATAATTGTTTCATACGACTTTGTTCTAACAATACAATTTTAGTTCATACCACCGTTTGTTCTAACACTAAATATGTTCTAACAATGTAGTAAGAGTTTCATACCATGTTCTAACAATATAGTAAGAGTTTCATACCACTGTTTATTCTAACAATAACACTTTTTGGTCTAACAATAACACTGGTTGTTCTAACAATATTTAATAAATTGTTTCATACGACTTTGTTCTAACAATACAATTTTAGTTCATACCACCGTTTGTTCTAACACTAAATTAGGAGTTTCATACCACTTTGTTCTGACAATAATGACCACAGTTATGTTTCATATCACTGTTTGTTATATCAACATTGTAAGAAGTTTAATGAAACTGCTGCTTCTAACATAAAAGTTTCATACTACTGTTTGTTCTAACGGCTTTAACAAGAGAAGTTTAATACCAGTTTGTTCTAACAATAGATGTGGAGTTTAATACCACCGCTTGTTCTAACAATAAATCAGGTGTTTAAAACCATTGTTTGTTCTAACCAAGAGGAGACATAATACTTTGCAATAATTAAGGTTTGGTTCCTGGAAGAAACGGCAGGGTCAAATAGCACAAATATGGACAACTGAACATTAAAGAAACCTTAGGCATGGCATGTAAATGTTTGAGGCAGGGATTTTGTGAAAGATCAAGAGTCTATCCAGCCGGATGTGTTGAAAGTAAGGATCTACAATGGATTTTGTACAGAGATTATAACCATTTCACGTTACTGTCAGTAATAATCATGTAATTTTTATATTCTTGCTTTTACACAGAAATATTTATCATTGCTCTCGTAAGCAGCTTACTGCAATCTGATGAGATGACAAGACAGTGCAATGGAGAACAACTGAACACAACAACAGTTCTAACTGGTCTAATTTCCCTCCCTATAAAGGATAAATGGAGCAAATTTTGAACTTGTTTGGTTGGGTACACTGATAACATTAAATGGAAGATCTTCCACAATAATTAAGACGTCAATTAAATTAAAAACGTGCTATATCATACTTGATCAAGCATAAAGAGCATTAAATTAAAAACGTGCTATATCATATTTGAAAAAGAATGAGAACTAACTTGGGCAATTAGTAAACAAGCAAGAACAATCATTGAAAGAAACGACTGCCAAAAATGAGCGACACAAATGTTTTTAAGTAGAGCAAAACAAAAAGAAATCTTGTCAGACATAAAAAATACACAAAGTTATGTGGTGACATTGTGAGAATAGGATATGTGGAAGAGTAGATTACTTGTTAATAGATTATTGGGGAAGGGGGGAGGGATTTGGAAGCCAGCATCATTGTTCAAAGAAGATTGTTGCGTACAAGCTGATGCACAGGGAAATGGGAGTTGTGCCATAATAGTAGTAGAACAAAGCAGCACAGTACACTATATAGCCACACATGATGTAGTAACATAAATTATACCATAACCACACACAGGTTTAATAAAAAATCAGACACCAAAGCCACACAAGATTTGATAAAACCAGACTTTCAGTCACTATAGTCACACCCGATTTGATAAAATCAGACAGTACACATGGTCAAGACATGATTTGATAAAAGACGGTAGCCAACATGATTTGATAAAGCCAGACGTTTGACAGTACACTATAGCCACACGTGATAAATATGACTTTTACATTACACCATTTGATAAAATCAGACAGTATGCCAGTCAGATATGATTTGATAACAGACAGTACACCAATAGCCACACATGATTTGATAAAGCCAGACTTTTGACAGTACACCATAGCCACACGTTGTGATAAGTCAGACTTGTACAGTACACCATTTGATAAAATCAGACGGTACGCCAGTCAGATACGATTCGATAGACAGGACTCCATAGCCACACAAAATTTGATAAAACCAGACTTTCACAGTACATAGTCACACATGATTTCATAAAACCAGACTTTTACAGTACACCATAGTCACACATGATAACATCGGACTTTCACATTTCAAGTCTCCACTTTCTAGACCACAGTAAATAGTCACAATGTTTGTTTGAACAGTTTTTGTGGACAGATGAATGTGGTGTGGGTACCTTCCATATTTGACGTGTGGTGACATATTTTAATTTACTATATAAACGTTTTAGATACAATGGTTTCAGCGATGTTTTTTCCTCTTGGTCATAATTTTCATTCAACAGATTTAAACCAGGTACAACCTTAGTATTTGGACCATGAAATGGCCACACAAACATAAAACAAACTCATGCGAAGAAGTATAAAGGTATTATACTTTCATATATATATCCGTATGTGAAATATTGACAGAGTTATTGACACAAATCCGACAGAGCGAGCAAGCTCTCTACAAAGCAAATTTATATTCATAGATAATTTAATGATCTGAATACTTATTTGATTTTCCTTAATTTAGAGCTGTGTAAAAACATTGCACGTGACAGGATTCATAAAGTTTCAATCAATTATTCAGCTATTATCTTGCAGGAAATTATGATAAAACTAAAAAGCACAATCGAGCTTACTATCCCATTAAAAAAGTATTTATTGTATATTATCAAGTGGTGCCAACGTAATCTGTCACAAGGGACAACAATCACAATGTTATAAAATTTTGCAAAGCAACTTGCCAGGAAAGTGTGCCAACAGAAGCAAGCCACATATGCTCTATATCACAAGGGACATTTTCTGTGTGCAGTTTCTAAATCGCATAAAACAACATGTTCTGGGTATCACAGGGAAACAGTTTTGCAATGTAAGCCAAGATATATGACAAGTCTAAACTTCACTTGACCTCGTTCAGTACCACAAATGAAATGAAAATAATCACAAGAGAGAACGGTCGTCACGTTACAAGCTCTAGGTTCGGGTTACAATTTTATCTACGGATACTAAAGAGAAATAAAGTGCACTTTCCTTCCTCATGCTCCATGGACATTTCGTGAAGTACATGCATACTGTATTTTGGAAAATTATTTTCCTTTAATTTATTCACGTTCTTTTTAATTATGTGTATTATATAGCCAAGTCAGTCAACAGTTACTGGTGTATTATAAGCCAAGTCAATTAATAGTTACTGGTGCATTTCATATGGAGTTAATATTGTCAATAATCAAGATATATACAAGTATACACACCAACGTTAAGCGCACCAACAATAAGCGGTAATGATGAATAAATACAACTTTTATTATGAAGTAGAATTGGCGATATATCTCAAATCAAATCACAAGAAATAAAACTAATACTAAGAGATTTTAATGCAGAAGTACGAAAAGGAAATATGGAGGATGTGGTCGGGGATAGACGATTCAGGAACATGAAATGAAAGAGAAACATAGAATGGGCAAATATAAATGATATAGTAATTGGAAATACCTGGTTTTTAAACACCATAAAAGATTACACAGGAAAAGTCCTGTTAAGAAAAGATGCAAATAAACTGACTACATACTTAATAATAAGCTTAAATACAGAGTATAAATGAACAATGGTTAATGTTAAAGAGATCAAACAAGCTAAGAAATAACGGACAGAAGACAAAAGCTACGAAAAAATGGATGACTGAAGAAATCTTAAAAGATGATGGACAAAATAAAAAAAAAGTAAAATTGACAAACAATAAATAAGAGAAATGTGTAAATGCAACAAACGCAAGAAAAAATTGAATGCAATAAAATTGAATCTCACAGGAAGAAAAATCAGAGTAAAACTTAGGGTGTTAATCACAAACAGGAAAGATATTACTGGAGGAGAGTGCTATAAATTGCGTATAAATATGATGGAGAAAGGGAAGAATTAACAGAAGTAAGTAACTTAGAAGGTCCATCTATTTTAGAAGAAGTCGCTGATGCTATCAAACATGACAAAAGAAAGTTGCAAATTCTTTGGATACCAGAGTAACTAACAACTGCCTGAAAAGGGTTAATGAAACTAGAACATTTCTGCAACAACAAGACAGAGACAGCTTTATTCAATCATGTGATGAGAAGAGAGGCATTGGAGAACACTGTGACAACTGGAAAGATCAATGGGGAAAAAGAAACAGACCAAGAGAAATAGACACTGGATGGACAGACGGTGGCATGGTGGGATATCATTAGCAGACTTGATCCAGAACACCAAAGACCGAGATCTGTGGAGAGACAAATGCCTATGCCAGCTGACAGGGTACATTTTGAAGATCTCATAAATATGTTTAAATAAAGGACACTACACAGACTTGTTGATATAGCTGCATTATGCTCAGAGGATTAACCAAATAACTGTGGTAAGAGTTCAGCCATGGGTAACATGCCATCAAACCATAGAACCACATTAATATTAAACAAAGTGAAGCAATGGTATCTCTTCTTCATGCGTGCGAGCGAGTGTGTGGTTAAGTATTTTAAAGCTAAAACAGCAGATTAAACATGACAAAATAATACAAGGAAACAACAATAAGAGAAGAGAATTAAACTACAAGAGATAAAGGATAGAAAGCTGTATTATAAAGGTATAAAAAAAAAGTAGAAGGCGGGTTCAAGTCGTGTCGGGTTTAACACCTCAACAGAATATTGTGAAAATTTAAAGCATCCAGAACAACCTTCGTTCACATACTAATTGCAATATATCTATATATAATATCTGTGCGTGTTTTTGTTTGTTGTGTTTATACACACTGTTCACTTATTTTCTTTTAAAATGTTCACATACTAATTATGTCCAGAGTGCAACGGTGATAACCATTATAAATTATCCCTCCTCTTCTTATGTACATTCGACTGGTCTGTAATGTGTATCTGTGCGTCGTTAGCCGCTACACGCTGCGGGATTTGCTGAGGAGGGGATCCGAGCACTTATGGACTGAATGGTTCGATGTGCAATGAGGATGATCTGTCGACTAACTAACTAACTAACTAACTTTAAGTAAAGTCTACAGCACAAAGCTACATGCCAATTACAATTTATTTACTCCATAAAGTCACATACTTACGAACTTGCAGAATGGTGACACATAAGCATTTTGGTTGCTGTGAAGTTGGAACTGCGACTAACTAACTAACTAACTAACTAAGCATTTTGGTTAAACAACTATCACATTTCCTAGTTCAGAGGAAGTTTACTTACATACCCATTACAAATATGTTCTGGTTCAGATAATTTGAAGAACAGCAATAGATAATCACAACTGTTGTATTTCCTAGTTAAATCAGACAAGTTTGCAGAATCTCAACCACTAAGTTTAATAGACACAAGGTTATACAAAAATCTCACAAAATATTTTCTGGTTCAGAAGACATAAAAACATAATAATCTCAAATTATTTTCTGGTTCAGAAGACGTACAAACGTAATTGTTAATTCAATCACACGAGTGTTGTAGTAGCCTTTTTAAAAGTTCAGACACGAGGTAGTAGAATCGAATATTGAAACCGCCGGTGTCTTGAATTGTGTAGAATCGTAACCGCTTTCCTAATTGAGACAAAATATGTAGAGTCGTAACCAATTACAAGTGTTTACCACAGTGGAATGATGGTTAATGCATTTGGGTGCCAAAACAATGGTCCATGTTCGATCCCCAGCAGAAGCATAATTATTTTTCTGACAAATACGGCTCTGGGATTGACCCCGCCTCATAAAATTGCAATAATGAAAAGCATTTCAGACATTGGGTTGTAGAATCGCTATTGTATTTCTAGTTCAAAAGTATACCAGGTGGTTTAATAGGCTTTTATTTTCTAGTTCAATTATATAGGAGCTTGTGGAATCCTGTAGAATTGCAACCCTTTTCTAGTTCAGGCATAACATTTGTAAAAACTGCAACCATTATAATATTTTCTAGTTCACACTCAAGGTTTGAGAGTTGTAACCATGTTATTTTCTAGGACATAAGATTGTAGAATTCCAACAGTTGCTAGTTCATAGAATTCCAACAGTTGCAAGTTTAATCTGTCCTGAAATGTGTAGAACTATTACCGTTACGAAGTATTTCCTTTTAGTTCAATCTGTCCTGAAATGTGTAGAACTATTACCGTTACAAAGTATTTCCTTTTAGTTCAAACAGTCCTAAAATGTGCATCGAGTATTGTCTTATCAGTCCTAAATAGTGTAATATGTATGACAGAATAGCGAACTTTCCTCTTCAAAATATCCTAAAATTTATAGTGCAAGTATTTTCCAGTTTAATCAACCCTAAAATGTGCATTGGAGTAATGCCCGTTGTTAAATCTGTTTGAAAATGTGCATATGAGAATTGCAAAGTTCAACCATCCTAAAATATACATATGAGAATTGCCAAGTTCAATCATCCTAACATGTGCATATGAGAATTGCCAAGCCCAGTCATTCTAAACTGTGCAAAAGTTGTCTAGTCCAATGATCCTAAAAATTATATATGAGAGTTGTCTAGCTGTCCTAAAATGTTTAGAGTTACTTGCAACCAGTTATATTCCCAAGTTCAATCAATCCTCACTGGAGCATATGAGTATTGCCTTGTTCAATCAGTCCTGAAATGATTAGAACCACTTTTTTATGTTCTTGTCTATCAGCCCTAGTTCATTCAGATAAGAATTGTAGAAACACAACCATTGTAAGAATTTCATGGTTCCATCAATACTAATATTTGTTTAACACAGCCATTACAAGTATTTTCTAGGTCAATATGTCCTAAAATTTGCAGAATCACAACCATTAAATTTTTTTTTCTAGTTCACCAAGTCCTAAAATATGTAAACAACAACGGAAGTATTTTGTTCATTCAATCAGTCCTTAAAAGTATTTCCTAGTTCAAATGTCCCTAAAATTTGTAGAAATTAACAAATTTAAACAATCCCTATAATTTGTAGAGCCCCAACTGTGGTAATGGATATTCATCCTACACAAGTTCCAAAATTTGTAAAATAAGTTATAAGTAACCCTTAGTACTATTACAAGCACTTTCTCATTTAACCAGTACTAAATTTGTATTTGCAACTATTTAAGTGGACATCCTCCTGATGTTCAAATATGTTACAGTAAATAAGTAGCAATATTTTCTACAATGAAGTGAAATTCTTAGTTCATACGTATGGTACAGTAATGCAGAAAAGGGAAAGTACTGTATGCAGTAATGGCTGTTGTGCAGTTATTTGTTCATATAAGGAGTAACTGATCCTGTTCTAGTAATGCTCACCCTCTAATTATCATCATTTGGTTGATTCATTGTATACATATGGCACAATAACGGGCATCTTTTTGTTGACATGAAAAGTTAGTTGCACGCCTTTTATTAAAGAATGTCACAATTATTGGCTGCTTGTGATGTTCTAGGCAATTCAATAGTTTGCATTGTATCAACTTGTACATCAGCTTCTGCTTTTCATGTGTGTGATTAACTGATCATTTGTAGAACTATATTACAACTCTTCTATTAAATTTCATGTGTTCTTAAAGTGTCACGAGCATTAATATAGAGAAATATCTGGCAAATATTATGCTGATCAGATTCAGCTCTTTGATGTACTATTTATAAAGTTCCTTTGTTTGATATAATACTCGGTTTAATTTTGTATTGCCTTATTATATATTAGTTTCTTTCCCGATGTATTTGTAATTATGAGCTCTCTATATTTCAATGCATTTAGTTTGTCCACCAAGGTGCTAATTATCTTGGTCCAATTTTTTTATAACTCAGAATCATATGGTTTGGTACAGAATTTGTTAGACAGCTATTCTTATATTTTATGCAACTAGTTTAACATGTTCCACTTGACTAAGTAATATATTTCCCTATTTTGATTTGGATAGCTTTTCAGTTTATTGAAATGGAATATTGATTTTCTTACTCATCCTCTCATCATCATTATCAAATGTCATGCCGGCTGGTGTAGGCGTTCATGACTTTCCACAGATCTCGGTCTTTGTAATTATCTAGTAGTTATATTACTTAGTATGTGATTTGAACTGGGTCTATTACTTCCAATTTTGCTATGACCAGATCAGAAGTTATTACAGGTAAATCTTTTTTGCCATGAACTGGCAGGTTTTGCAGGAACTAAAGCTGGTTATGTCATGTAATAATAATTAGGGTATTAGTTTTATTTTAAGTAAATAATTTTCTCTTTACTGTCCAGTGTTACATGGTGAGAATTCAAGTCCCCAAGAAGAAGAATTTTATTTATTCTCATGTGCACAACTGTCAGGTAATTTTCTGTTACTCATCCACCAGCACGGTATTTATTATATTTACTTCTGCTGCTTCGTAACTTGAGTAATATGTATTCCTTCAAACATCACCCATTGTAAACGGGTTGCAGGTTATTATATTGTGACCAACTAACTATATTGTACATAATTATAAATGCTTTTCATTCTGGGTATTTAGTTTCCTTTAAGGCAGAAATTAGCTTCTTTTGGAATTTGCTAATGAAATTGGTTTTTTAGGGCAGTTTCCTTTGCCCACTTCTGCAGCTCCTGTGTATTATTTAATTTTTGCTGACATCATATTCAATATTTTATTCTTACGGTTCGTTTTTGTTTTAAGTTATGTTTTGCTCTTGCTATGTTCTTGGTTTTTCTTGAATCTTGTTTAGCTGATTAAGTTTGTGTGTTTTCTGATTTGCTGTACATTCTGTAATTGTTTTGTTCACTTCTCTAATTGTCAGTTTTGTGCACATTTGATCTAGTTTATTTTTGCATTTTGTAAGATTCCCTGTTTAATTCTTCATTTTGTTTTGTCAGTACTGATATACTAGCATTTTAGGCTATTTAAAATTTGGCTATTCAGAATTTCTTAATTTCTAAAATTTATTTTTATTTGGTAACTGATCTTCAATTTCTCTCTACTGTTCTAGATTTGTTGTTCTTATTTGTTCCACATTTTATGCAGATTATTTTAATCTTTTGTAGAATCCAATTTCTTTATTTTGTTTATTGTTCTTGACCATTGTTTGCAATTTCCTCGGTTTTTGTCATAGCTAGCACTATTCCTGGACATTTCCTCGATTCTTCACTGGGCAATTTAGTCTAGGATTTGAACTGTTTTCTGCGTTACTGTTAGTTTTTCAGTATCATCTATTTTGTGTATCTCTGTTCTTGTATCATACCTAATTATATTGTGAGATCTGTCTTTGTCCACATACAGTATCGTACGCAGCATCCTATGTTCATATTATATACATAGGTACAGTAATTACAAGCCTACACTCATGCAGATACAATAACAAGTGATCCTCGTTTGTTCATATACGGTACAGTAACGGGCGATTTTTGTTCATACAGGAAAGCACCATCTTTCTTTGTTCATAAACAGTACAGTACATTACATCCTCTGCTCATATTGGTACAATAATGAGTGATCCTGTTTTGTTCATAAATGGTAGAGTAAATGACATTCTGTTCACACCTGGTACAAATATGCAACGTTATGTTCATACAGGTACAGCAAAAGTGATGGTTTTGTGTGTGTTCAGACATACAGTAAATTTTGTTCACATTACGCGACATTCTGTGATAATTTATGATTAAATACTTATCCTATGCTCATATTTGTACACTAATCTCTTTTGTTCATACATGTTACAGTAACATCATCTCTGTTCATAATTGGTACAGTATATTCATGTACATTACAGTAAAAAGCGATAAGCATCCTATGCTCATAAACGGTCAAGTAACAAGCAATATTTCTCCCCCATACATGCAGTAATGCACCATCCTTTTTCTATGCTCACATACAGCACAATAATTACATTCTTTGCTCACATATAGGTGTGACAACTAGCCATCTTGTTTGTACACAGTACAGTGCATAACATCCTATGTTCACACAGGTAAAATCAGTGATCATTATTTGTTCATATGTGGTACAGCATGCAACACCTTTTCATATACAGTACAGTAACAAGCGATGTTCATGCACGGGACAGTAATGTGCAACTTCTCTGTTCACAAGAAATGCACCGTATTCTTTGATATTGATATAGTAAGTCACCAAACCCTTCTGTTCTCATATGGTACAGTAACATGCCACCATTTATATTAAATACAGTAGTGTAGCTTGCTATCCTTTGTTCACATATGGTATCGGTAATACGCCAGATTTGTTTTATTCACATGCATACAGTAAGATGCCATCTTATGTCCAAATATGGTGAGGTACGCAAAACCCTATGTACATATACAGTACATTAACGAGTGGCTACGGTCAGATATGGTACAAACGCATAAACTTTATCCACATACCGTAACTCATCAAATAATTCTTTGCTCATATATGGCATGCAGTATGTGACATCTTTGCCGGCTCATTTCTGCTTTTATTCATACTAACAATAAATGGTGAATTTTTATTCCAGTCCTTGTTCATACACATGAAACGGTAATGAGTGACATACACACGGTTTACTTTGTACCTATTTTTTCATAAGTTGCACACACATAGAATTTGTGTTCTCTCTTGCTTTTCTTTTTAATTATACATGATGCGGTGCTTTCAACTATGCTTAGTAGCACTAAATTGGCGGTCTTGTTTCATTAAATGTGTAAGCAGCTAAATCGGCGGTCTTGTTTTATATATTGTGTAAGCAGCGATTTTTTAACACACACAGCCTTAAATTTTTCACATATGACCTTCACTTTGTTTAGACTGACACAGTAATTCCTTTACACGTGATTAATATATTCAATCATCATTCACTAACACTACAGTAAGTTCACTATCCCCAATTCTAACATACCTTCCTTCACATATGGTACAGTAACATACCTTCCTTCACATATGGTACAGTAACATCTTTCTCCACATATGGTACAGTAACATCTTTCTCCACATATGGTACAGTAACACATCTTTCTCCACATATATAGTACAGTAACACATCTTTCTCCACATACAGTAGTAAAAACAGTCATTGTTCACATGTGGTACAGTAACATGGCAACATTCTTTGTTCAAATACAGTTTACTATCTTTTTCACATGTGTGACATCATTTGTTCACATATTTGTACACACTACCATCTTCTGTGTTCACATATGGTACATGCCATCCTCCTTTGTTTGCACGCATACATTATTTACACACCAGCCCTTTTGTTCATATACGAAGTTAGTTGTCCACTCAAATTGTCATAATATATGGTACAGAAAAGCGCACAATTCTTCATTTAGATTCTATACACTAGAAGTGATGAAAATCACGTGTCAACAAACATTTGCAGAAGTTGGATGTATCGGCCAAAAGGTGCAAATCAGCTCTGTTGTAAACTGACAACGCAATAACGCCAAACAATTTAAAACAAATTATATCATACAAATGAATAAGAAAATCAAAATCAGTTCATTCCTGCATAACAGAGGAAGGCGACTTAACAAGCCAAATCTATCCCCACTCACATATAGTACAATAACATGCCATCCTACTTAGCACACATGTATTTGACATTCTAAATTCATATAAACAATTACTCCGGTCAACAAATGTCTGCAGAAGTCGGATGTATCGGCCAAACGGTGCACATATCGCAGCTCTGCTGTACACTGACAACCCAATTACGTCCAAACATAATTTTTAAAAATATATCGTACAAACGAAGAAGAAAAAAAAGCAACTCATTGCTGCATTGTTACACGCCAAACCTTTCTTCACTCGCATATGGTACAAATACACGCCATCCTTCTGTGTACACATACATTTGGTTCATATACGGTACATTATGGAGCAATCCTTTGTTCATCATACACAGTACAGTTCCTTCTGTCACACCTCCATTCTCTTACTATGTAATAACTCTCCATATCGTTCCTCGTTCACAAATGGTGAAGTAACATGTCACTCTTTATTCACAGACAGTACAGCATCATGCAATCCTTTATTCATAAGGTACTGTATAACATAACCACCTTTCTTAGTTCACATAAGGTACTGTAGCATAACATCTTTGTTCACAGGCATACAGTAAGTTAGTCCATGTAAGGTACATTAGCACAACAAACTTAGTTTACGTAAGATACACCAACATACTTCTCAGTTCACGTATATGGTTTACATACAGCAAATGTATGTTTGCTCGCATAACAGTGGTACATCATCTGTTGTTCATATACAGTATATTTACAAGAGATACTTTCCTTCTTAGTTTTGTAAGGAGCAATCTTTCTTCCACGTGCATACAGTGATACAATCTTTCTTTGCCCATGTATAGCAAGCACACTACACATCCTCTGCTCATATACAGGCTTTTATGTTAACAATTAATCTTTCTTTCCCCATGTATGGTACACTACACATCCTATGTTCATATACGGTCGGTACTGTAACAAGTGATCTGTCTTTCACGTGCACACCTTTCTTTGCTCATGTATGGTACACTACACATCTCATATTCATATACAGGCGGTACTGAACAAGCTATCCGAATTCCATGTGCGAACATTCCACACCTTTCTTTGTTAAATTTGTCAATGTATGGTACACTTTGTATCCTTTATTCATATACAGGCGGTATAGTAAACAAGCGATCTGTTTTTGCTTATGTATGTCACACTAAAATATCTCATGTTCATATACGGGCGGTACAGTAAACAAGGGATCTGTCTTCCACATGGACAACTTTCTTTACTTTGTTTATATACCGGCGGTTCTGTAACAAGCGATCTTTCATTGTTCATGTATGGTACACTACAAATCTTATGTTCATTTACGGGCGGTACTATATAACAAGCGATCCTTCTTCCACATGTGTACATTCCACACCTTTCTTTGTTAATGTACGGTACAACACACATCCTTTATTCATATACAGGCGGTACAAACAAGCAATCATTTTTTATTATGTATACAAACAAGCAATCATTTTTCCCTATGTATGGTACGCTAAAAGATCTTATGTTCATATATGGGCGGTACTGTAACAAGCGATCTTTCTTCCACGTGAACATCTTTCTTTGCTCATATATGGGCTGTTTTGTAATAAGTGATCTTTCTTTCCTATGTATGGTACACTAAACATCTTAAAGTTCATATACGGGCGGTACAGTAAACAAGCGATCTGTCTTCCACGTGCTCAACTTTCTTTACTTTGTTCATATACGGGCGGTTCTGTAAAAAGCTAACAAGCGATCTTTCGTTGCTCATGTATGGTACACTACAAATCACATGTTCATATACACGCCATACAATATAACAAGTGACCCTTCTTCCACGTGCGTTCATTGTACACCTTTCTTTGTTAATGTGTGGTACATTAGACGTTCATGTATGGTACACTGCAAATCTTTTCTTCATATATGGGCGGTACTGTAACAAGCATTCTTTATTCCACATGCACACCTTTCCTTGCTTTGTTAATATACGGGCAGTTTTGTATCAAGTTTGTAACAAGCGATCTCTCTTTGCTCATGTATGGTACACTACAAATCTTATGTTCATATATGGGCTGTACTATGTAACAAGTGATCTTCCACAAGCGTTTCATTGTTAATGTATGGTACATAAGACTTACTTTATTCATATACGGGAGGTACTGTAACAAGCGATCTTTCTTCCATGTCCACACCTTTCTTTGTTTTGTTCATATACGGGTGGTTCTGTAACAAGCGATCGCTCTTTGCTCATGTATGGTACTCTATACATCTTATATTCA
Organism: Cepaea hortensis; assembly: GCA_963921405.1. Classification (NCBI taxonomy): domain Eukaryota; kingdom Metazoa; phylum Mollusca; class Gastropoda; order Stylommatophora; family Helicidae; genus Cepaea; species Cepaea hortensis. The sequence continues at coordinate 95,879,237 of OY992883.1, read as the reverse complement.
TATACGGGCAGTACAGTCACAAGCAATCCTTCCACGTGCGTTTGTTGCACACCTTTCTTTGTATCTTACATTAGACATCCTTTATTCATATACAGGCGGCATTGTAAACAAGCGATCTTTCTTCCACGAGTACAACTTTCTTTCCTTCGTTCATATACGGGCGGTTCTGTGACAAGTGATCTTTCTGTGCTCATGTATGATACACTACACATCTCATATTCATATACAGGCGGTACTGAACAAGCTATCCGAACATTCCACACCTTTCTTTGTTAAATTTGTCAATGTATGGTACACTTCGCATCCTTTATTCATATACAGGCGGTATAGTAAACAAGCGATCTGTTTTTGCTTATGTATGGTACACTAAAATATCTCATGTTCATATACGGGTGGTACAGTAAACAAGGGATCTGTCTTCCACATGGACAACTTTCTTTACTTTATATACTGGCGGTTCTGTAACAAGCGATCTTTCATTGTTCATGTATGGATCACTACAAATCTTATGTTCATTTACGGGCGGTACTATATAACAAGCGATCCTTCTTCCACATGTGTACATTCCACACTTTTCTTTGCTAATTTGTTAATGTACGGTACAATACACATCCTTTATTCATATACAGGCGACAAACAAGCAATAATTTTTCCTTATGTATGGTAAGCTAAAAAATCTTGTTCATATATGGGCGGTACTGTAACAAGCGATCTGTCTTCCACATGGACAACTTTCTTTACTTTGTTTATATACCGGCGGTTCTGTAACAAGCGATCTCTCATTGTTCATGTATGGTACACTACAAATCTTATGTTCATTTACGGGCGGTACTATATAACAAGCGATCCTTCTTCCACATGTGTACATTCCACACCTTTCTTTGTTAATTTGTTAATGTACGGTACAATACACATCCTTTATTCATATACAGGCGGTACAAACAAGCAATCATTTTTTCTTATGTATACAAACAAGCAATCATTTTTCCCTATGTATGGTACGCTAAAAAATCTTATGTTCATATATGGGCGGTAATGTAACAAGCGATCTTTCTTCCATGTGAACATCTTTCTTTGCTCATATATGGGCAGTTTTGTAATAAGTGATCTTTCTTTCCTATGTATGGTACACTAAACATCTTAAAGTTCATATACGGGCGGTACAGTAAACAAGCGATCTGTCTTCCATGTGCTCAACTTTCTTTATTAGACATTCTTTATTCATATACAGGCGGCATTGTAAACAAGCGACCTTTCTTCCATGAGTACAACTGTCTTTGCTTTGTTCATATGCGGGCGGTTATGTGACAAGTGATCTTTCTTTGCTCATGTATGGTCACTACACATCTTATAATCATATACAGGTGGTAATGTAACTAGCGATCCCAATTCCACGTGCGAACATTCCACACCTTTCTTTGTTAAATTTGTTAATGTACGGTACAATACACATCCTTCATTCATATACAGGCGGTACAAACAAGCAATATATTTTGCTTATGTATGGTACGCTAAAATATCTGATGTTCATATACGGCGGTACTGTAACAAGCGATCTGTCTTCAACGTGCACACCTTTCTTTGCTTTGTTCATATATATGGGTGGTAGTATATAACAAGCAATCCTTCTTCCACATGCGCACATTGCACACCTTTCTTTGTTAATGTATCGTACATTAGACATCCTTTACTCATATACAGGCGGCATTAAAAACAAGCGATCTTTCTTCTACGTGAACACTTTTCTTTACTTTATAAACGGGTAGTACAGTAAACAAGCGATCTTTCTTTGCTCGTGTATGGTACACTACAAATCTTATGTTCATATATGGGCGGTACAGTAAACAAGCTATCTGTATTCTGCGTGCACAATTTTCTTTGCTTTGTTCATATACCAGCAGTTTGGTAACACGTTTGTAACAAGCGATCGTTCTTTGCTCATATATGGTACTCTATACATCTTATATTCATATACGGGCAGTACAGTCACAAGCAATCCTTTCACGTGCGTATGTTGCACACGTTTCTTTGTATCTTACATTAGACATCCTTTATTCATATACAGGCGGCATTGTAAACAAGCGATCTTTCTTCCTCGAGTACAACTTTCTTTCCTTTGTTCATACACGGGCGGTTCTGTGACAAGTGATCTTTCTGTGCTCATGTATGATACACTACACATCTCATATTCATATACAGGCGGTACTGAACAAGCTATCCGAACATTCCACACCTTTCTTTGTTAAATTTGTCAATGTATGGTACACTTTGCATCCTTTATTCATATACAGGCGGTATAGTAAACAAGCGATCTGTTTTTGCTTATGTATGGCACACTAACATATCTCATGTTCATATACGGGTGGTACAGTAAACAAGGGATCTGTCTTCCACATGGACAACTTTCTTTACTTTGTTTATATACTGGCGGTTCTGTAACAAGCGATCTTCCATTATTCATGTATGGTACACTACAAATCTTATGTTCATTTACGGGCGGTACTATATAACAAGCGATCCTTCTTCCACATGTGTACATTCCACACCTTTCTTTGCTAATTTGTTAATGTACGGTACAATACACATCCTTTATTCATATGCAGGCGACAAACAAGCAATAATTTTTCCTTATGTATGGTAAGCTAAAAACTCTTTATGTTCATATATGGGCGGTACTGTAACAAGCGATCTTTCTTCCACGTGAACATCTTTCTTTGCTCATATATGGGCAGTTTTGTAATAAGTGATCTTTCTTTCCTATGTATGGTACACTAAACATCTTAAAGTTCATATACGGGCGGTACAGTAAACAAGCGATCTGTCTTCCACGTGCTCAACTTTCTTTACTTTGTTCATATACGGGCGGTTCTGTAAAAAGCTAACAAGCGATCTTTCGTTGCTCATGTATGGGTACACTACAAATCACATGTTCATATACACGCCATACTATATTATATAACAAGTGAGCTTCCATGTGCGTTCATTGTACACCTTTCTTTGTTAATGTGTGGTACATTAGACATTCATTATTATATATGGCGATACTGTTAACAAGCAATCTTTCATTGTTCATGTATGGTACACTGCAAATCTTTTCTTCATATATGGGTGGTACTGTAACAAGCGATCTTCCTTCCATGTGGATAACACATCTTATGTTCGTATACGGGCGGTACTGTAACAAGCATTCTTTCCTCCACATGCACACCTTTCCTTGCTTTGTTAATATACGGGCAGTTTTGTATGAAGTTTGTAACAAGCGATCTCTCTTTGCTCATGTATGGTACACTACAAATCTTATGTTCATATATGGGCTGTACTATATAACAAGTGATCTTCCACAAGCGTTTCATTGTTAATGTATGGTACATTAGATATACTTTATTCATATACGGGAGGTACTGTAACAAGCGATCTTTCTTCCACGTCCACACCTTTCTTTGTTTTGGTCATATACGATTAGACATACTTTATTCATATACGGGAGGTACTGTAACAAGCGATCTTTCTTCCACGTCCACACCTTTCTTTGTTTTGTTCATATACGGGTGGTTCTGTAACAAGCGATCGTTCTTTGCTCATGTATGGTACTCTATACATCTTATATTCATATACGGGCAGTACAGTCACAAGCAATCCTTCTTCCACGTGCGTTTGTTGCATACCTTTCTTTGTATCTTACATTAGACATCCTTTATTCATATACATGCGGCATTGTAAACAAGCTATCTTTCTTCTACGTGAACACTTTACTTTATAAACGGGCGGTACAGTAAACAAGCGATCTTTCTTTGCTCGTGTATGGTACACTACAAATCTTATGTTCATATATGGGCGGTACAGTAAACAATCTATCTGTATTCTGTGTGCACAATTTTCTTTGCTTTGTTCATATACCAGCAGTTTGGTAACACGTTTGTAACAAGCGATCGTTCTTTGCTCATGTATGGTACTCTATACATCTTATATTCATATATGGGCAGTACAGTCACAAGCAATCCTTCCACGTGCGTATGTTGCACACCTTTCTTTGTATCTTACATTAGACATCCTTTATTCATATACAGGCGGCATTGTAAACAAGCAATCTTTCTTCCACGAGTACAACTTTCTTTCCTTTGTTCATATACGGGCAGTTCTGTGACAAGTGATCTTTCTGTGCTCGTGTATGATACACTACACATCTCGTATTCATATACAGGCGGTACTGAACAAGCTATCCGAACATTCCACACCTTTCTTTGTTAAATTTGTCAATGTATGGCACACTTCGCATCCTTTATTCATATACAGGCGGTATAGTAAACAAGCGATCTGTTTTTGCTTATGTATGTCACACTAAAATATCTCATGTTCATATACGGGCGGTACAGTAAACAAGGAATCTGTCTTCCACATGGACAACTTTCTTTACTTTGTTTATATACGGGCGGTTCTGTAACAACCAATCTTTCATTGTTCATGTATGGTACACTACAAATCTTATGTTCATTTACGGGCGGTACTATATAACAAGCGATCCTTCTTCCACATGTGTACATTCCACACCTTTCTTTGTTAATTTGTTAATGTACGGTACAATACACATCCTTTATTCATATACAGGCGGCAAACAAGCAATAATTTTTCCTTATGTATGGTAAGCTAAAAAATCTTATGTTCATATATGGGCGGTACTGTAACAAGCGATCTTTCTTCCACGTGAACATCTTTCTTTGCTTTGTTCATATATGGGCAGTTTTGTAATAAGTGATCTTTCTTTCCTATGTATGGTACACTTAACATCTTAAGTTCATATACGGGCGGTACAGTAAACAAGCGATCCGTCTTCCACGTGGTCAACTTTCTTTACTTTGTTCCTATACGGGCGGTTCTGTAAAAAGCTAACAAGCGATCTTTCGTTGCTCATGTATGGTACACTACAAATCACATGTTCATATACACGCCGTACTATATAACAAGTGATCCTTCTTCCACGTGCAGTACATTTAGACATTCATTATTTATATACGGCGATACTGTAACAAGCGATCTTTTCTTTGTTCATATATGGGCAGTTTTGTAATAAGTGATCTTTCTTTCCTATGTATGGTACACTTAACATCTTAAGTTCATATACGGGCGGTACAGTAAACAAGCGATCCGTCTTCCACGTGCTCAACTTTCTTTACTTTGTTCATATACGGGCGGTTCTGTAAAAAGCTAACAAGCGATCTTTCGTTGCTCATGTATGGTACACTACAAATCACATGTTCATATACACGCCGTAGTATATAACAAGTGATCCTTCTTCCACGTGCGTTCATTGTACACCTTTGTTAATTTATGGTACATTTAGACATTCATTATTTATATACGGCGATACTGTAACAAGCGATCTTTCATTGTTCACGTACGGTACACTGCAAATCTTTTCTTCATATACGGGCGGTACTGTAACAATTAATCTTCCTTCCATGTGGATAACATCTTATGTTCGTATGCGGGCGGTACTGTAACAAGCATTCTTTCTTCCACGTGCACACCTTTCCTTGCTTTCATATACAGGCAGTTTTGTATTAAGTTTGTAACAAGCGATCTCTCTTTACTATGTATGGTACACTACAAATCTTATGTTCATATATGGGCTGTACTATAACAAGTGATCTTCCACGAGCGTTTCATTGTTAATGTATGGTACATTAGACATACTTTATTCATATACGGGAGGTACTGTAACATGCGATCTTTCTTCCACGTGCACACCTTTCTTTGTTTTGTTCATATACGGGTGGTTCTGTAATAAGCGATCGTTCTTTGCTCGTGTATGGTACACTACAAATCTTATATGTTCATATACGGACGGTACAGTAAACAAGCGATCTGTATTCCACGTGCACATTCCTTCCATATGCATAACACATCTTATGTTCGTATACGGGCAGTACTGTAACAAGCAATCTTTCGTCCACGTGCACACCTTTCCTTGCTTTGTTAATATACGGGCAGTTTTGTTTCAAGTTTGTAACAAGCGATCTCTTTTTGCTCATGTATGGTACACTACAAATCTTATGTTCATATATGGGCTGTACTATATAACAAGTGATCTTCCATGAGCGTTTCATTGTTAATGTATGGTACATTAGATATACTTTATTCATATACGGGAGGTACTGTAACAAGCGATCTTTCTTCCACGTTCACACCTTTCTTTGTTTTGTTCATATACGGGTGGTTCTGTAACGAGCATTTGCTCTTTGCTCATGTATGGTACACTACAAATCTTATGTTCATATATGGGCTGTACTATATAACAAGTGATCTTCCATGAGCGTTTCATTGTTAATGTATGGTACATTAGACATACTTTATTCATATACGGGAGGTACTGTAACAAGCGATCTTTCTTCCACGTCCACACCTTTCTTTGTTTTGTTCATATACGGGTGGTTCTGTAACGAGCGTTTGCTCATGTATGGTACTCTATACATCTTATATTCTTATACGGGCAGTACAGTCACAAGCAATCCTCCTTCCACGTGCGTTTGTTGCACACCTTTCTTTGTATCTCACATTATACATTTTTTATTCATATACAGGCGGCACTGTAAACAAGCGATCTTTCTTCCATGAGTACAACTTTCTTTGCTTTGTTCATATACGGGCGGTTCTGTGACAAGAGATCTTTCTTTGCTCATGTATGGTCACTACACATCTTATATTCATATACAGGCAGTACTGGAACAAGGGATCCTAATTCCACGTGCGAACATTCCACACCTTTCTTTGTTAAATTTGTTCATGTAGGCAGTATAGTAAACAAGCAATCTTTTCTTGTTTATCTGTTTTTATTTATGTATGTACACTAAAATATCTTATGGTCATATACAAGCAGTACTGTAACAAGCGATCTTTCTTCCATGTGCACACCTTTCTTTGCTTTGTCCATATACAGGCAGTTTTGTAACAAGCGATCTTTCTTTGCTCATGTATGGTACACTAAAAATATCTTATGTTCATATATGGGCAGTACAGTAATCAAGTGATCTGTCTTCCACATGCACAACTTTCTTTACTTTGTTCATATACGGGTGTTTCTGTAACAAGCGATCTTTCTTTGCTTCTGGCATGGTACTCTATACATCTTATATTCATATACGGGCAGTATTGTCACAAGCGATCCGTCTTCCATGTGCGTACGTTGTACACCTTTCTTTGTTAATTTGTAAATGTATGGTACACTACATATCCTTTATTCATATACAGGCGGTATAGTAAACAAGCAATCTGTTTTTTGCTTATGTATGGTACACTAAAATATCTGTTCATATATGGGCGGTACTGTTAACAAGCGATCTTTCTTCCATGTGCACACCTTTCTTTGCTTCGTTCATTTACGGGCAGTTGTGTAACAAGCGATCTTTCATGTATGGTACACTAAAATTCTTTTAATATACTAGCAGTACAGTAAACAATCGATCTGTCTTCCACGTGGATTGCTTTCTTTACTTTGTTCATATGATGCTTCTTCCACATGTGTACATTGCACACCTTTCTTTGTTAATGTATGGTACATTTGACATCCTTTATTCATATATGGGTGGTACTTAACAAGCTATCTTTTCATCCACATGCACACCTTTCTTTGCTTTGTTCATATACAGGCAGTTTTGTATTAAGCGATCTTTCTTTACCTCATGTATGGTACACTACACATCTTATGTTCTTATACGGGCTGTACTGTAACAAACGATCTTCCATCGATGTGCACAACGCATCTTATGTTCATATACTGGTGGTACAGTAAGCAAGCGATCTGTCTTCCACGTGTACAACTTTATTTTGCTCATATATGGTAGGTTCTTAAACAACCGATCTTTCATTGCTCATGTATAGTACACTCCACATCTTATGTTCATATACTGACGATCCTGAAACAAATCATGCTTCTTCCATGTGCATACCTTTCTTTGCTCATGTATGGTACACTACACATACGGGAGGTAGTGTAAAAAGGCAATTTTTTCTTCCATGTGCATACACATCTTTGCTTTGTTCATATATGGGTGGTTCTGTAACAAGCAACCTTTCTTTGCTCATGTATGGTACTCTATACATCTTACTTTCATATATGGGCAGTAGTGTAACAAAGTGATCCTTCTTCCACGTGCGTACGTTGCACACCTTTCTTTGTTAATGTATCGTACATTAGACATCCTTTATTCATATACAGGCGGCATTGTAAACAAGCGTTCTTTCTTTCACGAGTACACCTTTCTTTATTTTATATACGGGCGGTACAGTAAACAAGCAATATTTCTTTGCTCGTGTATGGTACACTACAAATCTTATATTTTCATATACGGCGGTACAGTAAACAAGTGATCTTCTTTGCTTTGTTCATATATGGGCGGTTCTGTGAGAAAATATCTTTCTTTGCTCATGTATGGTACACTAAAATATCTTATGTTCATATACGTGCAGTACAGTAAACAAGCGATCTGTCTTCCACATGGACTACTTTACCTTGTTCATATACGGGCAGTTCCGTAACAAGCGATCTTTCATTGCTAGTGTATGGTACACTACAAATCTTATGTTCATATACGGGCAGTACTATATAACAAGTGATCCTTCTTCTACTTGCGAACATTGCACACCTTTCTTCATATAAAGGGCGGTACTGTAACAAGGGATCTTTCTTTCATGTGCACACCTTTCTTTGCTTTGTTCATATACGGGCAGTTTTTGCTTATGTATGGAACACTAAAATATCTATGTTCATATACGTGCGGTATGGTAAACAAGCGAGCTGTCTTCCACAATAGACAAATTTCTTTACTTTGTTCATATACAGGTGGTACAGTAAATAAGCGATCTTTCTTTGCTCATGTATGGTACTCTAAACATATTCATATATGGGCAGTACTGTAACAAAGGATCCTAATTCCGCATGTGTACATTCCACACCTTTCTGTATTAACTTTATCAATGTATGGTACACTACACATCCTTTATTCATATACGGGCGGTACAGTAAACAAGCGATCTGTATTCCACGTGGATTACTTTCTTTACTTTGTTCATATACGGGCGGTTCTGTAACAAGCTAGCAAGCGATCTTTCATTGCTCATGTATGGTACACTACAAATCCTACGTTCATATACAGACGGTACTATATAACAAGCGATTCTTCCACAAGCGCACATTGCACACTTTTCTTTGTTAATGTATGGTACATTAGACATCCTTTATTCATATACGGGTGGTACTGTAACAAGCGATCTTTTCATCCACGTGCACACCTTTCTTTGCTTTGTTCATGATTTTTTTCCCATTTACACACCTGTCTTTTCTCATGTATGGTACACTACACATCTCAAGTTCACATATTCGGGCGGCACAAGGGATCCTTCTTCCACATGGGATACACTATTGTTCATATACAGGTGGTGCTGAAACAAGCATTCTTTCATGTTTCTCCACCATCTAGCCCAGCTGTTGTTTCTTCTTAGGATAGCATCCGCAATTTTATTTAAGTTTGTGGGCATTAACTTTCTTCTGTTAATTTGCTTTGCCCATAGCTTTTTTAATTACAACAAATCTCCACTTTAATTTCAACATCCAGGGTCTATAATCTTTTTTCTTCCAGTCAAAACACTATTTTTATTTTGTTATTGCATGTTAAATTGAATTTACTTCAATTTTGTTGCACTGTTTATTTAACTAGCTTTGTTTTGCCTTTATGCAATCTCATATTTCTTTCCTTATACCTTATATTTTTGTTTTTAACTTTGTTATTCGATAACGATTTCTTTCTTCAGTTATCCAGCTCTCCTGATCTTTTTCTAAGATCTCTTTCTGGTAGTATCTTGATTGTTTCTTACAATTACTCTGTAACGTTCTTTAATTTCTTAACATGCTCTCAGAATATCTGAATTATGCAATCAAATTAAATGAGTAGTCTAAACGAAATGTGTGGGGAACATAAAATGAAAATTAGCGCAAGTAAAACAGAGGTATTGACTATAACTAACGAAGAAAAAGCAACAACGATTCACCTAAACGAACATCCCTTGAAACAAGTAAAGAGTTTCAAGTACCTAGGAAGTATATCATCATCAAATGGCAAATCATAAGACGAGATCGAAAATACGTACAATAAGGCAAACCAACTCATTGGACAAATGGCATCAATACTAAAGAACAAACATGTATCAATAACTACTAAGAAAGCACTTTACAACACAATCTTCCTACTGACTATGTTACCAATGCCAAACCTGGACAATGAAATAGAAAGAGAAAAGAAAAATCACAACAGAAATAAGAATTCTTCCTGAGAAGAATACTCAATGTATCATCAAGAAGAGATAAGATCAGAAATGAAGAAATCAGGACTAAAGCGGGGGTTATAGCTACACTAGATTTTATTAGAAGGCAGCAAGTCATATGGTTTGGCCATCCAAGTAAGTTACCAACAACAAGCAATGATGTACAGACCAGAGGGAAGCAGAGGAAGAGGCTGACCATGTGAACGATGGATGCAGGGAATAAAGAGTCCATAGGAATATCGATACATGAAGCCCATAACCTGGCACTCTCCCGCTGTTTATACTTCACCTCGACACCGCATATAAGAGGAACATAAGATAAGATAAATTTATGACTCTCATTTTTGGGTTTTAATGTAAAATTATGTGGCAAAGAGTGCTATATTCCTCTTTCGTAATCAGCTTAATCTTTTAATATCTGGGAAATAACCAGTAGATTTTCCTAATTTCTCCCTATGCTGTTTTAGTGTTAATAGGGGTTTTAAGTAGATTTAAGAAATAAGAATCCAGTTATTAAGTACAGTATTTCATAAAACTATTTTATAGAATTACAAACATAGAAATATTTATTAGTTCATTAAAATGCATAAACTTGTAATTTATTAAAATTCCTTCAACGCTTAGAAGTTCCCATGTTTCATCTTACAGCAACGTTTCTTATCTTCATTCCTGCAATGCTTTCATTTTTGTGCGGGGTCAGTACTAACAATTCTTTTGTTTTTTACTTGCATGAATCAGTAATATCAAATTTTCTTTACTCTTCGGAGATGCAGTAGTAGCCATCTTCTCTTTATTCATGTGCGGTTAAAACCAATTCTTTCTAGATTCATACATTATCTACTAATACTATTATACTGTTTCTTTTCTTCATTCTTGCATACAGTAAAATTAACTTCCCTTCTTCATTCTTCCACGGTACAGTGAATTATTGTACCTTTCTTCTGCGGGTCAGCAACAACAATTATTTTCTGCCTTCTTGTGCAGGTCAACAATAGCAATTCTGTTCATTTTTGCATGGCACAGTTAATGCCAATTCTTTTCTTCACTTTTATGGATACTAATGCAAATTCTTTTCATTATTCTTGCACAGTACAACAATCACTATTACCTTCTGCATTATTTGTACTGTACAGTAATAGCAGTCGTGTCTATTCATTCTTGCACAATACAGCAATAGCGATTCTGCCCATTTTTACCCAGTCCATTAAATACAAATTTGCTTTCTTCTAATGATTTTTCTTTGATGATTACTCTTTGACAACGTAGTCACAGGAAAAGTACTAGGAAATCTTTTTTTGCATTATGTGTGGATGTGAAGTCACACTCTACAACTTTTTTTTGTGTGCATTGTATGGTAGAAGGAATTTTATTTATTTTCATTTTCTTGCATAGTACAATAGCATGTTCAGTCTTATGCTGCAGTAATTCTGTTATTCATTCTTGCATGGTACACTAATACCAATTCTCTTCTTTAATCTCATACAGTAATACCAATTATTTTCTTCATTTCTCCACAGTACAGCAACGAGTGCTAAGTTTTCAGATAAATACAGAAATTAGTGATGATCTGTTGGTGACAATAACGGGAAAGTGAAGTTGCACGTGTTGCCCCGTGTTCGTTCATATATACAGCACAATTCTTGCATAGAGCGTAATAGGTTATCTGTTTACTTTTCTACTTTCCTAAACGGTACAGCAGCAGCAATTTTCTTCACTGTTTCAAGATATCAATTCCATGCTTTATTTTTCAAGCAATATTGTTTTTAATCGTTATTTGTTGCAGTAACATCAATCCTGTTCTTACTTCTTCGTGGCACGGAATAACATTAATAAAACAGAAGAATAGCAACTAGCAGTAAAAGTACCGATACGAAAAAAGAAAAGCAAATGTATCATTTTTTAGTCACATATGGAAAATTCATGCAAAACTGTTGGCACTCATTGTCTAACAACAGTTAAGCAAAGCATAATTTGGTTTCAGGGAAGTTAAAAGATGCAAAGACTCACTATTTACATAAGACAAACTATGTTGTAATAAAAAACCCATCAAATACAATGATGAACAAAATATTGTTTGCAGACTGGGGAAAAGGCTTTCGACAAGAGTTAAAAAGCAATTTGCAGCACGTTGCAAACACCAGCCCCTACTGTTATCTTGCAAGGTACAGTAATACACAAGATGTTCATTGTTACAGTATAATATAAATCTGTTCATTCTTAGACATTGCAGTAACTAATATTCTTCCCTCACTCTTACACGAGACAGTAATACAGTATATGTTGTTAATTCCTTTCAGATATTTCTATGGCCAAATTGTTTCTGGATCTCTGCGTATTGACATATTTCACATGCACACAACAGTAAAGATCCTAACACTCTTATTTTAATTACTATATAGTTGCAGACTTGATATGGCGAACTCACCTGGGACCCAAGAAGAAATAGTTCTGATCAGAAATACTTTTTATAAGAGACAAGAGATAAAGGTGAAAAATTGCCAAGGATAAACAAATAGTTCACAACAGATTCAAGATGACCTTAAGCGGTTTGTATATTCACACACACACTTTGTTACCGATTTCGTTTTTTCCCCAACTGTATTTATCAGTAGAAGAATATGGCAGAGTTTATTATTATTCAAAATGTAGTCGCTCGCTGTTTTGCTTGACAGAATAATTCAACTAAGCGTTCTATTTTATTAAATAACCAAATAGCTCATCATAGACATGTATGCTCATTCTATTTAGTATGCAGAAAGCTATGCTTGAGTGTTACACTGCACTCAGTTTTATTTGACATGTAGAAAAGAATATCGAAACAGTATACTCACGTTCCATTTTATATGTAGAACAGAACCATTACATTTATTCTAGTTGACAGAACCAATACTTAACTTGTACAGAATCAGTCTATGCTTGCTGTGTTATATTGGACAGAATCAACAGACGCTCACTACAGTACTAGCAAGTCCACTATTCGATGTGACATGTAGAGAACATACTCCTCTATTTCACATTAAGGACACTACACACTTTCTATTTGACATGTAAAGACACTATACCCACTTTCAATTTAACATGTAGCACGAGATACTATTTGACACAAACATTTACTCGCTGCTCTATTGGACAGAACTATAACACTCATTCCATTTGACAAAACCATTAACTATTGAGCACCTCCTCAGCATGTTACAAAACTAACACTTAGGGAACATAAAATGACCTTTGTATAGTGACAAGAATTGTAGAACAGAAATAGAGTGGAACTATTGTGTTAAATAATGAATCAATGGTGTAGTATAGAATGGAAAGCATATATTTGTCAGGTAGGAAATATGGTGTTAAATGTTGATGTATCAGTGATATAGTATAGAATGGTAGGCTTATTATATTTGTCAGGGAGGACCACTGTAGATTCCTATTGATGAATCAACAATAGAAATGAATGCTTTGTCGAGAGGACTATTGGTAGTTGATATTAATTTTGTTGAATCAATTTCAATTGTGTAAAAGCATAACGGAGCGCAGGCAGAATTGTCAAGTCAGTGGCGGCCTCAGGTAGGACTGCTGGACATTCCTCCTCTCATTGAACCAACAGTAGGATGCAAGGTGGGTATCCTTAGGGAGGACCCAGTGGAGGAAGATTCTTCCGTGACATCATGAATGGTAGAATTAAAGGCAGTATCATCGGAAGGGACCACTGGATATTATTCATATTGTTGAACCGCTGGAATGGCCTTATAGGGGAGCATTACCGTTCAATTCTTGTTGAACCTAAGGTAGAAAGCAAGGCGGTATTGTCATGGAGGACCCTGTGAGATTTTCATGATGAAGCAACATTAGAACGTAAGGTGGTAGCATCATGGAGGGCCACTGGAGATTGAAGGATGCTCACTTTTTTTAAAATTACTTTTACTTGACATGTAGAAGGACTAGAACCTGTTGTTCTATTTGACATGCAGAGAGAACCAATGCACTGGCCGTTTCATCTGATAAAAAAAAAAATTTGCTCGCGGCTCTTATTTGTCAAAAATTAACGATCATGTTGCACAACGAAATAAAACTGACGGAATCTGGAATTGAATTAAATGAAACGTTTCAACGTAGTAGACACACATGCAAGTAACTAACAGCCAAACTTTATATATACATTCTCGACACTGGAGGAAGACAAACCCGGTGAACACAGGTTTATCTATTTATCTGCATTCAATGACAAATTTTAATTCAAACAACTCAAATCCCAAATTTTACACGCCAAGAGTTCCATTACTGCTTTTATTCATATATGTATAACAATTTAATTAAATGTATATTCACAGCAAGGAAAGCGACGTAAATTTTACAGTATTACTTTGTGTGTGTTGAGTGGTCACGAATACGGGGGATAAGAAAACAAAAAACATTAACTCCAAACTTTATTTTTTAAAAGTCCCAGACAAGGAACCTGTTATGAGTGCGACGTAACTGGCGTCAATTTTCCATCGAAATATCTAAAATCAACAATTAACACATTTGCTGGGTCAAGTTCATCTTGCACTGTGTGAACAGAGATGTTTAAATAAACACCATAGAGACTTTGGACACTTTATTGTCTATCAATCAGCGGAGAAATACAAAATCATGTAACATAAAATGCTGTGCGACAGTTGCCACAACAATTTTAATTTTGGATTCATCATGGGAAAAACTAATTTGATATGTTCATAGTTGCAAGCATTCTTAAATAAATCTCTGTAGCCACGCGCAAACACCTGTGGAAAATTGATATTTTACTCATCCTTGGTGGTCGAAGTGTGTTAGACGGGAACATTGTTCCAAGTTTATATAACCAATAGCGAAACATCCTGATCTCTGTGATGTATACCTAAAGAAGGCTGGTCTAGAACACTCAAATTAAAGTTGGTTTACACTAGTTTCTTTATGAAACTCAGTATATTCATACAAGTCATACACTGACAAAATGTTTACAAGTAAGGCACAGTGTCACGTCCCATAGTACAACCGTACCCCTCCCACACTCCATTTCACCGCTCCTTGGTAGAACCGAATGGACACTGCCACAACCCAACATGATTCTTTTACTGACCATATTTAGAATAAACTGACGATTAATGCAGAGCGGTTAATGCAGAGTGAGATGCAAGATTATGTACATTAGCTATTCACCAACAAAGATCAATGGCCGAAGAAAATGGTTTAAATATTGAAATGTTGACAAATGACTTAACATAAGCAGTAATATTGTATGTACCCGTTATTTTGTATGAATAATCACAGATGAGAAGCACTATGTTACCACAGCTGATACCTATGGAAAGACTAACAGGATCATGCAAGAACTGTACACATTTCCAGGAGGGAGTAATGTTACACAACCATGTTGACCCAAGTCCATGTGTGCAAATTGACCACACCAAAAAAAAAAATCTCAAGATTTGCGCGTGCGTGCAGTTTCCGAGCATAAATCAACCATACCCCTCAAAGGTTGCAATAGCAAGTGACAAATATTGCTATGTATGCACGCTTGCCTACAGCATTCAACACATATTGAAAGATGAATGTTCATAAATTTTTTCAAACATCCTATGGCAACACAGCACCCACCTAACATGAAATGCAAACTATGAAGAAAACTCAAAGTGATATTTCCAAGTCTTCCTTCATTTGTATTAGTAACCGAGCTATGTTAATTACCTTTGTGTGCACAAATGACCCGAGAAAGAAATGTTCCAAACATTTAGAAGGTTGTCATCACAACTTTTCCTATTTATTTTTAAAAGAATCAAAATTGTATGCAATGCAAACAAAATAATCGGATGACCTCTCTGTGTAGTCATATTAAATTCCCAGCAGAAGAGAATATGCATTGAGCAGCATAACTCTGTTCAACGTATAGGGTAGTGGAGATTAGTGACAACCAGAACACCACTGTGGACCCGACAGTATACCCAGTTTATGTTAGTGGCATGAAAACTAGTTACATTCGCAATTGGTGAAGAAGTAAACAAGCAAGTCTACATGCAAGGATACCTGGTTCTGCCAACATCAATTCTGGGGAGAGCATTTAGGAAAATGACATGTAACAAACAGATATAGTAGAACTACCTCATAAATGGTTAGAATGATGCATTTTCTGTAAATCGGAAGATAACATGTTTTAATATAAAAGGATTACGTTCATATAGACCTCTTACCAGCCAACTAAAATGGCTTTCAGTGTGTCCGGACTGATACATTCACGCTGCGGATTGATACATTCACGCTGCATGTGATGTCTGGAAAATAAATGATTAAATACAGCAAAGAAGAAAAACCATGCTTGTGGTCAAAACATTGGGAACCATACAATGATGCTGTTCAATAAAATAAACCTGATCAGTTGAAGACAATACACACTTTGCAAGGCCAGCTAGTATGGATGCAAATGAAACTGAATGCTGGACTCTATAGCATGATGATTCACCGCTGCACAAAATTTATATAACGATTCACTGCTGCACAAACATTTTCTGCATGCTTTGGACAAGAATGATCTTAGCCTCAAGAAAGCCTTAATAAACCTAAAGCAAATCAACACATGAATGTACGGTAATGTGGAAAACGAGCCACTGAAAGATCAATTAAGAGATCAAATCTACTGAAGAAAGTATGTTCCGTCACACAAAATGTTTAAGTTACGCATAAAACATTGGTCATAATACCCATAAAAACCAGAAATGCACTGAAACATAAAAAACTATTTTCATGAGAAATTTACTTCAAAGCAACAAAGCCATTAGATATTAATGCATTGTAACTACAAACATACCTTCCTACTTACAAATGGAAGCATTATGTCTTGAGGACCAACGTTGATGACAAGCTCCCACATAAGAGACGAACAGAAGAGAGATCATCAGACAGAGCCCGAGAGATAAATATCCCTTTGGCCAAGTATTAGGTTATTCTATTTCAACAAACCTGAAATATACACATACAAAACACCACTGCTTTCCATTTGACTACCTATGTAAAGGAAACTGAATCCTAAAATAAAATATTAAATTGGACATAACTGTTGCAAATTTATTTCAACATGACACCATGTTTACTATAGCCAAAACATTTAATGAAAAACCTATACAACTTTTTCTTCCTCATCTGAACTTTTACTATTTATTATATTATAAGGAAATTACGACCAACGATCAGAAAAATAAGTTACTGTAAAACATATATACCTTCTTTTTCATAAATTGGAGCAAAACTGCTGTTAAGGAAGGGACCCGGTGCTGCCGGCAAGCTTGTTTCTAGTTACATCTACACGAGGAATGGGTGAAACCACACGGCAAAGACACTGAAGCAAAAGTGAAATCCTGTGCTGCTTGCTGTTAAATCTACAAAGGTAGAAACCCCACATGTCTTTCTTGCTGTTAGGACACTGAAATGAATCTAACGTATACAAACAACCTACCAGTATCGCCTCATTACACATTTACTACTAGAATTCAGTACATAATAGTTTACAGTACATGCTAAATTTATATTAAGTAAACATTTACCTACAAGAAACCAAAGAAAAAAAATTATTTTCACTATTCAGAAGAAACCAAAAAAATTTATTTTTTCTAAAAAATTATTTTCACTATTCAGAATATAGCAGCTTAAGTACACGCTAAATATATTACAAGTACCTTAACATTAACTTACAGCCTACCTACTAAATTTTACATACTACATTAATCATTTTACACTGTTTACCAATTTAAATAATCTAAATATGTAAGACATTACGATAATTCAAACTATTCTGCGTTCTATTAAAGCAAAACAACGATACCGGTTGCACTCACAACTCTCGTGACGACTTTAGACACTCCTTAGACTCCACAAAATCAAGGTGACCTTAGACCAGCTAGCAGATGGTACCGTACAAGGTGGACACTGGCAGATGAAGCTACAGTAAGGGGACTACATCAACTCTACAGCTCTGTTGATCACTTCAAAGGCTTGCATCTTGTCCAGTTCTTGTCGTACAGCTCCAGCTCTTCAAGTGTCATGTGTGTATGTGTATATTCAAAACAACCTCAGTGTTTCATTTGATCTAATCAAGCATTCTTTTTTCTTGAATTTTTTTTTTTTTTTAAACCTTTTTTAAATATTTTTTTTCTTTCATTCCCCCCCCCCCCCCCCCCCTTTAAAACTCTCCCCAGTGTTTTTTTTAAATATTCTTTCCCAACCACAATGTAAATGTGTTTATGTATCAAGCATAAGAGACAAGAAAACAGGTGACAAAAGAAAGATGTTGCACGTATTTTTTTTTAATGAAAACTAATCAAACCTCAGATACGGGATGGGGATACCCAGATGCTGACAACTGATGAGATTAATTGGAGAACTGGTTAATTAACAAACCGGATGACAAACATAACTTGTATTCCAGAAGATGGTATATACGACTTCACACTTGACCTTCTGCAGTGGACATTAAAATTTAGCAGATAATGATCAGACGAGCAGAACTTATAATAAATATGGAGCTTGTTCCACAGGAGCCTTGCTGGAATTACCAGCTGATTGGGGTAGATGTGCCATGCTTACAGACAAGTACTGTGACATAAAAACACCAAAAAAAAAAAAAAAGGTAAAGTTAAAAATTATGGAAAGTCTCAAAGCAACACTTGGCAGCCACCGAGTCTATTACAAGAAGAGCATGGGAACACCACAAACCATATTGCACTGAAGAACAATTCTGGAGCACAAAGTCAAAATACTTGGAAGACAGCAGAGAGAAACAATCTAAGCCAACATCTTGCTCAAAGTCACCTAAAAAAAATGATATACATTAAATGTGTTGGAGAAAAAACCCCCATTAATTTAGGGATGGAAACAGTAGGAAACTATATAGTTAAACACCCAAGACAAGAGAATCATACACACTGGCAGTGAACACAGAATGGTAGCAGCCAATATGATGACAAAAGTACTGCCAACTATCAATGGTGTCAAGCTAATTTTAAAAACAAAATAGGAACATGGAATGTAAGAACTATGAATCATGAGACAATTATCAGATCAGTAGAAAGATTTACAATTAAAATACTGGGTATATCTTAGCATTGATTGTGTGACAGGGCCAAAGCGGGCACAGATAGAACAGTAGAAGGAAAAAACAGTATAGGAAGTCGAAATAGGACATGGGGTGAAATAACTTTCTGCATGGAAAATGAACTGATGATAGTTAATTCAATATTTCAGCAACATATTAAAATTGGTTAGAAATATAAGAACCCAGATAATAATGTAACAGGTAAAAAACAAACATAACTGCAAACTCCATGCCAAGTATTGAATGTGTGGTAGTGACTAGTCAGAGATTTATTACAGTACTAAAAGAAATGGTCCAGAATACTAACAGCCAAAGAATAGCAGCAAATGTTAGTGACATTCTAATATCAGCCAAAGTTATACCACGAAAATGAACCACTAAGAACAATTGGATTGCAAATGATACATTTTAACTCAAGAGGACAGAGCAAGAAAAGAAATATAAAATTAGAAAAGGGCACCGCACAAATCTAAAAGACGGAATATTAAAAAAAAAAAAATCAGAAGCAACCAAATTAAATTCTTACAAAACCAGTTTGCAGCAATGTAAGTACACCAGAAGAAATACTAGCAATCCCAAATTGCAGCTGCAAGAGAGAATAGCCCAATAAGCATGAAAAGACATCACAGAACCAAATGGCTATTGATCTTAAGTCTACTTGCGTAGGAAAATGGAACTTAATAGCAGGCTAATGTGGAATATAACTCTGTAACAAACAAGATTCAGAAAGCACAGATCCACTGACAAATAGCCAATATAGCTCAGGAAATAGACTGAAATACTTGTTCAATAAACAGAAGATAGGAGATGCTGATAATTGTAAAATTAGAATTGGCAAAATAACCAGCTTAACATTTGTATCCAGCACATGCAAAACAAGATAAAATACCCACTATATTTAAGGACAAACTATAGAGTTGAAACTAGAGCTGCCAACCTCAAACTGACTGCCACTTTCTTAAAATGTATTCAGATTTAACGTTTTGTGGTTAAAGAAGTACATAAGATAGAAAGTTTAGTGAAGTTAAGACAAATAAGAAGAAATGTAAGGTGATTAAGCTTAGTAATATAGGTGCAATGTATAAAGATAATGTTCCAGTAAAGAAAAACAAAGAAGTGCTGAAAGTTTAGTAAAGAAAGAGGGTAAAGCAGTGTTTGTGTCAATATAGGTGTTTGTAATTTATAGTATATCAGCAGGTGTAATTTATAGTGTCTTGCTCCAATAGAACAGACATGGAAAAGGTGGATTAGGATCACACACAAATACGAGGGCTATTCCAAAATTTACACGATTGGGTGGTAAAAATAAACCGGTTGCCTTAGCTGCACCACACATTGCTTGCATCATTCAGTAGTCTTTTAGCTCACTACACATCAACCTACAGTCGATGTGTTTAGTGATTCACAAATCGTAAACAAACAAACATGGACAAACACACTCTTAGTGTCTTTCCCACTAGCTGTGAAATTCATGGTGTGACACGTTTTCTTCAAGCAGAAGGTCAAAATGCAGCTGAGATTTATCGTCCAGCGAGATTCGTCGATTGGGTCTCATGTGTACAGGTGATAACATTATTAGTGACAGTTCTGCAAGGGACTGGTGCAGGAAATTCAGAGATGGGTGCAAAGATGTGCATTATGAGGGTGGTCAAGGACAACATTCATGTGTGACAGCTGAGCTCATTCAAAAAGGCGACCAAGTCACAGTGGAAAAGCGCCGTTTCCCAATTTCAGATCTTTCTACAGAATGATGGTTACAGTGTTCTGAGACCGCAAGGGCATTTTTTTTGGACAAAATTCATGAAACTTAGCGAGGGGTTACAAAAATTGTGCCAAGGTACAAGTGCCTGAATTTAGGTGGTGACTGTGGAAAATGTGATGTATGTTACTTTTGTATGTATTTAGGTATCCTCAATTTGTTTTTACCAGCCAATCGAAGGTTAATATGGGAATAGCCCTCATATAATACGAGGTACAAGTACAAACAAAATGTAAAAAGACAAGATTGAGACTAATGTTAGACAAAGCATTAAGACAAGGTTGAAAACATTACATATTAACAGGTACAAAGGTGTGACATAAGACATGAAAGAGACCAATTTAAAATATTAACAGGTAATAGGTATACACGAAGTAAGACTACTATATTAACCGATTCAGTACAACTTGGAACAGAATATAAAGTATGCCCTTATTGCACTTTAAAATGAGCATAGGGAAGGACACTAATGCAGTGAGATTACAAAATATTTTTTGCACGTTAAAATAGCTATTTATTATTTTAAAATATTTCTGTTATCTAGCAGAACTGAAATGTTTTAATGTAGGTTACATTTTGCAATTTTATTATCACTTCCAAGGGAATTTTTTTTACAAAAACAAAATGTTCGAACTTCTAAAGCTGGGTCTATAATTTAAGCAGATGTTTATTATTCAGTGTGGCTAGAAGGCTTACCAACCGTAGATAATGTACAGGACCCTTTCCATGCCTTAGGTTGTTTTGGGATCAATTGTTTAAGCACAAAACTTAAAGGTAAGTGTGATAATGCGAGTTCCATGGGGGTCCCGAGGAGGCCAATAAAAAGATGTGGGAAAGAGAAGTGATGAGTCGTGACAATTGGAGTTTGGGCAAGTTGGGGTAAACTTCGCCCGGGGAGTTACGATGTGGGCAACTGAGGGAAACGTGGCCCAAAAAAAGGAGAGACTAAGGAGAGTTGGTTATCCTCGGTCTGAGAGTTCGGCATAACAGTTAATCTATCGCTGTGGTATAAAAGCATGTGGAAGGCAGTGTTGAACTCCACAGGAGTGAAAAGGATATATGCAGATTGTTTCTGAATGCTTTGTCATCGAGTTTGTTTCAAATTAAAACTATGTATGTGCAAAATGGTATTTCTCGAGTGACTACTAGTTGTTGATCATAGTTAATGATAACTGTAGCTGACCCATCCTGCACTAATCAGTTATATATGCATAATATATGGACCCTAGACAACAGCCAATGTCTGCCTGTTGCAGGGGATTGTGACAGTGAGGAATAATGTCGCCAATGTTACCGGTGCTCTAAAAGGGAAACTAAGAATAGCAACACTGTAGACCTGGGTCGTAAAAGTCAACTGAAGAGGTTCTGAGATTGATCATAGAAACCAAAATCAGCCAACGTCCAACCCACCATAAACTGGCCTATAAAGGGCTTGGCACGCATTTGTTGTGCACAGCAAATGTACGCAATCAGCTAAATTTTTAGTAAATAAACAGGATTTATTTAAATCTAATGCTAAAGCCACTGTTGACACAGTACTGAATCAGTTAAATATTTAAACAAAAACGGAATGAAGCAAGCATGATGAAAGGATAACAGAACGTTAGATTAAAAGAACAGAAAAGAATACAATCAAACAAGACAAAGTAGAGAAACAAGCTTGTTAAGACTTAAGACCAGAAACAGACAAAGCTCCAGAACAAACAAAAGGAAAAAGAAAGTCCATTTAGATAGTAACATTAAAGTAAACCTAGAGACAATGTGTTAGAAGGCATGTTAGAGACTTGTAACGAACAGTCCACTAAAAAACACAAAAACAGACCTGACAAAACATGAAAATTCACAATACTTTTACATGTTTAGTAACTACAGCTACTACAACAAAGACGGGTAAAGTCAAAACGCTGGAGGGCTTGAGTTATAATTTATATATATAAATTTAATATGTCCCAATGACCCCAGGATGTGCACCTGGCACAACGAATTTTACATTTGTTTGATACAATCAACAACACTAGCCCATATTTGCTCACGACAAATTCACACACATCCACCCATGTAGATGACATTTATACAATTCACACAGAAGGGAGGGATAAATGTAAACAGGATTGGAAATGAAATGTTTAAAGTGATACAAGTAAGACATCCTGATACATTGGTTGAGATTAACAAATCAAACTGGTTTGGGTACCATTGTTCTCATAGCGTTTTCGCATTGTTTTCAGATGATCCAAATTTAAACCCACAGGTTCATTTCACCGGCGCGCATAAATTTCCACGTGTGCGATGACCATTTCACCAAATAATTCTCCAAACAAACGACGACCGCCGTTACCAAATGTTATGTGGGATGCAATTAACAAGCAGATGTACTAATAAGAGGTTTTGATTCACTGATGATTTGTTTAAAATACGTTCAAACTGTTTCCAGAACATCAAATTCAAGTTTACAAACGTCGTCCCTTTTCAACAATTTCACAAATGATGTAAGAATAATGACAGGACAAAGGAAATATCGCATGATTAAGAGGGCATATGAACAAGTAAGATGAGAAATTAGGGGAAAGAAAATAATCAGGTGACAAAATGAGCATGAAATGATGACATAAAGAAATGTTATCGTGTAGACACTCCCACTGTGTCATATCAGAATGGCCTCTTTGTGCCAGTTATAGATGGCTCTACAGACAATCCTTACACAATCTTTTTCAAAGACCAAACCGAACAAATTTCTTGAAACCGTTACAATAATTTCACAAGCTACCATACATCATAAGTCAATTTGCCTTCGCACGCAGCGTCACTTCAAACATTTAAACAAGACATTCGCTGGATCATTATCACCATCAGGAGGACAGCTCACTTGTTTCAGACAGGATTCATCTAATTTACACCAAACTAGAGGGAACCGCTTTTCTCATTTGTCGACAGCCCATGGTTTAATTACAGCTCACTCGACAAATATATGATGGCGACGCAACGTGACATGTGTCACAACACTCCAAAGGTACGGATTTGCTCATTAGAACATCCTCTAACCTGCATACCCCAGTCAAGGGAAAGGAAGAAGAAGAAAAACGTAATTTACATATGTCAACTAACAGGAGTGACTGCTTCTATTACATGACAATTTATACATTCAAATAAAATTCTAATTTCTTTTGGCAACTGTAAGTAGTGGTGTTATGTGAAGTTTTCATCACGTAACCTGGCCCTCGGCCAAATAATTTTACTAGCAATGTTACAATAATTGAATCGTTCAGTAACTAACCATTTTATTTTTAAATGATGGCTCGTGCTATGCTACGGTTGAGAATCGATAAGACAACATGGTTTTCCTATGTGTTTCCACTGGGATGGACTGTCACAAATATTTTTGTGAAGAGGTTTTGATTGATGTGATGCTTCTGTCTGGAAAATAACTTGGAATATTTCATGATTTTGTTTTAAAAGTTGCCTGATACAAATCATTCAAGCTATTTAAAAAAAAAAAAAAAAAAACAACTTATCCTGACCTACCTTTGTTCAATCGTAAGTTTTAAGATAAATTGATGATATAGTTAACCATATTAACAGAATTTTATTACTAATCCCATTTTTCAAGTCGTTAGCTACAGCAGTCACTCCTGGGTTTTCATTTTACACAAAAATGATGGCATAATTCTATAAATTCTTAAACTTAGTTTTTAAAAACAAATAAAGTGTTACATTACTTCTGTAAACAATTACTTGCATCACAAACTTATCTTGGGTAAGAGGAAGAACACAGTTTGAGTTTTTTAACATTCTAAATTCAGAATAATAAGTGACATTTTATTGGTTGGCACTGGAAGACAGTCTTAACTCTCAAGACGAATGTATTAGCAGTGAGGCAGTTTAAGCCTAAAATAGATGGGCTTCTTGCTGTTATTGTATTGAAGTTGGCGTACTTTCCTTCTCTCTTGACCGTGTACTAAATTATGAAGAGTGCTTCCTCTTCAAGCTAAGAAACCAGTTGTCTGTGCGAAAGTGGCACTGCGATTTTCATTTTAAACTTTATAGAAGTTTCAACACCCAAGTTTAACGTGAAAATAAACAGCTATGTGCATTATAATTATCGTCTATTCAATATCTAGTCATTTTATTTTTAGAATTTTTTTTCTAGATTTTTCTTCTTTGCTCATTCACTTTGAACTCAAGCGTAGTCCATACATACTATCTAGCAGTGCTGCACTAAATTTTGCGCATGGATTAGCTTTTTTCTCCATTAACAGTGTCCCCTCGTCATCAGGCGAACCCACTCAGACTTCAGAGGTACTTGTAATTTACGTCCCCAAGTCAAGGACGATAAGGTCAACATTTTAGTCCCAACTGTTCAGTGTAGGGGTTGAACCTCTTACTTCGGCACAGCACATCGGATGTTTAAGAACATGCGTTCTTATCCATTCAGCCATGCTGACATAGTTATTCAAATGTTTTCATCTGGTATACTGTAGATATTCAAATTCTAACTTTTGTGTGTGTGTGTGTGGCTGTGTTAGGGGGAAGTAATAGGTGGGGAGGGTAGGCGGGGAAACTGGCAAACTTTAAAAATAAACACTTCTAACCTAAATTTGATTCATGAGATCTTTTATACAAAATGTTTCGCCCCACACTACAACTTTCATTGGTTATAATTATAACTTTTTGAATCCTTTAATCCCTGTCCGTACCATATTATTCATCTGTCTATTTCTTTTTGTGTTTCCATCTATTTATTTTAGGTTCCAGAGAGAAGAGTTTCTAATTATACCATTCATAAATGGTCTCAATATGCGTCCTATCTCCAGCCTGCATCTTTTAACTTGATTGTCTTCTCAATATATGCTTTTCCCCTATTAATTTTCATACCTAATTGCTATGACCTCCAATAAAGTTTTTAAATATCCTGTATCCTATTTCATGTGTAGTACAGGAAAGAAACTAGATTAGGCCCTGTCAGATAGTGCAGGCCATCAAGCGGGACGACACTGAATTTCATTTCTTGTGATAGTTTAATTTTTAAAATCCAGTGACAACAGGCAACAGCATTGCAATTTTTTCCCCCAAATTGTTTTCTCCCCATATATAACTTAGGTTCCCTCCTAACTCCACATGTCATGTCTTACATTAAGTGCTGCAGGACCTGACAGAGACTAACCGTTTATTTCAGAGAAGTCCTACACTGTACCAATTTACATTTTTATAAGACATATTTTTCAAATTCCAACTTGAAATTTTACTTTCCTTTAGACTTGTATATTTTTGGCTGGAATTTGCAGCAACAATTTGCCAATAGCAATTATATATTTGGTACACTTCCTAATCTTTATCAGCTTGGAGCTCAAATAACCGTTATATAAATATTCCAGTTTTAGAACTTGAGGTTACTTTATACTCGTAACAATAAGTCTTACAAAGTCAACATTTACTTCTGTAGGTATCAGTAACGCCCCATCAACATAACTTTCCAATAGTTTTGAATTGGGAGTTTCATCAAAGAGATTAAGGAATAGAGTGGGCGCAATTCTCCGCAGCTTTGGTTGCTATGTGGAAATCCTAATATGGATGTGTGGGTATAAAATTACAGGATGTACTTTTTTTTTCTTTCTTAAAAATTATCACTGTTACTGAACTTATCTAATGAGAAAAGTAACATTGTTAGCAACTATATTATCTCCACTAGCATAAAAGTTAACCTCTGTGTGTAGATTTTCTAAAAAGTTATATATATAATATATATATATTGTTTTTTAGATTTAACTTTCATCAGTAGGTAGTTCTTGTGGGACATCAGTTCTCCATGGGTGACAAACTAATAGTTCTTATATTTCTAACTTGGGTAACGGAAATGGATTTTTAATCAGTTATTGCGAGACTTTAGTTCTACCTTGGATAAGAGATGCAGGTTTATAACATTTCTTGTGAGACTTCAGTTTAAACAGGATGACAAAATATTTTCTAGAAATTCTTGGGGGACTTTAGTTCCAACTTGACAGAAACATTTTTAAAACTTGTACTTCAGCTCTATTTTCACTGACAAAGATTTCTGATAGACCTTGCGGGACTTCAGCTCTATTTTGGTTGACAAAGATTTCTGATAAATCTTGTGGGACAAACATGTTTCTTATAAATCTTGTGGAACAGATTTCTGATATGGGACAAACAAATTTCTTATAGATCTTGTGGGACTTCAGCTCTATTTTGGTTGACAAAAATTTCTGATGGATCTTGTGGACGTCAGCTCTATTTTGGTTGACAAAGATTTCTGATAGATCTTGTGGGACTTAAGCTCTATTTTGGTTGACAAATACTTGTGATAGATCTTGAAGGACTTCAGCTCTATTTTGGTTGACAAAGTTTTCTGATAGATCTTGTGGGACACATTTCCGATAGATAGATCTTGTGGGACAAACAAATTTCTGATAGATCTTGTGGGACTTAAGCTCTATTTTGGTTGACAAATATTTCTGATAGATCTTGAGGGACTTCAGCTCTATTTTGGTTGACAAAGTTTTCTGATAGATCTTGTGGGACACATTTCCGATAGATAGATCTTGTGGGACAAACAAATTTCTGATAGATCTTGTGGGACTTAAGCTCTATTTTGGTTGACAAATATTTCTGATAGATCTTGAGGGACTTCAGCTCTATTTTGGTTGACAAAGATTTCTGATAGATCTTGTGGGACACATTTCTGATAGATAGATCTTGTGGGACAAACAAATTTCTGATAGATCTTATGGGACAAACAAATTTCTGATAGACCTTGGGGGACTTCAGCTCTATTTTGGTTGACAAAGATTTCTGATAGATCTGTGGGACAAACATATTTCTAATAGATCTTGTGGGACTTCAATCGAACCATATACAGATTTATAATCGTTTCAAACTTCATGGGTGGATAGATGCTTATACCACTGTACCTTATAAGTTCTTTTCTAAGTGACCTGCAGCTGTCCAAGGGTATAAAACTATATACAGTTACATAAAAGTCAGAAATGTACAGGCACCTTTTTGATAAAGTAAGCGACACGGTTACGTCCAGCCCTTCAATAACCGCATGTAATCGACGACACGTGTAATGATGTGGAGTGTAACTGGGATGCTTACACTGCGGTTTATTAACTCTTGACAGCCCTAGAGCTTGAGACTTATACCTTACTTTCTGAAACAAAGCAATGGTATTGTGTAAGCTTAAAATCAACATGGCTATAAAGTCCTGTCCCTAAAAAATAAAAGAAACATACAGATTGCAAAGTTGTAACAAGAAACAAAGAATGGTAAAAAGAACAGAATAGAGAAAAATAAACAGCACATTTTCAAATACATTAACCCCCCAAAAAAATCATAGTTAAATGTAGATCTCACAGGAGCTTTTAAAAGTCAACTCTTAAATATCACAAGAAGCAAGCACTAAATCAAATGTGGGGGAGGAAAGAAGAAATGCAAAAATGGGTATTGGGAGTGATGCAGTTATAATATAACAACAAAATTATGATACTTTCACAGTAAAACATGAAATGTGACAGTCTGTTAAACATAAAAACCTTTTATGGAAATAAATAATTAAAAACAGCAATTCAGTCATGTCTGGGAATATCAGTCAACCAATCTTGCCACAAGAACAGATGCCAAAATGAGTGAACGGTCATTATGGGAACAATGAACATGAGTGAACGGTTATCATGGAAACAATGAACATGAGTGGTCGGTCATCATGGGAACAATGAACATGAGTGAACGATCATCAAGGAACATTGAGCATGAGTGAAGTCATCCTGGCAACCAATGCAAACTGAGCTGTGGTCATTCGTAAAGACTGATGAACTGACAAATGATTCAATAAGTGAACAATCAGTTGTCAAAAACAGATGGGACCAATGGTGAATAAAAAAAAATGATGGAAGCAACTGAACATATGTCACAGAAACATGGAAACAGTCCATCATGGAAACAGTTGTACAGTATGCCGCAGGCACAGTGAAAAGTAAATCACTGAAATGGCAACAGTGATCGGTCCATCATAGGAAATGTTAGGATGGCATTGGCGACTCCACTATAACCGATTAGGAAACTGATCATGGAGAAAGATAACCCACACTGATCAGTACACCATGGGAACAGAGACATAATCTTGGAATCCTGTTAAATATTTAATGGGCTGGAGTGGTTGGCAGATGAAATGGGTTCCAAAACTGAAAGAGGATATTTAGTAGGATAAATATAAAAAGAAAAATTGGTTACTCTGGCTTATATATATATATATATATATATATATATATATATATATATATATATATATACACACACACTTATTTATGATCTATAAAAACGAACCAAAGAGAAAAATAAAAGCAAGCAAATGTTCAGAAAAATCTATATATGAATAAAATAGCAATGTATTTATAGAAGAAAGGCCCCAAAACATTACTAATAATTAGCACTGTACCCCCTCCACAAATAGTTAATTTTTGTTCTAATAGAGCTTTTTTTTTTTAAACAATCAAGCACTTATCCAGATTCTTAGTTAACATGTTTTGCACCCCCTCTCAGATGTCTTTAATCAAATTCGCCTGGTTTATAGTTACCCAGCAACACAAACTACTCAGCCACCCCTTCATGTAACACATTGCACATACTGCAGGAGTTGATGCAACTGTAGTCTTACGAGATTAGCCCCAAAAAGAGATCTGTTTAGGCAAAAGCACACAAATAAGCAATCTTTTCACCTTTTTGTTGTACCCCAGAACAATTTACAATGGTTCTTGTCAAACACCGCCATCGAATTGATACACATCTACCAGTCCAGTAGTTTAGGCTCTAGATTATTTGTTTATGCCAATGCATAGACCAGATTTTTATTTTCTTCTCTCTCACCAATCATTCAATTGATTTTCGGCCCTTGTTTACTTTAACTTTAATTAAGTTCCTCGTCATTCATAACGGCAACCGCGGTCCGTAAAACAGCAAAACCAAAACGGCAACCGCGCCACCAAAATTCCAAAAATTTAAAGACAAAGCTTTCAAATACAGAAATTAATACTATTAATAATAATAGTACTTACCAACCGCAAATTTCTGGTCATGTGGACATCAGCTGTTGACTGTTGTGAAGTTTGATCATGATGGACCTGACCTGCTTAAACCTGGTTGGCTACCCTGCTAACGCTTTCTTCTAAACCCAGAGGACCTAGTTTGACTGGATACCAATTTTGGGTGAGAATTTGAGCCTGCCTATCGCCTCATACTTGCCCAGCCTGTTCTAGCATGTTTGTGGTCTGTATCTTCGACAACCCAAAACTGACCGACATTTTGTCTGAACACAACTTTTGTGTACAAGACAATTTCTTTGTAACCTTGCCGACCAAGAATCAGCTGTATATTCATAGCGATCAACCATTACAGATGTTGAACTCTCTACAGTTAATTCTCTCAATAAAATAGAACTTTCTCCTATCTAAACTAAAACATTTAGAAATACAAATGACGCAGCTTTCTCCGTCTGTTGTCTCCATCTCGTTGAATGTGACTAGCAACGGCCGCCCAACTCGTCTTTATACCCCAGCCACAACTAGAACCTTCTACCATTAACATAAACAGAGCAACGTCACGTGTTTACAAACGTCTGCATTGCGTTTCTGAGGCCCAATCAAGGAGATATTTTGGAAATGGTTTTATAACTTTCCTATATAATTCGTGTAATATATAAATAATTCTTGGTTAATAGTTAAAATCATAAAATTATTAAACTATGCTCCCCTATTTATAATTTGGTATCTATTTGTTCAATAAATATGAAGAATATTGGAATAATAAACCTTGACAGAGCCTTTGATGCTAAACATTTGTGACGTTGCATGTTTAAAAATAGAAAATGATGTCGTTTTTGCACACGTTTGCACACGTCCACGCCACGTCGCAGAAACCAGCTGATTCAGGCCACGTTTATAGATTTGGGCTTTGGGAAAACTGGAAATTTACTGGATTCTCAGGGGCGTATACACTTTGTCAAAGAAGAAAAGCTACATAAACGGTTAAAGCGCTTGCTTACTAAGACAATAGTCTTGAGTTCAATTCTCAGAAGTGTCAGAATTTGTTTTCCATACTGCTCTAGAGTAGGCCTACATGAAAGCTGATAAATTGATAAATTCTACAAAGGAAAAGCGACGAGAAAGAGCAGTGATCACCCCACTACATTCTGCTATGACGTAGACAGTCCACAAATAAACACACGTAATATTGTTTGGCGCTCATAGACGGAGAAGAAGGAAGTAGAGATTAGAGGACGCCCTATTTTTAATTCATCCCAAACGAAAAAGCATCCCTTAGAGGGCCTCATTTGCATGGGCCCAGCCATCACTTTCGGTTAAGTTTTCGGTGGGCTGCTGGACCGATCGATGGATGTTTTGTTAGTTTTTTGGACCGATGCAAATGAGGTCATGTAGTTTCATTGAGAAGAAATTCTTTACAGATGTCAACAATCTCAAGATGACTAGTGTAATTTGTTTTTCTTACTATTCAGGGTGACATTTGAAGGTCTAGGGTGATGACGATGAAGAAAAACAGCAGCAATTCAGAAATGCCCCAAGGCACTGGGTAGCCCCTGTAGTAAGCTTTGTAAGAACATAATCACCATTAGAAGGTGTTGCCAAAGACGCATATGTACGAAGAGACCATATGCCAGAGTTTACTACCAAGAGCAATCAGTGAGTTCTGTGAAATGAAGACCCCAGCGGCAATGTTTGCCACCTATTTAAACATAAAATTACTGGACCTCCGACCCAAAATGGAAGATATTAGATAGGCAGTTGAACTGTTAAGGCCTCTGAAGTGTTTATGCTTATGGCTACGGTTTGCTTACGCATTTCCTCACGTTGGACTGGTAGTGCATTTTTCCTTCGCCCAGCTACTGAGATAAGTGCGTGGCGCCATACTCTGTGCTGTGCATTTCGTGTGGAGTGCTTTTACATGTCTGCAGTTGTTTGTTGCGTGAATTGCATGTTCAGAAAAATGGCGGGCGGCCGTTTGCTGAACAAACTGGGTTTGCCTTATGCAGTTATGTGTGGTTGCTGGCTATCTAATGACTGCCTTTGACGATGAACTGTATTTTTCATGGCGGAATTTTGTGTTGGCATTCTGGCATTAGCCTTATGCATAGTGTATACATGTTGGGCTGTTGGTTTGTCAAGACTCCTGTCTATTCCACGTTTTACATGGGGCAGTACAGTAAGGAACACTGTGTGATATTCACTGGCACAGGAAAGGAGCATTATGATGACATTATACCGTGAAGTTAAAACTGCGACTAACATAAACCCCTGCAAAGACCACCAGGACTTAAAAATAAATTTAACTGTGGTATGTCAGGTAGATATAAACTTCTGGCGTCGTCCATTGCACGTCATGTCCTGGAAACCGGTCATGTAATTGACAGAGACTGCGCTTGTCGCGTGTTGTTTCATGCACAAAATAGTCGTTTTTTAGAGTTTTCAGACGCCCCAATGACTCATCTGCATAGGCCAATTTTGTGCAAACAGAAAGACATGGTAGTCAATGTAAAATTACCATGATTGATATTACTGTGTGAACATGTGTATATTTCAGCTTGAACGATGTATCTAGTTATTTTACTTTACGTTGTGTGACATCTGCAGTATGTACCTGACGAGATGCAGCGAAATATGTCAGGCAATACATAGTACAATCTATGGTTTGTGTCTTCGTTATTCAAATTCACTACGGGGAAATTTTGTTTTGATTTTTTTTTAAAATTATTATTTGGCACGTTATGAGAAGAAATAAACTAGAAAACGTGGTGACAACTGGCAAGATTGAGGGGAAAATAACAAGGGGAAGGCAGGGGGAGGGAAAGGGGGGAGAGTAAATATCTAGATGGCATAATTGAGACAAAAACATATTCACATAGCTGGTTCGCGGGAGATGGCGAAACATGACCGTCCATGTTTATCGGCATGGCACATGATGATGAAACAATCACTCGACAACCAGGAGGGTTAAACAGGGCTGTATTACAATACCATGCGTAAACAACCTATTTACAACACAAAATCCTTGATATTACATAACAAACAAGAAATCGGTTAGCGTGCCGCCCCTGATAAACGCCCGGGTTTATGCTGTTTGCGGCTAAGGACAATAAGGTTGAAAACAGAATCAGGTCGGGTCCAGGGTTGCCATTCTAGATGTTTTACATCCAGATCTAGATGGTTTTGCTGGCGTCTAGATGTCGTTTTCTGACGTTTGGATGTTTGATGTAATTCTAGATGTTTTTCATTTGGAGTTAGATATTTTATAGATTTGAATTTTCTTTCGGTGTCATTTAATCATTACTGCCTAAATTATTTATTACCCATTGTTTGTTTGGTCTGGACGCATGTAAATTATGGTAACTGCCTTTATTTAAACTTTGAACTGACTTGGGTCAACGCTCAACAATCTGGCAATCCCCCGATAATCAGTAAAAGCGCGCATAAACCATAGTAAATCAATCAATCAATCAGGCGCCGTCTCCGCAATGAAGGTTGGCTGCAATGGATCTCCAACACTGTCTGTCTCTCGCCTTGACTGTACATTATGTCAGGATGATGTTCGTCTACCTCTTGATGTTATCCTCCTACTTGTATCGTTGTCTACCTCTTGCTCGCTTGCCCTCAACCTTGCCTTCCAGTATGGTTTTTATAAGAGTATCATGTCTTTTAACGTGGCCAAAATATTTCACTTGTCTCCTTTTTATTTCTTTCATCATCATCAATTTGGTTTCTTGTTCTATCTCCAGGGCTTTTCCATGTATAGTTTCCTAGGGTTATGTTGGAAAAATGTGTTGCAAACAATAAGATTGATTTCTTCACAGAACTGTATCAGCCGGTCTCCTCTATCGTTTCTGTTTCCCATACCATATTGCCCTTCTATCTGCTTATGTTTATTTTTTTTCCAATTTTTGCGTTCGTGTCTCCTATGACAATTAGGACCTCTAATGATTTTACAACTTTCAGTGTTTGTTGTAGGTCTTCATAGTATTCTTCTAGCTGTTCATCCCTATAATCAGTTGTTGGAGCATATGTCTGAAGAATTACTATGTTGAATTTTGAGAAGTATCATCTTATCTTTATGAGTCCAGAATCCCCTAATATTTTTCTCTAAATCTCGCTTTACTGAAATTCCTCCTCCTGAATTAATGAATACGCAATCTTCTCTCCTTATATAACTTGTATCTGTCCATCTTGTTTCAGATACGCCTAAGATATCTAAATTCATATTTTTTGCCTCTGCAATAAGGTTATCAAACTTTCCTGCTTGATATAAGGTGCGTGCGTTCCATGTACCAATTCTCAGACTTCCCCTTCTACTTTTCAGGTAGGTATTGTCAGAATGCACACTTTCAAAAGAATTTGGGATGCATTCGTCATTATGCACTTCCTTATTCACTATAGGAGTTGTCTCTTCCCTGTGAATATTTACAACAGGCTCATCTCCAGGGGGCCAAGAATTACCTGTATCGCGTTTTTCTTGTTATTGAATTACCATTGCTGTCTTTGGGATATTACATGGTGAGGTCCCAATCTCTTCCACGATGGCCAACCAGGTTCACTATCATGTCCTGAACACGCCTCATGCGTGCCACACACTCTGCTGTTTCGCTTTCGAAGCCGTTGATCTTTTGAATTGTAAACTCACTGTGTTGCGAATTATTGTTGTGATGCAGACTTTGTTATTCTTTTTCCTGCGATTTTTTAAATAATTGCTCACCTTCACATGTGTCTTACAGTTTGAACAAATCTTTCAACATGCCAAAAGTAAAGCAATATGAATAACAATTTCTTAAAGAGTGGCTGCAGGATAACATAATTAAAGACTGGGTGATGGCAGTTCATGGAGATGCGACTAAGGCTCGTTGTAAGTACTGCAAGTGCGAAATAAAAGCGAAAATACAAGACTTGAAGAATCATGCAGAGACTAAGAAACATAAAAATGCAGTACCATTCAAAGAGATTACACCGTTGACATCTGTTTTCAGAACTACACAGATTAATGAATCATCAAAAGTTGAAGGATCTGTCGCAATGTTTTTAAGTTGTCATTGTGCAATTGCGAACTGTGACCATTTGATTGATGTGTTTAAAAATA
Organism: Cepaea hortensis; assembly: GCA_963921405.1. NCBI lineage: Eukaryota > Metazoa > Mollusca > Gastropoda > Stylommatophora > Helicidae > Cepaea > Cepaea hortensis. The sequence continues at coordinate 95,843,922 of OY992883.1, read as the reverse complement.
CTATTTCTGACAGTAAAGTTATAAATGACGTAAAAATGCATCGCAGCAAGTGTACAAATATGATCAGAAGTACTTTGTTTTCTCAACTGAAGAAGATTTGATCAGTGATATTTCTACAAATAAATATAGTTTATTATTAGACGAATCGAATGAAATTTCTGTTCTGAATGTGCTTGGTGTATGTGTTATATATTATTAGTTAGTTAGTTAGTTAGTCTTTCCTCTTGAGCCTAAGGCGGCGCATAGGGCAGAAGTCATGGCTCTCCATGTCTGGCGGTTCGCTGCTACCTGTTGTAGATCCTGGATGTTCACTTGGCCGTTGAATGAGCCATCTCTGATAATGGTTATATCTATATATATATATATATATATATATATATATATATATATATATATATATATATATATATATATATATGTATATATATAATATCTATATATATTATTATACATCATTATTATTTTATTATTATTACATCACATGTTGACCGCAATATCCTGAAACAGGATGGAAAAGCGGAAAAAATCATATTATTTCATTATTCCATCATATTAGTATACATCACAACATATTGTGTGTGTGTGTATATATATATATATATATATATATATATATATATATATATATATATATATATATATATATATATATATATATATATATCATCATCATCATCATCATCATCTTCCACTTCTGCAGTCAAGCGTCGTGGGGAGGAATAATTTGCGCTCCAGTGCCCGGTGGACGGCACTGGATAGTGTCATTCCGTGTGGTTGTACAATGTCTCTGATGTCGTCAATCCATTTTCTTCTTGGACGTATATATATATAATTTTATTATTACATCACATTATTTCATTATTACATCATATAATTACACATCACAACATATTGTGTATATATATATATATATATATATATATATATATATATATATATATATATATATATATATATATATATTATAGCATTATATATATTATAGCGTAGTGCCAGGACTTAGTCAGATATGACTGAGCTACCGTATAACAGTAGACGGTACTACCTGCTTTCTGTCAGCGCCGAATGTTGGGCGGCGCTTACCAAACCCGACACCCCACATTGTGCCAACGGCTTCGGGCGGAAGAGCGCAATTGGGTGGGTACTAGCCTTATCCTGGTGCGAGGAAATGCATCCCAAAGACAAAATAAGTCATGGCAGGGCAGACCAGGCCCTAGGCCTTGGTTGGCAGCTGGTCTAGGATCGAAGCTCCGACAGGTGGACAGTTAGAGCATTGCTTTGCTGATCCGGCAGCTTCTGCAGCTTATCTTGTTCCAGATGTATAGGTGTTGACTTTCCTCTGGAGTGAACTAGGCAGGCCGAGAGAGGGATCATGCTGCATGGGCAACACATGGTTTCTTTATTTTAGCCCAGGCTTTGTGCTATGGAGAGGCAATAACTCCATCCCTGGACTTAACCGGTCTCGGAATCAAAGCGAGAGGCAACTGTTGCATGTATGAAGGGATAAAGAAAGCCTGTGGTCCAATGATCAAAAGAAGCGCACCGCTGAAAACCTTGACTGGAGAAATCATCACTGATAAGAAACAGCAGATGGATAGATGGGTCGAGCACTATTTAGAGCTTTACTCAAGTGAGACCAAGCTAGCGGATGATGCCCTCAACGCCATAGAGGCCCTACCAACTCTTGACCACCTGGACACACTTCCCACTATAACAGAAGTTAAGTGTGCTATAAATGAGCTTGCATCTGGCAAGGCTCCAGGTAAGGATGGGATTCCAATAGAGGTAATCAGGAGTGGGCAAGACACACTCGCTCTACAGATCCACCAGCTAATAGAGCTCTGCTGGCGAGAAGGACAAGTCCCACAGGATTTCAAAGATTCAAACATCATAACGCTGTACAAGAACAAGGGAGATCGGAGCGACTGTAACAACTATAGAGGTATCTCACTTCTGTGTATTGTTGGGAAAGTATTTGCCAGAATTGTCCTGCGCAGACTTCAAGTCCTGGGAGATCAAGTCTACCCCGAATCACAGTGCGGCTTCCGTCAGAACCGGTCTACCATTGATATGATATTCTCATTGCGACAGATGCAAGAAAAATGCCGGGAACAAAATCAGCCACTGTTTATTGCCTTCATCGACCTCACAAAGGCATTCGATTTGGTCAGTCGTGAGGGTCTGTTCAAAGCACTAAAGAAGATTGGCTGCCCACCAACTCTTCTGTCCATTGTGGAATCGTTCCACACAGGCATGAAGGGTATAATCAAGTTTGATGGCTCAACTTCAGAAGAGTTTGAAATCAAGAGTGGAGTTAAGCAAGGTTGTGTACTATCCCCCACCCTCTTTGGGATATACTTTTCACTTCTACTGAAATATGCCTTTCGTGATCAGGATGACGGTATATACCTTCACTCACGCTCAGATGGTGGCCTCTATAATGCTAAGAGATTGAAGGCCAAGACCAAAATTAGCAGGGTACTAATCAGAGAGTTGCTTTTTGCGGATGATGCTGCGATTACGACCCACTCTGAGGAAGAATTACAACAGCTACTATCTGCATTCTCCAATGCTTGTTCTGAATTTGGTTTAACAATTAACAAAAAGAAGACACAGATTATGTCACAAGGTGCACATGGTGTACCATCAATCTTTATTGACGACGCCGAACTGGAGATAGTAGACCATTTTACATATCTAGGATCAGAGGTAAATAGCAAATTATCCCTCGATCAGAATATCAACATCAGGATTGGCAAGGCAGCAACAACAATGAACATGTTAGCAAAATGAGTCTGGGAGAACAGGAAGCTTACTGCCAAAACAAAAGTCATCGTCTACTAAGCCTGTGTCCTTAGTACTCTTCTTTATGGGAGTGAAACCTGGACAACTTACTCACGCCAAGAGAAACGTTTAAACAGCTTTCATATGCGGTGTCTGCGAAGAATACTTGGTATTAAGTGGCAAGACAAAATCACAAATACTGAAGTATTGGAAAGATCAGGTTGTGTGACGGTGTATTCCATGCTCAGTCTTCGTAGACTTAGATGGATAGGACACGTTAGGAGGATGGATGATGGTAGAATACCAAAGGACATCTTTTTTGGTGAATTACAGACGGGTAGGAGATCTCAGGGTCGGCCTCTACTACGATACAAAGATGTGTGTAAGCGGGACATGATTGATACAGGCATCGATAATGCACATTGGGAGCACGTCGCCGCTGAACGTGTTGCATGGAGGGCAACTATCAGAAATGGAATAAAGACAAAGGAGAAAATGATTGCAGATAAAGCACACACAGAGCGTGAGAGACGTAAGATGGTGCAAAATGATGGAAATGACCATGTTTTCACATGCACCTACTGTGGGCAAACATTTGCAGCAAGAATTGGCCTTACCAGCCACACTCGCCACTGCAATGGATCGTAGTTATTAAGCCTTTTTGAAGCACAATGTACCAAACTATCGTCTGTCAAGACGGAAAGGCGCCAATGCATGAATATTATAGCAACAGCAAAGACAAAGTAGTTTCTAAATTTCTTGGACCAGCTCACTTGGAAAAGTGTGATGCAGAAAGTATAGTTCAGCCACTGAAGAAACTTTTGGTCAGTAAACATTTAAACTTGAAGAATTTGGCTGCAATTGGTAACGATAATGCTCGGTGATGGTTGGTATCAACCATGGCGTTTATGCAAAAATTGAAGGAAGATATCCCATCTTTAATACTCATAAAATGTGCGTGTCATTCCTTGCAGCTAGCATTATTACATGCCACATCAGAATGTTTACCAAGGAATTTGGAATTACCTATTGCCGAAACTCATAAGTGGTTCTCCAAATCATCTGTCAGACAACAGCAATACAATAATTTATATAAAGCATTAAATGATAGTTCCCCACAACTGAAAATTCTGCCATATTCCAAAACTAGATGGTTATCAATTCAACCAGCTGTTGAAATATCAATCCACCATGTGCCATGCCGGAAAGCGTGGGCGGTCATGACTCGCCATTTCACTCGATCACCAGTGTCGTGATGATTGATTGATTTCTGTTAACAACATACTTCAGCCAGTAAAGGATATACCTAAATATTGTCAAGTTATGAAATTTTTAGGGGCTACTGATAATAGTGTGGCGGAAGCAGAATATCAGTTAACTAAAATAAATTTGGTTGACTGGACAAACAAAACATAAACTGAAGCTTTTTGGAGTGAAGTAAGACAATTTAAAGATGTCTCAGGTAACAGTCCATTCTGTGAGCTCTTTGAATGTGCGATGTCTGCCATGATACTACCCCATTCAAATGCTGATGTGGAAAGAGTTTTCAGTACTATGAATTATATAAAATGTAAACTAAAAAACAAGATGAAACTTGACCTCTTAAATGCTCTCTTGACAATAAGATTTGGCCTGATGAGAGCAGACAAATGCTGTTCAACTTATCAGCTCCCTGATCGTGTATTAGAGGAAATTGGAACAGCTAAAGCACACCAGGGTCATTTTGAATCTGAAGCTTCAACTTCATCCTGTTGATCCTGTGGATCTTGTGATACAGACATCAGTGAAGATGAGGACGTGATTCTATAGGTAAGTCACATCGATATCTATGTAATTTCTTACTTTCTCATTCTAGATGTTTTTTCTAGATGTTTACCAACACAATCTAGATAAGTCTAGATGTTGTTTATTCCGTTTCTAGATGTTTTCTGTCAAAGAAAAGTGGCAACCCTGGTCGGGTCTTCTTCTCTTCTTGCAATGCCAGTGACCAGAGACAAATATGTCGATGTTGTTGGTTTGAAACCATGTTTTAAAGATGTATATAGCCATTGGTTTTCTAAAAACCATTTAATATTCTTCTTTTGGTTTACGAATAATCATTCGACGGTGCCTCTTTTTCTTTCTGCAGCTGTGTCTCGATCTTCTCAATCATCTTAGGCTACTACTACATTTTCTGCTCCTGGCATTTCTACTCCTCGTTCGTCTTCTCTTCCATTTTAAATATACACACTGTACATCTGGGGAAGCCGAGGTGGTGGAACTAGGAGAAACAAACATGACAAGAAGCGATACAAAGAACACTTCTATGGGCTGCAATTTGTTTATATTCCGCAAAGGCGAAAAAATCTTGCATTTACCGCAACGGGCAACTATCTTCCCTTCTATAAAGTAAACAATAACATGGAATGGTAAGGATTAAAATAAAATGGGGTTCAATTGTGCAAAAGTAAATACAAATAAATCACACTAGAATGTTGGAACAAACCAGAAACAAATTTCTAGAATAAAACAGTAGCGGAATTTTACCAACCAAAACAACGTCACGTGACGGCCTTGGCCCTGCTGAAATCAATAAGAAGCAAGACAAGCTTTAGCTCTAGTAAACAACTCAAGGTCGAGATGTCGTTCATGTTTGTGTGAGCTGTAAATGGAAAACTGACTATATAGTATAAATGTATTGGCACAAAATGGTACTTCTAGCAGACAAGTTCAAGTAGACAGTTGTATATCTAAAGATGGATTCTATTTCGCACGCTTTGAGCTCGTGCATACATATCCATTACAGGACGTCGCAGTCAACACCAGCGTTTTTTGTTGTTGTTGTTGCTGTTGTGATCTCGTGGCAAGTTTACGCTCAGTATTTTGTCATTGCTTTCTGAACAACCGGCATCCATTCCATTTTGTAAAAAACCAACGCAAGGCGGTTTGCTGCCAAATCGCCCTCAGCTGTGCTTCGAACGCGGGTATGCGGGATTACGAACTGCGTCCGTAACTCCCTTGTCATGGAGCGGGCGCTGCTACTAGTAAACATTTAAAAAATAACACAAAGTAATGCAGCTTTACATAACAGAAGTACGAAAAGTACAGGACATTGCAGCGACTAGCCTTCATTAGCAAAGAAATAAAGAACATACAAAACACAGCATATAATCACGGAGAAGAACCCCCGTCCCGTCCCGGTGACTACATTAAGGCATAAAAACAGGATGGAAAGATGAAAAAAGAAATGAGAACAATAAAGAGAAAATGAAAATTTGAAAAAAAAAATGTTTCCTATTTATCTCAGAATCCCAGGCTGTGGTGATACTAACATGAATTTCACCTTGGTACTCTTATATAGGCCAGCTCCGTGGTGGAGAGGTTACGGACGCGGTTCCTGATCCGCGTTCGAAACACAGCTGCGCGATTTGGCAGCAGACCGAGTTGTGTGTGTGTGTTTTTTTTTTTTTTAACGAAATGGTATGGGTTCCTGTCGTTCAGAAAGCAATGGCAAAATACTGAAAGTAAACTTGACAAGACATGAACAACAACAAAAAATGTTGGTGTTGCACACGTCCTGTAAAGGGTATGCAATTCCACTTCCAATTACAATTTTCAACACAAACTTTCCAAATTCGGTATCGTTAAACCTGCCTCATAAGCTTTGGTTATTGTTGAGACCCGTGGTTTTTGTGGGTATTTTTACCCAGTTTCTTGTCTTGTGCACTCTTATGAGTTGGTCCTGACCCGGACTGGTTATATCGGCTTTTGTGTCTGTGACGTCAGCCGGGGGTTAGTCTGCAGCTGTCTTTTGTGCCCGTCTCCTCTGGTGGTTTCATTTGTTAGAGAAGGCTCCTGGCTCGTCTGGCTTGACTGGTTGCAGTCCTTATAAGGACTTTTTATTTGGTAACTTTGCCTCTTTTTGTGTGTGTATTGCCTGTAGAAGCTTTTCGATGTTATTTTCCTTCTTGCGCCTTTCTTCACTTTCGTGTTTGAGTTGTTGCTGTCTTTCGATTTCTTCTTCTGTGATCAGCCATGGAACGATCTCTCCGTCATCTATATAGTACTCGAGCTCGGCCTAAATGTCATAGCGTATCTCAGGGTATTCTATCAGTTTCCCCCTGAACTTCTTGGGCTTCTTCTTTTTCTTTTTTTTCTTCCCATCACATTCTGAATTCCCCGAGCCCGAGTGCGTGGCTCTTTAATTCCCTCTTTCTCTTTGCCGCTTCTATGCAGTCCTCTAAGATAGGTCCACTCTCGGGCTACTCCATGCCATCGTCAGGGTGCTCATCTTGGCTTTCTTCGGCTATCTGGCGGGATGTTGGTTTCCACTTGAATGTCTCGAGCGTCGTGGTTCGGCTGCTGGTTTTATCTTGCGGTTCCGGCTCAGGTATTTGTTGGGTTTCATCTTGCGGATTCTCTGTGGTCTTTTGCATGGCTTCTGTTGGTTTATCTTGAATTGATTTCATTTCAGCTTATAGCCGCTCTCTCTCCGCTTTAATGGTGCGTAGCATTTCTTCGTTTTCCTTCTTCCTCTCAACCAAATGTTCCACTTCTTGCTTGATGTTTTGCTGGATCTCCTTTATTTCAGCAAGCATCTTTTCATGCAACTATGGGTATGCAACTAACTTTAACTCTTCTATAGACAGCCGTGGTAGTCTGTGGTGTCCCGGGGACCGGGGTAGGGAATGGTAACGGTTCAGTGAGGATCCCGGGTAAAAGAGCTGAAGTGGTACGTGAAAATATGTGGAGGTAGGTAAGGCGGGAAACTGGAAGCAATGGAGGTGTGATGATGGTTCGAGTGTGAAAACTAAGGAGTGCTCCGGTGGATATCTGTACAATGCATGCGTAGATGCCAGTAAAGGTTGGCCAAATTTAGAAAAGCAATGATGTGTGCACCTAAGTTCTTATACATGTACCAAAAGAATCCTAAAGTCTGGGTAGACTGATATGTGTGAGCACACATACATACATCTACACACATCAACAAACATGCATACAACCATATACATTCATATTTATATGGTATTTACTAGTACAGCAACAGCTGGTTCTCCGATTTCCATTGCCCAGGCTTGTGCCCTGAAGAGGTCACTTCAGCACCGCGTAAAGCGGTGACACAACACGGGAAGTAGCATTTGCCGGTTATAAGTCTTAATGCTCGATTGGCGTAGAGCAAGGCGCCAGGGGCTACTTCCGACGGTGGGAGAGATCATCGTATCTCACTAGACAGCTACCGCCCGCCTAAGCTGGGCAGCCCCCAGTCAATAAGGTGTTGTCTCACCTCGTGAGCAGAAGCGGCCTTTTTAAGGTCCTTGAAAAGGTTGGATGTCCACCCACCCTTCTTAATCTCGTGAAATCATTCCACGAAAACATGCAGGGGACCATTTTATTTGACGGCTCAATATCCCAGTCATTCAGCATCAGCAGCGGAGTAAAGCAGGGATGCGTGCTTGCTCCTACACTCTTTGGTATCTTCTTTGCTGTTCTCTTAAGGCAAGCATTTGGGACTGCCACTGAAGGCATATACCTCCACACAAGATCTGATGGCAAACTTTTTAACCCATCAAGACTCAAAGCAAAGACCAAAATAAGACCAAGATGCGTAAGAGAACTACTTTTTGCAGATGATGCAGCACTGACTACTCATACAGCAGAAGATCTCCAAAGGCTCATAGATCGTTTTGCAGCCACCTGCAAAGACTTTGGGCTCACCATTAGCCTAAATAAAACACAGGTGATGGAACAAGATGCTGGTGCGCCTCCGTCAATCAAAATCTCTAATTATGAATTGAAAGTCGTCCACGATTTTGTGTATCTGGGATCGACAATATCAGATAATCTTTCATTAGAGACAGAAATCGACAGACGCATTGGAAAGGCAGCCACAACATTTTCCAGGCTAGCTAAAAGATTTTGTGAGAATAATAGACTAACAGAGCGTACAAAAGCTCAAGTATATAAAGCTTGTGTTGTTAGCACACTACTCTACGGGTCTGAATCCTGGACCCTGTACTCAAGACAGGAAAGGAAGTTGAATTCCTTCCACATAAGATGTCTGAGACGTATCCTGGGCATAACATGGAAAGACCACATAACAAACAAACAGGTGCTTGAAAGAGCAGATATTACCACAGTGCACACCCTCCTCAAGCAGAGACGCCTCCGGTGGTTGGGCCACGTATCTCGAATGGAGGACGAACGTATTCCCAAAGATCTCCTTTACGGAGAACTAGCCACAGGAAAGAGGCCAACCGGAAGACCCCAAATGCGATATAGGGATGTGTGTAAACAAGATATGAAAACCATTGGAATAGATCCAGACACGTGGGAGAGAGTTGCAACAGACAGATGCTCATGGAGAAGAGATGTACGAAACGGACTGGTGCTCTTTGAGCGCAATCAGATCCAAAAAACTGAGGAGAGACGGCACAGGCTCAAAGAGCAGTCACTTACTGCGGGACTTGCCTCGTCTCACAGATGCGGAAACTGTGACAGAGATTGTCATTCTCGAATTGGACTATACAATCACCAGCGGTGCTGTCAGGCACCTCCCAAGCGGCACAACTCTATAGTCCTTCAGGACTGAAAGAGGCCTACTACTACTACTAGTACAGTGGTTCTCAACCTTTTTTTGGCCCATGAACCCCTCCACCGTGTGTTCAGAATGTCATTCCGACACCCCCCCCCCCCCCACACACACATTTCGTATTTCCTCCCTAGAAATCCCCCCGCCCCTACACAGTATACGTAAAAAAAACAAGTCTAGACGTCTACATGAAACTTGATTTGCTGGTCTACTTACGTTGTAAAACGAATTTCAGAAGGGCGAGAAGCACAGAAGCGTATAGTATGGAGGGAAAAACAATATCAAGTAACCGGGGTATTTTTGCCTTAATTCACCCCAAACAAAAGGAATCCCAGGGTATGACGTCACATCCGGGGGTTCCATGTGTTGCACCGTCGCTCGGTGCGCAATTTTATCGGTGTGCAATGTTCTATGCGGTGCTCTATTCTTGCGGTGGCCAGAATCCAACAATGTCCGCAAGAATGGTGTTGAACACATCGAGACCAGCGCATTTAGTCCGTTGACGCCACATGAATTCGCACATGTAGGACTCTAGTAGATGCCTGTGTGTTCCATTCTGCCTCTTGTTTCTCTCCTTGGCCGTTCTCCACGTGCGCTCGATGCATTGAGTATGTGCACCGGTGGTAGGGTCCACAAATTTGTGGGAGTGGTTGACTGTGAGATGCGTCAATTCGGGAATACTTCCAAGTCCGTCGCACGCACGCCAGAGGTCGGAGACTATAGTTGTGCCAAGCCGAATGTGTGTCCTGACCAGCGGCAGAGAAAACCTCATGATCTCTCTCTCTCTCTCTCTCTCTCTCTCTCTCTCTCTCTCTCTCTCTCTCACAGAGACAGAGAGAAACTGTAGCCATAGCCAAAGAAACACTGTGGGGCAATTGAAACGCACTGACACGCACTATTCCCGAACACAGGAGATCACCGTCAGTGCTAAATTTAGCTGGTGTCCCTAAATATAGCTGGTGACGTTTGTTTGGGGTGAATTAAGGCAAAAGTACCAACGTGAGTCGCATGCCCTTCTACAGGACGTTACAATCAATCCCTATTATTGGTTGTGTGTGATTTAGTAGGTAGTTTTTACCTTAAGCAGTTTGCCAATACTTTCTAAATAACAAGCGCACATACTATCGAAATCAACGCAAAGCGATCTGCTTCATAAATCTCCCGCGGCTGATTTAAAAAACTAACCAGATATGTTGGAAGATTGCGAAACTGCATTCACTAACCCCTTAGTCACAGGCGCCAACGGAGTCCTATTCAATCAATCATGTGCCATGGCCGGAAAGCGTGGGCGGTCATGACTCGCCATTTCCTTCTGATTATGTCGAGGATCTAATTACGCTTTAAAAATAAAACGAAGCACAGAGGGTACACAACTCTGGAAAATGTTTGCTAGCAATTCCGTTTTGAGTTATCTTCCTTTAACGGCATGCATACCGCACATTGCTAAAAATAAAGTTGATTTGTTTGGTTGTTTCGGGATGTGAGGTTTAAACTTTAAAGATTGAGCACAACCCACTACTGTCGTATTCCGGTAAGAACCCAAGGCATATTCACGTCAGATTGGAAGCACTAAAAAGAAGTTTCGAATAAATACGATCTTCGCATTTCCTCTAATTGTATAGGAGAAAAAAAGATTCGAAGAGCTTAAATTTCTTGAATAATTTACGTTGGCTACTTACGTGTCTATTTCAGCACGGATCATAAACAGAACGATACGCCGGACTTCTCATTCACTCGCACCATGCCGTCTTGATAAACGTTTGTTTGTTACACTGTGCTTAAATTTAGAGCACACTAACTGCAACCCTTGACTCGGACAATGGTAGGAGTTTTACCTCTCTATAGCACATATCATGGGCTGAATTGTAGAGACCACGTGTTGCCCATACAGCATGATTCCCCCCCCCTCTCTCTCTCTCTCTCTCTCTCTCTCTCTCTCTCTCTCTCTCTCTCTCTCTCTCTCTCTCTCTCTCTCTCTCGGTTTGCCTAGTTTACTATAGAGAAAAGGTAAATCCAATACATCTGGAACAAGACAAGCTGCAGAAGCTGCCTAATCAGTAAAGCATTGCGTTAACTGTCCGCCTGTCGGAGCTTCGATGTCGTCAATCCATTTTCTTCTGTGGCCTCATCCTGTTCTCATATAAGATCTTGTTTGGTGTAGCGCCAGTGTTGGTAGTTGATGGTGTTGCATTCTAACGAGATGACAGAGCCATTCGATCTTCTGCCTTTCAGTATAAGTAGCACAAGGTGTTGATTCCACTGTCTGTCTGAAAACATAATTTCTTACTCGGTCTCGGATGGTTAAATTGGCAAACCCCCCCCCCCCCCCCCAGCATATTATCTGACATGTGTCGTCGTAAGTGTGACTTGGATAATGTCCAAGTTTGACATTGGTTGCATAGGTTTGCGTGAATATGGTATTTATTATCCGTCGTTTTGCGGACATAGGTATATTTGGATGTTCCAGAATAGATAATAGTAAGATGTATTTTCAAAAAACCCCACAGTCATTAAAACTACACCCTTTAGTTGATATATAATCTCACTTGCTTTTTAACATATGATTTCGATTACTCTGTTAATTCTGACATCCTTTGTGATCGTACTTCCTAGGTATTTAAATTCTTTAACTTGCTTCAAAGGTTACTATTTATGCATACATTTTGACAAAGTCTGGAAAGAAGGTCTGATGAGGAAACTGAGAAACTGTAAAGTCAATGGAAGAATGTAACAATGGGTGAAAGCATACTTGCACAACAGAAGAGCCCGAGTACAGATAGACGGTCTCAATAGCAAGAAAGTACTATTGCGTCACGGTGTTCCCCAGGACGGAGTCTTATCCCCCACACTTTTTCTAATCTTCATCAATGATCTTGTTGCTAATCTACCGGATGGAATTAAAGCGGCAATGTACGCTGATGACCTGGTTTTGTGGAGCGCAAATGAACATGCATCAGTGGCCACAATATTGCTACAGAGAGCTGTAGATACATTTGTAGCATGGGCGGATAGATGGTTTGTCAGCATAAACACTGACAAGTGCAGCACCACTCTATTTACCCTCTCTCCAAAACAAAAGCCAGGGATCATCCAGATAAATGGAACACCCCTATGAGAAGATAAAGAACCTACATACCTTGGTGTAACATTCGACGACAGGCTGACATGGAGAAAACACATTTAAAAAAGCAGTAGCAAAAGCCAGAAGGAAAATAGCCATCATGAGAAAGCTAAGTGGAACCATGTGGGGAGCCAGTGGGAAAATACTTCGCAAAGTTTATCAACAGAGCATACGACAACACCCGGAATACGGGTCAACTGCGTGGTGTTCAGCATAAAAAACAACACTACAAGAGCTGGACAAAGTGCAAAATCAAGCTCTTAGAGTCATCACAGTAGGGATGAGATCAACCCTTATAGTAGCAATGGAGAAAATGGGGAGGACGCAAGCACTGAGAGAACGCAGAGATACAAAAACATTAATACAAGCAGAAAAGTTTCTCAGCTTGCCAGACCACCCTATGAAGAACCGATTTGAAAACTTAGCTATGGGGCGGTTGAAAAGAAGTAGTTTTATCCACCAGGCCAAACGACTCTGCAGAGAAACCACAGATCTTCCCACTGTTGGTATCCCCCTGATAACTATTCTAGAGCGAACCCCATGGAAAGATGAACATAGACTATCACTACAAATCCAGACAAAAGTGAGAGGAATATTTGACAAGGAAGAACAGAACAGTGTACAGCGCAGAACAGCCACTCTCAGCTTCCTTGATGACGAATACCCACAGGATCTTTGGATCCGAGTCTACACAGATGGGTCAGCACAAAATGCTGTTCGAAATAGAGGAGCGTGAGTGTACATAGAATACCCAAATAATACTACTACTACGGACACGGCCAGAGTTCCAACAGGAAAGTACTGTCATAACTTCTTCTTCTTCTTCATCAGCGTTCCGAGCCATTGAGGTTCTTTGCTGCAGATACAATCCGTCTCCATTCGTCTCTCTGGTTGACCTTCTCTTGCCAGTCGTTGATTCCAAGTGCTTGTAGGTCTGTATATATATTATCTCTCCACAGTATTCTTGGTCTACCTCGGGGTCTACGGTCATTTATTTCCTGAGTGTAAGCGAGTTTTGTTTCCCTATTATCTTCCATTCTTTCTATATGCCCCAGCCATTGTAGTCTATTAGCCTTCATGATACCAGTGATTAGCGGGGACTTAAACGGATCATAAATGTCTTTGTTACTTCTTCTTTTCCACTCTCCACTTTGTGTATCCCTAATAGGTCCAAAGATGCGTCTTAAAACTTTGTTCTCAAAGGTTTCTAGCAAGGCTTCGTCTCCTTTCGTTGTACTCCAGGTTTCAGAGCCATACAGCATAACTGTTCTGATCAGTGTTTTGTATATTGTGATCTTTGTGTTACGAGATAGCGCCTTTGATTTAAGTAGATGTTGTAGTGCATAGTATACCTTATTTCCAGAATTGATTCTAGTTTGTATTTCTTCCCTTATGATGTTGGAGCAGTTGAAGATTGTACCCAGGTATTTGTATGTTTCCGTTCTTTTAATGGTCATATTATCTATTTGTATGCTATAACTATGATGCTGAAATTGAGACAATCAAGATAGCAACAGAGAAATTACAAAATACCAGCCATGGTACACATCCCGTGGTGATATTGACAGATGCAAAATCAGTAATAGAGGCGTTCCTGTCTGGGAAATTGCCAGTTCTAAGGACACTACTTTCTGAACTTAGCAGTCAGCATAAGGTCACCATACAGTGGATACCATCTCACTGTGGAGTACCCGGAAACGACAGAGCTGATAGATTACATACCACCAAAAGAAAAGAATGATCAAATCAGTCAGAAGGCCACCAAACCCTACTGAAGACGACTACCACGTTATGGACAGACCAGAACAGATCATTATTCTGCACCTCAGAAAAGGACACAATAGATTACGCAACCACATGTATACAAAATTCAAGATTCGTGACTCAGCCATGTGCACATGTGGTTTGGCGTCGCAGACAGCAGAGCACATACTCCAGGACTGCCCAAACTACAACATATCCAGGCGAACCTTCTGGCCTAGAGAGACGACAGTGGAAGATAAACTCTATGGACCGCTGAGTGAACTAAAAAAGACTGTTTAATTCAGACAAGAGACAACATTGCAGTTATAAACATATTTCAGGCGAACGAAAGAAGAAGAAGATACATACATTCAGTGGACCAGTAGATCCAATTACCTGCATTAATTCCGTTCTGGTTGCATTATAATCAGATTGCAACTTCTGCATGTTGAAATCAGCTTAATAATATGATGTTGAAGTCCGCCCTTGTCGCTGTAAAGCAAGCATAGATCGTCGGCATAAAAGGCTCATTTATTGCGGATGGATCTGTTGTTTCGTCTAAAATTGACAGGGTCGACTTCATTGCACCGGGTTTTATCCCATATATCTCAGTCTCTTTCCGCAGCGCGGAAAGCGTCGCATAAAGCACGAACTCCGTAGCTCTAGCAACTACCCCCAGAAGTCTCGAAAAATGCACGCATGTACCGAAGGACGCGGCTCGGAATCGAACCCACAGCCTTCGGAGCCCGAGTCAGATGGCTTGACCACTTCGCCACGGAGCCTCCCATCCGCTGACCTTGCTGGGTTTTTCTGACCATGTCCAGGGACACAGTTGTCTAGTGTAGACAGTGCCCCAATTAGAATTACGCTTTAAAAAAAAAAAAAAAAACACACACACACACACTCACACACACACACACAGGGTATCAATCAATCAATCATCTGCCATGCCGGAAAGCGTGGGCGGTCATGACTCGCCATTTCACTCGATCACCAAAGTCGTGGACCAGCTCAGTGTTTCTGTCTCGTCCATGCCATGGGGCCAAGCCATCCAGGTATTTTCCTCTTGGTCTTATATTTATACAACACAGGGTATACAACTAGGCAAAATGTTTGCAGCGATTCCGTTATGAGTTATCTTCCGATAAAAGTATACATCCCGCACAATGCTAACAAGGAGTTTCGAATAAATAAGATCTTGGCACTTCCTTTAACTGTGTAGGATAATCAGGGTCGAAAAGCTTAATTTATTTTTGGAATAATCTACGTTTGCTACCCATGTGTCTCTTCCAGTATGGATCATGAACAGAACGATACATCGAGCTTCTCACTCAATGGCATCATGCCGTCTTGACTAACGTTTGTTTGTTACACTCTGCTTAAGAAAAAAGAAAGGGCATAATAACTACAACTCATGGCTCGGACGAGGGAAGGAGTTATACCTCTCTATAGCACAAATCCTGGGCTGAATTGTAGAGACCATGTTCTGCCCATGCAGCATGATCCCTCTCTCGGACTTCCTAGTTTACTCTAGAGGAAAGGTAAACCCTATACGTCTGGAACAAGACAAGCTGCAGAAGCTGCCTGATCGGTAAAGAAATGCTATAACTGTCCACATGTCGGAGCTTCGATCCTAGACCAGTTGCTGACCAAGGCTTGGTCTGCCCTGAAAGACATTCAGTCTTCAGATTGTATTTCCTCGCACTAGGATAAGGCATGTGCACTCTCTATTGCGCTCCTTGCCAAAGCCACCGGACTCCTACATATTGTCTTGTAAAGTTTGCTTCTATGTGCAAGACTACCATTCTCTGTGTAGCAAATGCTGCGCAGTCTTCTAGGATGTGCTCTGGGGTTTGCTTTGGTGCTCCACAGATCCAAGCGGTGACCCAATCAACGAAGGTGTTCTCTGAGTCCACAGCGACCTGTTTTAAGTCTGACAATCCTGGGCTGCTAGTTTAAGTTGGAGAATTATCATCATCATATTCCTTGACGACTGGCTTGGGTACTCATGCTTCTCCAAATCTTGCGATCTCCACCAGCTTGTACTAGGTCCCGTTCTGACACCATTCTGTGCAAAGACATAAAGCTCTCAAAGATCTTTTCTCACTGTCTTCCATTATCTCTCTCTCCACACATCTTTCCAATTGTCACACGTTCCAGTTTGTCTCTTCTCGTGACGTGGCCCATAAATAACGATTGCCTCTTTATGATTTTTGGAATAAGTGCAACAGCGAAGTAAAAGTATACATTTTTATATTTTCCACAAAATCTCTTTAAGAACAACACTCTGAAGTTTCTGGCCTAACATCCTCATCTCCTTCTTCGTTTCTCTTTCTAAGAAAGTACGTCACACCTGGTTGTCACCACTCAAACTCAGAGATTAGTATGACGCATTTGTGTAATCTAACTCAGATATTAGTATAATGCATTTGTGCACTCTAACTCAGAGATTAGTTAGTTAGTTAGTTAGTTAGTTAGTCGACAGATCATCCTCATTGCACATTGAACCATTCAGTCCATAAGTGCTCGGATCCCCTCCTCAGCAAATCCCGCAACGTGTAGCGGCTAACGACGCCAGTTCTGTGTTGGTTTATCAATCTTCTTTGGCTTCCTGCGCAGTGGCGTCACTGGGGTTGGTGTCACCCAGTGCGGTAAACTCTTGGTGTCACCCCTCTAGACTTTCACCATGGTCTTCTTCCGAGTGTTCCTGTACCATATATAATCGCATATAGTAATGTTTGTAAAATAAGTCAAAAAGTTAATAAGGACATAAGAAAGAAAACAAATTGAACAATATAACTTCAATACTTCAGGTAAAACATAAATAAAGAACTTCGACAAACTCGGACAAAGTTAAATTTTTGTTATTTTGCTATGTCTGCTTTGTCAAATTTGCAATTTTTTTATTTTGGTGTCACCCCTTGATGGTGTCACCCGGTGCGGCCCGCACCCCCCGCACCCCCCTAGTGACGCCCCTGTTCCTGCGTAGTGTTCTTGTTTGGCCACCCCTCTTTTAATTTGCTGCTCTCGCAGTCTGGCCATTGTTGTAGATTCACAGTCATCACTTGGTTCTCGCAAAAGTCTTACTTCTCGTAGCGCATTCAGAATGTCGGCCTGGTCCATGGCGCGTCCGCCCTCCACAGTAGCCTCACCTGCGAGCTTGTCAGCCCGCTCATTTCCTTGTACTCCCGCATGCCCTGGCACGAAGATGAAACTAATCTTTGCCAGTCGAGACCGCTCCAGAGGCAGCAACCATTCTCTTCGGATCGACCCCTCCTCTATCCTCTTGATCGTGTTCATTGAATCGCTAAGGAAACAAGCCCTAGTGAATGTCTGTGTCTCGAGCCATGTTATTGCTTTACTTACTGCCATGACTTCCATGGTCAGGCTACTTGTGGTTTCAGTGAAAGCACCAGAGTCCTCCTTCACAATTCTCCCTCCGGCCCGAGCTGTAAAGGCCCATGAGCTTCTCACATGTCGGACGACCGACCCATCTGTGTAGATGACCGCGTCACCGTCTAGCGAATTCTCGAAAATCAACGCTTGTACTTCAGCCTCAACAGCAGCCGGATTTTCTTGTCTGCATTTTCTATCTAGTTGGATGCAAACTGAAAAGGATGTGCAGAAGTCTGTTGGCACTTGCACCCACTCCTCGCCAGGTTCTAAGTCCTCAAGTGAACACACCTGTTGAAGAATGTCTTCGGCTTGACCCATCCACGACCGTCCTCTTTTTAACCTGCTGCCCTTCACCTTCCTAATTTCACTATGCAGTGGATGTTGTGTGTTTGCGTTAATTCTGAGGTAGGCGCGTGCCCTGCAACCTTGTATTCTCTCTTCAATGGTTGGAAAATCAAGAAGGTAGCGCATCGCCCTGCATGCTGTATCTCTTGTACATCCAAGAATAATGCGCATAGCTTCATTCTGTATCCTTTCCATCCTTTCTATCTGCTTATGGCTGAGAGTCAGGATTGCCATTGCATACTCCAAAACAGACATGACCAGCCCCTCGTACAGAAGACATAGATGGCGCTGCTCACAGTTTGCTGCCGCCATCACCCACATCGCTGCCAAACCCCGCTTGGCCTTTGTTATCACCTGGTCTATGTGCACATTATAAGCAAGGCTTCGATCAAACCGTATCCCCAGGTAATTCATTGCCTGCGTTCTTTCCACCGTCTCTGAACACAGCATTACAGTTGGTGTTGGAGTGTTGACAATATGATTATTCAACGAGAACCAAGTCACTGTTGCCTTTGTTGGGTTGATCATTGCCCCAGCTTCATCACACCAAGTACTTATGCGATTGAGTTCGGTTTGTAGTTCCACAGCAACCTCCTCTCTATCCTTACCCTGACGATACACTAAAACATCATCGGCATATGACAATGTCCTGCCAGGTCCAGTGATCTGCTCACTGGTGATTCTCACTGTGTAGGCGTTGAACAGTACCGGAGATAATGGTGATCCCTGTGGTAGGCCAGGATATATTGTTGTTGGTTCCGAAGTCCAACTGCCACATCTAAAAACTACTTTCCGTTGCAAGAGGGCTGCAGCGATCCAACTAAGGAGGAATGGACTTACGTTTAGTTCGAGAAGCTGAAACATTAAAAAATCCAGTGGTACTCTGTTGTATGCGTCCTCAAGATCAATCGCTGCAGCAACGGTTTCAGTGCCTGAGTGGAAACCTTCATAGACACCCTGGGCAAAGACTGCTGCATTGGTCCAGGTTTCTCTTTTTGGACGGTACCCACCCAGGGTGGGTGGGAAAACACCTTGCCTCTCTAGTTGGCTTGATATTTTCCTGGCAATTACCTTCTCCAGCAGCTTGCCTATTATATTCTGCATGGTTATAATTCGATATCCCTGAATTTTGTTGTGGTCTTTGTCAGGCTTCGGCAAGGGAATCAGATAGCTGTGTAATCATTCCTCCTTGATACTAGCACTCCCTATACTGTTGTTGTACATGTCTGCTAGTTTCTCTAGCTCATTGTCGGTACACCTATTTATGTCGTCGTATCTTATGCCATCAGGACCTGGAGCACTGTTTTTTGATCGTCGAAGCACAGCCTTGATTTCTTTCACTGTCACTGTGTCTTCATCCGAAGTGTTCTGGGCCTTGCATCTGTCTGAGGTGACCTCCTTGGCCAGATTTCGGCCTCCCATGTCTGTCTGGTTACTCTGCTCAAGGTAGCGTTCAAAGAGGGCTTTGCCCTTGTCCTCGTCAGTCATCTGCCAGATGAGGTCAGCACCTCAGAGATTAGTATGATGCATTTGTGCCCTCTAACTCAGAGATAAGTATGACGCATTTATGCACTCTTACTCAGATATTAGTATACCTCTGAAGTCGGAGTGGGATCGCCTGATGGCGAGGAACACTGTTAATAAGGAAAGCTAGCACACACGCAAAATTCAGTCCATCACTACTATAAATAGTAGCACGGCTACTGGTAGGATCTCCCATGTCGGACAGGTCAAGGGAGAGGGACCAGACCAAGAGACACACACACACACACACACCCGCTGCCTTGTAAGTAGACTAGGGACAGTCAAAGGCTAGGGAGAGTACACAAAAAAAATGCTTGTTGGAATCGGATGTACTGAGCCACAGGCTTGACAAAACAGTGCAACGTAACTTAATCAATTCATGATGCCACAGATTAAAATTAATCAGTATGGTGCTAATCCCGTGAAGTCCCATCAGGCGGTGATAGTGCCGGGCCCCTGCCTCGAGGGGGTCCACCCATGACTACTGGTGGTCACCTTCCCCTGAGCTGTGGATTCAAGGCACAGAGGAGTAGGGTAAGAGCTATTGACCAAACGCCCCGGACACTCAACATACTACGGTGGAATGCCGAAGGAGTTTATAACAAGAAAGTCTCCTTAACAAAGCATCTTTATAAAGATAGAATAGATGTGGCATGCTTTTAAGAGACACACCTCAACGCCAATCGCAGATTCTCAGTCAGAGGATATCTTCTTCTTTGCATTCATCCGGAGTGTTTTTTCAGATGTGATTGCGGTGTCTCGTTAGGCACCCTTGGGTCGAAACCCTTAGGCCAACACATCCGACTTTCAGAGTGCAATTTTGACCAGGTTAGCATTCATGGGAGACTCTCACTTTTGTGGTACCGTCCACATCCCCGCTAGTCAAGTTGGAACAGTCGAAGACTTCACGGTCATCCCTCAAAGGAAGGCAGGGACAGTCCATGGCATGTTCCGCCATCCTGGGTGGGTTCCATAATTGCAGAGCCGACACATAGCGCCCTGGTGCTGGGCTCACCAAGGGAATCGTCACGTCCTGCTCATGGCTACTTTAATTCCTCACTTCAATATATTGGGCATTTCGTTCGCCCCGGGCCGTTCCCGCACAAACCAGACAGGTCTGCAGATGATATCCACTCACCGAGTTTTAGGTTCGGACATGTGCTAGTCGTTGTGCCCGTCAGAGCTGTTCCAGGCACGACGGACAATCGGAAAACTACCTAGTTAGAGTTGTTCCGAACAAGAGCGGCATTCGGAAACTAGGTAGTCAGAGCTGCTCCTAGCACGAGAGACATTCGGACGAGACATTTCACTCGGACGTATATGCGTAGTACCAATTCTTATTTTGCCACCCGTAGGACGGCACTTCCGACTTCGGCGGGCATTTTTAATGAGGTTAGCCTTCCTCGGGTTTCGAGGCACGTTAGACTTATTGTTGTGATATCGCCCACATCTCAGCTGGTCAAGATAGAACGGTCAAAGACATCACGGTCAACCCGCAAGGGAAGGCAGGGGCAGACCATGGGCATTCCCTCGCTATCCAAGGAGGCTTCCATAATTGCAGAGCCGGCATATATTGCTCTGAGACTGGGCTCACCCGAGGAGTTGCCACGTCCTGCTCATGGCTGCTTTAGTTCCTCACTTCCATGTGTTGGGTATCTCGCTTGCCACTGGTCGCTCAAGCACACACCAGGAACGGTCAATCTGCGGGCGACATCCACTAGTAAGCTTTCGCTTTGGACTTCGGACCACGCAATGTATTCGCTAGCCGTGCGTTCCATTTCGTGTTATTGAGACGTTTTTCCACCTTTGTCTGAGTTAGATACAGACAGTTTTCGTAACAATTTCATTCGACTGGGGCACTTCTTCTACCTTTTAGTACTCTCTCACGGGGTAGGCTACATGTGCTGCCGGCTCAGCACCTTACCTCCGTGCAGCAGTGAACGAGAAACGGCCAGGCCCTCTCATCCGGGAATCCCTCATATCCCCCAGCTGAGAGCCTTCGGACAAATATCTGAACTGGGCATGTAGCGTGCTCAGTATCTCACCGTCATTTGTCGGTAGGTGAGTATCGGCCCGGCTCTCACGTCCGAGGGTTTATGACTTAGAGGCATTCAGCCACAACCCTCGACAGAGAGCCTTGGAATATGTGTCCGGACCAGGAACTTCGGCCTTCGTGCGCCTGATTTAAACTTTTGACTGCTATCCTCAGTCTACTGCAGAGCAGCAGGTAGTGTCTCTCTTGGTCTGGTCCCTAACCCAAGGCTTGTCCGACATGTAGTTATCATCCGTCAACAATCCTCTTGGGATCTCTGGGACACGCAAGCTCCCCCACTGCGACAAGGTGGAGACACATCGGGGGAGAGTCAGAGGATATCAGGCCACACGTTTCGACCGCGAAGGACACAAAGGAGAAGTTCTAATACTTACACGAAACACAATACTTTGCAATGAAGTATCTGTGACTTCTGAAAACCAAACGGAAATTATAGGTGTTGAAATAATGATAAAGGACGTGAAAATAAGAATCTACAATCTGTATAGCCCAATATAAGGACCTTACACTTTCAAATATGAAAATAACTGACACAAACTGCATTATTGTCGGAGACTTTAATAGCCGTTCAGAAAGATGGGGATACCCAGATACTGACAAAAGAGGAGATGAAGTGGAGGACTGGGAAATAGACTCAAATCTCTATCTACTCAACAAAGCGGGACACACCGAGCTTCTACTCTAGAAGATAGTTTACGACTTCTACTTCAGACTTAGCTTTCTGCACAGGAGACATCCTCCACAAAATCGATCGCCTTGTGCTTGACCAATTAGCAGGTAGTGACTACAGACCAATAATGCTTGTAATAAATATGGAGTATGTTTCACAGGAGCAAAAGCCTTTGCCTCGCTGGAATTACAAACGAGCTGATTGGGACAGATTTGCCATACTAACAGACAATTATTGTGAAAACATAAATGCACAACATGGCAACATGAAACAAATAGTGGAAAGTCTAAACAAAGCAATAATACAGGCGGCCACTGAGTCCATTCCTAGAGGAGAAATTACAAACCATACTGGACTGAACAACTACAAATTTTGAAGGACACAGTTGAAGATGCCAGGAAGTCAGCAGAGAGAGAACAAACAACTGAAGCGAACATCTCTCTCAAAACCATCTCAGCAAAATATAAAAGAACAGTAAATCAAACAACAAGAAATTGTTGGAGGGAAAAAAACAGAAAACCTGAACTTTGACAGGGATGGAAACAAACTATGGAAACTAGTAAAAGCCATGAACAATGAAGGACCCAGAAACAAACGCATAACAATTAAACAAGGAAATGCCTTGCTTACAGGGAAAAAAAGCTGCAAATGCACTAATGGAACAATATGCTAGTGCAAACCACATTGATATTACAACCGAACAGAAGAAAGCAATCAAAGATAAACAGACACATCATAGTAATACAGAGACAGCAGCAGAATTCATGATGTGTACACAAGGAGTTATGTTACTAGGATGCATTTAGCTTTTTATATTGAGTTCGTGAAAGTTTCCAAATAGCTGTGCGTTAATGTGCGAATGGAGTGACCAGAAATGACACCGCAATTTAGTCATCATGTTTCAATTTTTAAGGATCTGTTCAGCTGTCTTGTCAGACTTGTGCAGAGTTATAATCACATTAAGCTGGGAGTGCAAGGAGTGGCCAGCAGGGGCCAAGGAAGTGGAAATCCAGCAACTAATTCAGGACAATGCTCACTCGGGTGATGTGATTATCTACACAGATGGTTCGGTGTCAAGAGGTGAGAGAAGTGGCTGGGGGTTCATAGCCAAAGCTAATGGTCGAAGTTTGGTGCAGGAGAGCCTGGCATATGATACCACAACATCCAGCTTAAGAATGGAGGTGGAGGCAGTCACTGCGGCTTTCCGCTGGATGGAGAATATGACACACACACATCGTGATTGTAACTGACTCAGAAAGCATGCTGACGAGGGTGAGGACGGGCAGGCTTCGTGCGGAGTGGCTTGCTTCGCTTCGGAGGTCACGGGTGACAAGCATTGCCTGGAACTTTTCTCCGAGGCATGCCGGTGTGCTGGGAAATGAACAGGCGGACAGATTGGCTGGCTCTGCAGAACTTGGTGGAGTATTGATACATGACAAGGCAGACGTGGTTGCGGCCTTGTAGGAGCACGTGTACACCTCGGAGGAGCAAATGGATTACCATGGTCTGGCAAGAATGAGACAGCGAGGAGTGATGAGAGGATCTGGCCGACGCTCAACGCTCAGAGGAAAGGCGAGACGGACATATAATCAGATTGCTACTGGTACTATTGGTGTTGGAACTCTTCGCTGGCTGCTGAGGATGGGGACGGAGCGCTTATGGGAATGCCCCGAATGCTGGATGTCGATTCCTAAATCAATCAATCAATCAATCAATCAATCAATCAATCAATTAGCTGTCTGTGTAGTTTGTTCACACGTGCACATGGGTGACAGACCCGCTTTGAGTCTTCGTGAAAGATTGTCTACTCTGCTGTTTACCGTTCAGAGACGGATCATGATTATTACCTGTTTTGCACTATGAAAATAGTTGTCAATGTCTCTGTAGTGGGCTTTCTTCTTAACGGCTAAGATGTTGGTCCTCTTTTAATTGAAGTTTATAGATTGATTCGTATGTGCGTGTGTTGTCCCCTAATTTGACAACGTGTTTGCTCTCACGTTTCTTATTATGCCACAATATGTCAGTTTCCACCGCAATATTACTCTTCTGTTGGTATTGAATGCGTTTAGTGTTGTTGTTGTTGTTGTTGTTGTTTTTTTTTTTTTTTTCAACGCCAGTTGTTTGTCACCTTTGAGGGCTTGCGGAAATGAAAATTCATCACTGTAGAATACAAACTGTTGCCACTGACAAGTTGCATTGTTTGTGCCGATGCTGTAATGTTTAGGGCCTGCAATTCTTCTGAATAATTGGAGCAAAATATCCAAGTAGGTGTGCATGTGGATTAATGTCTGCGATCTTCCCAGACCTTAATTTGTGTCGAACGATTCCAGTAAGTTGATGACTGCTCTCGGTTGCATAAAATTCAATCCATTCTTTCTCCAATAGTCATCTTTCTCTTTCAACACATAGTCCTCACATTTTTTCTATCAATTTTTAATAGCGCGGTCTGAGTTAGCATCTTGACGTCAGACAATTTGAATGTAGTATTGTCAGCTACCACCTGTCCTTTAATTTTAACCCACACAAGCTCTATAGGGTTTAAATGAGAATGGTATGGCGGAAGTCTCCAGCACATATGATATTTCTTGCCTTTTTGCGCCTGTTTTACAAGGGACAACAATTATAGCTTAAAATACTTTTCTGGAAATTGTATGTTTTCCCCTCGGAGCCATATCGTTATCGCTTCCTTTGTGCTCGATGCCGTAGGTATTTTGTCTTCTTGGGCAACAACATTGTGATATGATGCATTGTCCATAATTAGAAAAGACGGTCTATCTAGGGATAGAAGCACTGTATTCTCGAGCCAATCACTAAATAAATTACCATTCATCTCATTATGATAATCCCTATTGTCTGTATGCTTTGATACGAACACGAGCCCAGCATTCTGTAGTAAGCTATTATGAGGACTACTAGCATGGGCTATGACCAAACGCTGTCCTTTACTACTGGGCACATATCGCTTTATCTTTCCGTCCAGTGATTGCCATTCCATTTCACTTGTGTGGTGCGCATTGATTCAGGTTTCATTCAAATACACTATGTCATAATTTTATTTGCGCATTTCCCTTATTTCATGTAGGTATCTGCTTCTCATGGCTCCTAAATGCGGTTGCTCGCAAATAATATTTCTATCTCCCTTGTACTTTCTAAACGTGAAGCCTAATGTCCTTATTATTTTCCACAAAGTTGTTTTGAGTAGCTCTATGTCATTGTTATTTCTCAACCAAACCCTAAGTTTTCTTACAGTCATTGTTTCTTTGGTATCCAGCATGTTTATAATTGCTTGCCTTATGACATCCTTGTCAAAGCTGTCTACATTTGCCTTTCTACCTACCGTTTGCTTATTGCGTGGTGGTCTCATTCCAGATTCTTGCACCCATAGACGAAATGGCCGTATACTCAAGCCCAGTGCATGCACTGTTCTGTTTTCGGGATTTGTAATAGTATGAAACAGTTTCCTGCGTTCAGTTTCTTTACAAAAATATGTGTACAACTTTATAGCGATGCTTTGAAGTGAACCCAATTTCACATTCAATCTCATTCAACAATATTCACACATTTCGATGTTTGCGATAAATGGTAAGACTTGTACAATAATCATGTTTCATGAAAGGACCCACATTACGACGACACCTATGAACACTCCCATTTAACTCCGCGCCGTTCTTGCCACAACGTGTACCACGAGAAAATAAAAAAAAAAAAAAAAGCGCGGATGTGTCTGGGTGAAGTTGTAGTACATGAAAAAATATGGACGTAATCCCTGGCCCGTAAATTATATACAGCATATAAATAAACATTGAAATCTGTGTATAATCTCCAGAATAAAATTTTTTTTGATTGGTTGGACATAATGATAAGGTTATATGCTAAATCTCACCATTTTCCCTCAGTTGGTTACTGAGATATGTATGTTTATATGGAGGCACCCAAATGTGAACAGACTATAGTCTTGTAGTTGCCTCATCCTGCCTTCTCGTCTTTTTGTATGGCAGAGTGGACTTGATGGCTAGCCTCATAGCTTCCTTACTGTCCTGAAGGCATACCACATGGTTTCCGAGGCAGCTGACATACCTTCTTTTTGATTTAGATCGCCTGAATTCTGTGGCGATCTTAGCATGTTGGTGCTGGCTGTATGTATGATTGCCAGAGCAATACCTGCACAAGTCCACCTTACTCTTGCATGTAGTACGGGTATGCCAGAAATTCTGGCGTTTGGAGAACTGTAACACTCTAGGTATATGGTGTTCCTGGCTTTGCTCCTTCTGGTCCGATTTTATACTGTTCGGCAAGTTTTAGTCTTCAGCAGTGATGTTCACAACGGTGATAGGTATGTCGTTCTTGCAGATAATTCTTTCAGCTTCGGTGGTCTTTACCATTGGGTTCTCCGTCTGCATCTTTTCCCTGATTTCGTCGTTTGAGAGATGGGTGTTGACTCTCTTGATGACCCATCTTCTGACATTGCGATGCATTGTGGCTTAGGCTGATAAAAGCTGTAGCTTCTGATCTGAGCTGATATGACTCTGAGGCTTCTGATCGTCAGAAAAAGTCCCCCTTCTCTTCTCATCCAATCCAATCTTTGAGAAAAGGTGTTTCGGCCCCGTTCAACCGTCGTGTTTTCGGTCATTTATAATTGGGGCTCGTATGGTGTATCTCACACTTCTTCTTGCGTACGTAAGGGTGCATGTCAACAACTCAACTGACAGGCATCATCGGGTACTTCTGGCACACCATACAAGACAACTTGCAAGTCGTGTGCGAGGAAAATAAATGGTACATTTTATTGCCGTTGGCTCGCTACAATCAGTGAACAGTCGCTATTGAAACACACAACATAAAGCCACAGTATTATCTATCACGAGCTGCTAACCCCTATGCTAACTTTCTACACAAATAAACACAAGAAACCCCATCGCTACTCTAACGAAGTGCACACTACAAGTCCTGTCCTCCCGTCTGACAATCTTTCATCCCTTCGTCCCACACCACGCGGATCGACCTTGACCTTGGTGCGTGTTGCCTCACATGGCATGCTGATCGCAGACGTGGTATGTTGAGTGGATACTCAACTTCTCCGTGGCTACCACAAGGCGTGATGCTATCGTGATTAGAGTGCTAACTCTCTGAACAACGCCTGCGTGTCTCATGAGGGAATTGATAACCATCTCCCGTTACCTCATCTCCCCTGCCCTTACCTCGGGCACCGTATTACCTCCTGGCCTCTTCAAGATTGACTGCTCTTCCTGGCGGAGGGGATGCGGTCGAGTCTTTGACACACACCCACCCCTCCTGTGTTGCGTCATCAACTTTCACTCATTGGTTGTGACGCAAGAGGTTCCTAAAAAATTAGTGTCTCTAATTTTTGTCAAAGACTCTAGATAACCTGGCTTTGGGCATCCTAATAGACTTCTACTGACTATTGTCACAATGTAGTAAAACTTTACTCGGTTACTGGCAATCGCCACAAACTTGACTGGTTGGCGTGAGCCCTCTTCTCACATGCTATATTATATTTATTAGAGGTATGTCTGAACCGGACCCTTGTCTTATAAGACCTGCCCTCACATAGTAAATTAACTTACTACCCATACAAAGTTGACTTTCTTAGGGTCAACACATGAATTGCTTCATGTCCCCCATATAATATTTAACAACCATTATACAAGAGTGTGTGCGACAGGCTTTACCTACTTCGCTTCCGCGTGTAAAGTAATATTTCACTGTTAAGTTAGTTTTTCGTTGTCTATTATGTCCCCTGACTCGAAGTTATCTCCCTTTGATCTAGAAAAAGTGTATGTAATTTATCTGTTTGTTTTTCTGGTTGTTTGCGTGTTTGGATGTAATCAATCTACTAATCTACCTTCTAATCTATGTTTCTAACTCCTATGTGTATGTATGTTAGTTTTTTAAGTGTCATAATTTGGTTAAATGCGGCCACAAACAGGTGTATAACACTAATTCGTGACTACATTCCCTTGTTATGAAACCCAAAATACTGTAATCTACGTTCTAAACTATATTACAGACAACACATTCACACTAGCACATTTTTACTAACGAAAACCAACATTAACACAGAGAAATACTAAAATTTGCGCCAGGCAGCAGAAGAATTCGCTGACTGATTTCACTCTCTCCCGTCTATTTTACATTCGCTCTCACTTCAACACATCTGTCACACTCCTTTCACCCGTAATTCTGTCACACATCTTTTATCCTTCCACACTAATCCTTCCAATTATTTAAAAACCTTGGAGTGACACTGTACAGGTTTGGCTCAGTTTGAGATAGTTGAGCCCAATGACTGTGCGAAAATCGCTGCACGAGTCATGTATTTACAATATATTTACATGGGCGAGAAAGGGTTTATGGTTTGTCCCCTTGGTCTCATCATCCACTATATTACACTAACATAAAACTCTACATTCTAATATACCATTCTAATTCTATAACTAAGTATTTAATGTGTTACCTAAATTTATTAAATTTGTTATGTTAATTATATGATATGCTTATATTACTTCTTAAATTTCTCTAAGCTAAGGGATGTAATCTAACTATTTAAATGTGATTGTTGTGATGTGAGTTATGTACCTTAATTAAATGGGTGATGTGAACACAATTTATGTATTTTTTCTAAATACTATGCTAAATAATGTTTTTAAATGCACAAAGGAATTATATGAGTGATATTCTTAATCTAAATGGTGTAAATGATGTATGTTACCTTATCTACTCTTTTTAATCTATTATGATGTCAAATGATGATACTAATAAATGGTAATATCTTAAATATGGTATGGTTTTATTAAGATGGAATAAACTAAACTAAAATGAAGCTAAGTGAAATATAACAATCTAAATGGTACTAATGCTATCAATACTTTAATTTAGCTTATAATTAACTATTTTTACGTCTAAATTAATATTCTAATTTAATTCTAATGGGTTAATTACTGTACTAACTACACTTAAAATAAATGAGAACTATTATATTTCCTACCTTACATCTAATTTATCACTATCTTAAAATATTATATTACATATCACAATAAGTTTATATACATGGTATTCAGTTTCCACAGGTTAGTAGTTGCCTTCATGTATGTATAATGGTTGTATAGGCATAATCTATCTACACACTTTGCCTGGGTATCTGAAATACCTTGCACAGTCATCATAGTGTTCTATTGGTAGTGCGCGTGTAGAGATCGCTGGTGTCATAGCTCAGTCTTTTCGTGTCTGTAATTAAGCATTGTTCTGACACCGTTTTTTGCGCTTCACACAAATGATACACCGGAATGGAGCTTAGTTGGTAATGAGCTGTCCTATTTCACACGGTGATATCTACGTTTTGCAGCACAGTTCTTCACTTGATGTCTACGGACACATGATAGTTCATTGTTCTTGGTACATGATTAAGCACATCATGTCTATGTATATGTAACCTATTTTACATAGAATAATATAATATATTCATGTACTACCTATCACTCTACATTTATATGTGGGATTTCAGGTATTTCTACCCCAGATGGTCTACTAAGGGTATCAGCCAGAATGTTGTCCTTACCCTTGATATGTTCTATACTAAATGTATAGTTTTGCAAAATAAGAGACCACCTGTATATCCGGTCATTTCGATGCACACCACTCTGGATGACCGTGATGGGAGAATTGTCGATCTGGATAATGAAGTGCACACCCGCCAGCAACCGATGGAGCTTTCTCACCGCATAGATGACGCTTAGGGCCTCCAACTCTGATATGGAATATCTGGACTCGGCAGGTGTGATCTTACGGCTCACGTAGCAAATCGGATGGAAGATGCCCTCGTAAAATTGGCCTAGTACTGCAGCGATGGAGATCCTGCTGGCATCTGTCCTGAGATAATAAACGAGCCTAGGGTTAGGCAAGCGGAGGATTGGAACATTACTAAAAAGAATTTTCAATTTTGACAATGCAGAAATTAATAATGCATCTTTCACATCCAATTTTACCGATGCTTTTAAAACATTGGAAAAAACACTTGTAATTTCCGCTAAATTTGGAATAAATTTACTATAGTAATTTACTAATCCTAAAAGGCTTCTGACCTGTTTTTTAGTGGTAGGAATGGTCAGATTCATAATTTTTGTAATAATCCTATTGTCAGTCTTCAGTTGACCTTGAGAAATGACATGGCCCAAAAATTCAATTTCTTTTAGGCCTAATTCAACTTTGCTCGGTTTGAGAGTGAGACCGAAGAGTCGCAACCTATCAAAGACATGTCTCAGTTTCAGTAAGTGTATTGTCCAGTCTTCAGTATGGACACATTTATCATCTATATAGGTCACAGTATTCGTCACTCCATGTAATAGATCTCTAGTTAAGCGTACGAAAGTGGCAGGAGCATTCCGAAGTCCGAAAGGAAGAAATTGCCACTCGTATAGTCCTAAAGGGGTTGAAAACGCAGTAAGATGCATAGATTGAGGCTGCATAGGGACCTGCCAATATCCCTTAGTAAGATCTAGTTTTGAAAAGATTTTAGAAGTAGACATATCCAAGATAAGATCTTCGCAGGAAGGAATAGGTTCTGCATCGATCTTAGTGATGTTATTGAGTTTTCGATAGTCTACGCACAGACGAATTGTGGAATCCTTCTTCTTAACTAGGACGATTGGAAAAGAGTACTCAGATGTAGACTTTTGGATAATCCCACTAGCTTCTAAATTAAGAATTTCCTTATTTAGATTTTCCCTATAGCTGAGCGGGATAGAGTACGGCCTGCATTTAATAGGCTTAGGGTCCGAAAGAAGAATGGAGTGTTCGATTTTGTCCGTCCTACCTGGGATGTCAGAGAATAGGTCTTTGTATTCAGTAATTAACTCCACTAATTGTCGTCGTTGACTGTCGGTTAGTCCCTGATCTATATGTATACTGTCCAATGTCGCAGTTTTGTCTACAATGGGAACAGGTAGTTCCATTCCGTCGTCGTCTACCTGATTCAGTACAGTGGTGGTACTAAGTGCGTATTCTGTTAACTCACTAGGTGTATTGCCATTGTCGGAACTGCCAGTCTCGCTAACTAGTGTAGTTGCGTTATGTATGTCTGTCGTCTGATCACTAGGTGTTGGTGCACTCTGTTCGTCTGTCACTCCTTTTGTTTCTTGTCTTGAAAAGTAAGGTTTCAACATGTTGACATGGAATATCTTTAAGTGTCCGTTTATTGATATTTCATAGTCAACATCTGAAATTCTACGTACCACCTTGAATGGCCCTTGCCATGAGGTTAATAATAAATTTCTTTTGTCTGGAAGTAGCAAGAGTATGTCTTGATCTGGTTCAAGTTCAATTGTTCTTGCCCCTTTGTTGGCATATTGGCGGTAGATTTGACCCTTCCTCTCCAAAGCTGCCTTAGCTATAACACACGATTTCATGATCTTGTCTCGTGTTTCTGTCACCATTTCATAAGGTGTTTTAGAGATAGGAATTTCTATCGAATTAGTTATTACCTGATGGTAAATGGTTAGGGGTCCACGTGGGTTAGCCCCGTAAACTAATTCAAACGGTGAGAAACCCGTGCTTGAATGGGGAATCTCCCGATAGGCGAACAGCACTGTTGGTAACAGTGTATCCCATTCAGCTGGGTTTTCTGCTGTCACCTTAGCCAGCATATGCTTTAGGTCACCGTTAATTTTCTCAACTATTCCATTGCTGGCTGGATGGTATGCTGTCGTAAAATGTTGTTTAATACCTAACATTTTTGTAAGGGCTTGCGTTGCAGCCGATATGAACTGAGTTCCACGATCGGATAAAATGGTCCGTGGGAATCCGAATCGTGAGAACAGGTGTAGAAATACATTGGCAACGTCTTTGGAGGTGATGTATTTCAAAGCTACTGCCTCAACCCACCTTGAACATAGGTCGACCATTGTCAATATGAAGCGATTTCCTTTGCTGGACACCTGGTTCAGGGGTCCAACAATATCTACCGCCACACTCTCAAAGGGCCTAGAAGCCAGTGTAGAAGGTTGTACTTCAGCTGTAGGATGTTTACCCTTGCGTACTAATTGTTGACAGACATTACAAGAACGACAAAATAATTTTATATCATTGCAAAATTCTGGCCAATAGAAATGAGCCTGAATTCTGGCCCTGGTTTTATCATATGCAAGATGACCAGCAAACGGTGACTCATGTGCAATCTTTAGCACAGTTAGACGATGTTGTTCAGGTAACACCGTTTGCTGAATCTCATGGTTACCAGTAGTATAGTATCTTGTTAAAATGCCATTATTAAGCCTAAAGAACCATGATGCATTTTTGGTGACTTTGGCTTTGCCTTTTAATAATTTTAAGTATGGAGACACACTAGAATCAGCTTTCTGCTGTTCTATAAATTTCTGTCTGCTGGTGTCATCTGTGCCAGTTGGAGAAAGCAACAGTAGTCTCTCATCTTGTAGTGTGTCTTGATGTTTCACACTGTCTGCTCTTGTTGTTGCATTAGCTGCATTCAATTTCTCCCATGCAACTATTTCTTCACTAGTACATTGTTTCAGTTGAGGTAAGCACCCCAAAATTAAATCAGTACAAGGGTTGTTAAGTATTGCACAAGTAAAGGTACCGAAAAGAAAAGGAGAATCAATACGGGCTTTTGCCAACGGGTAAATTTCAATGTTACCCGAAAAGGTTCGGCATTTCACAGTGTCACCTGTGTAATCACCCGGACTCACTAGTTCTTTTCGAAGACCAATAAGGGTGCTGCCGCTATCCAGCAAACATTGGCATGGCACATCATTGACCATTGCATTGTGGAACACCAAACTGCCTCTGGAGGCTAATGCTGCATTTACATTCTCAGATGAGAATGGTACTGTATGTCCACATTCTAGTTTTCCGTCTGCATGGAATTGGTGACATCGTTCACAGCTGTCGAAGCTTAACATATCGTTTGCACCACACACATATTCTGCTTGGTTGGTAGGTAAGTCGCTTTCAACCTCACACTCATTCTCACTACCACTATCTGAAGAGGTGTCAATCAAAATAGCATTATTGGCTTTCAAACGTTGGCGGCCAAGGCACTTATTAGAATAATGGCCAAAGCTGGAACAAAAAAAAAACATTTGATTGCACGCCTGTATGCAGATCTTTTGCTTTGCTGCTTCTTGATAACATTTTCAAGATGCGCCGGATAATTCGGCGATTTGTCGCACATCGAATAAGTGTCGTGCATAAGTTGACAATACATGCATTTGGACACTTTCCTGTCTTTCTTGTCATACTTCTGAAAAGGTTTTCTGTTACTCTGATAGTTTTTTGGTTGGTCTTTCACAAAGGCAACTATCTCAGAGTCATTTGACGTTTTGAAAATATCTCTGTTGGAAGAAAAATATGCTGAGCCTTTTTTCTCAAATTGCTGGATGTTCTCAATATCTGACTGTTGCAAAAATTTAGCAAAAGGAGAAGGTATGGTGGATATTACCTTATCCATAGCTATTAAGTTTTTTAATCTATCAAAGTCTTTTCCTATGTTAGCTGCTTTAAGCCACCTGTCTAGTACACTCTGTACATTTGAAACATAATCAATGAAGGTTTCACTAGGTTTAGGTTTTAGATTTGAGAACTGAACTTGATAACCAGGGGCATCAAGTAAAAAGTGCTGCATAATCCTATCATGGATATATTGATAGTTAGATCTAAGGTCAATTGGTATAGATTCTATTACTTTAAGGGGCTCACCACTCAGATTCTTCATATAAATAGGAGCCCACATCTCTAAAGGAACTTGGTGATATTTAAATTGGTACTCTACATTCTCTGTCCAGGCAGATATGGAGTTCTCTTTACAATATGGTTTGATAATATTTTTGTATTTGTTGAACTTATTTTCCTCTTGTTGACTTCTTAGTTTAGTGGCAGAGACCTCTGCGTGTGAGTCTACCTCCATGCCTTTCATCTTTAATTGTGTCTCTGATTCTACTTGAATTTGTTTTTCCTTAACGTCTATTTCTTTTTGCTTTAATTCTTTCTCTTGATCTAATTGCTTCTGTTTTAATTCTTTCTCTTGATCTAGTTGCTTTTGTTTCATTTCCTTATCATGTTGTAATTGTTGTTGTTTTGTTTCTATTTCTTTTTGTTTATTTATCTCAGCTAGTTGTATCTGATGTTGTCTATCCTGTTCTCTTTCTCGTGCGCGTTTGTCTCTCTCCGCATCTTTTGCTTCTTTAAATTTCTTATCAGCATATTCTTCTAAGTCTTTTCCTGTATATTGTAACTCTTTACCTGCTTTTATAAAATCAGATAACGTAGCCATGCTGTTTAGTACTTTAGCTAGCGTTGATCTGGACTACTTTGTTTATTTAGCTATGTCTCTATGCAGTTCTATATTTGTTCCTTGTTAAGGAATCTTAATTTTATTTCCAGTTTATATGCTGCACAAAATTTTAATGTTGGAAAATCAGAGCACAAAAATATGATAGTGTATCACAAGCTGAAAAAGAGATGCACTATTAATCACAATGCATGCCAAAAATATAGGTATACTCAACTTAATGTTCCCGAGAATCAGGGAACGGAACTCCGTTGACACAGGTCACCTTGTTTGGTACTTTGGGGTGGAGACACGTTTCGTACGTAGGACACTATATTTGGCGCATCGGCGTATGTACTCAGCTGTTGTTTGCCCTCTGATATGTAGGGCAGTAGTAAACACGCTCACTGCACGATATGATTTACTCGACAACTAAGGACAATGACTTAGACAATGACAGACTCACGAACAACTAGAACATGTATTAATTAAATTTAATGTCACTGTCCTGTCTTTGTTCTAAACAGTAATTGCCTTTCGTTACTAACCTAGTTAATTTCTGTAAGCGTTGTGCAGCCAAGTCTCGTATGCTAGGCCGAAAATAGTTCCATCGTGACGATTAACAAAGAGAAAATAGAACCAAAAATATGAATCACTGCTTTTAAATGAATATAAATAACATAATAATGTTTAAATAAATAAATATATTCATTTAGTAATTCCAATAAACAAATAATAAATAATATAAAGCACAGATTCAGGCGAGCCGCCGCTAAGCGATCTTGTAAACACCCGACTGCTTTATGCTAATGACGCCGAACAACTGTTTGTCAATCAATCTACGTCACAGCCGCAGCGCTATTTTTAGTTCTCAAAAATCGATATTGTCGGCTGACAGTGTATTGCTCCGCCCTGAATCATTTTTGGTGCTTATTCAAGAATAAATTGGTAAATACATAAATAAATATAAGAAAATAAGAATATTAATACTTACAGCTTTGAAGAATACATGTTTTCAGTAAATAAACATTTTATAAACACAATTAAACACTATTTTGTCACGATAGGCACATTTCTAGCCTGCAAATTGCTCTTGTCTGCACAAATTACCGTTACTACAAAAATTAAACCCTAGTCTGGAGCCCGTGGATGAGTGGATTAGCTTGAACTTTTCGTTCAAGCTTCACTTCTTGACACCACAATTACCCTTGCCTGTCAACAACTCAACTGACAGGCATCATCGGGTACTTCTGGCACACCATACAAGACAACTTGCAAGTCGTGTGCGAGGAAAATAAATGGTACATTTTATTGCCGTTGGCTCGCTACAATCAGTGAACAGTCGCTATTGAAACACACAACATAAAGCCACAGTATTATCTATCACGAGCTGCTAACCCCTATGCTAACTTTCTACACAAATAAACACAAGAAACCCCATCGCTACTCTAACGAAGTGCACACTACAAGTCCTGTCCTCCCGTCTGACAATCTTTCATCCCTTCGTCCCACACCACGCGGATCGACCTTGACCTTGGTGCGTGTTGCCTCACATGGCATGCTGATCGCAGACGTGGTATGTTGAGTGGATACTCAACTTCTCCGTGGCTACCACAAGGCGTGATGCTATCGTGATTAGAGTGCTAACTCTCTGAACAACGCCTGCGTGTCTCATGAGGGAATTGATAACCATCTCCCGTTACCTCATCTCCCCTGCCCTTACCTCGGGCACCGTATCACCTCCTGGCCTCTTCAAGATTGACTGCTCTTCCTGGCGGAGGGGATGCGGTCGAGTCTTTGACAGTGCATATTGTCGCTTCACTGAAACTGGTCTAATTAGCTGTCTTTGTGTTCATTTCATCTTTTGGTGGCTTTTCACATGTCTGGCCAGAGTCGCGCACCTTTTGAGCCTGGTGTAAACGCGTCCCCGCCCCGTTTCATGATGCTTTTTCCTTCCGGGAGTGCTACCAGTTGTTGTCCCTCCTTGGGTTCCATCTATTTCCCCGTCTTGGTCTGTCTTCGAAACTTCTTGGTCTTCTCTGGTATTTCGTGTCGTGGACGGCTCGGTAGCTCTATCTTGCTGCAGAGTAATCTCTTCTTCTCGCAATCGTCCACTATTGGTCTTGGTCACTGTCGTTCTGGTGTTCTTCCTCCTCTTCTACTTCTTCTTCTATTGCTTCCTCTTCTGTCTGGGACTTGATGTCTTCTGTTTCTGATGTCGCATGTCTCATTCTTTGTCTTGAGCAGTTCTATCTATTCTCTTTCTTCTTGAATCTTTTTAAGAGTCTCCTCAGCCTCGGTCTTTACTTCAGCCATTCGAGCGACATCCTGTTCAATTTTCTGCTGTACTTAAGTTCGCTCAGTATGCGCGCTAAACGGCTGTTATCTGCGTCTCTTGTGTCTTGCCTCTCTTCTCCTCCATGCTGGTTAACTTCGATCTCAGGTCCTTCAGTTGGTCTTCCAATTGTGCCTTGTCGCATTTCGTTAGTCGGGTGGTCGCACCGTACTGCCTCCAAACGTCTTTGTAGGGTAGATTAGGTTTGATGGCAATTTTCATTGCTTATTTGCAGTTTTAGTGGCAGGATGAGCCGAGGTACCTTGTGCCGTGGTTGCTGAGGCAGTTGGCGCACTTTCTGTTTGAGGTAGGCCTCCTGAAGTCCGTGTCGATCTTAGCATGAGGGCACTGGCTGTATAGGTAGGGTCCAGAGTTGTACCCGCAGACCTCCACCTCACTTTTGCACGTGGCAGGGTGTGCTAGAACTTCTGGCACCTAGAGCACTGCAGCACTCTCGGTATGTAGTGCTCTGGAGCTTGCTCCCTCTCGTCCCATCTGACTATTTGAGCGATCATCCAGTCCTCCGATATGATGATGACGACTGTGGAGGGGGTGTTATTCTTCCCGATGATCATACAATAATGACAGGATTTGATTTTCCTCAAGGAGAAACTACTAGTTATGGTGTCTGTCTGAGATACATAAGTTAGCGTGGAATCCTAGCATGGGTTCGGGAATGTCTACAAGAGCCATTGGTTTATAATAGGGCTACGACCGATTAATTTTAAATTTAATAGTTAACTTTTGAAAAATTAACGATTAATTAAATTGCCTTAAATTTAGTTATGTGGCCCGGATCATCATCGTGTACAGTCATATGCTTTGCCAACGATTATAGCAGTGGCAATACACAGAAAGGTGAAACAAAATCTTGACCGCCAAGCAGGACCTAGTCTGACAGAATAAGTCCAAAACTTTGACATATTTCGAAATATTCTCCCAATCTGAACCTGACAGTTTTGGACCTTTGTATTGCTTCTTTTCACCTGACATGTAGGCAGTTAATGCTTCTCTGACTTGTAGAAGACTGTAGCATAATAAAAATACTGTTTCATCTTGTTGGTAGGGACGCAGAGGTGTTTCCAAGGCACCAGGGCCGGGCTATATACTGGCCAAGACCTATTGACGCGTCCTCGTCGAGCGTCCCGGACAACAGGTCCCTTCGGGGTCCTGGCTAAAGTCAATAAGATCGCCGATTCCTCCGAAGTCGGAGAGTGTCTGCCTGTACGGCGAGGAACCACCAGTCTGCACACCAATAAGCCAGACATGGGACAACGGATACTCACGCAAACATCAGGTCCTGTATGACATCACACTGATGTTGGACAACAGGATGCCTACATCCGACATACAGGACTTCGCGTTGGAGCTCAAGCCAACGAACACAAGCAAGCAAGCATCTTGTGGGTACATCTTGCTGCAGATTACACAATGGTGACTCAGTACAATTTTGCAACTCGGTTGTGTTTGCAGTACTATGTTTAAAATGTCCGACAATTTTTCGACATCCGGTTCATTTGTATAAGTGATGGGAGACAAGTTTTCGATTAATCATTACAAAATATTAATCGTTAAAACAAATTAACGATTAATCGATTAATTAATCGTTAACTTCCGCAGCCCTAGTTTATAATATCACAAGTTCCCCCTCTGCTGTGTGTCCACCGTGACGAGGTAGAGGGGCTTGTGCGTTCCAATGACCCCAAGAGCTATGCCGACGGTAGCACAGCTACTGGTAGGGCCACCCATGTCGGGCAGGTCAAGGGAGAGGGACCAGACGTAGAGACACACAAACCTGCTGCCTTGTAGGTAGACTGGGGACAGTCAAAGGCTAGGGAAAGCACCCCGAATAAATGCTTGTCGAAATCGGATGTACTGAGCCACAGGCTTGACAAAGCAGTGCAACGTAACTTAATTCATGATGTCACAAATCAAAATTAATCGATATGGTGCTAATCCCGTGAAGTCCCATCAGGCGGCGATAGTGCCGGGCCCCCTGCCTCGAGGGGGTCCACCCATGACTACTGGTGGTCACCTTCCCCTGTGCTGTGGAGTCAAGGCACAGAGGAGTAGGTTAAGAGCTATTGACCAAATACCCCGGACACTCAACATACTACAGTGGAATGCCGAAGGAGTTTACAAGAAGAAAGACTCCCTAACACAGCGTCTTCATAAAGATAGAATAGATGTGGCATGCATTCAAGAGACACACCTCAACGCCAATCACAAATTCTCAGTCAGAGGATATCAGGCCACACGTTTCGACCGCGAAGGACACAAAGGAGGAGTTCTAATACTTACACGAAATACAATACCTTGCAGCGAAGTATCTGTGATCTCTGACAACCAAACGGAAATTATAGGTGTTGATATAATGATACAGGACGTGAAAATAAGAATCTACAATCTGTATAGCACAGCAGATAAGGACCTTACACTCTCAAACATGAAAATAACTGACACAAACAGCATTATTGTCGGAGACTTTAATAGCCGTTCAGAAAGATGGGGATACCCAGATACTGACAAAAGAGGAGATGAATTGGAGGACTGGGAAATAGACTCAAATCTCCATCTACTCAACAAAGCGGATGACACACCGAGCTTCTACTCCAGAAGATGGCTTACCACTTCTACTCCAGACTTAGCTTTCTGCACAGGAGACATCCTCCACAAAATCGATCGCCATGTGCTGGACCAATTAGCAGGTAGTGACCACAGACCAATCGAGCTTGAAATGAATATGGAGTATGTTCCACAGGAGCAAAAGCCCTTGCCCCGCTGGAATTACAAACGAGCAGATTGGGACAGATTTGCCATACTAACAGACAAATATTGTGAAAACATAAATACACGATATGGCAACATAAAGCAAATGGTGGAAAGTCTAAACAGAGCGATAATACAGGCAGCCACTGAGTCCATTCCAAGAGGAGCGAGGAACAATTACAAACCATACTGGACTGAAGAACTACAAAGTTTGGAGGACAAAGTTGAAGATGCCAGGAAGACAGCAGAGAGAGAGAACAAACAATTGAAGCAAACATCTCTCTCAAAGCCATCTCAGCAAAATATAAAAGAACAGTAAATCAAACAACAAGAGATTGTTGGAGGGAAAAAACAGAAAACCTGAATTTTGACAGGGATGGAAACAAACTATGGAAACTAGTGAAAGCCATGAACAATGAAGGACCTAGAAACAAACAAATAACAATTAAACAAGGAAATGCCTTGCTTACAGGAAAAAAGGCTGCAAATGCACTAATGGAACACTATGCAAATGCAAACCACATTGATATTACAACCGAACAGAAGAAAGCAATCAAAGACAAACAGATACATCATAGAAATACAGAGACAGCAGCAGAATATATGATGGCAAATCTAACAATGGAAGAAATGGAACAGGCAATGAATACCCTAAAAAAGAAGAAATCACCAGGAAAGGATGGAATCACAAATGAAATGCTAATAGGACTAGGCACTAAGGCAAAGAAGAAACTACTAGCAGTCCTAAATAACAGCTGGAAGAGAGGAATAGTCCCACAGGCATGGAAGGAAGTTATACTAATACCAGTCCCAAAGAAAGGAAAAGACATGGAAGAACCAAATGGCTATCGACCAATCAGTCTACTTAGCTGTGTAGGAAAATTAATGGAACGCATTATCAATGGCAGGCTAACATGGCATCTGGAAGAAAACAAACTCTTAACACCACACCAAGCAGGATTCAGAAAGTACAGATCTACTGAAGATCAAATAACCTATATAGCTCAGGAAATAGAGGATGCCTTCCAAGAGAAAAAGCACACACTAGCAATCTGGATAGAATTAGAAAAAGCATTTGATAAAGTATGGAAG
Organism: Cepaea hortensis; assembly: GCA_963921405.1. Classification (NCBI taxonomy): domain Eukaryota; kingdom Metazoa; phylum Mollusca; class Gastropoda; order Stylommatophora; family Helicidae; genus Cepaea; species Cepaea hortensis. The sequence goes on along the minus strand of OY992883.1, from coordinate 95,803,224 downwards.
GAAGGACTGAAAGTAAAATTGCAAAAAATGCATGTTTGTGGGAAAATGTGTAAATGGATCAGCCACTACCTTGAGAACAGAACTGCCAGGACAAAAGTACAAGGACAAACAAGCAAAATGATGCTGTTGGAGCAAGGTGTCCCCCAAGGAGGAGTTCTTTCACCAACATTATTCCTAGCATATATAAATGACATCACAGAAAATTTTCCAGCCAGAGTACACACATCCTCCTTTGCAGATGACCTAGCCATATGGACATCTGAAGAATATATTAGTACAGCTAACAGCAGAATACAGCAAGCCTTATTAGCGCTAGAGGACTGGTCAAAATCATGGCTAGTGAAGATAAGAGAGGAGAAAACAACATGCACAGTGTTCTCCCTCTCAAATAAAACTCAGCAACCTAAGCTGGTATTGAATGGAAAAATATTGCGCCATGAAGAAAATCCAAACTATCTAGGAGTCACCTTTGATCGTCGCCTGACATGAAAGACACAGGTTGAGAAAAATCGAACAAGAGCAAGGCAGAGAATGGCAATCATGAAAAAGCTTGCTGGTACAACGTGGGGAGCAGATGAGAAAGTTCTCAAGAAGTTATATACTGGACGGGTGAGGCCAGTGCTGGAATATGGCATTGCAGCTTGGGCAACAGCAGCTAAGTCAAACTTTAACAAAATAAGTAGAGTCCAAAACCAAGGAATGCGAATCATAACTGGAAGCCTGAAGACAACGCCTATTAATGAACTAGAAAAGATCACTTGTTTACAACCAACGCAGGACAGAAGAGATAGCAGAGCCCAGCAACAAGCAGAAAAATTTAGAAGATTGACAGACCACCCTATGTATAACAGGTTTAATGGTTTTGGAAAAGGAAGACTGAAGCGTAGCAACTTTGTAGAAACTGCAAAACGAAAGATTAGGGCAGATCCCATACTTAAGATATCAACAGTCAAGCCCATTTACAATGCACACAACTTCCCAGCTTGGAGACAGCAGCAACTGCCTGAGATGATAGAAAACACTCCTGGTATTGAGAAAAAGAACACTCAGAATGAAACCGAAAGAAGAAAAATAACCCTCAACTACATAAAAGAAAATTACCCAACTAGCTATTGGACCCATGCATATACAGATGGATCAGCCAAAAATTCAATAGAGAATGGAGGAGGAGGAATTCTCCTTAATTTAAAAAATGGAGTGATAAAAACACAGTCAGTGGCAACTGGAAAATTTTCAAGTAACTTCAAAGCGGAGGTAGAGGCTTTGAAAACTGCAGCAGAAATGCTCTTGATGGAGGAAAATAAAGAGAAGCAAATAGCTATCTTCACAGATGCAAAGTCAGCTGTCTCAATACTGAAGAGCAAAAACAGCACAGAACTAGCTGACCTAAGAGCAGCACTCCATGGTCTATGCCAGAAATCCAAAAAAGTTGTAATACAGTGGATCCCATCACATTGCAGTATACCTGGAAATGAAGAGGCTGACAGACTAGCAAAAGAGGGTGGACGATTACCACAGCCTGACATAGACATAACCTATAATGAGGCAAAAAGGTTTATAAAAAGCACTTATAGAACCAAATGGGAATCAGAGCATCCAGGCCACCAGAAGGATGATGCATATTACAAACTCGACCGACGAGAACAAGGAGCAATCTTCAGACTCCGCACAGGACATAACAGGCTGAAACACCACTTGTTCAATAAACTAAAGATAGGAGATACCGATGAATGTAATTGTGGAACTGGTAAAACATTTGCTAAACATTTGCTGCAGGAGTGCCCAATATATGCAGAATAGAGAAAGATATTTTGGCCCACGCCTGCTTCATTTGAGGACAAGCTCCATGGAGATATCAACAAGCTCAAGTTGACTACAGCTTACTTTAACTACATTCAGGTTGACATCTAAAGGTGCATGAAGATGTATTTAGACTGCCACACTTCATACCACAGGTATGTCGGTTACAAAAGCCTCCCAGAGGCATGAAATGGAATATTGCTTGGATAGCAAATCCATTACATGGAAAGTCCGAATCAAAAGCTCACTGTGTGGGCTTCATAAAAGGTGGGAAAAGTGTCCTAGTGGCACGAAATGGAATATTGCTCGGATAGCAAATCCATTACGTGGAAAGTCCGAATGAAAAGCTCACTGTGTGGGCTTCGTAAATGGTGGAAAAAGTGTCCTAGTGACACGAAATGGAATATTGCTTGGATAGAAAATCCATTACGTGAAAAGCCCGAATCGAAAGCTCACTGTGTGGATGTCATCTGCAGACTGCATTCTTCTGGTTTCCGGAGGAACAGCCTATGGTGAACGGAAGGCCCAATATACGGAAGTGAGGTTAAGCAGCCATGTGCAGGACGTGACGATTCCTTGGGTGAGCCCAGTACCAGAGCGCTGTGTGATGGCTCTGCAAGTATGGAAGCCTCCTTGGATGGCGGGGAATGCCCATGGTCTGCCCCTGCCTTCCCTTGAGGGTTGACCAGGATGTCTTTGGCTGTTCTATATGGGCCAGCTAGGATGGGGGATAACACCACAACAGTGAGATTCAAACGTCCTAAGAAACCCCCGGGAAGGTTAACCCGGTCAACAAATGCCCGCAGAAGTCGGATGTGTCGGCCTAACGGCGCAAGAACGCAGCTCTGCTGTAAACAGGCACAACGCAGTCACATCCGAAAAAAAAATCCGGATGAACGCAGAAGAAGAAGAAGAAGATATCACAAGTTCGGGAATGTCTAGAAGAGCCAATGGTTTATAATATCACAAGTTCGGGAATGTCTAGAAGAGCCAATGGTTTATAATATCACAAGCCCCGCAGAGGTCGGATGTGTCGGCCTAACGGCGCAGGAACGCAGCTCTGCTGTAAACAGGCACAACGCAATCACATCCGGAAAAAAAAACTCCGGATGAACGAAGAAGAAGAAGATATCACAAGCTCGGGAATGTCTAGTTGAGCCATTGGTTTATAATATCACAAGCTCGGGAATGTCTGCAAGAGCCATTGGTTTATAATATCACAAGTTCTCAACTTCTCTGGGGTAGTCAGTTCTGATACCTCGTCACCATCGTGTGCCATGCTGATAAGCGTGGGCGTCATGTTTCGCCATCTCACATGATCACCAGAGTCGTGGATCGGGAAGAACTCTGTGTTTTTGTCTCGACCATGCCATGTGGAAAAGCCCTTTACCTCTCTGCCTACCCCTTGTTCTTTTCCACACAATCTTGCCAGTTATTACCATGTTCTCCAGTTTATTTCTCCTCATAGCGTGCCCAAAATATCGGGACTGTCTACGTCTAATTTCTCTAATCGGTTTAGAGATCGGATACGTAGCCTTCTCGAAATATTAGAGGAAAATACAGGAGATACTGTGTGCCAGTTTCCAGTGTTAAATATGGCGCGGCAGTTGTCAATGGCACAGAAAATGTCGTATGACCACTTTCCTGGCAAAACTGTTAGGAAAGAAGACATAACATCATCATCGAGTGACATCATCTATTGAGTTGCGATGCACTATTTCATCAGGCTTAGCACATCCGACTACAACAAGTATGTTTCTCGAATTTGCTTGTCCCCAGACCTTGACTGTCCCCAGTCTACCTACAATGCAGCGGGTTTGTATATCGCTCTGTCTGGTCCTTACTCCTTGACATGTCCGACTTGGGAGACCCTACCAGTAGCTGATTTACAGTCATCATAGCTCTGCGTGTCATTGGAGCACGCACGTCCCTCTACTTCTAGTAGTAGTAGGCCTCTTTGAGTCCTGTAGAGATGTGCCGATGGGGAGGCGCCTGACAGCACCGCTGGTGACTGTATTTGTCCAATGCGAGAGCGACAATCTCTGTCACAGTTTCCGCATCTGTAAGACGAGGCAGGTCCCGCAGCAATTGAATGCGTTTTCCCTTGTGCCTCCTAATCTCAGTTTGTTGGATTAGATTGCGCTCAAAGAGCACCAGTCCGTTTAATACATCTCTTCTCCAGCATCATATGTCTGTTGCAACTCTTTCCCACGTGTCTGGATCTATGCCAAGGTCTTTAATTTCTTGTTTACACATATTCTTATATCGCATTTTGGGTCTTCCTGTTGACCTCTTCCCTGTGGCTAGTTCTCCGTACAGATCTTCAGGAATACGTTCATCCACCATTCGAGATACGTGGCCCAGTCTGTACTTCTGAAAGGTTGCTACACACAGCAGAGGGGCGATGACAAAAACTACGAGCAGACAGAGAGCCTTGGGTGCAATATTTGTTTACACAAACGCACGCCAAGGTTGGACTCATCGACCCCTGATCTACGCTGGTGATTAACTAGGTTTGACGCACTTCCCACAAAGAGCTGCGAAGAAGAGCTAGAAATAAATAAAATGATAACCAGCCAATTTTCTAGGAAGAAAGAGCAGCGAAGTAAAACGAAAAAGCAAACAAATTATTCTACATTGGAATGTCCTCGCCTAGTATTTGCGAAAGTCTAATATTTCAGAGCTCTTCGGCAATATCTTTCTTGTAAAGTAGCTTTGCCGTTATTACTTTACCTTTCTCACTTTACCGCTCTCACTTTACCGTTCTTGCAGTCTGATGAAGACACTTACCCTGAAATTAAATCACCCCAGGCCTGGTTCATGAAAAATGTCAATGATTTGAACACTGATTAGTTAGATACTACAACTGCGCCCAGAAACTCACTTCCCCTGCGCTTCAATTTCTCTCGCGATAGGGGGCACAATCTGACTCAGCTCAAGAGCGAATACTCATAACTGCTCCCGCCGACAGGGGTTTTCACTGAAATATGAGTAATTATTTCCCTTTGACCTCACCGGCCAGACCCGCCTGTGTAATGAGGTAGATAAGCAAGTAGATTAGCAGTGCTCGAAACCGGAGCGGAACGCCTGGCTGATTGTGGCGCCAGGGATTGGTAGATGCGGCTGATGCAGTCAGAGAAAAGTAACGGATTTAGGGAATTTTAAGTAAAGGGTTTATGGAGTTTCTTTCTTTTCTTTTTTTTTTTTCTTAGTTAGAAAAGGGTTGGGGGTGAGTGAGAGGAGGTGAAAAAGTGCGCGCGCGCGCGCGCGCGTGTGTGTGTGTGTGTGTGTGTGTGTGTGTGTGTGTAAAGAAATGGGGAGGGGGAGGGGGAATCCATGAGGAAAAAAATGCGTGTCCTTTGTAGGACGTTGCAGTCACATACGGCACCAATTAGTTGCTTTTGATTTGCTGGACAATGCTACGTTCAGCAGTTTGCCATTGCTTTCTGAACGAGTAGTCATCACTGAAGTCCAACTGACCGACGCGTGAACAGAATGCTGGCAGAAGAGACAGTTTCACTGATTAAGTGACATGGGATGATTGAGCATCATAAGTGACATGGGATGATTGAGCATCATAAGTGACATGGGATGATTGAGCATCATAAGTGACATGGGATGATTGAGCATCATAAGTGACATGGGATGATTGAGCAACATAAGTGACATGGGATGATTGAGCATCATAAGTGACATGGGAAGATTGAGCATCATAAGTGACATGGGATGATTGAGCAACATAAGTGACGTGGGATGATTGAGCATCATAAGTGACGTGGGATGATTGAGCATCATAAGCGACATGGGATGATTGAGCATCATAAGTGACATGGGATGATTGAGCGTCTTAAGTGACTTACCGTGTCTGCTATGAGCTTATATATATATATCGAATAAAATGTGCCATTGTATTTTAATACAACATGTGTGCTAACATATTAACAACATTAAAGTCTTAATATGATAAGTTCTGTTTCAAGGTAGTGGCTGGTCCATTTGTACATTTTCCCCACAAACATGCATTTTTTGCAGTTTTACTTTCAGTCCTTCCTTCCACACTTTATCAAATGCTTTTTTCTAAATCTATCCAGATCGCCAGTGTGTGCTTTTTCTCTTTGAAGGCATCCTCTATTTCCTGAGCTATATAGGTTATTTGATCTACAGCGGATCTGTACTTTCTGAATCCTGCTTGGTGTAGTGTTAAGGGTTGGTTTTCTTCCAGATGCCATGTTATCCTGCCATTGATAATGCGTCCCGTTAATTTTTCTACACAGCTAAGTAGACTGATAGGTCGATAGCCATCTGGTTCTTCCAAGTCTGTTCCTTTCTTTGGGACTGGTATAAGTATAGCTTCCTTCCATGCCTGTGGGACTATTCTTCTCTTCTAGCTGTAATTTAGGACTGATAGTAGCTTCTTTTTTGCTTTAGTGACTAGTCCTAATAGAGTTTCAATTGTGATTCCATCCTTTCCTGGTATTTTTTTTCTATTTTATGGTATTCATTGTCTGTTCCATTGCTTCCATTTTTAGATTTGCAATCATATATTCTGCTGCTGTCTCTGTATTACTACGATGTGTCTGTTTATCTTTCACTGCTTTCCTCTGTTCAGTTGTAATATCAGTGTGGTTTGCACTAGCATAGTGTTCCATTAGTGCATTTGCAGCCTTTTTTTCTTGTAAGCAAAGCATTTCCTTGTTTGCTTGTTATTTGTTTGTTTCTGGGTCCTTCGTTGTTCGTGGCTTTCACTAGTTTCCATAGTTTGTTTCCATCCCTGTCAAAGTTCAGGTCTTCCGTTGGGTTCTTCTTCTTCTTCTTCTTCGTTCATCCGGATTTTTTTTTCGGATGTGATTGCGTTGTGCCTGTTTACAGCAGAGCTGCGTTCTTGCGCCGTTAGGCCGACACATCCGACTTCTGCGGGCATTTGTTGACCGGGTTAACCTTCCCGGGGGTTTCTTAGGACGTTTGACTCTCACTGTTGTGGTGTTATCCCCCATCCCAGCTGGTCCATATAGAACAGCCAAAGATCCTGGTCAGCCCTCAAGGGAAGGCAGGGGCAGACCATGGGCATTCCCCGCCATCCAAGGAGGCTTCCATACTTGCAGAGCCGATACATAGCGCTCTGGTACTGGGCTCACCCAAGGAATCGTCACGTCCTGCCTATGGCTGCTTAGCCTCACTTCCGTATATTGGGCCTTCCGTTCACCATAGGCTGTTCTTCCGGAAACCAGAAGTATGCAGTCTGCAGATGACATCCACACAGTGAGCTTTCGATTCGGACTTTCCATGTAATGGATTTGCTAGCCAAGCAATATTCCATTTCGTGCCACTAGGACACTTTTCCACCTTTTATGAAGCCCACACAGTGGGCTTTTGATTCGGACTTTCCACGTAATGGATTTGCTATCCAAGCAATATTCCATTTCGTGCCACTAGGACACTTTTCCACCTTTTATGAAGCCCACACAATGGGCTTTTGATTTGGACTTTCCACGTAATGGATTTGCTATCCAAGCAATATTCCATTTCATGCCTCTGGGTCTTCATGCACCTTTAAATGTCAACCTGTATATAGTTAAAGTAATCTGCGGTCAACTTTAGCTTGTTGATATCTCCATAGAGCTTGTCCTCAAATGAAGCAGGTGTGGGCCAAAATATCTTTCTCTGTTCTGCATACGTTGGGCAATCCTGCAGCAAATGTTTTGCTGTCATTTTTCCAGTTCTACAATTACATTCATCGGTATCTCCTATCTTTAGTTTATTGAACAAGTGGTATTTCAGCCTGTTGTGTCCTGTGCGGAGTCTGAAGATTGCTACTTGTTCTCTTCTGTCGAGTTTGTAATATGCATCATCCTTCTGATGGCCTGGATGCTCTGATTCCCATTTGGTTCTATAAGTGCTTTTTATCAACCTCTTTGCCTCATTATAGGTTATGTCTATGTCAGGCTGTGGTAGTCGTCCGCCCTCTTTTGCCAGTCTGTCAGCCTCTTCGTTTCCAGGTATACTGCAATGTGATGGGATCCACTGTATTACAACTTTTTTGGATTTCTGGCATAGACCATGGAGTGCTGCTCTTAGGTCAGTTAGTTCTGTGCTGTTATTGCTCTTCAGTATTGAGACAGCTGACTTTGCATCTGTGAAGATAGCTATTTGCTTCTCTTTATTTTCCTCCATCAGGAGCATTTCTGCTGCAGTTTTCAGAGCCTCTACCTCCGCTTTGAAGTTACTTGAAAATTTTCCAGTTGCCATTGAATGTGTTTTTTTCGCTCCATTTTTTAAATTTAGGAGAATTCCTCCTCCTCCATTCTCTATTGAATTTTTGGCTGATCCATCTGTATATGCATGGGTCCAATTCCTGCTTGGGTAATGTTCTTTTATGTAGTTTAGGGTTATTTCTCTTCTTTCGGTTTCATGCTGAGTGTTCTTTTTCTCAATACCAGGAATGTTTTCTATCATCTCAGGCAGTTGCTGCTGTCTCCAAGCTGGGAACTTGTGTGCATTGTGTATGGGCTTGACTGTTGATATGTTAAGAATAGGATCTGACCTAATCCTTCGTTTTGCAGTTTCTACAAAGTTGCTTCGCTTCAGTCTTCCCTTTCCAAAACCATTAAATCTGTTGTACATAGGGTGGTCTGTCAATCTTCTAAATTTTTCTGCTTGTTGCTGGGCTCTGCTATCTCTTCTATCCTGCATTGGTTGTAAACAAGTGATCTTTTCTAATTCATTAATAGGCGTTGTCTTCAGGCTTCCAGTTATGATTCGCATTCCTTGATTTTGGACTCTGCTTATTTTGTTAAAGTTTGACTTAGCTGCTGTTGCCCAAGCTGCAATGCCATATTCCAGTACTGGCCTCACCCGCCCAGTATATAACTTCTTGAGAACTTTCTCATCTGCTCCCCATGTTGTACCAGCAAGCTTTTTCATGATTGCCATTCTTTGCCTTGCTCTTGTTCGATTTTTCTCAACCTGTGTCTTCCATGTCAGGCGACGATCAAAGGTGACTCCTAGATAGTTTGGATTTTCTTCATGGCGCAATATTTTTCCATTCAATACCAGCTTAGGTTGCTGAGTTTTAGTTGAGAGGGAGAACACTGTGCATGTTGTTTTCTCCTCACTTATCTTCACTAGCCATGATTTTGACCAGTCCTCTAGCGCTAATAGGGCTTGCTGTATTCTGCTGTTAGCTGTACTAATATATTCTTCAGATGTCCATATGGCTAGGTCATCTGCAAAGGATGATGTGTGTACTCTGGCTGGAAAATTTTCCGTGATGTCGTTTATATATGCTAGGAATAATGTTGGTGAAAGAACTCCTCCTTGGGGGACACCTTGCTCCAACAGCATCATTTTGCTGGTTTGTCCTTGTACTTTTGTCCTGGCAGTTCTGTTCTCAAGGTAGTGGCTGATCCATTTGTACATTTTCCCGCAAACATGCATTTTTTGCAGTTTTACTTTCAGTCCTTCCTTCCATACTTTATCAAATGCTTTTTCTAAATCTATCCAGACTGCTAGTGTGTGCTTTTTCTCTTGGAAAGCATCCTCTATTTCCTGAGCTATATAGGTTAATTGATCTTCAGTAGATCTGTACTTTCTGAATCCTGCTTGGTGAGGTGTTAAGAGTTGGTTTTCTTCCAGATGCCATGTTAGCCTGCCATTGATAATGCGTTCCATTAATTTTCCTACACAGCTAAGAAGACTGATAGGTCGATAGCCATTTGGTTCTTCCAGGTCTTTTCCTTTCTTTGGGACTGGTATTAGTATAGCTTCCTTCCATGCCTGTGGGACTATTCCCCTCTTCCAGCTGTAATTTAGGACTGCTAGTAGTTTCTTTTTTGCCTTAGTGCCTAGTCCTATTAGCATTTCATTTGTGATTCCATGCTTTCCTGGTGATGTCTTCTTTTTTAGGGTATTCATTGCCTGTTCCATTTCTTCCATTGTTAGATTTGCCATCATATATTCTGCTGCTGTCTCTGTATATGTATGATGCATCTGTTTATCTTTGATTGCTTTCTTCTGTTCGGCTGTAATATCAATGTGGTTTGCACTGGCATAGTGTTCCATTAGTGCATTTGCAGCCTTTTTTCCTGTAAGCAAGGAATTTCCTTGTTTAATTGTTATTTGTTTGTTTCTAGGTCCTTCATTGTTCATGGCTTTCACTAGTTTCCATAGTTTGTTTCCATCCCTGTCAAAATTCAGGTTTTCTGTTTTTTTCCTCCAACAATCTCTTGTTGTTTGATTTACTGTTCTTTTATATTTTGCTGAGATGGCTTTGAGAGAGATGTTCGCTTCAGTTGTTTGTTCTCTCTCTGCGGTCTTCCTAGCATCTTCAACTTTGTCCTCCAAAAATTGTAGTTCTTCAGTCCAGTATGGTTTGTAATTTTTCCTTGCTCCTCTTGGAATAGACTCAGTGGCTGCCTGTATTATTGCTCTGTTTAGACTTTCCACCTGTGGCTCAGTACATCCGATTTCGACAAGCATTTGTTCGGGATGCTTTCCCTAGCCTTTGACTGTCCCCAGTCTACCTACAAGGCAGCAGGTTTGTGCGTCACTTCGTCTGGTCCCTCTCCCTTGACCTGTCCGACATGGGTGACCCTACCAGTAGCTGTGCTACCGTCGGCATAGCTCTTGGGGTCATTGGAACGCTCAAGCCCCTCTACCTCGTCAAGGTGGACGCACGGCAGAGGGGTTCCGTTGGGTTCCAAATGTTGCTGTATGTAGCCGAGGCGTGGTGTTGGGGTGAGCGCCCAACAGTGCTCAAATACCTCAATGGCTCGAGAATACATAACCTATGCAGCAAAAGTCCAACTCCTGGCCTTCACGTGGCGGGCCTGTTTAAACTAACAGGAGAAGGGGCGACGGCGAGTCTCTGGCGCCGGAAAATAACCAGTATGCTCTAGATGTGTATGCACGTACATGCATGCGCACACAGGTGTGTGCGCGCGTACACATCTACACTCGAGTGAGACCACAGTCTGCTCTAGCAAAGAAAGGTGCTGAAGACGGAGGCAACCAGCCAAGAGGCGCACCACAGAAATCAGGATGCCACGCAATCACGCAAAATGGAATATGTCGACTACTGCTAATCGTTATGGTGCTTGCCCTGCTCTGGACCCCCAGGCAGGTGCAGTGCCGGGCCCTATGTCTCGAAAGGGTCCAACCCCAACTACTGGAGGTCCTTCTCAGATGTCCTGTGGAGCCAGGGGACATGAGAATAGGACGACTGGCCATACTAAACGAAGACTTAAAATAATGCACTGGAATGCGGAGGGAGTCAGCAACAGAAAAATAGAATTAGAAAAAATCTTGGACCAAGAAAAAGTAAGCATATGTTGCTTGCAAGAAACTCACCTCAATGAAAATATAGCCTTCAAAATCAGAGGCTACCAGTGTTACCGATCTGACCGAAAGGACAGGCGAAAAGGTGGGATACTGACCCTTGTAAGAAATAACATCATGGCTTCCCAAATAAAAGTCTACATGGAAGGGGCTGAGTATCAGACACTTAAACTTAAGACAGGTAATACAGATCTACATCTGATCAATTACTACTGTCCAAGTGACCGCCCACAGGCACTGGACACTCTACCACTAAAAGAAAAAATGATTGTGTGTGGCGATTTCAACAGCCACTCGCAGAGCTGGGGCTATGATCACATGGACCAGAGAGGAGAGATACTGGAAGACTGGCAGGATGAGAATAGATTCATGTTGATTAACAAGCCGTCCGACCCACATACTTTCTACTCGAGATCATGGCACTCTACAACTACACCTGACCTGGCTTTTCATTCACCAGACCTGGAGTGGAACATTACACGAATTGTTGGGAAACAACTTGGTGGCAGTGACCATCGGCCAGTCTTTCTAACCGTAGAAAATGAGCTTGTAAGTGAAAGCAGCACCCTCTCGAGGTGGAACTACAAGAAAGCAGACTGGGCAATGTACAAGCATCGCACCAGCATACTGGTTAGAAACCTGAACACTGAGAAAGACATAAATAAAGCAGTTGAAGAGTTTGGGAAATGCATACTACAGGCAGCACGAGAAACAGTACCAAGAGTAGCCCGTAAACAATACAAACCCTACTGGAGTAGTGAACTGGAACAGTTGCATAATGATGTTGAAGTGTGTAGAAAGCAAGCAGAGGCCACACCCAGCCAAGAGCACCACAATAAATTCCAGCATGCAAAAGCCAAATTTCAAAGGGCCAAGCTGCAGGCTAGACGGAAAAGCTGGCAGGAGAAAACGGAGTCTCTGAACTTTGAAAGAGACACAAGGAAATTGTGGAAGCTAATAAAACAGCTTAATGACGAGGGCACAGGGAGAAACTCAAAAATTGCACTACATAAAGATGGAAAAATCTTAACAAGAAAGCAAGCAGCTGACCATTTTGCGGACTCGTTCGCACAAGATAGCAATATCAAAATTAGTCCAGAGAAACAACAAGAGATTAGAGAGAAACGACAACATACAGGACAGAAGGAAATAGTACATGAGGTTCTGGAGGCACCCATCACAATCAGCGAACTGGAGCTAGCCATATCAAAACTGAAAATGAGAAAGTCACCAGGAGCTGATGGTATCTCCAATGAAATGATCAGGAACCTAGGAACAGAGGCCAAAACAAAGGTGTTGCAGATCTTCAATAACAGCTGGACCTTAGGCAGTGTTCCACAAGCCTGGAGAGAAGCAATCATGATACCCCTCCTAAAATCAGGGAAAGATGGTTCCATTGCCTCTAGCTACAGACCAATTAGCCTCACCAGCTGTCTCTGCAAAACACTGGAGCGCATCATCAATCACAGACTGAAGTGGTACATTGAAAGTAAAAAAAGTAAAAACATCCTTGTGCCACAGCAGGCTGGCTTTAGGCAGTGCTACTCTACGGAAGATCAGACAACCTACCTCTCCCAAGAAATTGAGGATGCATTCCAAGAGAAGAAGCTGGTGCTTGCGGCATGGATAGATCTGAAGAAAGCCTTTGACAAAGTCTGGAAAGAAGGTCTGATGAAGAAACTGAGAAACTGCAAAGTCAATGGAAGAATGTACAAATGGGTGAAAGCATACTTGCACAACAGAAGAGCCCGAGTACAGATAGACGGACTCAAGAGCAGGAAAGTACTACTGCGTCACGGTGTCCCCCAGGGCGGAGTCTTGTCCCCCACACTTTTTCTAATCTTCATCAATGATCTTGTTGCTCACCTACCGCATGGAATTAAAGCGGCAATGTACGCCGATGACCTGGTTCTATGGAGCACAAATGAATATGCATCAGTGGCCACCAGATTGCTACAAAGAGCTGTAGATACATTTACTGCATGGGCAAACAGATGGTGTGTCAGCATAAACACTGACAAGTGCAGCACCACCCTATTTACCCTCTCTCCAAAACAAAAGGCAGGGATCATCCAGATAAATGGAACACCCCTAAGAGAAGATAAAGAACCAACATACCTTGGAGTAACATTTGATGGCAAGCTGACATGGAGAAAGCACATCAACAAAGCAGTAGCAAAAGCCAGAAGGAAAAATAGCCATCCTGAGAAAGCTAAGTGGAACCACATGGGGAGCCAGTACGAAAATACTTAGCAAAGTTTACCAACAGAGCATACGACCACACCTGGAATATGGGTCAACTGCGTGGTGTTCAGCATCAAATACCACACTACAAGAGCTGGACAAGGTGCAAAATCAAGCACTTAGAGTCACCACAGGAGGGATGAGATCAACCCCTATAGTGGAAATGGAGAAGATGGGGAGGACACAGGCACTGAGTGAGCGCAGAGATACGAAAACGCTAATACAAGCAGAAAAGTTCCTCAGCTTGCCAGGCCACCCTATGAAGAACAGATTTGAAAACCTAGCTATGGGGCGGTTGAAAAGAAGTAGTTTTATCCACCAGGCCAAACGACTCTGCAGAGAAACCACTGATCTGCCCACAGTTGGTATCCCCTAACAACTATTCCAGAGCGAACTCCATGGAAAGATGAGCATAGACTATCGTTACAAATCCAGACAAAAGTGAGAGGAATATTTGACAAGGAAGAACAGAACAGTGTGCAGCGCAGAACAGCCACTCTCAGCTTCCTTGATGAAGAATACCCACAGGTCCTCTGGATCCGAGTCTACACAGATGGGTCAGCACAAAATGCTGTTCGAAATGGAGGAGCGGGAGTGTACATAGAATACCCAAATAATATTAGGGACACAGCCAGAGTACCGACAGGAAAGTACTGCCATAACTATGATGCCGAAATTGAGGCAATCAAGATAGCAACAGAGAAATTACTAAATAACAGCAATGGTACACAACCTGTGGTGCTACTAACAGATGCAAAATCAGTACTCGAGGCGCTCCTCTCTGGGAAATTGCCAGTACTAAGGACACTACTTTCTGAACTTAGCAGTCAGCATAAAGTCACCATACAGTGGATACCATCCCACTGTGGAGTACCCGGAAACGACAGAGCTGATCAATTGGCTAAGGAAGGAGCCAAAGAGGAACAGCCTGATGTGCCCGTTACATACCACCAAAAGAAAAGAATGATCAAATCAGCCAGAAAGCCACCAAAACCTGCTCAAGATGACTACCACATTATGGACAGACCAGAACAAGTCATTATTCTGCGCCTCAGAACAGGACACAATAGATTACGCAACCACATGTATACAAAATTCAAGATTGGTGAAACAGCCATGTGCACATGTGGATTGGCGTCGCAGACAGCAGAGCACATACTCCAAGACTGCCCAAAATATAACATATCTAGGCAAACCTTCTGGCCTAGAGAGACGACAGTGGAAGATAAACTCTATGGACCACTGTGTGAACTGAAAACAACAGTTCAATTCATGCAAGAGACGACATTGCAGATATAGACATATTTCAAGCGAACGAAAGAAGAAGAAGAAGGTCTTCCGTTTTTTTCCCCCTTCCAACAACCTCTTGTTGTTTGATTTACTGTTCTTTTATATTTTCCTTAGATGGCTTTGAGAGAGATGTTTGCTTCAGTTTTTTGTTCTCTGTCTGCTGTCTTCCTGGCATCTTCAACTTTGTCCTCCAAAATCTGTAGTTCTTCAGTTCAGTATGGTTTGTAATTTTTTCTCGCTCCTCTGGGAATGGACTCAGTTTCCGCCTGTATTATTGCTTTCTTTAGACTATATACCATTTGTTTCGTGTTGCCATGTTGTGTTTTTATGTTTTCACAGTATTTGTCTGTTTGTATGGCAAATGTATCCCAAACAGCTCGTTTGTAATTCCAGCGAGGCAAAGGCTTTTGCTCCTGTGGGATTTACTCCATTGTCATTACAAGCTGGATTGGTCTGTGGTCAATGCCTGCTAATTGGTCAAGAACATGGTGATCGATTTTGTGGGGGATGTTTCCTGTGCAGAAAGCTAAGCCTGGAGGAGTAGAAGTGGTAAACCATCTTCTAGAGTAGAATCTTGTTGTGTCATGTAATGAAATGAATACCCAATCCACTTAAAACAGCAGTAAGCCAAACATTCTTTACTGCTGAACCAATGATCTGATATAAAACGTCCTAATACTAATCCTAATCCATCTGTAAAAGAATCATTGTCTTCGTACACCAAATACAATGTATTTATCAATTCCAGTGTAGAGTCAAACGTCCTAAGAAACCCCCGGGATGGTTAAACCTGTCAACAAATACCCGCAGAAGTCCGATGTGTCGGTCTAACGGCGCAAGAACGCAGCTCTGCTGTAAACAGGCGCAGCGCAATCACGTCAGAGAAAAAAAAAAAACTCCGGATGAACGCAGAAGAAAACTAAGAAACTATGAGTGGCAAGCACTTAACATATGCAGAATTGAAAGACAGCAAGTTGAGTGGCCGAACATAAATATATACCAAAGTGTGTGGAAAAGGGAATTAATCAGTCTTCAATCAGTCTTTAGGATTGCATGTGCAGACGACAGTCAATAACACGGCCTCCACGGCGATTTCTCAACATCTCATGAACTACACACACAAGGATAACAAATAGAAAGCTTTTCTGAACTTTCATATGTTAAAAAAATGTCATTTATCTATCCAACTTTCAATTTTTAAAAAAAATGTCAGTTATCTATCCAACTTTCAATTTTTAAAAAAAATGTCAGTTATCTATCCAACTTTCACTACAGAAATATCAATTATTTATCCAACTTTCAATGGTAAAAAAACAATTGCAAGTTATCTATCTTTTTTTCATTAAAAACAATGTCAGTTGTCTATCTAACCTTGAATACACCAGTATAGAAATACACAAAAATTACTGTTATCTATCCAACTTTCAATTAAAAAAAAATGTTAGTTATCTGTCCAACATTCAATACAAAAATGTCAGTTATCTATCCAACTTTCAATACATAAATGTCAGTTATGTATCCAACTTTCAATTTAAAAAAAAATGTTAGTTATCTGTCCAACATTCAATAAAAAAATGTCAGTTATTTATCCAACTTTCAATACATAAATGGCAGTTATGTATCCAACTTTCAATTTAAAAAAAAAATGTTAGTTATCTGTCCAACATTCAATACAAAAATGTCAGTTATTTATCCAACTTTCAATACATAAATGGCAGTTATGTATCCAACTTTCAATTTAAGAAAAAAAATGTCAGTTGTCTATCCAACTGTCAATACAAAAATGTCCTTTATCTATCCAACTGTCAATACAAAAATTTCAGTTATCTATCCAACTGTCAATACAAAAATGTCCTTTATCTATCCAACTGTCAATACAAAAACGTCAGTTATCTATCCAACTGTCAATACAAAAATGTCAGTTATCTATCCAACTGTCAATACAAAAATTTCAGTTATCTATCCAACTGTCAATACAAAAACGTCAGTTATCTATTCAACATTCAACGCCCAGTTTTCCATTTTTCATGTCGCAAACAAGACCGCGACAAACTCAAATCAACGGGCTTCTATAACAAGAGACTCTCCAAACAGAAAAAAGACAGAAAGAAAACAAAGAAAGAAAAACTAGTTCAATTATATCTCGATTCTCCCAGGCGAATGTGAACAACACACTCCTCCTTAGAATCAAAGCTACAATGCTTGCTCTTACAGCTCTCAGCTTTTGTATACGAAACAATTTTAATTATATACCCTTTTCTGCAACAGAATAGCGAAAAACTTGTCTAGATATATTGTCATGTTTTGTTTCGTTGCTTGCGTGGGTGTGTATTTTGACATATAAAATGTTATACCCGGGCCGATGCTTGTATTGCCTGTATAAAGACCCGCCTTTTCCCTGGTTGCGTGTGTCAATGGCGCCTGTTGAAGACTTCACGGCTCTATGAACACAACTGTAATTACAAATCCGGGCTTGGGAGATTTCTGAACATGTTAAATTTGGTGCAAGGTTTTAAAAAAATCCATTTATGTCGCGTTGCGTCCACTTCTGGTGAATCAGAGCAGTATGTTTTTATGTCTTATATACATTAACATACAATCTTGGTGTGTCATTCATGTCTTATATACATTAGCATACAGTGTAAGTGTATCATGAATTTTATAATGATTTGGAGAATGTCTTCAAGAAGTGCAAGTATTCAGAATTAAATGTAATAATGGGTGACTTTAATGCTAAAGTTGGAAATCAACAAGACGTATGCACAGGAGGGAAGTTTGGACTAGGGGAGCAGAATGAATGAGGTAGCAGACTTTTACAATGGGCACAAGAGCATAATCTGATTATTGATAATACCTGGTATCAACAACATCCAAGCAGTTTATGGACAAGAAGAAGAAGAAGAAGAAGAAGAAGAAGAAGAAGAAGAAGAAGAAGAAGAAGAAGAAGAAGAAGAAGAAGAAGAAGAAGAAGAAGAAGAAGGAACACGGGGATAGGGTAGAAGAAGAAGAAGAAGAAGAAGAAGAAGAAGAAGAAGAAGAAGAAGAAGAAGAAGAAGAAGAGGAGGAGGAGGAGGAACACGGGGATAGGGTAGAAGAAGAAGACGAAGAAGAACAAGAAGAAGAAGAAGAGGAAGAAGAAGAAGAAGAAGAAGGAGAAGGAGGAGGAGGAGCAGCAGCAGCAGCAGCAACAGCAGCAACAGCAGCAGCAGCAGCAGTTCCGACTTCGCGCAGCTAGGCTTGCTAAATGTCCCGTGTTTCAACGTAACAAAATCCCCACATATTTCAATATCAGATATTTATGCTTGATTACTTCCCAAGAAAAAGTAAAGAACCCAAAGGAAAGAGGCACAGGGGTGTAATGTTTTGGCTTTTCACATCTCCTAGCAAGGCATTGGACCAACAAAGAAACAGCCGCTGGCTGTATGTGTGACGCGTGCGTTGTAATCTTTGTTTGCTGAAAAAAATTCACAGTATAATATTTGAATATTCGGTTTAATTTTTGTTATGATTTGAACGTATTCAACACGCAATGTCTTTTAACAGACGTTCAGTAATACCAACCAGACATAACGTTAGAATATCGATTGATTATTCTTCAAGTCGATAGTTCGCATTTTCTAGGACTCCCCCTCGACATTAAGTAGAATTCTGTTGATAATGAAATGCCTAAAGCTCGTGGACAAAACGTGACCAACGTACACCACAGCCTCGCCAGTCTGAATGTGTTACGTCGAGTCATGACCTGGTTACATCCTAATACGTCACTTCGAACATGTGAAGTTCCAGTACCGGCCTTGCACACCAGGCTTCTTTCTGTACTTGGTGCGGGGAATGGGGACTCTGCAACACAGACCCCGTGGAGATAGAACTTCGGTACTGGGTGGGGAGTACAGTCTTTAAACCAACTTCACCATGATAGATATCTGCCCTTTGCAGGGCGTGGCAACCAGAACGTCAATGCTTTGGGCCGAAGAGTGACAACAACTGAAGAGCATCAACAAACCAATTAACTTGAAGAGCATTCACAATGTACAGCAATAGCAGCAACAGCTATAATAAAAATACCAAACAAATTCGCTGGGGCTGTATCACATGAAAGTGTATGTTCGACTCTAAATAAAACATTTCAACAAAGCTGGTTGGCCGGTTCAACTAGCGCACCTCGGAACGCTTGCTGCCAGCTACGCCGCGTGATTATTATTTCAGTTTCATTCGCCTTATTCTGTCATCTCCATCCTGTAGGTGTTTTGTTCCTCCTCCTCCTCGTCCTCGTCCTCGTCTTCCCCCTCGTCCTCCTCCTCCTCCTCATCTTTTTCTTCAGATTCTTCTTCGTCGTCGTCTTCCCCCTCTTCTTCTTCCACTTCTTCCTTATTTTCTTCATTTTCGTTCACCTCCCCATCTTCTTTCTCTTCTTCCATTCTCCCAATCACCCACCTTCTGCCTTCGCCTTCTCTCTTGATGTGGCACATAGGCTGTAGGTTTTACCGCAGCCTGTTTTGATGACTTGTGCAGTCTAATCGTATTTAAGTTAATTTTGTTTAAATGGATTGTCATTCTCTTAATACAGAAAACGATCATGATCAGCATGAAGAAGAAATAGAAATAACAAAAGAGGACGTAGTATAAGAAGCAAATATGGAATTAAAAGGATCCTTTGGAACTGGATCCTTTGGCAAGTAAAACATAATACAAAAAACATTCGTACGCAGGTGGTAGCAATTTACTAGGAGTATAAAGTTAAGAGACTTTGCATTACTTTACACCAAAAACAGTTTAACGAAATCTGAGGAAGCTACTAGAGTTGCAGTGTTTTCAAAATTATCAGAAAAACTTCAAACGCCCAACAGGTTTTTCCACTATCCTGCCTGGCTAAGTGCTTCCTATAGCATGTCACCTGAGCTTACAGAGAAGGTGAAGACCCTCTAATCGCAGTCTTTCCCTAGGACATTCCCAAAAACAAATCCAGAAAACTATACAGGATCGATGTTAAGATAGCGGGCGCTTTGGTGTAACGGTTGGGAAATTGCGGGGGCTGAGTGGTCTTGAGGTATGGTGTCCGCCTCGAGTGCTGGAGGTCCTGGGTTCAAGCCCTGGTGAGGGCCGGGATTTGTTCACGTGGACTTCTAGTAACAAAATTTTCCCTGGTCTCTGGGTAGTGAGATCGGACGGATGCCCATGTGTATTGTTGCGCGCATAAAAAAATCCCATGGCAGTTGGAATTCGAAAAAGAGTTGTCTAACGGCGCTGCCCAGGCAAAATTTCAAGTTAAAAATCTACCCAAAGTATTTCAGGATCCTAACCGATGCTACGGAGTTCATGCAT
Organism: Cepaea hortensis; assembly: GCA_963921405.1. Taxonomy (NCBI): domain Eukaryota; kingdom Metazoa; phylum Mollusca; class Gastropoda; order Stylommatophora; family Helicidae; genus Cepaea; species Cepaea hortensis. Next base: position 95,783,235 of record OY992883.1, on the reverse strand, counting down.
TGAGCTGAGATTCTCCGGACTCAGGCTTGAGTTAGGAGTAGAACCTAGCACTTATGGGTTACACCCGTGTGCCGTGATGTTGATCCGTTGACTAAACTAAACTAAAGTTGCGCTGACAGTGACATGAACATGGTCGGACGACGGTTCAATGCCTGGGCTTACCGTTCGCTACGAGAAGGAAAGACTGCCACCATATCCTTCGTGCATTCAGGTCTGAAAAATGTACTGGTCCCAACACTTCATATAGCCACATCAGTTTCCTGCTAAGGGTCTTTTTGAGGAGGGGGAGGGTGGTGGTATTAAGAAGTGGAGTCGCTCTAAGAGCCCTTGGTCTGCCCCTACCTTCCTTTGAGGGCCAACCGGCATGCTTGTGGCTGATCTGGACGGGCCTGTTAGAGCAGTCCGCGCCCCCCCCCCCCCTTTTCACCATATTTTCAGAACGTCATTCCCCCCTTTCATATTTCCTACCTAAAAATCCCGCCCCCGCCCCTACACAGTTTACGTAATAATGGAAGCTAAATTTAATAGCACATACTTAAACAAGTCTAGACGTACACATAAACCATGATTTGTGAGTCTACTTACTTTATAAATTGAATTTTAGAAGGGTGAGACGTACAGAACCGTAGAGTATGAAGGAAAAAACAATATGAAGTAATCGGTTCTTGTATTAACGCGATATTGAAATAATCTTCACCCCCCCCCCCTGGAAGCCCTAAAATTCCCCTATGGGGGGGGGGGGAGTCCCCACCGGTTGAGAACCACTGTGTTAGAGGCACCATCTGTAGATAGAGGGACGGAGAGAATGTCACAACACCAAGATGGCGGAATGTCCTTCGTTACATCTCGGGAAGGCTAACCCGGTTGACAAATGCCTGAAAGAAGTCGAGATGTGTCTGCTGGAAGGTTAGAATATCGCAGCTCTCCTGTAAACAGGCACAACGCATTTGCGTCAACAACAACAAAAAATTGGCGGACGATCTCCCCCTAAGATCTGCAGTCGACAGAAACTGTCCAGTAAAATGGAATGTCCATGAACTAATCTACTAGCCAGCACGCACAATAACAGGAATGTCCATGAACTAATATACTAGCCAGCACGCACAATAACAGGAATGTCCATGAACTAATCTACTAGCCAGCACGCACAATAACAGGAGCGGTGGTAGCGTAATAGTTATATTATGTTATTTATATGTACGTCACTGTACACTGGACACTCCCATACGTGCTCACTCCAACCATGCAGCAGGTGTCCCAAAATATATTAGCTCACTGGCCTCCCAACGTAACCATCCATCCATCATATGCCATGCCGATAAGCGTGGGCGGTCATGTTTCGCCATCTCACTCGATCACCAGAGTCGTGGATCAGCTCCGTATTTCTGTCTCGACCATGCCAAGTGGCCAAGCCATCCAGGTATTTAATTCTTGGTATTCCCCTTGGTCTCTTCCCTTCCATCTTGCCAGTCGTTACCAAGTTCTCCAATTCATCTCTTCTCATAACATGCCCAAAAAATTTGGACTGTCTACGTCTAATTTCTCTAATCAGTTTACGATCTTCATTTGTTTCTTGAAGGACTTGTTCATTTGGTTTTCTGTCTGTCCATGGGAAGCCTAATATGGGAAGTACTTAGACGAGTGCGATACTGACCACATCAGCAGCCGGCGCCGATGGGTCTATTCAATATGAGTTGAGCACCATATACTCAATGCGCCTTATGGCATTTAAAAGGGTGTTTACTTTTTAAACGCTATATTCTAAGTTAGTTGATACGTTTAACATTCTCTAACTTCCACACAGTTCCTAGTGCTATACAAGCTCCTCTTGTGTTTTGCATTCTTATTTTAATTTTGTTTTTCTTTTCGGCGCTCGCTCGCGTTTGAACTCAAGCGTAGTCCATAACACTCGTTCTAGTAGTGCTAGACTGAATTTTGCGTGTGGATTAGCTTTCCCTATTATCAGTGTCCCTCACCATCAGGCGAACCACCTCCAACTTCAGAGGTACTTGTAATTTACGTCCCTAAATCAAGGAGGAGAAGTCAATATTTTAGTCCAACTGTCCGGTGTAGGGGTTGAACCTCTTGTCTTGGCATCGGCATACTGGATGTTTAAGAATGCGCGTTCTTATCCATTCCGTCATGCAGACCTCTCTGTTATTTTAATATCTATAACTGTTCCCCAATCACTGTCAACATTGCTAACTAAATATATGTACGATTAATGGACAACCTCGCAAATCACTCATCACAAATACGCTTGACTGTGGCCCTATCACATATATACCTATGCCCGATTATATGCTTCCCACCCAATGCCATGCAATCAATAATTAATTTATTACACTGTGGACTGTTAAAGCACAGCATAGGTTGAAAGCCACCTTAAGGCTGGCAGGGCTGAATGCACCGACCTACAGAAAATGAAGGCGTGTTCTGTGTCTCGACTGAGCGGGATCACCTCGTAAACCCGCGTATCGTCTGCCGAAATTGGGTTCGCACGATGATGATCGTAGCGCCAAGATACGGGGGGAAACGGTACGGAAAACATGAAATTCTGTCCGATCCGATTTTCCCATGAACGCGGGCAATGAAAAAATAATATCCCAGGTAATGATGCAGTGGAGAAACGGCGGGTAGCGCGGCAGGAGAAAGGAAAAAGGGGCGCAGTTATGCGAGGGCAAAGGTTAACGGGCGAATCAACGAGAGTTACGAGCCGGGGACCCGTGTGTTATAGATTCAGAAACTGAGAGGAAATGCGCGCGAGAGAGCTTGACTGGAGCGTGGGGTGATGCAAGCGGAAGACACTTAACCCAATGCTTCTCAAATTGTTCACTGGGCCATACTTGCAGGGTGGAGTTAGCCTACGTCACACGACTTTTGTGCATGTGTTATCGATAAGAAACAGCCTTAAAATAGGTGTGTTACTGGGGCCCATAAGAGAAGCAAAGAATAGTAGCACTGTAACCTACCTTGTCTCCGTGGCGATGGCGTTGCGGACGCGATTCGTAATGCCGCTTACCCGCGTTCGAAACACAGCGGTGACCGATTTGGCTGCAGACCGTGTCGCGCTGGTTGTAACGTTATGGTACGGGAGCTGGTCGTTCAGAAAGCAATGGCAAACTACTGAACGTAAATCATGCCAAGACAACAACGGCAGTAAAATGCTGGTGTTGACTGCAACATCGTGTAAAGGATATGCAACTTTAAAAAAAAAACCACCTTGCATGTCGTAGGAGGCGATTGAGGAAGGTTAGCATGACTGGCTATCTCAACTCCTATAAAACTTTATCTGAAAAATACTACCTATAATAAAACCTACACAGAGCTGAACGTGAGTTTGCCGATGGCCCATGCTCCACCGAACGATGGAAGGCAGCAGAGGCAGAGGAATATCAGTGCGATAATTATAACAATGAGCAGGGAGCAAAGGCTTTGATATGAAAGGTCAGGGTTTATGCTAACCGAGGGTCACCCCACCTCGGAGCATTCTGGGCAGACAGCAGACAATATGTCTGGAAATCGAAGAGAGGATCGACCAAAAGCCCCGCTGTGACATCAGGCTTGTCGATTTAGAATAAAAAGGTGGGGGGGGGGGAGGGAGGTGAAAGAACGAGGATGAAGCAAGGAGGCGCTGCATACATTATGTGTGACTCAAACAATGCCAATGGTCATGGTGTAACAAATGTAATGAGGTGTAGTTAGCAATAATATTGTGCTTACACGTAAGAGTACAGCAGTGCACAGTGCAACTCTCAAGTACAATGAGCATAGGATAATGTACCAGTGGAAGCAAGCCACAATCCTAACATAATTGCTATGTGTGTAGGGCAGGTAGAAGGGGAGGAGGTACGGGTAGTGTTCGATAACATGTGCAGGTGTTCATATAATATCATTAAAGCTTCTCTCTTTTACTGCTCACAAAACATTAAAGGCAATAAGCATATTATTTATACAACGTATAGCCAGAGACAATGAGCAAATACAGTGCACATTTGCATTATAGCATGGAGATAGCAGGATGAGCAGTAAGCAATTTATAACTTTTAATTTACATTATAGCATGGAGATAGCAGGATGAGTAATAAGTAATTTAACTTTTAATTTAATGTAAGTCACATTCAGTGACATGCGTTTCGGTTAAAAGTCATATCAGATGGCTCATGACGAGTATCCATGTGTGTGTAGACATGACGAACAAGAGGCAGGTTTGCATTTTCTTTCGATTAATCTTAGCATCCGAAATGGGATGCCTGTATATGTGATGGTAACTGTTACAAAATATTTCATTTCGTATGGTACTGGTCAAAGATTTTTACTACCCTCTTTAAAAGCTGGCTTAACACTTTGACGGCGCATGGGTACCCAAAGAGAATGGGACATCCTGTAACACACACAGCCAACGCTTTATGCCTTTCAATAGTTAATGTTGATCTGTTCGACTAAATCTGTGGGACAAAAGAGATTAATGCAGTCGGCGACACAAAGCTTGACTACTTGCCTCAGGGTCATTGAAACAGAACTGACCAAGACCATACATCAACTCCAAGTTTAGGTCTGGGGAAAAAAAAAGGTTGACTTATTGCAGCATGGGTGAGAGAGAGAGAGGGGATTCATGGGGACCTAATGCATCCTCTCTCTCTCTCCTCCCCTCCACAGACACACGCACATAATGCTATGGTGATGTCGAATGTCTTGGCCGAAAGGTGAAAAATGGTACACCGTTGTACACGTTGTCACATGGAACCTTAAGTGATCTTTAGAACGACGTGGACGAAGAAGACATGGAAGAAGACGAAGAAGAAGAAGAAGAAGAAGAAGACGAAGAAGTGGAAGAGGAATAATAATAATAATAATAATAATAATAATAATAATAAGAGAACAGAAGCATCATTTGCTTCCAAATGTCCCTGGTATCTCCTGTGCTAATGCGTCCGTCTATGTCTCTTTACAACAATATCAATCAAACAAACCTGGATGCAGGAACCTGGTGTGGGTATGTGAAGTGTTGGGATCATCGCATTGTCTGCAGCTCAGCATGACTGAATGGAGAAGGGCGATTAAATATCTGGTGTGTGGGGTAGCAGGTTGAACCCCTAGACTTGTCAGTTGGACTAAAATGTAGACTTCTCGTCCTTGACTTGGGGACGTAAATTATAAGCACCTCAGAAGTCGAAGTGGGTTCCCTTGATGGCGAAGGCCACTGATAATAGGGGAAGCTAATCCACACGCAAGAATCAGTCCAGTGCATTAGAAGTTGCAACACATGTATGGACTACGTTTGACTTAAATACGAGCGAACGCAAACCAAAAACCAAAAAAATCTCATATTGTATGTCTTCGTGAGTGCACAGAAGAGTAGGTGGCAGGTCGTTCTCTCCCGTAGCTAACGTTGAGAGCTGGCATAGAATCCTCCACTGACCGCTCTCATATCATTGTTGGCGTAACATCCTAACCGCTCACGGAGGCTCACGCTAAATTTCTAATTACTTCTCAGTGTTGTGTCCGTATGTTCAACAGCAGACTAGCCGGTTCATACATGAATTCATGTGTATTGTTTGACACTTATAGAAGGAGAAGAAAGAAAGGAGACTAAGGACACACTTAACAACATAACAATTGAAAGTCATAGTTACCCTACCGGGCCTGGAATCTCTCACCTGCATGTGACCACTGCCAACCAATAGTCCTACGTCTACATCCACAACTTGCGTATGCAGTTCGCTGAAGCATAGAAATTAGTTCGCTTACTTACCAGACAGTGATGAGCCACTCAGACTTCTGAAGTACTTGTAATTTACGTCCCCAAGTCAAGGATGAGAAGTCAACATTGTAGTCCAACAGACCGGGGTAGGTGTTGAACCCGCTACCTCGGCATCAGCGCACCAGAAGTTTCAGAGCGAGCGGTCTTATCCATTTGGTCTTACTGATTTCCAACGCACCATATTTTTGGTTTTTGCGCTCGCTCGCTGTGAACTCAAGCGTAGTCCATAACACTAATTATAGTAGTGATGGACTGATTGTTGCGTGTGGGTTAGCTTTCTCTATTAACAGTGTCCCTCGCCATCAGGCGAACCCACTCCGACTTAAGAGGCACTGGTAATTTACGTCCCCAAGTCAAGGACGACAGGTCAACATTTTAGTACAACTGTCCGGTGTAGGTGTGGAACCGCTAACCTCGGCAACAGCACAACTGATGTTTAAGAACACGCTTTCTTACCCATTCAACCATGCTGACCTGCCAACGCACTATATGAACCGGAAATACATTGGATGCTATAAAAAATAAAGACAGCCATTTCGTGCCAAATGTTGAAGTAAAGGATCCCTTCTCACAACATGAGGCTTATTGAGTTGAGTTGAGCTGGGTTGAGTGAGATGCGTTATGTTTTATGAGTTGAGTTGAGTTGAGTTAATATGAATTGAGTTGAGTTGATTTGAGCTGAGCCGAGTAGAGCTGAGTTGAGTAGAACTGAGTTGAGCTGTGGTGAGTTTAGTTGAGTTGAGCTGTGTTGAGTTGAGTTGGGTTAAGCTAAGAACCGACATGATAGCACTCGGGACATTCCCATACCTGTTCAGTCCTCATTTTCAACAGCCAGCGAAGAGTTCCAATACTTATGGTACCAGTAGTGTAACAGTCTGATTACGTGTGGGGCTTAATAAGTAAATGTGATTAGCCCCATATTGTTAGCACAGCTGGTAGTCGACGGCTGATGTGATCGACATGAGACCAGCTGGTAGTCGACGGCTGATGTGATCAACATGAGACCAGCTGGTACTCGACGGCTGATGTGGTCAACATGAGACCAGCTGGTACTCGACGGCTGATGTGGTCAACATGAGATCAGCTGGTACTCGACGGCTGATGTGATCAACATGAGACCAGCTGGTACTCGACGGTTGATGTGGTCAACATGAGACCAGCTGGTACTCGACGGCTGATGTGGTCAACATGAGACCAGCTGGTACTCGACGGCTGATGTGGTCAATATCACTCCGGCCACCTTTACTTCCTCTGGACATTTCCTAGTAAATATTTCATTTTGGGTCAACCTGGAAAAACATTCTCGCCTGAAAAGGGATTGGAACACATGACTATCAGACCCGTAGGCTTGGGAAGGTTAACCCGGTCAACAAATGCCCGCAGAAGTCGGATGTGTCGGCCTGACGGCGCAAGAACGCAGCTCTGCTGTAAACAGGCACAACGCAGTCACATCCGAAAAAAAAAATCCGGATGAACGCAGAAGAAGAAGAAGAAGAAGACTCGTAGGCAAGCGTGTTAGCCACAACATTACCGAAACACACTTCCCCTTTCTATTCCTTGCCATTTTGTGTGCTTGGAAATTTGGCCCTGACTACCACAGCCTCCCCTGAGTGTTGTAGGCGGTCATGATGGATGGATTTGTATTCAAGGTGTCCCACTGCCCCCCCTGTTTTCATCCAAACAAACGTTCAAGTGTGACAATGCCGCCTCTGCCCATTCTCTGATGTTATCAGGCCTGGATGTCTTTTGTCTGGCGCTTCCTAGCCGACCTTCAGCTGTTCCCAGGATGATCCTTTACTACAAGGAACACTGGTCAGTTACATGGTCAAAATATGAAAGCTTTGGATGTTCCGTTGCTGATAAGGGCGTTTCCGTGCCGCCAGCGTTTGTACTTTTGTCTTCTTTTCGTTCGACATTTTTTTCGTGTTCCGCGTGTTCCGCGTGTTCCTCTTATTCGTATTCCCCCTTTTCTTCGTGTATGGCTTGTTGCTGTTGTCGTTGCTCGTCTTCTCCTTCTTTTTCTGTTGCTGCTGCTCCTCCTCCCTCCAACTTTACGGGCTCTATCTACCCGTGGATAGCCTTTCCTTATTAACAATTTTGCCAGTGCACGCAGCGTCCTTTTCACCAGCCTTTGCGATATCCAACTGTTTAACGTGAACAACTGGCGCATTGTGCCTCCTGGTTATGCCCTTATCCGAGACGGCTAGGCACCTCGTTGCCACTACTCAAGAGATATGGATGTGTGTATGGTAGTCATTCCTAGCCCTATGATTTCAGCCTGGTCACTTCTGATCTTGCGGAGGATACTTCGTTTTCTTCTTTTTCTTTCGGTAGCTTGAAATTTGTCTATAATGTTGTCTCTTCACTGGTCACTGTCTTTTTTAGTTCACTCAGTGCTCCATAGAGTTTATCTTCCGCTGTAGTGTCTCTAGGCCAGACGGTGTACCTATGTTTGTTGTATTTTGGTCAGTCTTGGAGTCTGTGATCTGCTGTTTGCGACGCCAATCCACATGTGCACATGACTGATTCGCCAATGAGGCGGATACAGCAAAACCCCAACCTCGACTCCCCTGGCACTATGCAATTTAACGTAGAAGGTAAGACAGCCAATATTATACCGACCACAGCACCCATCTAGTGATGTTCGGTCACAACACAATGGGTCTAGCAACACACCAAAGCATGGCGTGGAAAGTCGCGATTCAGAAATGTGCCATTTTTCTGTGACATGCTAGGATCATTAAATTTCGTAGATCTGAATGCACGGAAGAGTGGGTATGCCTGATACATTTATACAATATTAAGAGAAGTCGCAGAGCAATAGAGGTTAGTGCGCTAGCCTGCGAAGACAGTGGCCTGGGTTTAGTCCCGTGCAGTAACAGGTTACTTCTATATGATAGCACGTCTCCGTGTGTAACAGGGGCTCTTAGGGGAAGCAGAGAATAGTTACCATGTAACCTACTATGCCAACTGCAAGCGGCGATTGAGGAAGATGGTGTGAGACTGTCTGCCGCGTCCCGTAGACAACTTTAGTTCAAATCCAACCAATCGTGATTGAAGCTTTAAAGGGATTGGCATGAGTATTTGAAGAGCTATGCTCCACTATGTGTGACCAGAGGATCTGGCCGATACTCAAGATTCCGAGGAAAGGCCAGACAGGCACATAATCAGGCTGCTACTGGTACCATTAGCATATGGACTCATCGCTGGCTTTCCCCCACAGAATTAACGTTAAAAAAAGTGTTTAGATCACTTTGCCTTGATTTACATGATATGACACGTCGGCCGCCAAGAAAACAATGACAAACTACTGAACAAAAATGCATCATCATCATCATCAATGTGCCCTGCTAGCTGGCGTAGGCATTCACGTATCTCAACAGCTCTCGGCCTTTGGTGTTCAGGATAAACTGTGTTGATGATATCCATCCATGCCGCCGTCGTAGTCCAACCAGCATCATTTCTCTTGGTCCACTTCTGCCTCTTTCCTCGTTGATCTTTCCAGTTGTCACAATATTCTCCAAAGTATCTTTTCTCATCACATGAGCAAAGAAAGTTACTGGTCTCTGTCTTATTGTTGTATATAATGTTCAAGCTTCATTAGCCTCTTTCAGGCAATCGTTGTTAGTTGCTCTGGCAGTCCAAGGAATTCACAACGTACATCTCTGCTTCTTGTAAGTTTTTCCTTGTTTATTCAGTAACGTTCCATGATTCACCGCCTCTCTTTCTTACATTAAATAATAATGATTTATTTCATAAGATTCTTTTCATTTTCTAAAATACAGCTTTCCCTTGCCTTATTCTGCTCTTGATATCGGTTGTGTATTTTCCATCTGATGCTATAATTTCCCTTAGGTTTATATTCATCTACTTGGTTGAGCATTCTCCCTTCTTTTGTTATCTCACAGTTTATGTGACAGATTTCTCTTTGATAAAACCATTGTTTCTGTTTTCTTGATATACAAGGAGCGTCCTTTTTGCAATCTCTGTTACTTCAATGTCCAACAATTGTTGTAGATATTTTGCATTCTCCGCCATCAATACTGTCAACTGCATAGTGTAGATTGTTTCAATTATAACCCCGATTAGTATTCCTGGCCTTTCTTTGATCTCTCTCATTTTTTACTTCGCTTCGAGAGAAGAGATCCGGTGACAAAACACATCCCTATTGTACTGTTCTCTTTATTTGTGCATAACTGCCTTCTTTATTTCCAATTTTAATTGCTGATACTTGTTTCCAGTAAATATTCTTTATGATTCTGAGATTTTCCCCATAAATATTGATATTTTCCAACATTTTAATCAGTTCATTATGTTTTACTTAATCAAATGCCTTAGTATAATCTATACAGCACAAATATATGTCTTTCTGTCTCTATTGATCTTTCTACTAGTTTTCGTTATTTATAATATATATATATAATATATAATATATATATATTGTATTGTTTGTATCCTTTCCTTCCACAAATCTATACTATTCTTCACCAATTTCGATTTTTATTGTCTTTCTTGTTCTTCTCATTATAATTCTGAGTAGAAGCTTTGTGACATGATTTATGATGTTAATTGTACGAAAATCTTCGCATTTTATTGCTCCTGCTTGTTGGTATAGCTATAAATACAGATTTCAGCATGTGGCTATGTAAATATCCACTGTTATAAATATCATTCAACATTTTGGTTAATGTCTCTACTTCGTATTCTCCTATTGCTTCCAATTCTTCTATTGTGATTCCATATGGCCCAAGTGTTTTCCTTTGTTTTCCGTGTTTGATGGTGTCAGCCTCTTCTTCTTTTAGAATTGGTGAATGAGCCTTGCAAGTTACTTTCTTCTGTTAATGCTGCCCTTTCTCCATTATATAATTCTCTAATATACTAATTCCACCTCTTCATTATAACATTTTCCCGCAATAATATCTTTCCTGATTCTGATTTTAAACACTCTTACTCTTATGTTTCTTCCCGTGAACTCACTGATTTGTCTGTGCATATTTTTTGGAATCTTTGACATAAGTTAATTACATTTTCTTGCACGGCTCATCTAACCAACTTTATTTTGCTTTTGTACATTAATCTCTCATTTCATTATTTATCTTATCATACTCTTGTTTGTCATTTTAATTTTGTTTTCTTTTGTTCATCAACTTTCACCAGTCATCCATTTCCCCTAACTTTTTGTCTTCTCTCCGGTAATATTTCTTTGCTTGTTTGATGATTGGAGTGCCTTATCGTTTCCTATTGTTCATTTATAGTTTCTATTTTAGATATTGAATTGCCGGGAAGGTTAACCCGGTCAACAAACGCCCGCAGAAGTCGGATGTGTCGGCGTAAAAGCTCAACTATCGCAGCTCGGCTGTAAACAGCCACAACGCAATCACGTCCGAAAAAAGACTCCGGATGAACGCAGAAGAAGAAGAAGATGAAGAAGAAGAAGAAGAAGAAGAAGAAGAAGAAGAAGAAGAAGAAGAAGAAGAAGAAGAAGAAGAAGAAGAAGAAGAAGAAGAAGAAGAAGAAGAAGAGGAGGAGGAGGAGGAGGAGAAGAAGAAGAAGAAGAAGAAGAAGAAGAAGAAGAAGAAGAAGAAGAAGAAGAAGAAGAAGAAGAAGAAGAAGAAGAAGAAGAAGGAGAAGAAGGAGGAGGAGGAGCAGAAGAAGAAGAAGAAGAAGAAGAAGAAGAAGAAGAAGAAGAAGAAGAAGAAGAAGAAGAAGAAGAAGAAGAAGAAGTTATTGCATTTTGCCCATTTTTCAAAAACACAATGTATTGTTCTTCAATTTCTTTATCTGCTTTCAGAACATCTTTATCAAGTCTCATATTCTCAAGCACTATTTTCCTTCTCTTTAATCTTACCTTTTATTTGTCTACATAGTGGTATGTCATCACTGTTACAGTCAGCACCAGACATTGTGTTAACATTTTTAACGCATTTCTAAATCTGACTTTAATCAGTATGTCGTCAATTTTCATATCAGGGCTTTTCCATGTGTGAAGTCGTCTTTTATGGTGTTTAAGCTCTGTGTTTCTAATTATCATATCATTTATATTTGCTTAATCTATCAAATTTTTTCTTCTTTAATTCTTATTTCCAAACCATACTCTCCAACACTACGTCCTCCGTTCTTCCCTCTCTTACTTTTGCATTAAAATCTGCAAGTATTATTCTTATTTCTAGTGATTTGATTTAAGATATCGCTATTTCTACTTCGTTATAAAATGTTTGTATTTCTTCATTAATACTACTTTTTGTTTACTTGTATAATTTTTATATCTATTGGTTTGCCTTTGATTTTGACCACAATAACTCTATCTGAAATACATCCATACCTATTAATTGATTTTGCTGTCTCCCCCCCCCCCCCCCATCAAACAGTAGCCACACTTCTTTTTCGTGAGTATCACCTCCAGAATAAATTATTGTCTTTGTCAGTTATCTTTATTACCAGATCCCTTCCACTTCATCTCACTTATGCCTACGCTATTCATTTTCACGTTTTACATTTTTCTTATTGCATTGTCCAACTTTCCTAACTCATATAATTCATGGTAAATCACAAACAGCTAATAAATGCCGGGATTGACGGCAACATCATGTAGAGGACATGCAACTAACGTTATCTGAAGTCTTAATGTAGCTAGATGTGAACATGTTATGTAACTAACTACCGGCCATGACTCTAAATGAATCTCTATTAACTGCGGTTAAAATATATATATGTATTTTTACAGCACATAATATAGGTTATTGTGCTTACTAATTATTGTAAAAGTCTAAATTCCGCCTGAAAACATTATCTTGATTATTGACAACATATTAATTAACTGATGGGCGGGCCTTTAAATTACTCTCAGAAGTACTAAATAATCGGATTAGAGTATATTCAAATATTATATTAACACAAACATACAATATAATTTAAATTTAATTGTTTAGGTTAATTTTCATTATGTTAATTTTTTTCAAAGACCACTATATCACCCAAAATTACCACAGTGAGCTATCGAACTAAAACGTAGTTTTACTGTGCGCAATATAAAAGCCACTTTTCCCGTCTATTACTTCTGACTTTAGAAGCAAGTACTTTCTGTTAACGTGAATTTACAAGCTGACTAACCGATTACTGGATGCACCCCTAAACCTACTTCCCCAGAATCGCCGTGAAAATATCCCGGTCTCCCCATCCTAATCTAAGGGTTAAACTGGGTTCTGTTGTTTAGTTTCGTGGCATGGTTCTTGCTAGGACGATGACTTTTTGACGTTGCCGAGGTTAGGTAGGCAAGTAGTTGGGTTAGCTCCGGTAAGCGGGGAAGTGGTGGCTGATTCTCACTTCGTCTTGGATATACAGTTACTAGTTGTTGTGTTGTTGTTGTTGTTGTAGCTGTCGATGGTGCTGCTGGTGTTGCCGTGTTGGGATATTCATCTGAGACCGGTGAGTCTTCCATGTAATATATGTGGTATTTGTATACTTTTGATATATTTTATACAATTACTGTTTATTCTTTTATATCCATTTATTGATTCCCAAAACTTATCATACATCTCATAATCTCACATCATAATGACTGCACTATTTGATTATAATTAATAGTTTTTGTTTTGTGTGTGTATTTCTTTTTATATTGGTTATTTCTTTTAAAGTAATAATAGTCCGCCGCTGTCTGCCATGGGTCGGTCTGCCATTTAACCTGTCCCGTGTCATCCTTATACCGAGACACTATCGGGGTCTTAATGTCTGAACTCATGCAGCTAACTACAGAAGGCAGGCAGTATATCCATGTACCAGGGCGTCTCTGTTACATCACACAATTTGCCAGAAATATATTTATAATCATTTCCCCCGTCTCTGTCATTCATTGAATTATTCAACGTTTAATGACAATTAATGAGCGATTACTGAGCATTGCTGTTACTATGAGGGTTACAGCACACGCGATCCTAGCAGCAACAACGGCATTCACTACTACTACAACTACTTTAACCACTTCAACGACAACAACAACAACAAGATAGTTTCTACTACTGTCGCTTCCACTACTACTATGTCTGCTGCTGCTACTAATACTACTACTACTACTACTACTACTACTACTACTACTACTACTACTACTACTACTACTACTACTACTGCTGCTGCTGCTGCTACTACTACTACTACTACTACTACTACTACTACTACTACTACTACTACTGCTGCTGCTGCTGCTGCTGCTGCTGCTACTACTACTACTACTACTACTACTACTACTACTACTACTACTACTACTACTACTACTACTACTACTACTATTATTATTACTACTACTGCTACTACTACTACTACTACTACTACTACTACTACTACTACTACTACTACTACTACTACTACTATTATTACTACTACTGCTACTGCTACTACTACTACTACTACTACTATTAATATTACTACTACTGCTACTACTACTACTACTACTACTACTACTACTACTACTACTACTACTACTACTACTACTACTACTACTACTACTGTTACTACTACTACTATTACTACTACTACTACTACTACTACTACTACTACTACTACTACTACTACTACTACTACTACTACTGCTGCTGCTGCCACTACTACTACTACTGTTATCACTATAATAGCAACAACAGCTACTACTAATACTACTGCTGCTTCTACTACTACTAAAACTGCTGCTACTACTACTACTATTACTACTACTACTACTACTACTACTACTACTACTACTACTACTACTACTACTACTACTACTACTATTACTACTACTACTACTACTACTGCTGCTGCTACTACTACTACTACTACTACTACTACTACTACTACTACTACTACTACTACTACTACTACTACTACTACTACTACTACTACTCTTCCTCTCTGTCCCTGTCTATAAATAACTATTATTGCGGTAGTTTATACCATTGCTGGTCTTCGCCGGGAAGAAATTGTCCAGGTCTGGAACTAATTGCCGTTTGCCCTAGCAGAGGCCACGCTGTGTACATGTTAGGATTATTATTTCACATTGGATAGATTATAATCTCTTGCCTTCTGAGAGATTAACAACCACGCATGTAATCTTTGAGATCAATAGACAAATTCCTCTGCAGCTCGTGCAACTAAGCTGTGCTCGTTCAATACATTTTATCATAAAGGCGTTGAAATAATAATACACCGAACTGGTGCAATCACTATAATTTTCTCGTATCAATAAAGATATATTTACAACAAATACCAATGCGTATGAATCTAAACATATTAATTAAAGTATTTTATATTTGTCACTGAAAACTTATTGAGTAAAATAGTTTACTTATATCTATTATAACATAATTAGTAAATACTTTGTTTAAAACTAGCATAATAGAAAAAATGTATTTAGTAACATACGTTACTTATATCAATGCAAACATAATAACAGTTATTTGCATGTCCTTTACAGAACGTTGCAGGCAACCCCAGCATTTATTGGCTATTTCTCATTTACTAGGAAATTTTAATTCAATAGTTTGCCATTGATTTTTGAACAGACGCCGGTTATAAACATCTTTAGTAAAGTATATTACTTGTCAGCTAAACCAAATAGTTTATTCGTATACATTATAACATATTTAGTACACTAATGTACTTATAACACACACACACACACACACACACACACACACACACACACACACACACACACACACATATATAAACAACTTATCGTGCGTTAATAAAAACTATTTATTAAAATATGTATCCTTCCCAATAAAAGCCTGTGTAGTTTTAAAAATACCTCCTTGCGTTGGTTTTCAATACAAGGGAATGAGTGCCGGCTGTTCAGACAGCAATGGCAAACTACAGAACGTAAATTTGACAAAAAATAACAAACAGCCCAAAATTCTGGGGTTGACTGCAACGTCTTGTAAAGCATATGCCAATGGAAGGGGGGGGGAGGGGGTGGGGGTGGGAGATACATACACATCACTCAAAACACTTAGTGAAATATTTTACTTATTTAAATCATATGATATCTAGTAAAATATGTTATTTATATAAATTTCTAAAAGAAGAAGTCGCTGACGCTATAAAACATATGAAGAAAGGAAAAACAGCTGGGCCAGATGAAATCACAATATAAGAATTAGAAGTATTGGGAGAATTTGGAGTAGATGTATTAACCAAAATGTTGAATGATATTTACAGCAGTGGATATTTACAGAGTGATATACTGAAATCTGTATTTATAGTTATACCAAAAAAATAACAGGAGCAATTGAATGTGAAGATTTTCGTACAATTAATCTCATAAATAGTATCACTAAGGTTCTACTCAGAATCATAATGAGAAGAACCAGAAAGAAAATGAAAATGGAAATTAGTGAAGAACAGTATGGATTTGTGGAGGGAAAGGGCAGAAACAATGCAATATATACATTACGGACACTAATAGAAAGATCAATAGAGAAACAGAGAGACATATATTTGTGCTTCATAGATTATACTAAGGCATTTGATAAAGTAAAACATGATGAATAGATTAAAATGTTAGAAGATATCAACATTGATGGGAAAGATTTAACAATAATACAGAATATTTACTGGAACCAAGTAGCGGCAATTAAAATGGGAAGTAAAGAGGGTAGTTACGAGCAGATAAAGCAGGGAGTACGACAGGGGTGTGTCTTGTCACCAGATCACTTCTCCCTATATAGCGAAGTAATAATAAGAGAGATCAAAGAGATGCCAGGAATACTAGTTGGAGGTTATAATACAAATAATATACGCTATGCAGATGACACAGTATTGTTGGCTGATAATTCAACAGACCCACAACAATTATTGGACATTGTAGTAACAGAGAGTGCTTGGAAAGGACTCTCCTTGAATATCAAGAAAACAGTAACAATGGTGATATCAAAGAAAATGGTGCCACCAAAATGTGACATAGAAATAGAAGGGAAAATTTTTAACCAGGTGGATAATTTTAAATACCTAGGGGCATTTATAACATCAGATAGAAGATGTACAACAGAGATTAAGAGCAGAACAGGGCAAGCAAAAGCCGCATTTCAGAAAATGAAGAGTATCTTATGCAATAAGTTACTGTCACTGAATGTAAGAAAGAGAGTGCTGAAATGCTATGTAGAACCAGTTTTGCTGTATGGCAGTGAATCTTGGAATGTAAATGAACAAATTAAGAAGAAATTAGAAGCAACAGAGATGTGGTTCCTGAGAGGAATGTTGCGAATTCCTTGGACTGCCAGAGTAACTAACAACGACTACCTGAGACAGGCTAATGAAACTAGAACATTATATACAGTAATAAGGAAGAGACAATCATCTTTCTTCGATCATGTGATGAGAAGAGAGGCATTGGAGAACATCGTGACAACTGGAAAGATCGAGGGGAAGAGAGGCAGAGGCAGACCAAGAGAAATGATGCTGGATGGATTGAGACGGTCGCATGGATGAATATCATGAGTAGAGTTGATCCAGAAAACCAAAGACCGAGATCTGCGGAGAGCCATGAACGCCTACGCCAGCTGGCAGGGCACTTGATGAAGATGATATAAATCATATGATATTTAGAAAACTATTTTACTTATATAAATCATATGACATCTAGTAAAATATTTAGCTAACAATAATTACAACATGTTAAGTAACATTATCTACTAGTATCTTATGAAAACATATTTAGCAAAGTATATTACCTCTAACTGACACACATTTAATTAACTATTTTACTTACATAAATTAAAATACATGTTGAGAAAATTATTTAACATTCATCAGCAAAAATATATTTTAGTAAAATATTTTACCCCTTACTCACAGCACATTTTAATAAAATCTGTTACTTATATAAATTATAATATATTAGACAAATTTTGCATTCACAGTAAAAACATATGTGGTGAAATATCTAACTGATGTCAATTATTAGATAGGCAGCAACATATTTACTTATCTATGAAAACGTATTTAATAAAATATTATTTTATATGAATTAATGCAAAATTCATACATTATTTTTATGGTTCGCTGAAAAAAATTTGGTATGATATATCACCTATATACGTTATAACATTCTTGATAAAATAATTTACTGAAATAATGTATAATAAACTTGATAACATAGTTTATTGAAATAATGTATGACATTCTTGATTAAATAATGTATTGAAATAATGTATAAAATACTTAATAAAATAATTTTCTAAATAATGTATAAAATACTTGATAAAATGATTGTCTGAAATAATGATTAACATACTTGATAAAATAATTTACTGAAATAATGTCTAACATGCCTGATGAAATAATTTACTGAAATAGCGTATAACATACTAGATAAAATAATTTTCTGAAATAATGTATAATATACTAGATAAAATAATTTTATGAAATAATATATAAAATATTTAGCAAAATGTTTTACTAAAATAACATAACATTTTCTTCTTCTTGGGCCCTTTAACCCCCATTATCGTCCTTGACTTGGGGATGTAAATTACAAGTACCTCAAAAGTCGGAGTGGGTTTCGTCTGCTGGCGAGGGACGCTTGTAATAGGGAAAGCTAACCCACACGCAAAATTCAGTCCAGTGCTACTAGAAGTAGTGTGTGTGGACTAGGCTTGAGTTCAAAGCGAGCGAGCGCAATAAATAAATAAATAAATAAATAAATAAATAAATAAATAAATAAATAAATAAATAATTCCCCATTGAAGCGTTGTCCCTCATTTCAAGCCGTCCTATCTTTTTCTATCTCCTAAATCTCGCCCCGCGCCTTCCTCATTTTTATTAAACTTTGCCTCTAATTCTCTTCTCCGTAAAGCATTTTACCAAAATTGCTCAAAAAATTGATAGACATAAATATTTCTAAATATGTTATTCAAAGATCCTATAATGTTGTAAAATATTTGACTTAATATGATATGTTATAAGTTGCGAGAATGTTGCGAATTCCTTGGACTGCCAGAGTAACTAGCAACGACTACGTGAAAGAGGCTAATGAAACTAGAACATTATATACAACAATAAGAAAGACTCAAACAGCTTTCTTTGGTCATGTAATGAGAAGAGAGGCATTGGAGAACATCGTGACAACTGGAAAGATCAAGGGGAAGAGAGGCAGAGGCAGACCGAGAGAAATAATGCTGGATGGAGTGAGACGGTGGCGTTGGGGAATACCATCAGCAGAGTTGATCCAGAATACCAAGGACCGAGATCTGTGGATAGCTATGAACGCCTACGCCTGCTGGCAAGACATTTGGTGATGATGTTATAAAGTATGTACTTAAAATATTTTACTAATTGCTTTGAAAATTGTCCACACTCACAAAGAATGTTTATTGCAAATGTGATTCTGGTATACACATGTTTTAACCTTCGCATTTGATACGGATTTTGTGCACTGTTGATAAATGTCCTTGTGTGATCTATGGGCGGGGACTGGAGAAAGGACTAATGGCGACATCCGTTAAGGGATACAGTTGTTAGGATTAAAGGGAAGAGGACCGACTTTATAGCATTGAATTCTATCCCACAGGACGTGGTCTTCTTTCTGCGAAGCTACCTGCCGACAGCGTCGCACACGGCATGAATTCCCTAGCTCCAGCGTCGATCCCCAGGGGTCTCCGAAAAAAAAAAGCAACTGAACTCATAAATCTGAAAACGAACCGAGGACCTTCATATCGACAGGCAGGCGGGTTGGCCACTCCGCTACGGAGATAATATAAAATAAAATATCCGTGAGATATCCGCGTGTAGCGACATCGATCCTTAACCAAAACCAAACTTTCAAAATAATTACTTATCAGCCACAAGGAGCAGTAATTTTCTGTAAGTAATTTACCAGTGTCAAGAATCTGACGAGACAACATTTATATTGTTAGAAGTTTATTTCTTCTTCTTCTGCGTTCATCCGGATTTTTTCCCCGGATGTGACTGCGTTGTGCCTGTTTACAGCAGAGCTGCGTTCTTGCGCCGTTAGGCCGACACATCCGACTTCTGCGGGCATTTGTTGACCGGGTTAACCTTCCCGGAGAAGTTTATTTAATGCAAGTTTATTTGTTTTCACATAAATCTCTCTCTCTCTCTCTCTCTCTCTCTCTTTCTCTCTCTCTCTCTCTGTCTCTCTCCCCCCTTCTCCTTCTTTTTTCGTTCGCTTGAAATTTGTCTATATCAGCAATGTTGTCTCCGTATGAATTTCACTGTCATATTTAGTTCACTCAGTGGTCCATAGAGTTTATTCTCTCTCTCTCGCTCGCTCTGTCTGTCTGTCTGTCTGTCTGTCTGTCTGTCTGTCTGTCTGTCTGTCTGTCTGTCTGTCTGTCTGTCTGTCTGTCTGTCTGTCTGTCTGTCTGTCTGTCTGTCTGTCTGTATTCATTATAATTTCTATATAAATATGTGGTGACAAACTTTCATCAGCCTATCCCAATAAGAAGACGAAACAACATCTAAAACACGACAATGACTGTACAAGTATTACGTACAATTTATTATAATGTCTACGATCATGTACAATTCATTATAATTTCAACGATTACGTACCTCCATTGTAATTTCTACGATTGTGTTTACTTCATTATAATGTTTACAATTATTTGCGATACATTATAATTCAACGAGTATGTTCAATTCATTATAGTAACTGCGTTTGCGTTCAATTCACCACAGAGACTACATTATGAACATGTCTTTATAAAACATTTACTATTAACTACAATTTATCATTTATCACCTAAGGTTTTTCACAATTTATTATCACATATCTATAAATGTGTACAAGTAACCGTTGTCTACGATATTTTACAGCTCAATATAAATTTCAACCATTATATGCATTCCAATATAAAATGCCTACAATTTTTATAATTCCTGATCAGATGTCGATAATATTGAACAATTCACAATCAAATGTCTCTAATATTGTACAATTCATGATCATATGTCTCTATGTTGTACAAATCACAATCAAATATTCTCTACTATTGAACAATTCATGATCAGATGTCTCTAATATTATACACATCATAATCGCAAGTCTTAAATGTTGTTCAATTCATGATTAAATGTATCTAATATTGTACAGTTCAGGATAAAATGTCTGTGACATTGTACAGTTCATTATAAAATGTCTTTAATATTGTAGAATTTATGAACACATGTCTCTAATACTGTAAACTTCATAATCATATGTCTCTAATATTGTACAATTCATAATCAAATGTTTTTAACATTGTACAATTCACAATAAACCATATACGAGCATATACAATTCGTCATATAAGATATTTACCACAGTCTACAATTGATTATTGTTATAGAAAATTAGTTGCATGTCCTTCACAGAAAGTCGCATTCAACCTCAACATCTTTTGACTATTTTTGAATTTCTAGGCAATTGTATGCTCAATAGCTCGTAGTTGCTTTCTGATCAACAGCCGCTCGTACCACTGTAAAAATTAAAGCAAGGCAGTTTGCTTCCAATTCGAACCCGGTATATCGTAAACTGATTACAGAAATTAGACGTAGACAGTCAACATTTTTTGGACATGTTATGAGAAGAAATGGATTGGAGAACTTGGTGACAACTGGCAAGATCGAGGGGAACAGACCAAGAGGAAGACCGAGAGGAAAATACCTGGATGGCTTGGCCACATGGCATGGACGAGACAGGAACACTGAGCTGATCCACGACTCTGGTGATCGAGTGAAATGGCGAGTCATGACCGCCCACGCTTTCTGGCATGGCACATGATTGATTGATTGATATCGGTATTGTGAAATGCGTCCCTGAACCACAGTACACGAGCGTCATCATAAAGAAGGTCACATATTGTTAGCTATGGCGCCAGACCTCCTATTTCCTTGACCAACCAGCACCGGATGCCTGATGTGGTCAGGACAATGCCAGCCTCCCCAGCTCCGGCCACATTTTCTGGTATCAGTTTCATGTGGCTGGGTCGACCCCTGGGGCCATGTGGCCACCAACAAACCCACACAAAGAACGTGTACTGATGATAATTATGAGATGCTTCTGGTAGGGATGAGGGCTGGATTCACAGGTTCTACAAGATGAAAGGAGTCGTTTATCAGCTGAAGATGCGATATTCCAAATGTAAGACCTTTACTGAAAAAGTGCACGTTTGATCAGACTGGTGTCGGCTTCGCAGCCTTGGACACAGTTCGCCATGACAAGAATAAATGTCATAATTATTTTTATTGAAGTAAATTAATTTGCTAACTTTTTTGGGGCGTGCGTTCGCTTTGAGCTGAAGCGTTGTCCATACACGTTCTACTATTTTTAGTCCACTGGGCTGATCTTTGCGCGTGGATTAGTTTTCCCTAATTCGCCATCAGGCGAACCAACTCCGACTTCAGACGTACTTGCAATTTACGTTCCCATTGTAATTTACGTTCCCCAGAGAAGGACGAGAAGTCAACATTTTAGTCCACCACTGGGAATAATTTAAACTGCCAATGAGAAATAGAGTAATAAAAAAAAAAAACAGATTCAGTTTAATAGTAAAAACACGGGAGACCAGTATTTGGGGCAAATATTTCCAAGTATTAATGAAGGGATATCTTCTATTGATCTCTTTGTTTCGTTTTGTCCTTGTAATGGTTTTTTAAAAAAAAACCTTCATTACCGCTTATAAAGTCAGTAATTACTATGCAAAGAGGTAAGTAACGTTTAATAATAGATAAATGAGTCACTTTGAATAATAATTACATGAGCAACTTCGAATAATAGATACGTGAGTAACTTTGAATAATTAATAGATACGTGAGTAACTTTGAATAATAGATACATGAGAACTTTGAATAATAGATACAAGAGTAACTTTGAATAAGTAATAGATAAGTGAGTAACTGAAAAATTAATAGATCAGTGAGTAACTGTGAATAATAGATACATGAGCAACTTTAAATAATTAAAAGATAAGTAACTTTAAATAACAGATACATGAGTAACTTTTAATAATAGTTAAATGAGAAACTGTGAATAATAGATATATGAGTAAATTTGAATAACAGATAAATGAGTAACTTTTAATAATAGATACATGAGTAACTTTTAATAATAAATAAATGAGCAACTTTTAATAATAGATGCACGAGTAACTTTTAATAATAGATAAACGAGTAACTTTTTATACATTTGTTCTCATCATAGCCTGCAGAAAAGATTCTCAATCATTCACCAGCTCTCCTGCCTCAAGCAATATTCAATGCCCATGGTGTGTGCAAGAATGTGGCTTAGATATAAACATCCAACAACAACAAAAAACTTTAATAATTAGCACTGGAGAAGAAAGGTCATCAATGAACATCACAGTAAACAGGAAGATACTATAACAAGTAACACGATACTCCTATCTTGGACATGTAATAACAGATGATGGCAGAAGTGAAATAGAAATCAAAAGGAGAACAGGAATGGCCAACAACGCTTTCAGCAGCATGAAATCGGTATTTACATTTAGAGAGATTAACAACGCATTAAAAAGAGAATTGTCAAATATTACGTGTATTCAACACTACTATATGGCGCGGGCCGGTCTCCCTGGCCTATGTGTTGAACGACTTTCTCCGTAATCCCGTTTATCCACGTAGGGAACGCAGAGCGCGAGAATTGGAAGCGGTTCTCACCGCGTTGGTAACTTACGGGATAAGTGAGCCGGCCGCTCAGAAAGCAATGGCAAACTACTGAGCGTAATCTTGCCAAGAAATCAGCGACAGCGATAAAATGCTGGTGTTGACAGCGATGTCCTGTAATGGGTATGCGGGAGAAAAAAATTATGGCGCGGAAGCCAAGACATTGAACAAGCAACTAATTCATTCATTCATTCAGTAGCATGTCCTTTGCAGAACATCGCTTCCATAACAACCTTCCGGAAAACCTTTCTATCATAAGCAAGATGTCCCGCGTCCGATACACCCATCTGGAGATCATCCGCCACATCCTGCACCCATCTTCTCTTTGGCCTTCCTCTTCCTCTCTTCCCAGGCATATACCCCTACCCCTCCATTATTGTTCTCTCCAAACTTTCGTGACGTTTCAAGTGACCAAAATATTTTCAATTTTCTTTGTTTTATCGTCTTTAATAGCTAGCCTTCTTCAACATTCAGCTCTTGAAGTATGGATGCATTTGTTCTTTTCTTTACCCAAGAATATTCTTAGAACTCGTCTATAACATCTATATTCAAAGGCATTTAAGCGATGTTCAGCTTGTTTAGTAAATGTCCAGGTCTTACAGGCGTATGTTGCAATGGGAAAGAAGCATGCTCTTAAAAATCTATTTTTTGTAGTTCTATCTGTCCCACTGCCGCCTTCGTGGCTTAGAGGTTATGACTTTTCTCCGTAATCTCGTATACTCTCGTAGGTAACGTGATGACGGTGAGAATCAGCAGTGGTTCGAATCGCATCGGTAACTTACGGGGTATGTGAGCCGGCCGCTCAGAAAGCAATGGCAAACTACTGAGCGTAATCTTGCCAAGAAATCAACATACAGCTGAAAGATGCTGGCGTTGACAGCGATGTCCTGTAAAGGATATGCAAAAGAAAAAAAAATCTGTCCCATTCCATAATTTATTCAGTTGTTTTAGTCTTTGAAGAGCAATTGATAGTCGTCGTTTAATTTCTTTCACCGTGTCACCGTTGTTTGTAATTAATGACTGTGGATATACAGAAGAATATATCGTATTTCATGGAAACAAAAGCAATCAAATACAGAGGTTCTAGAAAAAACTTGAAATGAACATAGAGTTGAAAGAAATAAAAAAGAGGCAGGAGAAATATTTCGGTCACATTAAAAGACGTAACACTTATAATAAAAACCATAATGGATGGCAAGGTTGAAGGCAAGCGAGCAAGAGGTAGACAACCACACAAGTGGGAAGATAACATCAAGAGATGGACCAACAGAAGTCTGAAATAATGTACAGTCAGGGCGAGGGACAGACAGTGTTGGAGATCAATTGCAGTCAATCTTCATTGTGGAGACGGCACCTCATTGATTGATTGATGTCCATTTCATGCTGGTCGATCTCTTCCCTTTTTTCTAGGCACCGTGCTTTCAAAAATAGTTCTGTTCAAGCCACTGTGAGCTTTAATATGGGCCAAAACAGTTTATTTTCCGAGATATGAAGCTATTAATGAACCAGTAGAGCGGATGGTCGAATGGCTAGAATGCCGGATTCTCATTCGGGATACCCGGGTTCTTCTTCTTCTTCTTCGTTCATCCGGAGTTTTTTTTCGGATGTGATTGCGTTGTGCCTGTTTACAGCAGAGCTGCGTTCTTGCGCCGTTAGGCCGACACATCCGACTTCTGCGGGCATTTGTTGACCGGGTTAACCTTCCCGGGGGTTTCTTAGGACGTTTGACTCTCACTGTTGTGGTGTTATCCCCCATCCCAGCTGGTCCATATAGAACAGCCAAAGATCCTGGTCAGCTCTCAAGGGAAGGCAGGGGCAGACCATGGGCATTCCCCGCCATCCAAGGAGGCTTCCATACTTGCAGAGCCGATACATAGCGCTCTGGTACTGGGCTCACCCAAGGAATCGTCACGTCCTGCACATGGCTGCTTAGCCTCACTTCCGTATATTGGGCCTTCCGTTCACCATAGGCTGTTCTTCCGGAAACCAGAAGTATGCAGTCTGCAGATGACATCCACACAGTGAGCTTTCGATTCGGACTTTCCATGTAATGGATTTGCTAGCCAAGCAATATTCCATTTCGTGCCACTAGGACACTTTTCCACCTTTTATGAAGCCCACACAGTGGGCTTTTGATTCAGACTTTCCACGTAATGGATTTGCTATCCAAGCAATATTCCATTTCGTGCCACTAGGACACTTTTCCACCTTTTATGAAGCCCACACAGTGGGCTTTTGATTCGGACTTTCCACGTAATGGATTTGCTATCCAAGCAATATTCCATTTCGTGCCACTAGGACACTTTTCCACCTTTTATGAAGCCCACACAATGGGCTTTTGATTTGGACTTTCCACGTAATGGATTTGCTATCCAAGCAATATTCCATTTCATGCCTCTGGGTCTTCATGCACCTTTAAATGTCAACCTGTATATAGTTAAAGTAATCTGCGGTCAACTTTAGCTTGTTGATATCTCCATAGAGCTTGTCCTCAAATGAAGCAGGTGTGGGCCAAAATATCTTTCTCTGTTCTGCATACGTTGGGCAATCCTGCAGCAAATGTTTTGCTGTCATTTTTCCAGTTCTACAATTACATTCATCGGTATCTCCTATCTTTAGTTTATTGAACAAGTGGTATTTCAGCCTGTTGTGTCCTGTGCGGAGTCTGAAGATTGCTACTTGTTCTCTTCTGTCGAGTTTGTAATATGCATCATCCTTCTGATGGCCTGGATGCTCTGATTCCCATTTGGTTCTATAAGTGCTTTTTATCAACCTCTTTGCCTCATTATAGGTTATGTCTATGTCAGGCTGTGGTAGTCGTCCGCCCTCTTTTGCCAGTCTGTCAGCCTCTTCGTTTCCAGGTATACTGCAATGTGATGGGATCCACTGTATTACAACTTTTTTGGATTTCTGGCATAGACCATGGAGTGCTGCTCTTAGGTCAGTTAGTTCTGTGCTGTTATTGCTCTTCAGTATTGAGACAGCTGACTTTGCATCTGTGAAGATAGCTATTTGCTTCTCTTTATTTTCCTCCATCAGGAGCATTTCTGCTGCAGTTTTCAGAGCCTCTACCTCCGCTTTGAAGTTACTTGAAAATTTTCCAGTTGCCATTGAATGTGTTTTTTTCGCTCCATTTTTTAAATTTAGGAGAATTCCTCCTCCTCCATTCTCTATTGAATTTTTGGCTGATCCATCTGTATATGCATGGGTCCAATTCCTGCTTGGGTAATGTTCTTTTATGTAGTTTAGGGTTATTTCTCTTCTTTCGGTTTCATGCTCAGTGTTCTTTTTCTCAATACCAGGAATGTTTTCTATCATCTCAGGCAGTTGCTGCTGTCTCCAAGCTGGGAACTTGTGTGCATTGTGTATGGGCTTGACTGTTGATATGTTAAGAATAGGATCTGACCTAATCCTTCGTTTTGCAGTTTCTACAAAGTTGCTACGCTTCAGTCTTCCCTTTCCAAAACCATTAAATCTGTTGTACATAGGGTGGTCTGTCAATCTTCTAAATTTTTCTGCTTGTTGCTGGGCTCTGCTATCTCTTCTATCCTGCATTGGTTGTAAACAAGTGATCTTTTCTAATTCATTAATAGGCGTTGTCTTCAGGCTTCCAGTTATGATTCGCATTCCTTGATTTTGGACTCTACTTATTTTGTTAAAGTTTGACTTAGCTGCTGTTGCCCAAGCTGCAATGCCATATTCCAGTACTGGCCTCACCCGTCCAGTATATAACTTCTTGAGAACTTTCTCATCTGCTCCCCATGTTGTACCAGCAAGCTTTTTCATGATTGCCATTCTTTGCC
Organism: Cepaea hortensis; assembly: GCA_963921405.1. Lineage (NCBI taxonomy): Eukaryota > Metazoa > Mollusca > Gastropoda > Stylommatophora > Helicidae > Cepaea > Cepaea hortensis. Next base: position 95,756,016 of record OY992883.1, on the reverse strand, counting down.
TTGCTCTTGTTCGATTTTTCTCAACCTGTGTCTTCCATGTCAGGCGACGATCAAAGGTGACTCCTAGATAGTTTGGATTTTCTTCATGGCGCAATATTTTTCCATTCAATACCAGCTTAGGTTGCTGAGTTTTAGTTGAGAGGGAGAACACTGTGCATGTTGTTTTCTCCTCACTTATCTTCACTAGCCATGATTTTGACCAGTCCTCTAGCGCTAATAGGGCTTGCTGTATTCTGCTGTTAGCTGTACTAATATATTCTTCAGATGTCCATATGGCTAGGTCATCTGCAAAGGATGATGTGTGTACTCTGGCTGGAAAATTTTCCGTGATGTCGTTTATATATGCTAGGAATAATGTTGGTGAAAGAACTCCTCCTTGGGGGACACCTTGCTCCAACAGCATCATTTTGCTGGTTTGTCCTTGTACTTTTGTCCTGGCAGTTCTGTTCTCAAGGTAGTGGCTGATCCATTTGTACATTTTCCCGCAAACATGCATTTTTTGCAGTTTTACTTTCAGTCCTTCCTTCCATACTTTATCAAATGCTTTTTCTAAATCTATCCAGACTGCTAGTGTGTGCTTTTTCTCTTGGAAGGCATCCTCTATTTCCTGAGCTATATAGGTTATTTGATCTTCAGTAGATCTGTACTTTCTGAATCCTGCTTGGTGAGGTGTTAAGAGTTGGTTTTCTTCCAGATGCCATGTTAGCCTGCCATTGATAATGCGTTCCATTAATTTTCCTACACAGCTAAGAAGACTGATAGGTCGATAGCCATTTGGTTCTTCCAGGTCTTTTCCTTTCTTTGGGACTGGTATTAGTATAGCTTCCTTCCATGCCTGTGGGACTATTCCCCTCTTCCAGCTGTAATTTAGGACTGCTAGTAGTTTCTTTTTTGCCTTAGTGCCTAGTCCTATTAGCATTTCATTTGTGATTCCATCCTTTCCTGGTGATGTCTTCTTTTTTTAGGGTATTCATTGCCTGTTCCATTTCTTCCATTGTTAGATTTGCCATCATATATTCTGCTGCTGTCTCTGTATATGTATGATGCATCTGTTTATCTTTGATTGCTTTCTTCTGTTCGGCTGTAATATCAATGTGGTTTGCACTGGCATAGTGTTCCATTAGTGCATTTGCAGCCTTTTTTTCCTGTAAGCAAGGAATTTCCTTGTTTAATTGTTATTTGTTTGTTTCTAGGTCCTTCATTGTTCATGGCTTTCACTAGTTTCCATAGTTTGTTTCCATCCCTGTCAAAATTCAGGTTTTCTGTTTTTTTCCTCCAACAATCTCTTGTTGTTTGATTTATTGTTCTTTTATATTTTGCTGAGATGGCTTTGAGAGAGATGTTCGCTTCAGTTGTTTGTTCTCTCTCTGCGGTCTTCCTAGCATCTTCAACTTTGTCCTCCAAAAATTGTAGTTCTTCAGTCCAGTATGGTTTGTAATTTTTCCTTGCTCCTCTTGGAATAGACTCAGTGGCTGCCTGTATTATTGCTCTGTTTAGACTTTCCACCATTTGCTTCATGTTGCCATATCGTGTATTTACGTTTTCACAATATTTGTCTGTTAGTATGGCAAATCTGTCCCAATCTGCTCGTTTGTAATTCCAACGGGGCTAAGGCTTTTGCTCCTGTGGAACATACTCCATATTTATTACAAGCTTGATTGGTCTGTGGTCACTACCTGCTAATTGGTCCAGCACATGGCGATCGATTTTGTGGAGGATGTCACCTGTGCAGAAAGCTAAGTCTGGAGTAGAAGTGGTAATCCATCTTCTGGAGTAGAAGCTCGGTGTGTCATCCGCTTTGTTAAGTAGGTGGAGATTTGAGTCTATTTCCCAGTCCTCCACTTCATCTCCTCTTTTGTCAGTATCTGGGTATCCCCATCTTTCTGAACGGCTATTAAAGTCTCCGACAACAATGCAATTTTTGTCAGTTATTTCCATGTTTGAGAGTGTAAGATCCTTATCTGCCGGGCTATATAGATTGTAAATTCTTATTTTCACGTCCTTTATCATTATATCAACACCTATAATTTCCGTTTGGTTGTCAGAGATCACAGATACTTCGCTGCAAGGTATTGTATTTCGTGTAAGTATTACAACTCCTCCTTTATGTCCTTCGCGGTCGAAACGTGTAGCCTGATATCCCTCGACTGAAAATGTGCGATTGGCGTTGAGGTGTGTCTCTTGAATGCATGCCACATCTATTCTATCTTTATGAAGACGCTGTGTTAGGGAGGCTTTCTTGTTATAAACTCCTTCTGCATTCCATTGTAGTATGTTGAGTGTCCGGGGTGTTTGGTCAATAGCTCTTAACCTACTCCTCTGTGCCTTGACTCCACAGCACAGGGGAAGGTGACCACCAGTAGTCATGGGTGGACCCCCTCGAGGCAGGGGGCCCGGCACTATCACCGCCTGATGGGACTTCACGGGATTAGCACCATATCGATTAACTTTCATCTGTGGCATCATGAAATGATAAAGTTACGTTGCACTTCTTTGTCAAGCCTGTGGCTCAGTACATCCGATTTCGACAAGCATTTGTTCGGGATGCTTTCCCTAGCCTTTGACTGTCCCCAGTCTACCTACAAGGCAGCAGGTTTGTGCGTCACTTCGTCTGGTCCCTCTCCCTTGACCTGTCCGACATGGGTGACCCTACCAGTAGCTGTGCTACCGTCGGCATAGCTCTTGGGGTCATTGGAACGCTCAAGCCCCTCTACCTCGTCAAGGTGGACGCACGGCAGTGGGGGTGAGTATTATACTTGTCGATCGAGATAATTTATGACATTAGACTAGCCACAATTGTGCATTATATATATTATATTCAAAACTTATGTTTATGGATCAGAACAACAGCACTATAATAGCAATATTCTGAGTTGTAATATAACTGAAGTTTGTGTCGTCAATGAGACAAACAAACCCATCTACCACTACAAGGTGGAATTAGGAGAAGGGAGAATATCCTTAAATAACACCAATATGTTGTCTCGATCGACAAGTATAATACTCACCACATCGCACGTCTGTGATGTTTTGGACATTTGAAATTGAGCACCCTCCGTGGCCAAAGGCTTGCAAACGCGGTTCGTGAGCCGCTTACTAGGCATTAGAAACGCAGCCGCGACCGATTTGTGCAGCAAACCGTGTCGCGTTGTGTTATAACGTTTTGGTATCAACCCGGGTTCGAATCCTCGGTAAGGCGTGGAGTTTTTTTTCCTGTCGGGGGAAAACAAGAAAACTTTAACCTACACAACTTGCGGCGACTGCACTAGCCAGGCGGCCTTAATCCCTCAGGCCCAAGACACCCCTGCCATACACCGCAAGATGCTATATTGGCAGTAAATGACAGTTAATGAGCCAGATTTCTTCGATGTTCAAATCTTGTAGAATACCGGTATGCTGCTTCTTCTTGTTCAGCCACATTCTAAGGACACTGAAGTTCAAAAACCCCGACTTTATTCTTTAGTATTTGCGAAATGATCCACGACTCACATCCGTGTGTTGCCACAAAATAAATGTTTGTTCTATAAAAGATAAATTATTGTAATTTCTTTGCTGGTGGTTTGCTTTAGGCTGTTGATCCATCCATCATGTGCCATGCCGGTAAGCATGGGCGGTCATGTTCTGCCATCTCACTCGATCAACAGAGTCGTGGATCAGTTCCGTGTTTTTGTCTCGACCATGCCACAAGGCCAAGCCATCCAGATACTTGTTTCTAGGTCTTCCCCTTGGTCTGTTCCCCTCGATCTTACCAGTTGTCACCAAGTTCTCCAAATCATTTCTTCTCATAACATGCCCAAAAAATTGTGACTGTCTACGTCTAATGTCTCTGATCAGTTTACGATCTTCATTTGTTTCTTGAAGGACTTGTTCATTGGTCTTTCTGGCTGTCCATGGTATTCTTTGCATTTTCCTCAGAAACCACATTTCTACAGCCATCAGATGTTTTTCAGCCTGGCTGCTCATTGTCCAAGCTTCACATCCATATAAAAGTACAGGTTCTATGTAGCATCTCAACACTCTTTTTCTCGTTTCAATTGACATCTTTTTATTGGTCAGTATGTTTTTCATCTTGCTAAAGGCTACTTTTGCCATGGCGATTCTTGTTCTAATCTCTTCAAGGCATCTCCCATCAGATGTTATTACTGTTCCGAGGTAATTGTACCTATTCACTTGTTGAAGAATATTCCCATTTACTTGTATATTACACTGTGGTATTTCGTTCTTCTTAGTGACGACCATAATCTGTGTCTTTTTACAATTTAATTCTAACCCTTGTTGTTCACTGTGTGTAACAACCGCATCTACTAAATGTTGCAGGTCCTGTTCATTGTCTGCAATCAAGACTGTATCATCTGCATATCTAATGTTATTGATGCATCGTCCCCCAATGTTGATTCCTTCCATATTTTCAATATTTCTGAAAATATTTTCACTGTACAGGGAAAACAGATCTGGAGACATTACACATCCCTGTCTCACACCTCTCTTAATAGGCTGATATTGGCTTACTTCATTATCAACTCTTATGGCAGCTTGTTGTTTCCAATATATGTTTTTTACAAGTCTAAGGTCTTTCCCATCAATTTGTAGTTCTTCAAGCATCCTTATCATGTTGACATGTCTCACTTTATCAAAAGCCTTTGTGTAGTCAATGAAGCAAAGGTGTAGATCTTTGTTTACTTCTATAGAACGTTCGATTACGGTTCTCAGTATATACACAGCATTTACTGTACCCTTGCCTACTACAAACCCACATTGTTCTTCTCCTATTTCAGGTTGTATTTTCCTCCTAACTCTTTGCATGATAATTCTTAGCAAAATCTTCGTGATGTGACTCATTATACTAATTGTTCGATGTTGATCACATTCCAAGGCTCCTGATTTCTTTGGGATTGCAATAAATACAGAATTACATAACTCATGAGGTATGTTTCCAGTATCATATATTGTATTAAGCAGACTGGTAACTTTATCTATTCCATATTCTTCTAAAGCATTAATCATTTCTGTTGTGACGCTGTCTGGACCGGGGGTTTTGCCAGATTTCATATGATTAAGAGCATTCTGAACCTCCATCTTCAAAATTGCTGGCCCTTCATTGTTATTTTGAACAATATATTGTTCGTCTCTGCTATCGTCATACAGGTTTTTCACGTAATCTGACCATTCATGTAATATCTGATCTTTTTCTATTATGACTCTTCCATCTTTTGTCTTTAGGCAGCCTGCTGATGTACGTGTTCTTTGATTAGTAATCTCCTGAATTCTTTTGTGCATTAGTTTTGCATTTTTACTGTTGTGTTGTTTTTCAATTTCTCTGCAATTTTTCTCAAGCCATGTTTCTTTAGCCTCCTTACATAAGGTTCTGACTTTTCTGTGAATTTCTTCATATTTGGCAGGATTATTTTTGTTCTGTCTTCTTGTTTCCATTAGTTGTAAAATTTCTTCAGTCATCCATGTCTTACGGCCAACTTTCTTTACTTTTGGAATAGTTTTTTCTGCTGCACAACTGATTGAATTCTTCAGCATTTCCCATTGATCATCTACATCTTGAAATAGGATCTCTAGATCAGACAATAAATCAAATTTGTTCTTTACTTCTATGTTAAAATTATCTTGTATTTCTTTGTCAGTTTTCAATTTGCACAAGTCATATTTAGGGTTTCCTGCTGTATACTTGACTTTCTTTAACTTTACCCTCAATGTGCCAGTAATTAATCTGTGATCACTGTAACAGTCTGCATTTGGAACTGTTTTTACAACTGTTAATGCATTTCGAAACCTTTTGCTTATCAGGATGTAATCTATCTGGTTTTTAATCCTGCTGTCTGGACTCCTCCATGTCCATAATCTTCTAGGATGTTGTTTAAACCAGGTGTTTCCTACAACCAATTCTTGTTCTTTTGCCCATTCTACAAGTCTGTAACCTCTTTCATTTCTCTCTCCCAAACCATGGTTGCCTACACTGTATCCATCGCTTTGCTTTCCTATTTTTGCGTTGAAATCACCCATTATGATATTTATTTCTGATTTTTTACAGTTCTTCAAAGCAGACTCCATGTCATTATAAAATTCCTCTATACTTTCTTCACTGCTTTCACTTGTTGGGGCATATACTTGAATTACATTTATTTTAAAAGGTCTTCCGTTTAATTTTACTAATAGAACTCTGTCTGACACAGCCCAATATCCTTTGACAGAATTTGATGTTTGCTTATCTAATATGCAGACATCTAAAATAGGCTGTTGATACTGTTTAATATGTGCTTTGATTTGGCCAGTCTCCGTCCAACTTCAGTTGAACAATCCCCATTGTTTGCTGAGTATGCAGCCAAGATATTCAAAATCTGTGGTATTTTCCATTTCCTCATTGTTAATTGTCATTTTTGTTTGTTTGTTTTTATTTGGACATTTAGTTGTATCCGTTGACAATATATTTGTTTATTGTTTAAATAAAAAAAAAAGTTCATCTTCTGTCAGACATGATTAACTCTTCGAAACTGTCAGCAGTATTTGAGAGGGGAATCGTGCCACCAGCAAGTCTAAGCTCAGGAATTGAAGTGCGATCAATTATGAAATGATCAATATTTTCACTTGTCTCATCATTTTTAACGCGTTGAACAGCTAAGCGTAGAGGACGCAGCTCTGTCTTATTCCCCGTTACACCTCAAATACGCCGTGGCGAAGGGGTTACAAGCGCAGTTTGTAATCCCGCAAAATGCTGGTGATTTGTATACAGGCCGCCTTTGCACTGATTTTCATACAATGGTATTTACTAAACGTAAACTTGTCAAGAAATCACAAATAACCAAAAAAAAAAAAAAAAAAAAAAAAAACAACAACAACTCTGGGGTTGACTGCGACGTCCTGTAAAAAAATATATTGACTAAAAACCTCAAGCCACTTTGATGCTTCACCAGCTACTCTGACAGCTTCTTAATATATTGTTTCAATTAAGCTGATCAAATGTGCGGGAACCCCCGTACCTCTGATGATGTTCCACAACTTCTGATGTTGAAGCAGTAAAAGACTATTGTTCATTCAGTAGCATGTCTTTTTCAGAACCTCGCTCCCATAACAACCTTCCTGAAAAACTTCTCGATCACAAGCAAGATGTCCCGCGTCCGATACACCCATCTGGAGATGATTCGCCACATCTTGCACCCATCTTCTGTCTGGCCTTCCTCTTCCTCTCTTCCCAGGCATATACCCCTCCATTATTGTTCTCTTCAAACTTTCGTGACGTTTCAAGTGACCAAAATATTTCAATTTTCTTTGTTTTATCATCTTGAATAGCCAACCTTCTTCAATATTCAGCTCTTGATGCTACTGACAGTCCCGCATATCGCATTCGAAACGGCAATTTGGAAGCAAACCGCCTTGCGCTGGTTTTCATGCAATGGTATGAACATCGGATATTCAAAAAGCAATGGCAAACTACTGTATGAAAACTTGCCTAGCAAGTCACAAACAACCAAAAATGCTGGGGTTTACTGCGACGTCGTCATGTAAAGGACATTCGCCTTAAGAAAATGATGGTCTGAATTCATCGTTCACTGGTCTTATTTCCTTGAACAAATTCCTTTTCTTACAAATGGTGATGCACTTTCAATTACAAGTGTACATTACAAACTGTTTCTTGTCTTCTTTGATCGCGCTTCTAATTTTTCTCGTGTATGTTAGGTATGTTTATTTATATCTCCGTTTGCTATGCCTTAATGTTAAAAAACAAATTTTGTCTGCATAATAATTTAATAAAACTACTGAGCGTAATCTTGCCAAGAAATCAACAATCAGCTGAAAGATGCTGATGTTGACAGCGATGTCCTGTAAAGGATATGCAAACATATTTAAAAAAAAAATAATATAATAACATAAAATAAATAATTTGGTCGCGTCCAGCGTGTGCCGCGTGGTCTAGTGGTTACACACCCGCTTCACACGCCAGTGATCCGGGGTTTGTTTCCGGGTCCGGTCAAGGATACGCACTACTGACGAGCTCAAATGAGAGCGAAACTCGAGTCTAGTGCTTCCACATTGACGTGGATGGGCCTTACGTTCATACCAGAATAAGATCACCGTTGCCAGTAGTGGGTTGTGCTCAAAATTTAAATCTCAAATCCCGAAACAACCAAATAAATCAATAAAACAAATAAACATGTGTCTTACAGACACTAAATAATTATTTATCATAAATATAAGGAATTTATCTTGCGCATGAAAGTAACTTATCTCGTTGAGGCTAAAGTAATTGATCTTTAACGTATTATTAGTTTTGGGACAGAGAGACAGAGAAATATAACGAGAGAAAATTCCTGACAGCCTTGGTTATATCACAGGAGGGTGTCAGCACACGAATTAATACACGTTGTTGAAGATCACAAGATATGGAGAAGCATGATCGCCAGTCGTCAAGGTACTTGATGATGATGATGTTGATGGTGATGATGATGATGACATGCAATTTACGCCAGCCGCGTAAAATGACATATCTTGTAATATAAGAAAATATTATGTATGTCAGTGATCACGTAATTTATCTATTACAGAAGAATACATTGTTCTTTTACAGATAAAATCTCATAGCTTACGGATAAAAAATAATTATCTGTTAGAGTAAATGGGACTTATTTTAGTGCAAACATTGTTACACAAATTACTCTTATAAGTTAAAAACAAATGTTATTCTGATCGGCAAAAAATGCTTATCATTTACATGTATATGCGATTTATTTTAAGAAGTTAATGATAACTCTTATAGGTAAAAGCTAATGTTGTTCTCATGGGTAATAAATAATTATCTTTTACACGTAAACAGCATTTATTTTAAGACGAAAAATAATTTACATAATTGTCTCTTAGTACTAAAGCTAATATATCTCTTACAATTAATAAATATTTATCCTTAACACATAAAAAGGATTTATCTTAAGTCAAACATAATTAAATAATTGCCATATACGGTGAAAACTAAGGATTTTCTTTCAGACAATATATATATATATATATATATATATATATATATATATATATATATATATATATATATATATATATATATATATATATATATATATATATATATATATATATATAGCGACTCATGGAGAAATAAATAATCTTTTAAAGGCACATAATTTTACTTTTGTTAGATAAAAATATTTATAACAGGTAAGTAAGCTTAGCCGGTCTTCCTGGTCTAGAGGTTACACGACTTTCTCCTAATCTCGTACACTCTCGTAAGTAACGTGACGTTGCGCGAGAATCGGTAGCGGTTCTCTCCGCGACGGTAACTTACGGGGTATGTGAGCCGGTCGCTTAGAAAGCAATGGCAAACTGCTGAGCGTAATCTTGCCATGAAATCAACAATCAGCTGAAAGCTGCTGATGTTGACAGCGATGTCCTGTAAAGGATATGCGGAAAAAAAAAAGATAATTTTTCCTATTTTCTTACTTAATATATAATAACAAGTTATAAAGCTCCTAGATATATTGAATATATTAAATTTTAAAAAGTTTATTTTTGTGTTCGCTCGCTTTAAACTCAAGCGTAGTCCATGCTGGACTGATTTTTGCTTCTAGGCTAGCTTTCCCTATTACCAATGTCCCTCGCCATCAGGCGAACCAACTCCAACTTCTGAGGCACTTGTAATTTACGTCCCCAAGTCAAGTACGAGGAGTAAACATTTTAGTCCAGATGACCGGTGTAGGGGTTGAGCCCACTACCCCGCCATCATCACACCAGAAGTTTAAGAGCGACCGCTTAGATCCATTCTGTGTTGCTGACCACTAACAAATGTATACAAATAGTGTTTCTAATAAGTATATGCCCAAACTACTGCACCATCTACCAATGTTGAATGCACATCACAGCTGAGTCTCTTTGTTTATAATTTATTGCTTATGTCTCTAAACGCTTTGCCTCTGAACATCGGAATGGAGTCTTTTGACAATAAAGTGCCCATGACCCGATGGACGTGGGGGAATCCATTACCAACCTAGGCGTTATCCCAGCCATTGCTGTGTGGTGTGCTCAATAAAGACCAGGTTACATCCTAATATGTCTCTCACAGGATGTGAAGTTTCATTGCCGGCTTTGCACACCCAGACTGCTCTGTGAGCTTGGATGGGGGAAGGAGAAGTCTCTACACCCATCTCACCCTAATAGATGCATGTCCTTCTCAGGGTTCTGATGACCTGAACGTCAGTGTGTTGGACTTCAGAAATGGAATTCAGTCTTTCAGAGGACTTCAGAGATGAATCAGTCTTTCAGAGGACTTTAGAGATGAAACTCAATCTTTCAGAGGTCTCAAAGATGAAACTTAGTCATTCAGAGGACTTCAGAGATGAAACAGTCTTTCAGAGGACTTCAGAGATGAAACTCAGTCTTTCAGAGCACTTAAGAGATGAAACTCAGTCTATCAGAGGATTTCGGAGATGAAACTCAGTCTTTCAGATCACTTAAGAGATGAAACTCAGTCTATCAGAGGACTTCGGAGATGAAACTCAGTCTTTCAGAGCACTTTAGAGATGAAACTCAGTCTTTCAGAGGTCTTCAGATATGAAACTCAATCTTTCAGAGGACTTCAGAGATGAAACTCAGTCTTTCAGAGCACTTTAGAGATGAAACTCAGTCTATTAGAGGTCTTCAGAGATGAAACTCAGTCTTTCAGAGGTCTTCAGAGATGAAACTCAATCTTTCAGAGGTCTTCAGAGATGAAACTCAATCTTTCAGAGGTCTTCAGAGATGAAACTCAGTCTTTCAGAGGACTTCGGAGATGAAACCCAGTCTATCAGAGGTCTTCAGAGATGAAACTCAGTCTTTCAGAGGTCTTCAGAGATGAAACTCAATCTTTCAGAGGTCTTCAGAGATGAAACTCAATCTTTCAGAGGTCTTCAGAGATGAAACTCAGTCTTTCAGAGGACTTCGGAGATGAAACTCAGTCTATCAGAGGACTTCAGAGATGAAACTCAGTCTTTCAGAGCACTTTAGAGATGAAACTCAGTCTATCAGAGGTCTTCAGAGATGAAACTCAGTCTTTCAGAGGTCTTCAGAGATGAAACTCAATCTTTCAGAGGTCTTCAGAGATGAAACTCAATCTTTCAGAGGTCTTCAGAGATGAAACTCAGTCTATCAGAGGACTTCGGAGATGAAACTCAGTCTATCAGAGGACTTCAGAGATGAAACTCAGTCTTTCAGAGCACTTTAGAGATGAAACTCAGTCCATCAGAGGTCTTCAGAGATGAAACGCAATCTTTCAGAGGTCTTCAGAGATGAAACTCAATCTTTCATAGGTCTTCAGAGATGAAACTCAGTCTTTCAGAGGACTTCGGAGATGAAACTCAATCTTTCAGAGGTCTTCAGAGATGAAACTCAGTCTTTCAGAGGAGTCGGTGACCACCCACCCAATCAGTCAATCAACGAATCAACAAAACAACCAAGCAACGAACCAAGCAACGAACCAAGCAATCAAATAACCTACCAACGAACCAAGCAACCAAACAACCAAACATCCAATCAACCAAACAACCAACCAACCAATCAACCAAATAACAAACAAACGAAATAGTCAACCATCCAAACAACCAACCTACCATCCAACCAACAAACCAACCAACCAATAAGCCAACCAACCAAGAAGCCAGTCAACCAACCAAACACCCAACCAACCAACCAACCAGCCAGCCAGCCAGCCAGCCAACCAACCAACCAGTCAACCCACCTACCTACCTATCTACCAGCCAACCAACTAACCAACCAACCAAACACCATCCCAACCAGCCAACATTTCAAAATTTCACATCTGTTTTGTGTCGTTGATTGCATGTTTGGCCATTCTCATGTTTGGGCATTCCCATTATCGTCTTGATTTGTTTTACGTCTGCCATTATCTGTAGTTAAACATCTAAGATAGTTTGTATGTTTGTTATTTGACCAATGCTGGTTTAATATAAAATTCTGAGACCTATGGTGCTAACTCAATGGTTAGATACGAATTCTGTCCGTATTCCATAGTCATATGTTCACGTGTATGATTTTTAAATTAAGTTTTTAAAAATATTTGAATATCCTTTACAGGGCGTTGCAGTCAACACCAGTATTTTTCAGCTGCTGTTGATGTACTAGGCAAGTTTTACGTTCAGTAGTTTGCCTTTGCTTTATGAACGACCGGCTCACATACCCCCGTAAGTTATCAGCACGGCGCGATCCGCTGCCGAATCTTGTAGATGCTGTTTTCCCCATGTGGATATACGGGATTACGAACAATGTCGTGAACCCCTTGTATGATAGATCTGGCTAATGAAGACACCTTTTCTATGGGTGTCTGGTTGGTCATGCGTCGAAATACACTTGTTCCTGCAGCGAGGAGCTGTTTTCGTTTGGAGGTGACAGATTCGTATCCCGGTCGGTAACTATAGCTTTCAATTTTTATGTTGTCTACTGCGTCCTCTAGTCTCTGCTTCCTTCTTCTCATTTCTATGACCGCCAAACAAGACTCTGTGTGTTTATTTATGAATATCTAAGATAGAACAACAGCAGGATTATTTTTGTCTCTTCTGACCAGTCCACCTCTGCGGTCAACCCAGTCTCATAAAATGGCCACCATACAGTTTTCACAGAAATGGGGGAAATCTCGTGGCGAAGTAGTCAGCCCGCCTTCCTAAGGCCACGGAACTAGTGGATTCGTTTGAGGACTCCGTCATCCAGGTCATCAGTACAGTTGTTTCAGAGATCCTGGAGGGCCGTGTCTGGAGCTCGTGATTTGTTCGACGCTTTCAGCAGACCGCCCTGCGGGAAGAAGATAGAACCATATAAGACAGAGCCCGGCGCAATGAAGTCAGTACACTTGCCTATAACCCCACCGACAGAACTGCTTGGGAAGGAAAGGTATCGAGGAAGGTAACTGACCCCTGCACCTCGTTATGCTGGGGTCACACCCCAAACAAAAGTATCTGCCCTGGGATTACCTCTACCTTTACACAAGAAAATTGCTACTTGCCTGGTGGAGTGGTTAATAGTGACGACGTCCACCTCTTGCTAGTACAGACCTGGTTCGATTCGCTGTCTGGACTTTCTGGATTTTTGCAAAATAAGAAAATGTTGGTATATCTCCACCTGATCATAGGGTAGTGAATAGGACGCCTAGCCTGATCGGATAAGGGCGAAAACCTCGAATGATTCTCTGGCACGTTGGGCACCTTAAAAATCCCTCGGCAGACAAACATGGAACATGGACAGACCGAATCAATCGCTGGTCAGGTCCATTTGCAAAATTAGAAGACCTTCCGTGGCTATGGCGTTACGAACGCAGTTTGTAACGCCGCTTACCCGCATTCGAAACACAACTGCAGACGATTTAGCAGCAAACTGTCTTGCGTTGGTTTTTTACTAAATGGTATGGATGCCGTTCATCCAGAAAGCAATGGCAAACTACTGAATATAAACTTGCCAAGAAATCACAACAGCAAAAATGCTGGTGCTGACTGCAACGTCCTGTAAAGGATATGCAACTAACTTTTTTAACCCACAAAAAATATTTATGCTGGGAGCATGTGGGATTCCGGTATTCATTCGTTTAGACCCTCACCGATACTGCGGGGTTCGTGTGCTGGGCTGGATTTATCCTTGTGTGATCTATGGACGGAGACGCCAGCACTTATGGAGATATCCGTGTGTAATCTATGGGCAGGTACTCCAGCGTGCACGCCGTACACACTATATTTATATTATATGCAATAGAAACATCACGAGGAACACATTCAGGGCTATTGATTAACACTCATAGAAGAGATCAGAGATACAGAAACAGTGCGCACGATATAGTTAAAAATAGCAACACCTGAGAACGAGCGCGAAGGAGCCTTCATTGTGATATAAACTTGATCTGTCACTTAACACATTAGCTTTTCAACTCGTTATATATAGGTGTACGTGTGCAATTGTTCCTCAGGGTTTTAGAAATTTGCAATTGAAAGATGTCGCGCCAATCATATACTTTGATTTCGAATGAAAAGGTATCAACTGTCATTGGGTATTGTGTTCTGGGAATTTAAGCCAGCAAGACTTGAACATTAACGTGTCTATAATAAAGGCGCCGTTCAAAGGTAGAAGGATTAGGGTCTTTTAATGGGATTTGGGCTATGCATGTATTAGAATGAATTGGTTAGGGTAAGGGGAGAGTCGAGAGACAGTATCATCACCATCGTCGTCGGTCATCATCATCATCATCATCATAATCATCATCATCACCATCACCATCGTCGTCGGTCATCATCATCATTATCATCACCATCATCACCACCATCATCACCACCACCATCATCATCATCATCATCATCATCATCATCATCATCATCATCATCATCATCATCATTACCATCAACATCATCATCATCATCATCATCATCATCATCATCATCATCATCATCATCATCATCATCATCATCATCATCAACATCATCACCATCATCATCCCCATAATCATCATCATCATCATCATCATCATCATCATCATCATCATCATCATCATCATCATCATCATCATCATCATTATCATCATCATCATCATCACCATCATCATCACCATCATCATCCCCATCATCATCATCATCATCATCATCATCATCATCATCATCATCATCATCATCATCATCATCATCATCATCATCATCATCATCATCATCCCCATCATTGTCCTGTTCTTCCCCGAGAGGAGAGTGGGAATCAACAAGTACATCTTCAACTTATTATCTGTTGGGATTATTGCCTGACTTTAGTCTACCCTCCTCTCTTCTGTCTTCCCTTCCATATATCTAGTGGTTTCACTCTCTCTCTGTTATTCTCTCAACACATACTCCGACAACAGTTTCTTTCAACAATAAACAAAAGATTTATTAATAAAACTATGTCTGGTGTATGTATTGATTTTGTAAGTGTAGTTGATAGGGTGTTCTATGGTTGGTGTTAGAAAGAACTCTGCATGTCTATCAGCGGTGTGGCTTCTCGCCCATACATTCTTCAAGATCACAGGACAGCACATCAAACAGGACAGAGCTCACCCGGGATTATCCGTATGCTTGAATTTGATGGTAAATCCGTTATTGAATGAAACAAAAACTGTTCACCACTGAGTCACTGTACCGTAATAAAAGTCCCGTAAGTTTATGACTGCGCTCGAGTCTGTTTCATGACGGTGCATATCCAACATCGAAAAAACCACCACCTCGTCACAGTTATTCCTATTGTCTATAGATTAATATCAATGTCTCTAATTGTCTATTCTTTCTTCTTTGTTTACTCAAGGGTATTCCTCTTCATCTCTTCTCTTTCAGGGCCTTAGTGTTATATTCGTTTGAGCATACAGTGTTCTGTATTTATTTCTTTATTTTATTCTTTCTTCATCTTAACCTTTTTTCTCAGGTTTGTT
This sequence comes from Cepaea hortensis, assembly GCA_963921405.1. Classification (NCBI taxonomy): domain Eukaryota; kingdom Metazoa; phylum Mollusca; class Gastropoda; order Stylommatophora; family Helicidae; genus Cepaea; species Cepaea hortensis. The sequence continues at coordinate 95,740,589 of OY992883.1, read as the reverse complement.
TGGTTCTCCGTATGTACTTTAGTTATTTAATGTAGTACTCTTCATCATGTCTCTGCTTTCACTAGGAGAGTAGAACCTGGAAAAGTATAACAAATCCAGTGATAAGCAGCCGCCCCTTTCTACTACTTATGCAAGTGTCCTTCTCCAGCCATAATGATAAGGCTTCCGAAGTACATCCGCATAAGACATATGAATTCACCAAAGTCTAAACTATCCATAAATAGAAAGAAATGGTAATTGCTATTCACACACATCTATATTCCTATGCTAAACTATATCTAATATCTTTATACCTTATTTAGGCATCTATGTTCCTGGAATTGAAAAAACACTTAGCGAATAACACACTATTATCCCCTCTTTCCATCATTAGGGACGTGTATTTCTATTCCCACTCAAGAACATATCTCCTTCAGGTCAGTTTGGAACACACACTAAACTTACACAAAGAAATGGATACTCTTTATAGGTCATCTCTGCCGCATAGTCCTTGACCTTGCTTGACATCTCAAGTCCCTACTTCATTATCACCTTTTAGTGGAAAATTACAGAACTGGAACTTTTCCGTTATTCATTCACCCAGACCGCAATATGCTGTCCAATAATGCTGTCTGCCTTTGTTGCAAACCAATTTTTCCACGCGACAGATTTACCTGGCTGTCGGTGGGCACTTCCGTGTCTTGACCTATAAACACATTCGCCTGGTCACTTCGTTGTTGTTAACCCTTCTCCTACCTGGGCAGTCGGTTTATACAGTCGTCTATCTGGGAATCATTAACTCTCAGTATTTCACGACATAGGCCCCCTCTTTAAGAGATTAGACCGCGTCGAATCTTTCTCACTGTAGGTTTGATTCCCATGATCCACAATCCTAATCTGCTTCCTCCAGAGCTAGATGTCTGGATAATAAATCTGCTCCTACATTTTCCTTACCAAAATTGTATTCCACTGTGAAGTCCAGTTGCAGCAACAACGTCCATCACATCCACCGTGCGTTGAGCTTCTGCGAAGTAGCTATTAACATCACGTGTTGATGATATGATTGGATCCTCACATTATCCAGTAGGCGCTCTAATTGACACCCTACTATACTACTAACGACTGAAACTAGTGTTGGCTCCTCGCGCCTGTACGTCCAGTCGACCTACTTTCGATTTGCGTCAGCGACGGCTCACAATACAGACGGATTGTCCCATCCTGATTGTAACACTGCTTCCATGTCCTCTTGGTTTCCCCCGGCTTTGCCTCTGGGGATGTTCCACCTCGTCCTCGATGGACCGAGTCGTCTTTCCCAAATCTCCTGGACTTTTGCTTCCAGGACCATCTTGGGCGATATTGTATCTGGTCAGCCCATCGTCGGTTAGAGTCCTGGGTAATTCTCGCCTTTCCCGACGTTACCCACCCCTTCTGAACTTGGTTACCGGTGAAACTTTCACTCTTGTCCTTTCCCTGACTGGTGATTTCCCTCCTCCTGTCGTTGGGTAAATCTGACCTATCACGTACTGTCCCATAGGTCCTCCTATGTTGTACTGGCGATCTCTGGTCTTCGTCTGGACTGGTAACCTTTGTCCCAATGGCTGCCATCACCATAAAGTGCGAAGCGTTGCTCCCGGATCTCTCTTCATATTTCCTAATGAGATGTCTAGGGAGATTTTTCTTCTCTTCCCCGATCCGTATTTTGTAGATGTTCTTGGACACCACCTTTTCCACAGGATAAGGTCCTTTCCATCCTACTTGGAGTATATTGGTCTCTGCTGGACTCCACACTTCCACTTTGTCTTCCACTTTAAGAGCTAGTTTCCTCTTAATTCGCTTGTTGGGTGGTGCTTTCTGGCACTCCGAACAAGACTTCACCCACCGGCGTACATCTCCGGTCATTCCTGGCCAGCAATAATGGCCGGATATTTGCTGCAAGGTCTCTCTGACACCCATATGTCGATTCTCGCCTATGATGTGTCCACTCTGAAGAATGTGAGGACGGTGGGTCTCTGGAACCACCCACTGCTCATGCAGGTTATCTCCCCTCCCAGCTCTCCGATAGAGTAGTTGATTCTTCAGAACGTACTGTCCCCGTTCTGGTGGCTCAGCACTTCTTTGCAGCTTCCTGTAGCAAGGATGCAACGTAGTATCCTTCCTCTGGGCAGTATGCAATTCTCCTATCTCCGAGTTGTCGCATAGTGTCTCTGCCTCCTTTTCCTTCCCCTGAGATCCCCTGGTTACTGTTCCCTTTTGGGCTGGCTGTGTCGGCATCCCCAAAAAGACATATTTCGTGCCAATGATCATTGGGAATAGGGAGTCAGCTAATACCGCCGCAGGAATAATGCCCGTGACGTACCTGGATTTAATCTCCACCTTGGCGATTGGCAGCGTCATGGTAACAGCACTCCTCATTGCCGGCTTTAGCTCTATGGTCTCCCCTGTAAGTTGGTCTGGGCTTACCAAGCTGGCGTCTATCACCGCTTCCCCATCCAAACCTGTATCGTAGAGACAAGCAACCTGCTGGCCATTGACTTCAATCAGTTCAACCACAGGTGGTCTCTCTTGGTCCTGAGTGTCTTTCATCTCCTTGACCGTTTCCTTGCCTTCCTCTTTTGATTCCTCGAGGTTGGTTATGCAATTGGCATCGTTTGCCTTGCATCTGCAGTCCACAGTATTATGTGTTATCAACTGGCAGTGTGTACACCATGTTCCCTTCCTAGGTTTCCGTGTGTCCTTTGTGTTCCTTTCTCCTTCGCCAACCTCAGCCTTGTCTGTGATCACCGATGTAGGAATCACTTTGCATGCTGCGAAGTAAGAACTTTTAGGTTTCGATCTGCAGTCCTTCGTGTTATGCGATGGTACCTTGCAGAATGAACACCACCTCTCAGACCACGGTCGTTTCGCTTGAGAATTCGAGGTGCTCTGGCTTCCTACCTTCACCTTCTCTGAACTCTCCTCTGTGTGCTTTATATATGGTTCCATTTTTCCTCCTTCCCAGTTTTTAGGTTTCTTTTTCTCTGGTTTCTCCTGACCTTTGGTTTGTGTACTTAGTTCCTCAGTTTCACCATGTACTTCCACGAATCTTTCCGCCAGCTTATTCACAGCCTCAATCCGTTCCGCCCCTTGTTCTCCCAAGAAGGTTCTGAGAGGTTTCGACATTTGCTTTCGCATCTGGTCGACCACCATCATCTCTTCGAGACTCTCATAATCCCTCTTGAATTCTGCCAAGTCCATCCATTTCTGGAGATAGGATTTCAGCCTTAGACTGTAGGCGGCGAATAGTTCTCCCGGCTCTCGTCTAGACGATCTAAACTTCTTCCTATACGTTTGGGCTGTGACTTCATAATGTTTCATCAAAGCGGCTTTCAATTCCTCATACTGATTTTCCTGTCCTGGTGGTAGGCGTGTGTAGACCTCGTACCCTGAACCACGTAAAGACTGGGATAATTTAAGAGCCCATCTGGTTCTATCCAGTCCCATAGCGACTGCCATAGCCTCGAACCGATCCAAAAACTGGTATATCTTCTCTTTACTTTCATCAAAGACCGCCAAGGGAAACTTCATGGCATGGTAACCCTGTCCACTCATGTATGTTGCCCCAGGTGAAGATGAACTTCCTTCTGCTGCATCTATTTCACCCTTAGTTTGTGTCTTGAGTTCTAACTCTTTCAAGCGGTATTCATGTTCCATTTCTTGTCTCCTGGCAGTCTGTTCCATTTCCAGTTTCTTGGTCTCCTGGTCCATTTTCTTGGCCTCTTGTTCCATTTCCAGTCGCTTGGTCTCCTGGTCCATTTTCTTGGCCTCTTGTTCCATTTCCAGTCGCTTGGTCTCCTGGTCCATTTCTAGTCGCTTGGTCTCCACCTCTATTCTTCTCACTTCCCACTCGGTCTTGCGATCTTCTCGTTCCGCTTGACGAATCTCTCGCTCTCTTTCCTGGATGTAATCAGTTAAGTCTGAACCAGCCAACCCAATTTCTTCTCCGTTGGCCCTAAGTTCTGCTGTAGTTAGTTTGGGAGTGGCCATAGTTAAAGCAGGTAAGTCAGCACGTTGAGTAAAGACACCTCAAGGCAGTAAAGAATACTCACTATAAACAGATAATCTACCTAGAACCTATATCATTAATCTATGCCTATCTACTATTATTAATCTACAACACCACACCGTACATCACAACCACTCTCTCATCCACAAGAGGAGATATAGGATAAAGACTTATGTAGACGTGTGACCGTGTGACTAGGTATGTAATGTGTCTTACCACCTATCCACATTCACTCTGTCTGGAACTTTCTCACTGTATAGTCACCACCATTAATGAACTGTTTCTACCATAAATGTAATGGCACCATATATCCAATGGACGTCCTTCCATTAAAAGTGATCAATATATACTTCTTTTTCTTTTATTCCAATCAGTGTGTCCCAACATGCAGGTACCCCTCTATGCATATGCCCTGTTATGCCCAGGTCATATGGGTATTTTTCCTACGTCGCTGCTCCACCAATTATGTCCTGTTCTTCCCCGAGAGGAGAGTGGGAATCAACAAGTACATCTTCAACTTATTATCTGTTGGGATTATTGCCTGACTTTAGTCTACCCTCCTCTCTTCTGTCTTCCCTTCCATATATCTAGTGGTTTCACTCTCTCTCTGTTATTCTCTCAACACATACTCCGACAACAGTTTCTTTCAACAATAAACAAAAGATTTATTAATAAAACTATGTCTGGTGTATGTATTGATTTTGTAAGTGTAGTTGATAGGGTGTTCTATGGTTGGTGTTAGAAAGAACTCTGCATGTCTATCAGCGGTGTGGCTTCTCGCCCATACATTCTTCAAGATCACAGGACAGCACATCAAACAGGACAGAGCTCACCCGGGATTATCCGTATGCTTGAATCTGATGGTAAATCCGTTATTGAATGAAACAAAAACTGTTCACCACTGAGTCACTGTACCGTAATAAAAGTCCCGTAAGTTTATGACTGCGCTCGAGTCTGTTTCATGACGGTGCATATCCAACATCGAAAAAACCACCACCTCGTCACAGTTATTCCTATTGTCTATAGATTAATATCAATGTCTCTAATTGTCTATTCTTTCTTCTTTGTTTACTCAAGGGTATTCCTCTTCATCTCTTCTCTTTCAGGGCCTTAGTGTTATATTCGTTTGAGCATACAGTGTTCTGTATTTATTTCTTTATTTTATTCTTTCTTCATCTTAACCTTTTTTCTCAGGTTTGTTTGGTTCTCCGTATGTACTTTAGTTATTTAATGTAGTACTCTTCATCATGTCTCTGCTTTCACTAGGAGAGTAGAACCTGGAAAAGTATAACAAATCCAGTGATAAGCAGCCGCCCCTTTCTACTACTTATGCAAGTGTCCTTCTCCAGCCATAATGATAAGGCTTCCGAAGTACATCCGCATAAGACATATGAATTCACCAAAGTCTAAACTATCCATAAATAGAAAGAAATGGTAATTGCTATTCACACACATCTATATTCCTATGCTAAACTATATCTAATATCTTTATACCTTATTTAGGCATCTATGTTCCTGGAATTGAAAAAACACTTAGCGAATAACACACTATTATCCCCTCTTTCCATCATTAGGGACGTGTATTTCTATTCCCACTCAAGAACATATCTCCTTCAGGTCAGTTTGGAACACACACTAAACTTACACAAAGAAATGGATACTCTTTATAGGTCATCTCTGCCGCATAGTCCTTGACCTTGCTTGACATCTCAAGTCCCTACTTCATTATCACCTTTTAGTGGAAAATTACAGAACTGGAACTTTTCCGTTATTCATTCACCCAGACCGCAATATGCTGTCCAATAATGCTGTCTGCCTTTGTTGCAAACCAATTTTTCCACGCGACAGATTTACCTGGCTGTCGGTGGGCACTTCCGTGTCTTGACCTATAAACACATTCGCCTGGTCACTTCGTTGTTGTTAACCCTTCTCCTACCTGGGCAGTCGGTTTATACAGTCGTCTATCTGGGAATCATTAACTCTCAGTATTTCACGACAATCATCATCATCATCATCATCACCATCATCATCATCCCCATCATCATCATCATCATTATCATCATCATCATCCCCAGCATCATCATCACCATCATCATCCCCAGCATCATCATCATCATCATCATCATCATCATCATCACCATCACCATCCCCAGCATCATCATCATCAACAACATCATCACCATCATCATCCCCATCATCATCATCATCATCATCATCATCATCATCATCATCATCATCATCATCATCATCATCATCATCATCATCACCATCATCATCCCCATCATCATCATCATCATCATCACCACCATCATCATCACCATCATCATCCCCAGCATCATCATCATCATCCTCATCAACATCATCACCATCATCATCCCCAGCATCATCATCATCATCATCGTCATCATCATCATCACCATCATCATCCCCAGCATCACCATCATCATCATCATCATCATCATCATCATCATCATCATCATCATCATCATCATCATCATCATCATCATCCCCAGCATCACCATCATCAACATCATCATCATCATCATCATCATCATCATCATCATCATCATCATCATCATCATCATCATGTAGCACGTACAGTAACTGATTCTTCTTCTTCTTCTTCTTCTTCTTCTTCTTCTTCTTCTTCTTCTTCTTCTTCTTCTTCTTCTTCTGCGTTCATCCGGATTTGTGTTTTCGGACGTGACTGCGTTGTGCCTGTTTACAGCAGAGCTGCGCTCTTGCGCCGTTAGGCCGACACATCCGACTTCTGCGGGCATTTGTTGACTGGGTTAACCTTCCCGGCAGTAACTGATTCAGTACCGAAGGATACTATACAGCTACATGTGTCGTCCTATTCGGACAGAAGGACGATATATCGCTATACTATGATTATCGTGTTATTTGTTTTATTTCGTGGTATCTTCCTCAATTCAGTGCCCAATGAATGGAAATTTACATGATAATACTTGTTCATTGGATTGTGTACCATGTCTGATCCAAACCTAATGTTTTCTTTGGCACTGAATCAGTGAAGAAAGTTGCTTTGATCAGAACCCGCCGGACAGATTCTCGGTCCTTCACTTCCCTGTCCAGGTTGTCTTTAGTGGTTTGTGTGCGCTGTCGTGTTTATTGACCTCTGCCTCTTCTGCTAAGAATCCCCCCTCCCTCCCAATTACCGTTCTGTCTAAACTGCCGTGATGTTTAATACGGCATTTCAGTTGCAGGGCATGAGGCTGTTAAGGAGCCTGGTATCTTCGGTGTTCTGTACTTGTAGAACGTTCTGTCTGCAACACTTAACTCATTCATTCATTCATTCATTCATTCATTCATTCATTCATTCAGTAGTATGTCCTTTGCAGAGCCTCGCGACAATAACAACATTCCGGATAACCTCTCGATCACAAGCAAGATATCCCGCGTCCGATGTACCCATCTGGAGATCATCTGCCACATCCTGCACCCATCTTCTCTTTGGCCTTCCTCTTCATCTCTTCTCAGGCATATACCCTCCCATTATTGTTCTCTCCAAACTTTCGTGACGTTTCAAGTGACCAAAATATTTCAGTTTTCTTTGTTTTATCGTCTTTAATAGCCAACCTTCTTCAATATTCAACTCTTGAAGTATGGATGCATTTGTTCTTTTCTTTATCCAAGATATTCTTAGAACTCGTCTATAACATTTATATTCAAAAGCGTTTATGCGCTGTTCAGCTTGTTTATTAAGTGTCCATCTCTCACAGGCGTATGTTGCATGCTCTTAAAAATCTAATTTTTGTAGTTCTGTCTGTCCCACTCCATAATTTATTCAGTTGTTTTAGTCTTTGAAGAGCAATGGATAGTCGCCGTTTAATTTCTTTCATTGTGTCACCGTTGTCGGTAATCAATAACCCAAGATATTCAAAATTTTCCACCACCTCCAATTTTCCCCCATTAATGTATATGTCTTTCTCCATAGTAGTTTTATCTGTATGCATTATCTTTGTTTTTGCTATGTTAAGATATAAGTTGTGATTTTCACTATTCAATTGGGTTGAGGCTATTAGGTTTTCTATGCCATTCTGTGTTGTGGATAGTAATACTGTATCATCAGCATATCGAATCTCTGGTATGTCATGACCGCCGATATTTAGGGCATCATATAACTCCCTGTTTATATCATCTCTTACATTTCTCATTACATTTTCGGCGTACAGGTTAAACAAATAGGGTGACAGCACGCAGCCCTGACGGACTCCTTGCTTGATGTCAAACCAATCTGATGTCTCGCCATCTATTCTAACTGCTGCTTGTTGGTCTAGATAGAGCATTTTTATGAGTTGTACTACATGTGATGGAAAGCCCATATTCCTCATGATTTCCCAAAGTATCTAATGTTGTACACAGTCAAATGCCTTTGAATAATCCACAAAACATGAGAATAGGTTTACATTAAATTCTCTGCACTTCTCTATTATTAGACGCATGTTGAATATGTGATCTCTTGTTCCTCTTCCTTGTCTAAATCCAGCTTGAACCAAGTTAATCTCTTCTTCCATTTTCTTACGAAGTCTTCGCATTATGACTTTTAGTAGAATTTTACTTGCATGACTGATCAGGGCAACAGTTCTATAGTTGGTGCATAATTTCAGGTTGCCCCTTTTTGGTATTGGAATGAAGATAGTTCTCTTCCAAGCTTTTGGCCATATACCATATTTCCAAATCTTTGTACATAATGCATGATATATGTGTATGCTTTCTTCTCCTCCCGCTTTAATTAGTTCAGCTGATATCTCATCACATCCAGGTGATTTACCATTCTTCAGGTTCTTTATAGCCCAAGCAATTTCATCTAATGAGGGTTCAGGTTCTGTTTCTGCTGTCATTGGCTCATGTATCTCATTCATATCCTCACTGTCACTCATATCATACGTTCCACTGCAGTACTCCTGCCATCTTTCTAGAATTTGTCTAGATTCTGTTAAGGTATTTCCCATCTTGTCACAGATAACATTCAATTGAGGTTGAACATTTCTTGTCAATAACTTCATTTCTTTGAATATTTCATAATCTCTTCCAGTCTTATGATATTGCTCTATTCTGGTACAGCAATCTTGTATATATTGATTTTTGTCCTTTCTTGTGTTCTTTCTTATTTCTAGAGTTAAAGATTTATACTTCATCCTACTGTTATCGGATTCATCTCCTTTCTGTTTCAGGCATATATCCCTCCATTATTGTTCTCTCCAAACTTTCGTGACGTTTTAAGTGACAAAAATATTACAATTTTCGGTCCTTTGGTCATGAATTCGAATTCCCACCGAGGCAGATTGCCAAAACTGTCTTAGGCTCCCTGGCTGATCCAACCTAGAATGTGTACCAGAAAATGTTTTGGGGAGTAAAGGCGGCAGATGTGATACTGAGCACATCAGTCACCGTGTGCCGATTGGTTTCTACCAGTGGTTCTCAACCGGGGCGGCGGGGAGGGGGGGGGGGTGGTGAATTAAGATTATTTCAAGATCGCGTTAATACACGAACCGATTACTTGATGTTGTTTTTCCCTCCATACTTTACAGTTCTGTACTTCTCGCTCTTCTGAAATTCATTTTTATAACGTAAGTAGACCCGCAAATCACGTTTTATATAGGGTAAAGTGGAGGGTTCTTCTGCTGCGTTCTGCGTTCATCCGGAGTTTTTTTTTCTCCCTCTGACGTGATTGCGTTGTGCCTGTTTACAGCAGAGCTGCGTTCTTGCGCCGTTAGGCCGACTTCTGCGGGCATTTGTTGACCGGGTTAACCTTCCCGGGGGTTTCTTAGGACGTTTGACTCTCACTGTTGTGGTGTTATCCCCCATTTTAGCTGGCCCATTTAGAACAGCCAAAGACATCCTGGTCAGCCCTCAAGGGAAGGCAGGGGCAGACCATGGGCATTCCCCGCCATCCAAGGAGGCTTCCATAATTGCAGAGCCAACACACAGCGCTCTAGTACTGGGCTCACCCAAGGAATCGTCACATGGCTGCTTAACCTCACTTCCGTATATTGGGCCTTCTGTTCACCATAGGCTGTTCTTCCGGAAACCAGAAGAATGCAGTCTGCAGATGACATCCACAAAGTGAGCTTTCTATTCGGACTTTCCAAGTAATGGATTTGCTATCCGAGCAATAATCCATTTCATGCCTCCAGGACGCTTTTGTAACCGACATACCTGTGGTATGAAGTGTGGCAGTCTAAATACTCCTTCGTGCACATTTAGATGTCAACCTGAATGTAATAAAGTAAGCTGCAGTCAACTTGAGCTTGTTGATATCTCCATAGAGCTTGTCCTCAAATGAAGCAGGCGTGGGCCAAAATATCTTTCTCTGTTCTGCATATATTGGGCACTCCTGCAGCAAATGTTTAGCTGTCATTTTACCAGTTCCACAATTACATTCATCGGTATCTCCTATCTTTAGTTTGTTGAACAAGTGGTATTTCAGCCTGTTATGTCCTGTGCGGAGTCTGAAGATTGCTACTTGTTCTCTTCGGTCGAGTTTGTAATATGCATCATCCTTCTGGTGGCCTGGATGCTCTGATTCCCATTTGGTTCTATAAGTGCTTTTAATAAACCTCTTTGCCTCATTATAGGTTATATCTATGTCAGGCTGTGGTAGTCGTCCGCCCTCTTTTGCTAGTCTGTCAGCCTCTTCATTTCCAGGTATACTGCAATGTGATGGAATCCACTGTATTACAACTTTTTTTTATTTCTGGCATAGACCATGGAGTGCTGCTCTTAAGTCAACTGTGCTGTTTCTGCTCTTCAGTATTGAGACAGCTGACTTTGCATCTGTGAAGAAAGCTATTTGCTTCTCTTTATTTTCCTCCATCAAGAGCATTTCTGCTGCAGTTTTCTAAGCCTCTACCTCTGCTTTGAAGTCACTTGAAAATTTTCCAGTGCCATTGACTGTGATTTTTTCATTCCATTTTTTAAATTTAGGAGAATTCCTCCTCCTCCATTCTCTATTGAATTTTTGGCTGATCCATCTGTATATGCATGAGTCCAATAGCTACTTGGGTAATTTTCTTTTATGTAGTTTAGGGTTATTTTTCTTCTTTCGGTTTCATTCTGAGTATTCTTTTTCTCAATACCAGGAATGTTTTCTATCATCTCAGGCAGTTGCTGCTGTCTCCAAGCTGGGAACTTGTGTGCATTGTAAATTGTTTTGACTGTTGATATGTTAAGTATAGGATCTGCCCTAATTTTTCGTTTTGCAGTTTCTACAAAGTTGCTACACTTCAGCCTTCCCTTTCCAAAACCATTGAACCTGTTATACATAGGGTGGTCTGTCAATCTTCTAAATTTTTCTGCTTGTTGCTGGGCTCTGCTATCTCTTCTATCCTGCATTGGTTTTAAACAAGTGATCTTTTCTAGTTCATTAATAGGCGTTGTGTTCAGGCTTCCAGTTATGATTCGCATTCCTTGATTTTGGACTCTACTTATTTTGTTAAAGTTTGACTTAGCTGCTGTTGCCCAAGCTGCAATGCCATATTCCAGTACAGGCCTCACGCGTCCAGTATATAACTTCTTGAGAACTTTCTCATCTGCTCCCCACGTTGTACCAGCAAGCTTCTTCATGATTGCCATTCTTTGCCTTGCTCTTCGATTTTTCTCAACCTGTGTCTTCCATGTCAGGCGACGATCGAAGGTGACTCCAAGATAGTTTGAATTTTCTTCATGGCGCAATATTTTTCCATTCAATACCAGTTTAGGTTTCTGAGTTTTATTTGAGAGGGAGAACGCTGTGCATGTTGTTTTCTCCTCACTTATCTTCACTAGCCATGATTTTGACCAGTCCTCTAGCGATAATAAGGCTTGCTGTATTCTGCTGTTAGCTGTGCATATATATTCTTCAGATGTCCATATGGCTAGGTCATCTGCAAATGAGGATGTGTGTACCCTGGCTGGACAATTTTCTGTGATGTCATTTATATATGCTAGGAACAATGTTGGTGAAAGAACTCCTCCTTGGGGGACACCTTGCTCCAACAGCATCATTTTGCTGGTTTGTCCTTGTACTTTTGTCCTGGCAGTTCTGTTCTCAAGGTAGTGGCTGATCCATTTGCACATTTTCCCACAAACATGCATTTTTTGCAGTTTTACTTTCAGTCCTTCCTTCCATACTTTATCAAATGCTTTTTCTAAATCTATCCAGGCTGCTAGTGTGTGCTTTTTCTCTTGGAAGGCATCCTCTATTTCCTGAGCTATATAGGTTATTTGATCTTCAGTGGATTTGTACTTTTTGAATCCTGCTTGGTGTGGTGTTAAGAGTTGGTTTTCTTCCAGATGCCATGTTAGCCTGCCATTGATAATGCGTTCCATTAATTTTCCTACACAGCTAAGTAGACTGATAGGTCGATAGTCATTTGGTTCTTCCAGGTATTTTCCTTTCTTTGGGACTGGTATTAGTATAGCTTCCTTCCATGCCTGTGGGACTATTCCTCTCTTCCAGCTGTAATTTAGGACTGTTAGTAGTTTCATTTTTGCCTTAGTGCCTAGTCCTATTAGCATTTCATTTGTGATTCCATCCTTTCCTGGTGATTTCTTCTTTTTTAGGGTATTCATTGCCTGTTCCACTTCTTCCATTGTTAGATTTGCCATCATATATTCTGCTGCTGTCTCTGTATTACTATGATGTGTTTGTTTATCTTTGATTGCTTTCTTCTGTTCGGTTGTAATATCAATGTGGTTTTCACTGGCATAGTGTTCCATTAGTGCATTTGCAGCCTTTTCCCCTGTAAGCAAGGCATTTCCTTGTTTAATTGTTATTTGTTTGTTTCTAGGTCCTTCATTGTTCATTGCTTTCACTAGTTTCCTTAGTTAATTTCCATTCCTGTCAAAGTTCAGATTTTCTGTTTTTTTCCTCCAACAATCTCTTGTTGTTTTATTTACTGTTCTTTTATATTTTGCTGAGATGGCTTTGAGAGAGATGTTCGCTTCAATTGTTTGTTATCTCTCTCTGTTGTCTTCGTGGCATCTTCAAATTTTCCTCCAAAATTTGTATTTCTTCAGTCCAGTATGGTTTGTAATTTGTCCTCACTCCTCTTGGAATAGACTCAGTGGCCGCCTGTATTATTGCTCTGGAAAGACTTTCCACCATTTGCTTCATGTTGCCATATCGTGTATTTATGTTTTCACAATATTTGTCTGTTAGTATGGCAAATCTGTCCCAATCTGCTCGTTTGTAATTCCAGCGGGGCAAAGGCGTTTGCTCCAGTGGAACATACTCCATATTCATTACAAGCTTGATTGGTCTGTGGTCGCTACCTGTTAATTGGTCAAGCACATGGCGATCGATTTTGTGGAGAATGTCTCCTGTGCAGAAAGCTAAATCTGGAGTAGAAGTGGTAAACCATCTTCTGAAGTAGAAGCTCGGTGTGTCATCCGCTTTGTTGAGTAGATGGAGATTTGAGTCTATTTCCCATTCCTCCACTTCATTTCCTCTTTTATCAGTATCTGGGTATCCCCATCTTTCTGAACGGCTATTAAAATCTCCAATAATAATGCAGTTTGTGTCAGTTATTTTCATGTTTGAGAGTGTAAGGTCCTTATCTACTGGGCTATACAGATTGTAGATTCTTATTTTCACGTCCTTTATCATTATATCAACACCTATAGTTTCCGTTTGGCTGTCAGAGATCACAGATACTTCGCTGCAAGGTATTGTATTTCGTGTAAGTATTAGAACTCCTCCTTTGTGTCCTTCGCGGTCAAAACGTGTGGCCTGTAGCCGACATGGAAATCGATATGTCGGAATTGTGAAACTACGTTCATTACCCCGAACCCACAGACGCTGATTGAAAGTAATGGAATGAACGACGGTTAATATCTAACATTGGTAAATCGTTCATTTATAATTTATAAAAAAAAAAAAAAAGAAGCCTGTAATGTGTGAATTAATCATCAGTGAAATTTACAAATTGCATATAAATAGTCAGAAATCACATATATGATGCATATACATTGTCATAATTTGAAATGTATATATTACCAATATAATCGTTTTAAATAAAAATATTATATCAAAGTAGATAATTAAATCGCTAATAAATATTTTAACACATCAATATTTCATATTTAAGAGAAAAATATTTCTTGAAAATATTTCGACATACATAAACTGAGGAGCAGTAAACCAGTAAACATTTAAAAACTGTTCTCTCTCTCTCTCTCTCTCTCTCTCTCTCTCTCTCTCTCTCTCTCTCTCTCTCTCTCTCTCTCTCTCTCTCTCTCTCTCTCTCTCTCTGTCACACACACACACACACACACACACACACACACACACACACCACACACACACGTATTAAAACTACCGATAATTTTGCATACAGTGATAAGGATGTGAATTACGACGTATAATATTCTGTTGATATGTAAAATTAAATGCACAATCAACAGCTTCACAACAAATATGTGAAATAAATGAACTGCGTTGAATCTTTAAAGCCATAAACTACAGGTAGATGGAGGTCGACATGGCCGAATGGACATGAACGCCCGCCCGCTCTTTAACTTCCGGCGCGACGATGCCGAGGTAGCGGGTTCAACCCCTACACCGGTCAGCTGAATTATAATGTTGACTTCTCGTCCTTGACTTGGGGACGTAAATTACAAGTACCTCAGAAGTCGGAGTGGATTGGCCTGATGGCGACTAACACTGGTAATAAGGAAAGCTTTCCTGAATCTACATGCAAAAACTAGTCCAGTGGACCCCTCAGTAGTGGCAAATAGTAGTTGCACGTGTGTAGACTACGCTTGGATTCAAAACGAGCGGGGGGGGGGGGGGAAAGACAGATATTGAGAATTCTGAATGTGTTATAGAGTGGACCAATGCTTTCACATCAATATTGAGAATTCTGAATGTGTTATAGAGTGGACCAATGCTTTCACATCAATATTGAGAATTCTGAATGTGCTGTAGAGTGGACCAATGCTTTCACATCAATATTGAGAATTCTGAATGTGTTATAGAGTGGACCAATGCTTTCACATCAATATTGAGAATTCTGAATGTGTTGTAGAGTGGACCAATGCTTTCACATCAATATTGAGAATTCTGAATGTGTTGTAGAGTGGACCAATGCTTTCACATCAATATTGAGAATTCTGAATGTGTTGTAGAGTGGACCAATGCTTTCACATCAATATTGAGAATTCTGAATGTGTTGTAGAGTGGACCAATGCTTTCACATCAATATTGAGAATTCTGAACGTGTTGTAGAGTGGACCAATGCTTTCACATCGATATTGAGAATTCTGAATGTGTTGTAGAGTGGACCAATGCTTTCACATCGATATTGAGAATTCTGAACGTGTTGTAGAGTGGACCAATGCTTTCACATCAATATTGAGAATTCTGAACGTGTTATAGAGTGGACCAATGCTTTCACATCAATATTGAGAATTCTGAATGTGTAATAGAGTGGACCAATGCTTTCACATCAATATTGAGAATTCTGAACAAGTTGTAGAGTGGACCAATGCTTTCACATCAATATTGAGAATTCTGAATGTGTTATAGAGTGGACCAATGCTTTCACATCAATATTGAGAATTCTGAATGTGTTATAGAGTGGACCAATGCTTTCACATCAATATTGAGAATTCTGAACGTGTTGTAGAGTGGACCAATGCTTTCACATCGATATTGAGAATTCTGAACGTGTTGTAGAGTGGACCAATGCTTTCACATCAATATTGAGAATTCTGAATGTGTTATAGAGTGGACCAATGCTTTCACATCAATATTGAGAATTCTGAACGTGTTGTAGAGTGGACCAATGCTTTCACATCGATATTGAGAATTCTGAACGTGTTGTAGAGTGGACCAATGCTTTCACATCGATATTGAGAATTCTGAATGTGTTGTAGAGTGGACCAATGCTTTCACATCGATATTGAGAATTCTGAATATGTTATAGAGTGGACCAATGCTTTCACATCAATATTGAGAATTCTGAACAAGTTGTAGAGTGGACCAATGCTTTCACATCAATATTGAGAATTCTGAACGTGTTATAGAGTGGACCAATGCTTTCACATCAATATTGAGAATTCTGAACAAGTTGTAGAGTGGACCAATGCTTTCACATCGATATTGAGAATTCTGAACGTGTTGTAGAGTGGACCAATGCTTTCACATCAATATTGAGAATTCTGAATGTGTTATAGAGTGGACCAATGCTTTCACATCAATATTGAGAATTCTGAACAAGTTGTAGAGTGGACCAATGCTTTCACATCAATATTGAGAATTCTGAACGTGTTATAGAGTGGACCAATGCTTTCACATCAATATTGAGAATTCTGAACAAGTTGTAGAGTGGACCAATGCTTTCACATCAATATTGAGAATTCTGAACGTGTTATAGAGTGAACCAATGCTTTCACATCAATATTGAGAATTCTGAATGTGTTATAGAGTGGACCAATGCTTTCACATCAATATTGAGAATTCTGAACAAGTTGTAGAGTGGACCAATGCTTTCACATCAATATTGAGAATTCTGAACGTGTTATAGAGTGGACCAATGCTTTCACATCAATATTGAGAATTCTGAATGTGTTATAGAGTGGACCAATGCTTTCACATCAATATTGAGAATTCTGAACAAGTTGTAGAGTGGACCAATGCTTTCACATCAATATTGAGAATTCTGAACGTGTTATAGAGTGGACCAATGCTTTCACATCAATATTGAGAATTCTGAACAAGTTGTAGAGTGGACCAATGCTTTCACATCAATATTGAGAATTCTGAATGTGTTGTAGAGTGGACCAATGCTTTCACATCAATATTGAGAATTCTGAATGTGTTGTAGAGTGGACCAATGCTTTCACATCAATATTGAGAATTCTGAATGTGTTGTAGAGTGGACCAATGCTTTCACATCAATATTGAGAATTCTGAATGTGTTGTAGAGTGGACCAATGCTTTCACATCAATATTGAGAATTCTGAATGTGTTGTAGAGTGGACCAATGCTTTCACATCAATATTGAGAATTCTGAATGTGTTATAGAGTGGACCAATGCTTTCACATCAATATTGAGAATTCTGAATGTGTTGTAGAGTGGACGAATGCTTTCACATCAATATTGAGAATTCTGAATGTGTTGTAGAGTGGACCAATGCTTTCACATCAATATTGAGAATTCTGAATGTGTTGTAGAGTGGACCAATGCTTTCACATCAATATTGAGAATTCTGAATGTGTTGTAGAGTGGACCAATGCTTTCACATCAATATTGAGAATTCTGAATGTGTTGTAGAGTGGACCAATGCTTTCACATCAATATTGAGAATTCTGAATGTGTTGTAGAGTGGACCAATGCTTTCACATCAATATTGAGAATTCTGAATGTGTTGTAGAGTGGACCAATGCTTTCACATCAATATTCAGAATTCTGAATGTGTTATAGAGTGGACCAATGCTTTCACATCAATATTGAGAATTCTGAATGTGTTGTAGAGTGGACCAATGCTTTCACATCAATATTGAGAATTCTGAATGTGTTATAGAGTGGACCAATGCTTTCACATCAATATTGAGAATTCTGAATGTGTTGTAGAGTGGACCAATGCTTTCACATCAATATTGAGAATTCTGAATGTGTTGTAGAGTGGACCAATGCTTTCACATCAATATTGAGAATTCTGAATGTGTTATAGAGTGGACCAATGCTTTCACATCAATATTGAGAATTCTGAATGTGTTATAGAGTGGCCCAATGCTTTCACATCAATATTGAGAATTCTGAATGTGTTATAGAGTGGCTCAATGCTTTCACATCAATATTGTGAATTCTGAATGTGTTGTAGAGAGGACCAATACTTTCACATCGATATTGAGAATTCTGACGTGTTGTAGAGAGGACCAATACTTTCACATCAATATTGAGTATTCTGAACGTGTTGTAGAGTGAACCAATGCTTTCACATCATTAGTGACTGGCCTTTGCAGGACGTGGCATTCAACCCAAGCCCCAGATTGATTGTCAAGCAATATTTCGTTCAGTAGTTTGGCATTGATGTATGAACGTGTGGACAACATTTAAGTCCAATTTAATGCCGGTGTAGGGTTTGAACCACGTACTTCGCCATCAGCGCACCGGCCGGATGTTTAACAGCAAGCGATGTGATCCTTTCAGCCATGCCAACTCCTTTCTTCTGTTTTGGGATACTTAAACTGTTGATATTCAGATTTTGTTAACGGGCGACATACTTAAACTATTGATATTCAGACTGTGTTAACTGTCGATATACTTAAACTGTTGATATTCAGACTGTGTTAACTGTCGATATACTTATACTGTTGATAGTAAGATTGTGTCAACGGGCGACATACTTAAACTGTTGATATTCAGATTGTGTCAACGGGCGAATTACTTAAACTGTTGATATTCAGATTGTGTTAACAGTCGACATACTTAAACCATTAATATTCAGATTGTGTCAACTGTCGACATACTTAAACTGTTGATATTCAGATTGTGTTAACTGTCGACATACATAAACTGTTGATATTCAGATTGTGTTAACTGTCGATATACTTAAACCATTGATATTCAGATTGTGTTAACTGTCGAAATACTTAAACTGTTAATATTCAGATTGTGTCAACTGTCAACACACCTAAACTGTTGATATTCAGATTATGTTAACTGTCGATATACTGAAACTGTTGATATTCAGACTGTAAACTAACAACAAACTTAAATGAGCAAACATACAGAAATATGAGCATTAAAAATATTGATGAGTATTCGAAAAGACAGGAGGTCAGCGTAGCCGAGAGGTCAAACGCTATAGGGATTTTGCTAACGCAAAAAGACAAAAGACGAAAAGACAACATCACAAATAAGGACGTTCTAAAACTGGGAAATGACAAATCATTAGTAAACATATATTTTTGGTGAGAAATAAAATACGGTCACAATACAAGACAATACATATTATATTTAATTGACGACACTCCGGCATTAACGGGCTGTGGAAAGCTGACGGGGTCGTGGTGGTATAGTGGTTAGTACACTCGGCCTCCAAGTCTACGTTTGGGATTCAAACCCCAGCAGTGGCGGGGTTATTTTTTCCAAAGAGTACGCCAATGTGGTCGACCCAGCCAGACAAAACTGGGTGCCAGGCAGTTGTAAGCATTTTCAGGGAGTTGAGAAGGAAAGACGACGTGGTAGGGAACTAGCCACCCCACCTCATATGCCCTGGCTAACACTTTACAACTCAAGGGCCGTATCTGCTAGGTGACTAGCTTCAGAAGATTTTTTTTTTTTTAAAGTTGCATATCCTTTACAGGACGTTTCAGTCAACACCAGCATTTTACTGCCGTTGTTGATGTCTTTGCAAGTTTTTAAATTCAGTAGTTTGCTATTGCTCTCTGAACGACCGGCTCACATACAAACACGTTAAAACCAGCGCGACACGGTCTGCTACCAAATCGGTCGCCGCTGTGTTTCGAACTCGAGTAAGCGGGATTAATAATCGCGTTCGCAACGCCATCGCCACGGAGACCGACTCAGAAGATGTTACATGACGGTTATTTCATGTTTACGCCAACAACCCAGTGGTATTGCTAAGATTGTTTCTGATTGTTGTTGTTACTACAGGACTACTTTCTTTGCACACCGATACCTCCATAAGAGCTTCAGTCTCCACCTATAGATCACGTTAAGAGAATCTTAACACATTGCACGATTTCCGTAGCACCGGCGAGTTATTTGTATGTGTATACCAGCATCATACATGCTGTGAATATTTTGTTTGTGTGTGGATTTATGATACTGACATTTTACCAGAGCAGCGACATATTTAGCCTACTCGTTTTCTATTTCTACCTGCCGAAGAATGGCGTGCGCAATGTCAACACGAGCCATCATAATGTTTCTGCCTTATCCGAGAAAGCTTGGCCCGAGCCACTACCCTTCTTCTTCTTCTTCTTCTTCTTCTTCTTCTTCTTCTTCTTCTTCTTCTTCTTCTTCTTCTTCTTCTTCTTCTTCTTCTTCTTCTTCTTCTTCTTCTTCTTCTTCTTCTTCTTCTTCTTCTTCTTCTTCTTCTTCTTCTTCTTCTTCTTCTTCTTCTTCTTCTTCTTCTTCTTCTTCTTCTTCTTCTTCTTCTTCTTCTTCTTCTTCTTCTTCTTCTTCTTCTTCTTCTTCTTCTTCTTCTTCTTCTTCTTCTTCTTCTTCAGCTTTCCGAGCCATTGAGGTTCTTTGCTGCAAATACAATCCGTCTCCATTCGTCTCTCTGGTGGACCTTCTCTTGCCAGTCGTTGATTCCAAGTGCTTGTAGGTCTGTACATGTATTATCTCTCCACCGTCTTCTTGGTCTACCTCGGGGTCTACGGTCAATTATTTCCTGAGTATAAGCGAGTTTTGTTTCCCTATTATCTTCCATTCTTTCTATATGCCGCAGCCATTGTAGTCTATTAGCCTTCATGATACCAGTGATTTTGCGGGGACTTAAACAGATCATAAATGTCTTTGTTACTTCTTCTTTTCCACTCTCCACTTTGTGTATCCCTAATGGGTCCAAAGATGCGTCTTAAAATTTTGTTCTCAAAGGTTTGTAACAAGGCTTCGTCTCCTTTCGTTGTACTCCAGGTTTCAGAGCCATACAGCACAACTGGTCTGATCAGTGTTTTGTATATTGTGATTTTGGTGTTACGAGATAGCGCCTTTGATTTTAGTAGATGTTGTAGTGCATAGTATATCTTATTTCCAGAGTTGATTCTAGTTTGTATTTCTTCCCTTATGATGTTGGAGCAGTTGAAGATTGTACCCAGGTATTTGTATGTTTCCGTTCTTTTAATGGTCATATTATCTATTTGTATGTGGCCAGAGTTTTTAGCCATTCCGTCTCTTGAAATTACCATATATTCTGTCTTATCTTGATTGATAACCAGCCCCATCTGTTGAGCTTTTTCCTTTAACTACTTCTTCAGCGTTCCGAGCCATTGAGGTTCTTTGCTGCAAATACAATCCGTCTCCATTCGTCTCTCTGGTGGACCTTCTCTTGCCAGTCGTTGATTCCAAGTGCTTGTAGGTCTGTAGGCTTGTAGGTTTTTCCTTTAAGTGAGTCAATATTTCCAATGTCTTTTGTTCACTTTGCCCTATAATATCTATATCATCTGCATACCAAGCAGCTTGGATGTTCCTCCAATATCACATTTCTCCTTTATCTTCCTTACAACTTTCTCTAGAGCCAGATTGAAGAGTAGCGGCGATAGTGCATCACCCTGTTTCAAGCCAGATGTTATTTGGAAGGGGTCTGATTTCCTGCCTTTATATGTTACTATATTATAAGTATCTCCCATGCATAGTCTGGTCATGTTGATTAACTTCCTTGGTATTCCAAATTCCTACATAGCATTCCATAGACTATTCCTATGGACACTATCATAAGCCTTTTTAAAATCCACAAAAATGTTATGGAGATCTCTTCTAGGATGTGGAAATGTGTCGCCATTTCCTTATTTTGTACAGCTGCACAGTTGTGATCTGTACCTGGTCTACTTGAGGGACAGTTGTGCAGCGGTCATTCATATCTGGTCTACGTGAATGACACATCACAGCTGCACAGCGGTAATTCATACCTGGTCTACGTGAATGACACATCACAGCTGCACAGCGGTAATTCATAGCCAGTCAACTTGAACCAGACGTTGATGCTATACCCCCGTTTCACCCCGTCACCAATTCTCTGTAAATGAACATGAATCGATCAAATCAATGAGAACTACCAACGCTACTGCAGAATGTGACAACACAGTCGGACAATAAGAAGATTGTGCCCCAATCAGATACTCCGATCTTCCAATAAAGTATTTCGTGCCTGGAAATAGTTTAATATCAGAACAGATCAGCTCCATCTTCACAATAAAGGTGGACTGCAATGGAATCCAGACATGTCCTATCGCATACAATGATTGTGCAATCTAACATCCTCATTTCCGAATCTCCCTTGATGATATTTTCACATTTACACCGTTTTCATGCCCATCTTTTAATGTTATTTTCTTTCCTTGATGGTATTTTTCCATTTATACAGTTCCGTTCCTACCGAACTTTTGACGTTATTTTCCCATTTACACTGCCTTCCTATGTATCTTTTAATAATATTTTCCCATTGATACCAATGTTTTACTGTCTATCTTTTATTATTAGTGTCCAATTTACACCGGTTGTATTAATGTTATAGTCCCATTTACAATGTTATGTTCCTGTCTATCTTTTAATGTTGCTTTCCAATTTACACCTGTTGTGTTCCTGTCTATGTTTTAATGTTATTTTCCCATTTACAATGTTATGTTCCTTGCTATCTTTTAATGTTACTTTCCCATATACACTATCATCTTCGTGTATATCTGTTGATGTTAACCCTTTATAGTAGTTATTGCATGCTTCTTTCATGCATGGCTTTCATGTATGTCTTGATAGAGCCCAAATCGTTATTGTAACTGATTCAGTGCCAGACAAAAAGAAGGCTTGGACCAAACATAGGGCACAATCAAATGGACAAGTATTATAGTGTAAATATCCATTCACTGAGCATTGAAATGGAAGACACACGAAACAAGACAAATAACACGACGACCCTAGTATGGCGATATATCGTCCTTCTGTCCAAATGGGAAGTCAAATTTGACGGTATATTATCCTTTGGCACTAAATCAGTTGAGAGACAAGAGCGTCTGAAGAAGGTTATAACAATCGGGGAGATCTAGGGTGCTAGAGACAGAGATGAGCAGAGAGAGAGAGAGAGAGAGAGAGAGAGAGAGAGAGAGAGAGAGAGAGAGAGAGAGAGAGAAAACATGCAGGGTGGGTTGATTGATTGGCACGCACGACTGTCAGCAGTCAAACTTATCAAGAATACAGAGAAGATATTTGTGAATTATCATGATCCCCCGCACTGCTCCGCATAGCAGATGATGGTGATAATGATGATCTGTCTAAAGTATTTTATTTCTCAAACAGTAATCTGGTTTAGTAATTCCTGCTTTTGTTCTAGTTTCTTTAGGACATTTTTGCTTGTGATTGTGTCCTTCACTGATGCTTTCAGTGTTTGTATCTAATTTAAACAGGGCGCGCGGTAATGCAGTGGCTAGCGTGCTTACATGCCGGCCTGGTAGTCTTGTGTTCGAATTCCCACCGAGGCCTATTATTTACAGTTGACCTAGGGCCTCATGTCAACCCGTGCTAAAGTGGATGCCATAGAAATGTCCTGGGTAGTCAAGGGGGCCGACGTGGTATTGGCCAACCCAAGCATCGAGTGCGGATTAATATATACAAATACCGGACAGGCCTCAAAGACTTGTTACGCCACAAGTAGTGAACACGGGTCCTTTACTTTACTGTGACTTTATTGTTACTTTTCTGTTACTTTATTGTTACTTTTTTGTTACTGCGCAGGTCTGCGTCGTATTTACACATGTTACGCAAGTGCGCTTATATATCAACTATCACCCCTACTGAAACACCCAAATATACCCATAGCCGCAACAACAACAACAACAAAAATCAGTATGCCTGCTTGCTTGCGTTCGCTGGCTGTGAACTCCAGCATGAAGTCCTGTATGTCGGATGAAGACATCCTGTTGTCCAACATCAGTGTGATGTCATACCGGACTGAGGTTTGCGTGAGTATCCGTTGTCCCATGTCTGGCTTATTGGTGTGCAGACTGGTGGTTTCCTCTCCGTGCAGGCAGATACTCTCCGAATTCGGAAGAATCAGCGATCCTACTACGCTAGCCAGGACCCCAAAGGGACCTGTTGCCCAGGACGCACGACTAGGACGTGTTAGTAGGTCTTCGCCAGTATAAAACAAGGCTCTGGTGCCTTGAAAACACCCCATCGTCCCAAATCAGTAATAAATACCATATTCACATCAATCCTATGCTACCAATGTCAAACTTGGACATTATGCAAATCACACTTACGCAACATCAACACTTGCGAAATAAGATGCTTGAGGAGAGCTGCCAACTTAACAATCCGTGAACGAATAAGAAATGTTATCAGATAGACAGTGGGGTCAACTCTTTGTGCCACATTTATTGAAAGACAGAAGATCAAATGGTTTGGTCATCTCGTTAGAATACAACACCAGTTACCAGCACTGGCGTTATATCAAAGAAGACCTGATTCTATAGTAATAGGAAGCCCAAGAAGAAACAAGATTAACAATATCAAAAACATTGTACATATATACGAGGGTAAGTTAATAAGTAAGTCACAAATGGCTGTAGAAAAATAACTAAATATGATAACAAATTGAAACCAGTTTATTTTTATACATACATTGTCCCTTTATTTCTCAACATAATTTCCACCAACATTGATGCACATATCCCATCGTTTTATCAATGTTGGTGGAAATTATGTTGAGAAATAAAGGGACAATTTATGTATAGCAATAAACAGGTTTCAAGTTGTTATCATGTGTAGTTATTTTTCTACAGCAATTTGTGACTTACTTATTAGCTTTTCCTCGTAAAAACATTGTACAGGAATATACACAAGTATACACTATTAAGTGCCACTGATCGGGCGCTGGAAGGTCAACTATTCCTCCATACGACGCTTGACGGCAAAAGTGGAAGATAAAGATGATGATGATGACTATTTCATCATAATCACTTGCACTGCCAACTGGTAATGGCCGAAACATTTAAAGTCACATGATGCCATTTTTATGCCTCGTGATCCCAACAGATCAAATATAGCGACAATTACCCGCTACGTATGCTTGACTGCTGCGTCTTCTTCTTTGTTTTCCCGAAATGTTTATTTTGGACACAAATACGCTGTGCTTGTTTCAGTTTACAACAGAGCTGCGATATTTGCGTTTTTCGGCCGATACTTCCGACTTCTTCAGGCATTTTTTGACCTTCCCGGGTGTTTCGTAAGGGGTTCAACTCTCAGTGTTGTGTTGCCGTTTTCATCCCCCTATTTACAGGAGGTATGCATGAGTGATTTTCTGACCTTGTATGGAATCTGTTTATCGTCTATCAGTTACGGTTCATTTACAAACAAAGATTTAGGAATGGATAAGGTATTATATCCTGATGAAGGAATGGTGATGGGTCTCTGCGGACGCTTAACTTGTTCGTAACCAGAGCATAGGGGTAACAGCAGATGGTATACACCAGGTCAGAATGGCCAAGCTGACAAAACATCCAGTGTGCTGATGCCGAGGTAGCGGTTTCAAACTCCACAACAGTCATTTGGACTGAAACGCTGACAGTCCGTCCTTGAATTGGGGACGTAAATTACAAGTACCTCTGAAGTCGTAGTGGTTATAGGGAAAGCTTATCCACACGCAAAAATCAGCGCAGTGCTAAGCAGTAGCAGTGGATGGACTACGTTTGAGTTCAGAGCGAGCGAACGAACGAAAAATAAAAGAAGATGATATACACGAAGAAAACTGTGATGTAGTTAGGGGTAAAATTACGGTACCAGAATACGTTAGAAGGTCTGGTTATATTCATGCAGCCTCACCTTGTGTGTCACATCAGTCTGAACTAGCGTTGTCTGAAACAAAGTCTTTGACAAGCAGAAAGTTACCAACATCTGCACTGGAGTTGGGGGTGGGGGTCAACATTTTAGTGCAGACAGTGAGATATTATTCTGCGAAGTAATTCAATAAATGACTTTTTAAAGGTGGAAAAAGTGTCCAAGTGTCCAAATATCCTAGTAGCAGGAAATGGAATATTGCTTGGATAGTAAATCCATTACATGGAAAGTCCGAATAGAAAGCTCACTGTGTGGGTGTCATCTGCAGACTGAATTCTTCTGGTTTCCGGAGGAACAGCCTGTGGTGACTGGAAGGCCCAATATACGGAAGTGAGGCTAAGCAGCCATGTGCAGGACGTGACGATTCCTTGGGTGAGCCCAGTACCAGAGCGCTGTGTGTCGGCCTTTGCAAGTATGGAAGCCTCCTTGGATGGCGGGGAATGCCCATGGTCTGCCCCTGCCTTCCCTTGAGGGCTGACCTGGGTGTTTTCGGCTGTTCTAAATGAGCCAGCCGAGACGGGGGATAACACCACAACAGTGAGAGTCTAACGTCCTAAGAAACCCCCAGGAAGGTTAACCCGGTCAACAAATGCCCGCATAAGTCGGATGTGTCTGCCTAACGGCGCAAGAACGCAGCTCTGCTGTAAACAGGCACAACACAATCACGTCCGAAAAAACTCTCCGGATGAACGCAGAAGAAGAAGAATGACTTTTTACATGACTTGGCTGTATTGGACATACGGTGCTGGACACCTATTATTGTAGGTCAATCGGCAGTCCAGGGGTGATGTCGATATCACACCGGCCACTTTCACTTCCCACGACATTTCTTGGTACCCATTTTAGGCTGGGTCAACCTGGGACGCCAGATTCAATTTTAATAATGCGCCGTTATGGGGATTCGATCCCCTGGCCACCGAGTGACAGGCTAGCTTATAGCTACTCCGCTATTGCGGCTCCTGTTTTGCAAAGAGTGCATAATAAATGTTGTTACTGAGAAGCGGGTTCATGTACAACAACTGCAGCACCTGAAAACACAAAAGTGGCGTGGCTATAATTTATGCACTGGAGAGCCAACTGTCAAAAACTGTCAACTGTCATTTACTGCCAATATAGTACCTTGTGGTGTATGGCAGAGGAGTCTTTGAGCCTGAGGAATTAAGGCCGCCTGGCTAGTGCAGTCGCCGCGAACTGTGCAGGTTAGGATTTTCTTTTTGCCCCCGACAGAAAAAAATCCCACACATTACCGAGGGATCGAACCCGGGTCTCCCGAAGGAGAGTCCGGCATTCTAACCACTCGGCCAACCGCAACTACTATTCCAGAAATCAACATCGTCCATGTCAAGTAAACCATTGAGTTTTTCTAGGAGTGTGTGGGATGATGATGTCTGGTGAGCTCCCTTTCATCATCATCATCATCATCATCATCATCATCATCATCATCATCATCATCATCATCATCATCATCATCATCATTATCATCATCATCATCATCATCATCATCATCATCATCATCATGTGCCATGCCGATAAGCGTGGGCAGTATTGTTTCGCCATCTCACACGATCACCAGAGTCGTGGATCAGCTGTGTATTTTTTTTTCGATTGCGCCATGTGACTAAACCATCTAGATATTTGCCTCTTTGGCGTCCCCATGGTCTTTGGGTTTTCCTTTACAATTACTCAATAACCATCATTTACAGGAGTTTGAGACATGTATAAAAATAAACTCAGTGGAAATAACCTAGTGGAACAACGCTACGGAAGAATTACGTGACTGCTTGTTACCAAGACGTTGTACGAGGGTAAGTTAATAAGTAAGTCACAAACGGCTGTAGAAAAATAACTACAGAAGATAAAAACTTGAAACCAGTTTATTTTTATACATACATTGTCCCTTTATTTCTCAACATAATTCCACCCACTTATCCCATCGTTTTATCAGTCCTCCCAAACCGGCTGCATAGAACTGCTTGCTTTGTTTTCATTTACCTGCCATTCCACAGAACTGTGTGACTTACTTATTGACTCGTCATCGTCACTTTTTCTACCCAGCTATGCACCGCTTTACGGGACAAATACAGGAAACCCACCTTGGCGAGAGGCATTTCGCGAAAGACGTCAAAGTTAAATGTGAAGTGAAAACGTGGTTTAGAAAACAAAGCAATGTTGGTGGAAATTATGTTGAGAAATAAAGGGGCAATGTATGTATAAAAATAAACTGGTTTCAAGTTGTTATCATCTTTAGTTATTTTTCTACAGCCATTTGTGACTTACTTTTTAACTTACCCTCATAAATAAGATAAGATCGTTTAATGTCGACAGCAAGATGTGGATTTCCATTAATGAAACCACAGACATAGAATGGGGGTACAATGCTACTGTTGTTGCTGGAATTTTTAGAGAAACCCGACCTGGAGAAACGTTTCTCCTGTCTTGTGAAATGTTGGAGAGAGCTGACCACTTAACTATTACTGTTCTGTTGGCCAGCGCTATGAACCTTCTGTGGCCAGATGGGATGAAGTAGTAACAGATGCATCTTTATACACTGTGAAGGCGGTCAAAGGTCTGAAGATGCTGCATTGAAAAATGGTGCACCAAATGTGCCTTGCACATGCATTGCAATGGTGAAGCTGAAGAAATTCCTGGAACTACCCTGGTGTGGACAAGCTACATTTCTTATGTTAAAAAAGACCTCATCACTGCTCCATTTCGAGTGCAGAAACACAACATATTTCTGTTTTCAGAACCTGCCAATTTTCGCTTGGGAATCTGGTAAGAAGCATTGTATTACTGCATTAAACACGGTGAAAGTGAGAAAGTTGTTAATAGTTTCAGTACCAGGAGGCTTCCTCGACCAAAGTTGTCAAGGTGCTGTTTTCAAGCAATACTTAGTCCGGAAACCTCACTTATGTCAAATCCAACTTCAGCATCCCAGTAATAAAAATCATCCAATTTGAAATAATAGTGGGACTATGTCGAGTCTTAAACTTGTGAAAGCTGTTGCGGGTGAGTTAAATGTAGCCCATAGTAATGTGTTAGGTTAGCACAATTGCAAAATGTACTCTGTCGATGTAAACAATGGACAGAACGAATAACAGAGTCCATAAGAATATCGATATACGAATACCATGAACGGGCACTCCCCCGCTGTTTATGCTTCACCTTGACACCGTAAGGTACAAGAGAAACAAGATGAGATGCGACTGTCGATTTAAAGGATATTGAACAGTCTTAAGATTACTGACAGTCTTTGTAGTAAGAAGGCAACATTCTAGGACAGCGGCGTGGAGGAAATTAAATGGTCAGTAAATAAAGTTAGACTTACATTCATTTGAAGTAAAGAGTGGAATGCTTCTTAATTAAATAGCCTAAATTTTAGATGTAAACCAAAGTATAATATTCATATAAACGAGGCCAAGTTAACTGGTTGTATTTTCCATTAATATCTAGAATTAAGTTGTCGGATTTTAGAATGAAGTTAAATAAAATGTTGTTTGTGGAGGTTGAAGGAATACTTAACATTTTTAGGTCCTATTCTGGCATTCTTAGGTCAAATTTGGTAATTTTTCAGATATTAATTACATGTAGATTTGCGCGATAGTTAGATACTAAATATCATTGCTATAATTACGACGGCGCTTCAAATGAAAACCTTAAATGTTTGTTTGCTTTGTTTTTGGTGAATATATTCTGAAAAAATAAAGAACGAATGTATCGTGTTTTGAAGTAGTCAACATTTAGTTCAATGCAAGTCCCCCAGCGCCGATAAAGTGCTTGGATTCCTGTAGAAACAAATTCTCTTGGCCGTTGCCACATATCAGTCACTGACACACAGCAGACTGAGAAAGGCTGAAGGGATCTTTCCTAAAAGATGCACCGAATGGTACAATTATAGAATGCGCAGGGAAACTAAGGAGATGCGTCAGACGTCAACAAATAAGATTACGCTGTGATACCGTTTTGAGATTCGGACGTGTGTGGATATTCTGAGGAGTCAAAGTCGTGGAGCGAATTGGATATTCTTAGATAGGTGTAGCTCATATTCAAGTGGACAACGGGAGGAGTCACTTGCTGGGATCGAAAGACCATGGACCCAGGAGCGAGATAAATGTAACTAGAAGATAACGACACGGAACGAACGAACACAGGAATGGAAAACAGAATGAGCGCTGAGGTAGAGGTTAAGGACATATGAGCATGGCAATTCGAGCTGCTTGTAGTAGGTGCCGATCCTGTCTTAAGGACACCCTATAGAGTAGAAGAATTGTGTATTGCAACATTGTTGATACACCCAAAATAAACAGGTGTATTTTAATGCCTTATCCTCAGAGCCGCATCTGTGAATTTTCGTTGCCAACGTCAGTTTGACGTTGAGTGTTTTGTTTACTACGGAGGCGCGCCAAATTTCAATAATACCTCGGGTGGATTCTTATAATTGAGAGGGATCGCACTTCGAGACAGCCGTGTCTGTAACCACTATGGTGTCACTACTCGGTGTGTGTGTGCCTGACCCGGCAATGAACAGTTTGTCACAAAAGTCATGCCGTTTTAAAACTTCCTACTTCACTCATACACTTGCTGGACTGACAGGCATGCAACCCCATACTGGACCTTTATTCGCCGATACATTTCTATAGGTTTCACCTCTTCACTGATCAAAAAGCAGATAACATAACGCTGCTCCTCTTGTTGCATGTCAAAAGTGGGCGGCCATCTTTACACTGTCCTTATGACGTCAGTATTTATCATATGACGTCAGTATATTAGTCCTTATGACCGGTGTAGGGGTTGAATCCATTATCTCGGTATCAGGACATAGGATGTTTAAGAACGAGCGCTCTTATCCATTCTGCTTATCTGACCTCCCGGAGGAAGAAGGGGGAGGGCGGGAAGGTAATAACATCCTGTTTTCGTATTTTTTGTGAAAATCAAACATCAACACCAGACAGGAACCAGGTTTGTTTGAGCCAGAGGCGGGCGTCATAACCTCTACTCTACTCCACTCCACTCCACTCCGAGATGGAAAGTGAGAAACTAATTAAGTAAACACATGAACACAAACATTTATATCCCAGTGCAGCAACAACAAAAATAATGACAGCTACTAAAGCAAACACGGCAACAGATATATTCATCAATAGAGAGACAATAGCTTTGAATATTTAGGCTCTCAGATCGCGCTCGCTGCAGACGTGAGGACAGGCAAAGGAAAGCAGAATGAAAACTGTTATGCAAAATTTAAAGCGATGAAAGCCTGTATGTAGTGGAACACATAAACAAAAACAATTATAATATTAACAGCATGAATATTGATGTCGCAACATGTGTACGTCAAAAGCATTTAAATTAAAAATATTAACTCATTTTACCGCTTTAGTGTCGAAGGATAACATTTCGCCAAATGTGACCTCTCATTTGGTCAGAAGGCTGATATATCGCTTTACAAGGGTCATCGTGTTATTTGTTTTGTTTCCTGGTACTTTCCACAATTTCAGTGCTCAGTGAATGGACATTTACATTATAATACTTGTTCATTTGATTGTGTACCATGTTTGGTCCAAACCTACATTTTGCTTGGCACTGAATCAGTTAATAAACAGTCAGTCATTTACTGTCAATATAGTACCTTGCGGTGTATGGCAAGGAGGAATTAAGGCCACCTGGCAAGCGCAGCCGTCGCGAACTGTGCAGGTTAGAGTTTTCTTTTTGCCCCCGACAGAAAAAAACCAAAAAAACTCCACACCTTACCGAGGATTTGAACCAGGCTCTCCCGAAGGAGAATCCGGCATTCTAGCCACTAGGCATGCAGCTCCACCTGAATCAGTTAATAAATCAACTGAAAAGCATACTTCCGGCTTTGAATGAAAATGTTACATTAATGTTCTTCACAGGAGAGACCACTATAGGATGATGTGTCGCCCAAAAGGCCCAAATATCGCTGCTCTGCTGTAAACAGGCACATCACATTTACGTCCAAAACAAACAGCCCGGACGATCAAAGGAGAAGAAGAAACCATGACCCTCCAGGGCCTGCAGGAAAACGTGTAGCCACTGCCATATTGTAGCTCCAAGTAGTAGCAGTAGTGTTGCTGTTGTTGTTGTTGTTGTTTTTTTAAATTGTTGTTGCGTTTGGTCAGGCGTGGTCTATATACTTGCTACTATTTCTAGTGCATTGGACTGATTTTTGCGTATGGATTAGCTTTCCCTTTTACCAACGTCCCTCATCATTAGGCGAACCCACCTCGACTTCAGCAGTACTTGTAATTTACGTCCGCACGTCAAAGACGATAAACCAACATTTCAGTCTAACTGATTGGTGTAGGGGTTGAACCCGCTACAAGGCATCAACCCACCGGAAGCTTAAGAAGGAGCGCTTTTATCCAAGAAGTAGCGTAATGAAACAGGCGTATCCCCCGGGAAGGTTAACCCGGTCAACAAATGCCCGCAGAAGTCGGATGTGTCGGCCTGACGGCGCAAGAACGCAGCTCTGCTGTAAACAGGCACAACGCAGTCACATCCGGAAAAAAATCCGGATGAACGCAGAAGAAGAAGAAGAAGAAGAAGAAGAAGAAGAAGAAGAAGAAGAAGAAGAAGAAGAAGAAGAAGAAAAAACAGGCGTATCAAAGAATATGACAAGTATACGAAATAATTATCGAAACAACACATCGCGGCTCTCACAAACCCCCATTTGGCTTTCATACTTAAATACAAGCCGGTCTCTCTGGCTGTGGGGTTACAACACTTTCTCTCTGTAATCCCGTTTGTCACGCAGAGTCTCGCAGCGGAGCGAGAACTGAGGTGGTTCGACCCCCGCTCGTGACTTGCGGATACTGTGCCGGCCGCTCAGAAAGCAATGGCAAACTACTGAGCGTAATCTTGCCAAGAGATCAACAGACAGCTGAAAGATGCTGCTGTTGACAGCTAAGTCCTGTAAAAAGGATACGCAAAAAAAAAAAAAAAAAAAAAAAACTTAAATACAAACATAGCCAGGAGATCTGGAGTTAGGGTGGCGATGTGGGGCCAGCACTGGCCTGTCGATCCTATGGTTGTGTATTCGAATCCCCATCGAGGCGGATTAAGAAAATAATTCCCCCACGTGAACTTTGCCTAAAGTGGGTACCAGTAAATGTTGCGGAAAGTAAAGGCTGTCGGTGTTATATTGATTACATCATCCACGGAGTGCCGATTGGTTTATACAGATACAGGGCTGCCACCTTATAACCAGTAGGCCCCAAGATTTGTTAACAAGATCTCTTGCTTTTTACAGGGGGCGGACGAGATTAGTGGGTATGGCACAAGCTTACTAGTTTGGTAGTCTGGGTTCAATCCCCAGCTTAGACGGCATTAGTTAATGTCATACGATTGATTGTAATTAGCATCATCATCATCATCATCATCATCATCATCATCATCATCATCATCATCATCATCAAGTGCCGTGCCAGCTGGCGTAGGCTTTCATGGCTCTCCATATATCTCGGCACAATTGGCATAGTAGGAAACAAAAACAGCTGATCCACGACTGGTGATCGTGTGAGATGGCGAAACATGATCGCCCATGCTTATCGGCATGGCGCATGATGATGATGATGATAGTATCTCTTGAAATTGATACCAGAAATGTTACATTGAAGAGACGATAGTCGGGTCAGCGACCGCAACTTTCAGGGACTGAATAAGTAGGCATGGCACATGGTGATGATGATCTTATCTCTTGAAACTGGTACCAGAAATGTTACATTGAAGAGACGATAGTCAGGTCAGCGACTGTAACTTTCAGGGACTGAATAAGTAGGCATGGCACATGGTGATGATGATCTTATCTCTTGAAACTGGTACCATAAATGTTACATTGAAGAGACGATAGTCAGGTCAGCGACTGTAACTTTCAGGGACTGAATAAGTAGGCATGGCACATGGTGATGATGATCTTATCTCTTGAAACTGGTACCAGAAATGTTACATTGAAGAGACGATAGTCAGGTCAGCGACCGCAACTTTCAGGGACTGAATAAGTAGGCATGGCACATGGTGATGATGATCTTATCTCTTGAAACTGGTACCAGAAATGTTACATTGAAGAATGAGGACTGAATGAGTTAAACCGCCCGCCACTTTTCACAAGGATAAACCTCAGTGACCCAACATAGAAACATGTGGTGCATACAGCACTCATTGCGGAATTCATGCCGACAGCACTACGTCGCATTGAACCGCGGGGCGGAAGCTCAAACGCCCATGGATCATTAAGAACAGCAACAACAACGCTCTTTGCAAATTCAAAATAGAAGACCAGGCGGGCGACCAAGAAGGGGATGGATGGACAATGAAGAACCAGACAGCAAGGCGCCGGACATTGTGAAGTGAAGAGGGGTCGTCGTGAGTGCGATACAATAGCAACAGATTGAACTTGCAGGAAAGAGTGGTGCATGATGGGAACATGAGGATAGGCGAAAACTATGGCTATTTAATCAGGTGAGAGATACCGTCTGCTCCGCGGGAGATTTGGGTCAAGATGAGGGATTCTTAAATACTGTTGTACTGCAGGAATCCATCGGCTTGCTGTAGTCTATGTGCTCTTTTGGTGTTATCTTCTTCTCTTCCCCTCGGAGAAGTGTTGGATGAGAGTTGTAGGGATCATTAGGGCGTTCTTCCCAAAGGGGTTGTGTAGGTTGGTCGTCATGTCTTTAAGGTTGTTCTTGATAATAAGCTAGTTGCATATCCTTTACAGGACGTCGCAGTCAACACCAGTATATTTTTTTTTTGTTGCTGTTGTGATCTCTTGGCAAGTTTACGTTCAGTAGTTTACCATTGCTTTCTGAACGACGGCACCTATACCATTTCCTAAACAAACCAACGCAAGGCGGTCGGCTGACAGATCGCCCACAACTGTGTTTCGAACGCGGGTATGCGGGATTACAAACAGCGCTCGTAACATCTTACGCGGAGCCGGCTTTGTTCTTGATACCATCACTCCATCTTTTACGTGGTCTTCGCCTTGCTCTGTATCCATCGTATTTTTATGGAAGATGGTACCAGGACATTCTTGTGAAGCGACAAAACCATTTAATCTGCTGTTCTATACCGAATTGCATGTCTGGATTCAGACCTAGTCTTCTACTTTTCTCGCTTCTAATTCTAACAGTTACTCCCGTTACCCTTCTAAAGCATCTTGTCTCGGTTGTTAAGACATTGAGCTCGTTAGTTGCAGTAAGCTTTTATACTGTACAAAGGATTCTTTTCGTAGTCATTTGAAGCATGTGCATCAGCCGTATTCAGCTAGTTACAATGCAGTACTGCGAGGACTTTTTAACTTATAATCGATAGAAATAGTACCCCACATCGAACATTTTTAACTTATACCCGATAGAAATAGTGAAAACAGCAACCACTTTTGTAACTGACAGAAGTAGTGCACAACAACGAACAGTTTAACGGTAGCCCAACGAAGAAAAGGACATATAAGCAAAACCGCAACAAAGGCTCTAATATAGGGGAAGTTAGTTAGCTGGGAATATCAACACATGAAGCCCATAATCGGATAATTGGGCTCTCTCACGATGTTTATACTTCACACCGACACCGCAAGGTACAAGCGGAACATGATGAGATGAGTTAGTTGCACATCCTTTACAGGACGTCGCAGTCAACTCCAACATTTGATTTTTGGCTGTCTGTGTATTAAAACCAACGCAAGGATCTCTTCCATATCGCTCGCAGCTGTGTTTCGAACGCGGTATGCAGGATTACGAATTTCGTTTGTAACCACCGAACCGGACGAGCCGGCGAAGAAGTGCTTAAAAGTATGGGACATTTTATGATTCATGACATATATGTGCATTTTATGGTACTTTACTCAACGTAGCCGTCTCCCTGGTCGAGGGGTTAGCAGCTTTCTCCGTAACCCCGAATACTCTCATGGTTGATGTAAGCGCACGAGAATTGGAAGTGGTTCGAGTCGCACCAGTGACTTATGAGAGTATGGAGCCGGTCGCTCAGAAAGCAATGGCAAACTACTAAGCGTAATCTTGCCAAGAAATCAACAATCAGCTGAAATATGCTGATGTTGACAGCGATGTCCTGTAAAGGATATGCAAAACATTTTTTTACTCAACGTGCGATGACCCTTCTGTGTACATCCGGTGTACTCGTGTTGTAGTTGTGTGCTCAACAAACACATCTAGCACTAACAAGCAGATTGAAGCGGGGCATCGGCCTCTGTGACATAGCGGTGTGAACACAGTTTCACTCCCCCACAACATCTGGTTCTCGAAGTCAGCCACTGGCCACTTGGGAGCAGGCGACCTTGCGATGATTTCTTTACAATGGCATAAGCGTCGGTCGTTGAGAAAGTAATAGTAAACTATTAAACGTTAAATTGTCTAGAAAATCACAAATACCCCACCCCCCACCCCCAAGAACTCAATATTGAACCTGAACACGATTTGTTATTAGAACACATATAATTCAGAACGGATGACGTCACGGCAGAATGGATCAGAAGGCGTGTGTGTGGATCAGCGCGCTCGCTGTTAAACTTTCGGTGTGCTGATGCCATTGTAGCGGGTTCAACCCCTACACCTGTCAGTTAGACTCAAATTTTGACTTCTCCTCCTTGACTTGGGGACGTAAAGTACACGTACCTCAGAAATCGGAGTGGATTCGCCTCATGACAAGGGATGCCGGTAGCAGGGCAAGCTAATCCACACACAAAAATCAGTCCAGTACACTAGATGTAGTAAATAGTAGCACTGTATGGACTGCACTTGAGTTCAAAGTGAGCCAACGCCAAAAAAAAACCAACAATTGAGGACAATGAAATATTGTGGGCATGTAAAGAGAAACACTATCTACAAAAGATAACAATGGAGGAAAGACTATCGAGGAAGCAAACAATAGAAAGATCACATCATAGATGGATTCGAGATGTAATAGATTATTTACACATGATAGCAACGTCAGACGTATAATAGAGACTAATTTTGAAAGACTGTTATAGGGGTAACGTCCCCCACAGGACACGTCACTGGATGATGATGGTGTATTGTTTAATTCTAGTGTGTGGTTCTGTAAGCTGTCTATATATTGTGTAATTCTAGTGTGTGGTTCTGTAAGCTGTCTATATATTGTGTAATTCTAGTGTGTTATTCTGTAAGCTGTCTATATATTGTGTAATTCTAGTGTGTGGTTCTGTAAGCTGTCTATATATTGTTTAATTCTAGTGTGCAGTTAGTTCTATAGGCTGTCTATATATTGTTTAATTCTAGTGTGTAGTTCTATGGGCTGTCTATATATTGTTTAATTCTAGTGTGTAGTTCTATGGGCTGTCTATATATTGTTTAATTCTAGTGTGTAGTTCTATGGGCTGTCTATATATTGTTTAATTCTAGTGTGTAGTTCTATGGGCTGTCTATATATTGTTTAATTCTAGTGTGTAGTTCTGTAGGCTGTCTATATATTGTTTAATTCTAGTGTGTAGTTCTATAGGCTGTCTATATATTGTTTAGTTCTAGTGTGTAGTTCTATAGGCTGTCTATATATTGTTTAATTCTAGTGTGTAGTTAGTTCTATAGGCTGTCTATATATTATTTAATTCTAGTGTGTAGTTCTATAGGCTGTCTATATATTGTTTAATTCTAGTGTGTAGTTCTATAGGCTGTCTATATATTGTTTAATTCTAGTGTGTAGTTAGTTCTATAGGCTGTCTATATATTGTTTAATTCTAGTGTGTAGTTAGTTCTATAGGCTGTCTATATATTGTTTAATTCTAGTGTGTAGTTAGTTCTATAGGCTGTCTATATATTGTTTAATTCTAGTGTGTAGTTAGTTCTATAGGCTGTCTATATATTGTTTAATTCTAGTGTGTAGTTCTGTAGGCTGTCTATATATTGTTTAATTCGAGTGTGTAGTTCTATAGGCTGTCTATATATTGTTTAATTCTAGTGTGTAGTTAGTTCTATAGGCTGTCTATATATTGTTTAATTCTAGTGTGTAGTTAGTTCTATAGGCTGTCTATATATTGTTTAATTCTAGTGTGTAGTTCTATGGGCTGTCTATATATTGTTTAATTCTAGTGTGTAGTTCTATGGGCTGTCTATATATTGTTTAATTCTAGTGTGTAGTTCTAGAGGCTGTCTATATATTGTTTAATTCTAGTGTGCAGTTAGTTCTATGGGCTGTCTATATATTGTTTAATTCTAGTGTGTGGTTATATAGGCTGTCTATATATTGTTTAATTCTAGTGTGTAGTTAGTTCTATAGGCTGTGTATATATTGTTTAATTCTAGTGTGTAGTTAGTTCTATAGGCTGTCTATATATTGTTTAATTCTAGTATGTAGTTCTATAGGCTGTCTATATATTGTTTAATTCTAGTGTGTGGTTCTATAGGCTGTCTATATATTGTTTAATTCTAGTGTGTAAGTTCTGTAGGCTGTCTATATATTGTTTAATTCTAGTGTGTAGTTCTGTAGGCTGTCTATATATTGTTTAATTCTAGTGTGTAGTTCTATAGGCTGTCTATATATTGTTTAATTCTAGTGTGTAGTTAGTTCTATAGGCTGTCTATATATTGTTTAATTCTAGTGTGTAGTTCTATAGGCTGTCTATATATTGTTTAATTCTAGTGTGTAGTTCTATAGGCTGTCTATATATTGTTTAATTCTAGTGTGTGGTTCTATAGGCTGTCTATATATTGTTTAATTCT
Source organism: Cepaea hortensis (assembly GCA_963921405.1). Classification (NCBI taxonomy): domain Eukaryota; kingdom Metazoa; phylum Mollusca; class Gastropoda; order Stylommatophora; family Helicidae; genus Cepaea; species Cepaea hortensis. The sequence continues at coordinate 95,702,328 of OY992883.1, read as the reverse complement.
AGTGTGTAGTTCTATAGGCTGTCTATATATTGTTTAATTCTAGTGTGTAGTTCTATAGGCTGTCTATATATTGTTTAATTCTAGTGTGTAGTTCTATAGGCTGTCTATATATTGTTTAATTCTAGTGTGTAGTTCTATAGGCTGTCTATATATTGTTTAATTCTAGTGTGTGGTTCTATAGGCTGTCTATATATTGTTTAATTCTAGTGTGTAGTTCTATAGGCTGTCTATATATTGTTTAATTCTAGTGTGTAGTTCTATAGGCTGTCTATATATTGTTTAATTCTAGTGTGTGGTTCTATAGGCTGTCTATATATTGTTTAATTCTAGTGTGTGGTTCTATAGGCTGTCTATATATTGTTTAATTCTAGTGTGTAGTTCTATAGGCTGTCTATATATTGTTTAATTCTAGTGTGTAGTTCTATAGGCTGTCTATATATTGTTTAATTCTAGTGTGTGGTTCTATAGGCTGTCTATATATTGTTTAATTCTAGTGTGTGGTTCTATAGGCTGTCTATATATTGTTTAATTCTAGTATGTAGTTCTATAGGCTGTCTATATATTGTTTAATTCTAGTGTGTAGTTCTATAGGCTGTCTATATATTGTTTAATTCTAGTGTGTAGTTAGTTCTATAGGCTGTCTATATATTGTTTAATTCTAGTGTGTAGTTCTATAGGCTGTCTATATATTGTTTAATTCTAGTGTGTAGTTCTATAGGCTGTCTATATATTGTTTAATTCTAGTGTGTAGTTAGTTCTATAGGCTGTCTATATATTGTTTAATTCTAGTGTGTGGTTCTATAGGCTGTCTATATATTGTTTAATTCTAGTGTGTAGTTCTGTAGGCTGTCTATATATTGTTTAATTCTAGTGTGTAGTTAGTTCTATGGGCTGTCTATATATTGTTTAATTCTAGTGTGTAGTTAGTTTTATAGGCTGTCTATATATTGTTTAATTCTAGTGTGTGGTTAGTTCTATAGGCTGTCTATATATTGTTTAATTCTAGGGTGTAGTTAGTTCTATAGGCTTTCTATATATTGTTTAATTCTAGTGTGTAGTTCTATATGCTGTCTATATATTGTTTAATTCTAGTGTGTAGTTCTATAGGCTGTCTATATATTGTTTAATTCTAGTGTGTAGTTCTATAGGCTGTCTATATATTGTTTAATTCTAGTGTGTAGTTCTATAGGCTGTCTATATATTGTTTAATTCTAGTGTGTAGTTCTATAGGCTGTCTATATATTGTTTAATTCTAGTGTGTGGTTCTATAGGCTGTCTATATATTGTGTAATTCTAGTGTGTGGTTCTATAGGCTGTCTATATATTGTTTAATTCTAGTGTGTAGTTCTATAGGCTGTCTATATATTGTTTAATTCTAGTGTGTAGTTCTATAGGCTGTCTATATATTGTTTAATTCTAGTGTGTAGTTCTATAGGCTGTCTATATATTGTTTAATTCTAGTGTGTAGTTCTATAGGCTGTCTATATATTGTTTAATTCTAGTGTGTAGTTCTATAAGCTGTCTATATATTGTGTAATTCTAGTGTGTGGTTAGTTCTATAGGCTGTCTATATATTGTTTAATTCTAGTGTGTAGTTAGTTCTATAGGCTGTCTATATATTGTTTAATTCTAGTGTGTAGTTAGTTCTATAGGCTGTCTATATATTGTGTAATTCTAGTGTGTAGTTAGTTCTATAGGCTGTCTATATATTGTGTAATTCTAGTGTGTGGTTCTATAGGCTGTCTATATATTGTGTAATTCTAGTGTGTAGTTCTGTATGCTGTCTATATATTGTTTAATTCTAGTGTGTAGTTAGTTCTATAGGCTGTCTATATATTGTTTAATTCTAGTGTGTGGTTATATAGGCTGTCTATATATTGTTTAATTCTAGTGTGTAGTTAGTTCTATAGGCTGTCTATATATTGTTTAATTCTAGTGTGTAGTTAGTTCTATAGGCTGTCTATATATTGTTTAATTCTAGTGTGTAGTTAGTTCTATAGGCTGTCTATATATTTAAATATTGAGCACTACCCACTACTGGCAACGCCGATCGCATTCTGGTATGAACCTAAGGCCTATCCACGTCAATATGGAAGCACTATACTCGAGTTTCGCCCTCATTTGAGCTCTTCAGTAGTGCATATCCCTGACCGGATCCGGAAACAGTCCCGGATCACGCGTGTGAAGCGGGTGTGTAACCACGCGGCACACACTGGACACACCAAATTATCACAACAGATCATCACAACGCTACCCATCGTAGGCTATGCTCAAGATTGCCCAATCGCCGCGACCGACGTCCGTCAATCGATGGGACCCGAACGATCAGGACTTCTCACTGGCAAGGAACACCAGGCCTCCTAAATCCAGTGAGCAATAATCAATTGATTATGTGGTTGTTTCGGGATTTGAAATTTAAATATTGTGCACAACCCACTACTGGCAACGCCGATCGCATTCTGGTATGAACCTAAGGCCTATCCACGTCAATATGGAAGCACTATACTCGAGTTTCGCCCTCATTTGAGCTCTTCAGTAGTGCATATCCCTGACCGGATCCGGAAACAGTCCCGGATCACGCGTGTGAAGCCGATGTGTAACCACGCGGCACACACTGGACACACCAAATTATCACAACAGAACATCACAACGCTACCCATCGTAGGCTATGCTCAAGATTGCCCAATCGCCGTGACCGACGTCCGTCAATCGATGGGACCCGAACGATCAGGACTTCTCACTGGCAAGGAACACCAGGCCACATGTCTATATATTGTTTAATTCTAGTGTGTAGTTAGTTTTTTTCCCGCGTTTCCATCCTGTTTCAGGATATTGCGGTCAACACCAGCATCTTTCAGCTGTATGTTGATTCCTAGGCTAGATTACGCTCATCAGCACGCCACGACTTTCTGAGCGACCGGCTCCATACTCTCATAAGTCACTTTTGCGATTCGAACCACTGCTAATTCTCGTCGCATCACGTGACGAGAGTATTCGGGGTTAGCGGAGAAAGCTGCTAACCCCTCGGCCATGGAGCCGGCATATGCTGTCTATATATTGTTTAATTCTAGTGTGCAGTTCTGTAGGCTGTCTATATATTGTTTAATTCTAGTGTGTAGTTCTGTAGGCTGTCTATATATTGTTTAATTCTAGTGTGTAGTTCTATAGGCTGTCTATATATTGTTTAGTTCTAGTGTGTAGTTCTATAGGCTGTCTATATATTGTTTAATTCTAGTGTGTAGTTAGTTCTATAGGCTGTCTATATATTATTTAATTCTAGTGTGTAGTTCTATAGGCTGTCTATATATTGTTTAATTCTAGTGTGTAGTTCTATAGGCTGTCTATATATTGTTTAATTCTAGTGTGTAGTTAGTTCTATAGGCTGTCTATATATTGTTTAATTCTAGTGTGTAGTTAGTTGTATAGGCTGTCTATATATTGTTTAATTCTAGTGTGTAGTTAGTTCTATAGGCTGTCTATATATTGTTTAATTCTAGTGTGTAGTTAGTTCTATAGGCTGTCTATATATTGTTTAATTCTAGTGTGTAGTTCTGTAGGCTGTCTATATATTGTTTAATTCGAGTGTGTAGTTCTATAGGCTGTCTATATATTGTTTAATTCTAGTGTGTAGTTAGTTCTATAGGCTGTCTATATATTGTTTAATTCTAGTGTGTAGTTAGTTCTATAGGCTGTCTATATATTGTTTAATTCTAGTGTGTAGTTCTATAGGCTGTCTATATATTGTTTAATTCTAGTGTGTAGTTCTATAGGCTGTCTATATATTGTTTAATTCTAGTGTGTAGTTAGTTCTATAGGCTGTCTATATATTGTTTAATTCTAGTGTGTAGTTCTATAGGCTGTCTATATATTGTTTAATTCTAGTGTGTAGTTAGTTCTATAGGCTCTCTATATATTGTGTAATTCTAGTGTGAAGTTCTATATGCTGTCTATATATTGAAAGTGAATCGGTACAATTATCCTGAGCTGATCCACGGACTCTGTGTTCGCATGAGGTGGCGAAACATGACCGCCGACATTTATCGGCATTACACATGTCTTTGCTGATATATTGTTTAAGCCTAGTGTGTAGTCCAATAGGCTGTCTATCCTGTACATGTTTCCGCTGTCTTAGGTTCGTTGTCTTGTTAATTTATTCCGTTAGCGCGTTCCTCTATTGGTTATATTTCTTATGCTTCAGTAACAAAAATTGTATATCATTATGCTCTTGAAGTTTGGCACAGTTAGGTGCTTCTAAGTTGTAGCGTCGGAAATTGTTTCTTTGCAAGTGTACTTCTATGCTAACTCTACTTGTATTCTCATAAATTGTTTCGTTGCAAGTATTTGCTTCTATGCTAACCCTAGTTGTTGTTGTTTTTTTTTCCCGCGTTGCCATCCTGTTTCAGGATATTGCGGTCAACATCAGCATCTTTCAGCTGTATGTTGATGTCTAGGCTAAGATTACGCTCATCAGCACGCCACGACTTTCTGAGCGACCGGCTCCATACTCTCATATGTCACTGGCGCGAGTCGAACCGCTTCCAATTCTCGTGCGCTCATGTCAACCACGAGAGTATTCGGGGTTACGGAGAAAGCTGCTAACGCCTCGGCCAGGGAGACCAGCTAACCCTAGTTGTAGCCTCAGAAATTGTTTTGTTGCAAATGTGTGCTTCTATGCTATTGGGAGACTCCGTGGCGAAGTAGGTCAAGCCGTCTGCCTCAGGCTCCCAAGGTTGTGTGTTAGATTCCAGTCTCATCCTTCGGTTCACGTGTGCATTTTTTTGGAGACTCCTGAGGTTCGTCGCCGGAGCTACGGGGTTCGTGCTTTGTGCGACGCTTTCCGCGCTGCGGAAAGAGACTGAGCCACATGGGATAAAAACCCTGTGCAATGAAGTCACCCCTGTCGACTTTTAAGCGACATTTTAAAGCTTCTATGCTCACGTGACGCGACGAGAATTAGCAGTGGTTCGAATCGCAAAAGTGACTTATGAGAGTAAGGAGCCGGTCGCTCAGAAAGTCGTGGCGTGCTGATGAGCGTAATCTAGCCTAGGAATCAACATGCAGCTGAAAGATGCTGGTGTTGACCGCAATATCCCGAGACAGGATGGAAACGCGGGAAAAAAAAAAAAAAAAAAAAAAAAAAAAAAAAATATATATATATATATATATATATATATATATATATATATATATATATATATATATATATATATATATATATATATATATATATATATATATATATATATCGTTGTATGTATGGATGTATGTGGATCCGTCCTTTATGCGTTCGCGAACGGTCCATCCGATTGAGATGAAATTTTCTACACGTTTTCCTTTCATTCCTGTGCAACCAACTGTCATAGTTTTATCTATCAGCTATCAGCTATTACCTTCCTAAAATTTAATTTTGTAATTACATGACTGAACATAAGAAAATATTTAAAAAAATATTTAGAAAAGGGATATAACTTTTAGTATCATTGTTATATCTTAAGTTAAGTCCCCTGGATAGAGATATCTATATGAATTAAATAAGATGGTCCCCACCAGGGACTGGGTGCAGCCGGGCCAGGTCAGACAGACAGATAGACAGACTGACAGACAGACTGACAGACAGACAGATAGTCGGGAACGGGAGCCAAGTTTACTTTAGATAGATCTCTTCCAATCATATTTTCTATCTATTCTTCTATTCTATCTATATTTTGTTGTTATGTTCGGACCAAACATACATACACAGACAGACAGACCGACAGACAGATAGATAGATAGATAGATAGATAGATAGATAGATAGATAGATAGATAGATAGATAGATAGATAGATAGATAGATCGGGAACGGGAGCTTATATGACTACTTATACGAATTAAATGAGATGCTCCCCACCAGGGCCTGGGCGAAGTCGGGCCGGGTCGGACAGACAGACAGACAGACAGATAGTCGGGAACGGGAGCTTATATGACTACTTATATGAATTAAATGAGATGCTCCCCATCAGGGTCTGGGCGAAGCCGGGTCGGGTCAGACAGACAGACAGACAAACAGACAGACAGACAGATAGATAGTCGGGAACGGAAGCTTATATGACTACTTATATGAATTAAATGAGATGCTCCCCACCACGAGCTGGGCGAAGCCGGGCCGGGTCAGACAGACAGACAAGCAAATAGATAGATAGATAGATAGATAGATAGATAGATAGATAGATAGATAGATAGATAGATAGATAGATAGATAGATAGATAGATAGATAGATAGATAGATAGATAGATAGATAGATAGATAGATCCCCGCCAGAGCCTGGGCGAAGCCGGGCCGGGTAGCTAGTATATATATATATGTTGTTGTTGTTGTTATTGTTGTTGTTATTATTTACAGTGCCTCTCTTAATCCCTTTGTCCATCATTTCATTTTGAAAAAGAATTTTCTGTCCGAACGGATTAGAGCGCTCTCACTTAAACTTCCTGTAGGGGATTGAACCTCTTCAGCGGCATTAATTTGGAGTTCAAAAGGAAACAGTAATGACAAATTAGCGAACGTAAAATTTGCTAGAAAATCCACCGGGTGTTGTTCACAACGTCTGGCAAGGAACATGCAACATTTGAAACATGAGTCAGTATCCACGCTGTCAAGACTAAACAACACCTGGAGCTTATATGTTTGTTCAGATTCAACGAGAGAAAGGATGTCCAGAAAGACACTTGGACAACTGAGCGTTATAAAGCCATTATTGAGTGAGAATGCAACCCTTAGAACGTGCCACACCAGTGATTCCCAACGTGTGGGTCGCAGCTCTCAAGCAGATTACCCAATTTATGTTACAACGTGGCATGCCTAGGTTATTTTTAGTTGCAATTATTTTTATTGGAAGATTCGCCACGAAAATTATCAGCATTTAATAATCGTTTTAAAAAAATAATTACGCTGCGTTATTGTATTTCTTCTTATAGTCCATGGCGTATGAGGTTGGTGATCGTGTTTGTCCAGTCTTGTGTCTCATCTATTGATAATAAATGATGATACCGATGCTCTTCTATATCATGATTTCAAACTGTTTAATATCATCTTTCTTAGTTTCCCCCTGCCTCCACTTTCCCGTTGTGACGACATACTCCAGCTTTCCCCTTCTCATGACCATCCATCCATCATGTGCCATGCCGGTAAGCGTGGGCGGTCATGTTCTGCCATCTCACTCGATCACCAGAGTCATGGATCAGATCCGTGATCCTGTCTCGACCATGCCATGTGGCCAATCCATCCAGGTATTTACTTCTCGGTCTTCCCCGTGGTCTCTTCCCTTCGATCTTGCCAGTTGTCACCAAGTTCTCCAAGTCATTTCTTCTCATAACATGCTGAACAAATTCTGACTGTCTACGTCTAATGTATCTAATCAGTTTACGATCTTCATTTGTTTCTAGAAAGACTTGTACATTGGTTTTTCTGTCCGTCCATGGTATTCTTTGCATTTTCCTCAGAAACTACATTTCCACAGCCATCAGATGTTTTTCAGCTTGACTGCTTATTGTCAACGCTTCACATCCATACAAAATCACAGGTTCTATGTAGCACCTCAACACTCTTTTTCTCGTTTCAATTGATATCTTTTTATTGGTCAGTATGTTTTTAATTTTGCAAAAGGCTACCTTCGCAATGGCAATTCTTGTTCTAATCTCTTCAAGGCATCTCCCATCAGATGTTATGACTGTGCCGAGATAACAGTATCGATTCACTTGTTTCACTTGTTGCAGTGCAGTCTTCTCATGACATGCACAAATAATATGGACTGTCTTCTATTGATACGAGTAGTTATTTCTCTTTATGAGTTAACGTATTTCAAAATATCTTCATTTCTCTTTCTATCCGTCCATGGTGTTCTCCTTCATTGCTCTTTCTATCCATCCACGGCGTTCTCATAATTCTTTTATACAACCATATCTCAGCAGCTTAAGCGTAATTCCTCTCTTGTCTGCTAATTGTCCATGATTCACATCCGTACATAAGGATAGGCTCAATATGGCTCTTAAGAATTCTTGTCCCCACCTTGATTGACAGAGACACATTTCAGAGAATATTCTCCATCTTGTGAAATGCTTGCCTGTGCTGGGGCTAGCTACATTTCAGACATGATAATCGAGGCTGCTGTATCGTACTGAAAATGTGTTTCTTTCATGAAGTCTTGGGAAGATAATGCGGTGGTTTCCCCCTTGCCTTCCACATCCACATGAGAGATTTTTACCTTAGCCTTTGACAGCCATTTCCGACCGTCAGGACAAGTGAGTGCCCTGCTCCGCTCAGCTGCTGAGTTGTCCACTTATCCCGGTAGATACTCGGTCCCCAGGGCTGCTTTAGCCATACCGTGGTGTGTTTCCCATCCTCTACCGCTAGGAGGTGCAGTTGGGATTTGCCCTTCCTAAAGTTCTGGTCTATTAAGGTCAAAACTCTCCATTACTTTTAGAGTATTGTACTAAACGACTGAAACATTGAATTGTATAAATATTAATGACAAGAAGAAACCGAAGCTCCATTATGGCGGATGCCTAGAGCAATATTGAACTCCACAATGTTCACACATATTAAAGTCTATAATTAGTCAAGCTGTTTGGAACTGCGGAGTATTAATAATTGTTTGAAAATGTCATTGTATTCATTCCTCCACCCCCCCCCCCCCCAACACCACCAAATAAACTAAATTGATACAGTTTAATCAATTATTATAATTATCGTTGCAATAACATTATTTATTGAAATTATACCACAGAAAAATTCTTAAAATCAGGATGATAATAAATGTTTGATATTCTAATATATAGCAGGCGTTTATGTTGTTCTCGCTAGACGTTTACGTTGAGTATATCACGAGCCTGCCAAGAGGATTCGACGCCTGCATTCATTTTCCGCTAAAAGAGGTATACACTGGCCACTTTTCCTCCAATTCCAATTCCAATTCCAATTTTCAAAACAAAAATTCCGAATTCGGCCTCGTTCAACCTGCCTCTTCAGCTGTGGTTATTGTTGAGGTCCGTGGTTTTTGTGGGTTCATTCACCCTAATTCTTGTCTTGTGCGCTCTTCTTGTGTCCCTTTTCCTCCGTGCAATTAGGCCTATATAATGTGGTAGTTCCAACTTTGGGACTTGTTTGTAGAAGCTAATAATTCTACAACGCCTGAAGAACACAGGAAAACTGGCTCATAAACATATCTCGAAATCTGGCTCTTAAACATATCTCGAAAAATAAAATACACTGTTCACATAAAGTGTCACAATAATAGTAACAGTAATGAACAGTAATAGAAGGTACAGTACCTGGAAGAGGAGGCAAGGAGAAACCAACACGACAGTAATAGTAACAGTATTGAACAATAATATAAGGTATAGTTCAAAACAATGTTTTCCCGTAGTGAATTTGAATAACGAAGACACAAACAATAGATTGCACGATTTATTGCCTGACATATTTCGCTGCATTTCGTCAGGTACATACTGCAGAATTCACACAACGTAAAGTAAAATAACTAGATAAATCCTTCAAGCTGAAATATACACATGTTCGCACAGTATTGTCAATTGTCTGCCACGGTAATTTTAAACCGACTAACATTAATGCCGCTGTTTGCACAAAACTGGCTTGTGTAGATTAATCATTATTGCTTCTTCAAACTTTAACAAGCGAGTATTGTGTGTGTTAAACAACACGCGAAAGGCCCAGTGTCTATCCATCACATGGCCGCTTTCCAGCATAGGCCTAGCAATTGATGAGGCGGGAAGCTTCCGGTGTTTCTGCCCCACTAGGCTCCCATCGCCTGAGTGTAGTATCTTTTCGATCTGGAAGAAAAGGCACTGGGAGACAACACGACGGTGGATACATGGCATGAAAGACACCGTGGACATGAACATGAATAAAGCGAGGGAACTAGAGAATAAACAGCCTTTCGGAGATCACCATGGCTGAATGGATAAGGTCGCTCGCTCTTAAACTGCCGGTGTGTTGTTGCCGAGGTAGCGGGTTCAACCCCTACACCTGTCAGTTGGGCTAATATGTTGACTTCTCGTTCTATACCTGGGGACGTACATTACAAGTACCCCAGAAGTCAGAGAGCATTCGCCTGATGGCGAGGGACACTGGTATTAAGGAAAGCTAATCCACAGGCGCCGGTCTCTCTGGCCGAGGAGTTACACGACTTTCTCTGCAATCCCGTTTATCCACGCAGGGTCTCGCAGCGCGCGAGAATTGGAAGCGGTTCTACCCGCGCTGGTGACTTGCGTTATAACTGGGCCGGCCGCGCAGAAAGCAATGGCAAAACTACTGAGCGTAATCTTGCCAAGAAATCAACAATCAGCTGAAAGATGCGGGTGTTGACAGCGATGTCCTGTAAAGGATATGCAAACATTTAATTTTTAATCCACAGGCAAAATATCTGTTCAGTGGATTAGAAGTTTAAGCATGTGTGTGGACTACGCTTGAGTTTGCGAACGAAAAAAACAAAAGGAAAAACAAAACAAAAACCGCCTTTCCAGCGGTCTGTACTGAAAGTGAAGGACATACTGCCGGATGCTGAAGTAATGATCACGATGATGTTGATGATGATGATGATGATGATGATGATGATGATGTTGATGATGATGATGATGTCACAAGTAGTAAACTGACGCTGATTTCTCAGGCTCAATAGCAATTGTCGCATTAAATGTTACTTTAATTACATATTACTTTAATTAAATATTTCTTTAAATATTCTTCTTCTTCTTCTTCAGCGTTCCGAGCCATTGAGGTTCTTTGCTGCAGATACAATCCGTCTCCATTCGTCTCTCTGGTTGACCTTCTCTTGCCTTTAAATATTAGGTTGGAAAATATATTGTAATGCGATTTATTTACCCAATTAACATGTCCTTTTATGCCAGCGAGGTTTGAGATCTCTGGTTGCTTGGCTAGTACAAACGGTTTGGGACACATTGTGTTACGGGATTTAATTAATGCATCAATTACATGCCAGATCCACAATAAAGGTTGGCTGCAATGGAAGTCCACAACTTTCTGTTCTTTTATTTAAAAGTTATATCATGTGTTTTTTAGGAACCAACATCACAGCATTCGGGGCATTCCCATAAGCGCTCCGTCCCCATCCCCAGCAGCCAGCGAAGAGTTCCAACACTAATAGTACCAGTAGCAAACTGATTATATGTCCGTCTCGCCTTTCCTCTGAGCATCGATTGTCGGCCAGATCCCCTCGTCACTCCTCGCTGCCTCATTCTAACCAGACTATGGTGATCCATTTGCTCCTCCGAGGTGTGCACGTGCTCCCACAAGGCCGCAACCACATCTGCCTTATCATGCATCACTACTCCACCAAGTTTTGCCGAGCCAGCCAATCTGTCCGCCTGTTCATTCCCCAGCACACCAGCATGCCCCGGAGAGAAGATCCAGACGATGCTTGTCACACGTGACTTCCGAAGCGAAGCGATATCATGTGTCATGTCTTCTAATGCCTATAGTACCTTGCGGTGTAGGACTCGGAGTGGGGGGGGGGGGGGTCTTGAGCCTGAGGAATTTAAGGCTGCCGGGTTAGTGCAGTTAGGGTTGTCTTTTTTTTACCCCAGAGAGAAATAATTCCACACCATACCGATGATTCGAAGCAGCATTCTAGCCACTTGGCTAACCACTTTCATGCAATTAAACAATTTATGGATTTGAAGAACTAGAACAACACATCTCAGAATGCTGTACCGGAAGCTTCTATAATTCCTTTCGGAGCTTGGAACACATCTCTGCTGAAAAGTACCTAGAGGCCTTTGAATATAACTGATGTAGAAGAATGTTAAAAATTCATTGGAGGGAAAGAAAAACAAACAAATCTATCCAACAAGAACTCATTGTTGAAGAAGATTGGATGTTAAAACAAATAAACATGAGAGGTGGTCCGTTCAAAATGTCGAGATAGTATTCTTGTGTTTTATCTGTTTGTTATTGTTTTGTTTTTGTTGCTCCCACCAGCATGTCGAAATAGTATTTCTGTGTGCCCGGAAGGTAAACAGGCACAAAGCAATCACGTCCACACAAAAAAAGACTCCAGATGAAAGCAGCAGCAGAAGAAGAAGAGGAAGAAGAAGATGAAGAAGAAGATGAAGAAGAAGAAGAAGAAGAAGAAGAAGAAGAAGAAGAAGAAGAAGAAGAAGAAGAAGAAGAAGAAGAAGAAGAAGAAGAAGAAGACCCTATTTTATCTGGTTTTTTGTTTGTTTCTTCCGTTGATGACAATTCCGGTTGAAACGATTGCTTGATTCAGTGTGGGTTTTTACCCAGTTGTGGCGCTTCTTTGTCGTATTTTATGTGTTTGTTTCGTGTGTAACAGTAACAGCTCGGCAGCAGTTGTGTGTGTTCTTGTTTTGTGTGCGAGTCCAATAATAGCACGGCAGCAGTTAGGTGTTGTGTGTGTGATTGTGTGTGTGTGTGACCCCAGTAACAGCACGGCAGTAGTTGTGTTGTTGTGTGTTTTGTATGTAAAAGCTCGCAACTCTTACACCGCGCCAGCAGCAAAGTTCCCTTATTTTTCGATAATCACACTAGCCGAATTCACCTTCATTTGTATTTGTTCTGAGCTCGGCAGTAACCAAAACAATCTATTTTATTTGGTGAACTTACAAGAAACTATAAATCGAACATCTAATGAATTACTTTAGATCGTTCTACAAAGTCATCGCGAACAATGTGTGATTCTCCAAGAGGCCTTGCATATATCAGAGAGAACGAACGAAGGAACTTTATTTTCAGAGATACAAATTGGGCACGTAGGCCCGCCTTACATTCGGCCCTTCCAATTACTCATCTTTCGCACACCAGTTATCTATAATGAATGCTATATTTACACTGAAAAACCAAGCAAACATTGTGAAATGACTGCCACAAGCAGTCACATTAAAAACATTGACAATTCTTACAGAGAGGCTGATGTAGAGACTTTACTCCCGACCGGGTACCGAGATAATCCATTGTTTTTTTTTGTTGTTTTTTTGGAGCCGGTCGCTCAGAAATCAATGGGAAACTACTGAGAGTAATCTTGCCTTGTACATCAACAGCAGCTGAAAAATGCTGATGTTGACGGCAACGTCCTATAAGGGATATGAAAAAAAAATTCCTGTACAAGACGTTGCAGTCAACATCAGCATTTACTGCCGTTGTTGATGTCTTGCAAAGGTTTGCGTTTAGTAGTTTGCCATTGCTTTCTAAACGACCGGCTCCCATACCAACACCAACGAAACACGGTTTGCTGCAAAATCGGTCACCGCTGTGTTTCGAACGCGGGTAAGAGGCATTACGAATCGCGTCTGCAACACCATCGCCGCGGAGACCAGTATATCATCCATACGGGCACTGTATATCAAAGTTCCCCTCGCGAAGCTCATAAACCTGCGGGATGTGCAAGACTGGGTACTGAAACTTCACATCTGCGGACAGGCATATTATGATATAACCGAGTCGTGATTCAGTACACAGCATAGGTAAATATTGATGCTCGAATGTTGTGGGAGGTACACCGGGTTGTGAATATCACTTGATAGAGGAGTGCGACATCTGGACCCCTTGCTCAAACAGTGGCTACAGTCTACCATTGGATTGTTATTTAACACCAGTAGATGCATTGTCTGAAAGGGGATGTTATGCCGTTCCTCCTACTTCGACGACTGCTACAACACCAACAACTACTACTACTACTACTACTACTACTACTACTACTACTACTACTACTACTACTACTACTACTACTACTACTACTACTACTACTACTACTACTACTACTACTACTACTACTACTACCCCTCCTCCCCTCGTTTTCCCTTCCTTCTTCTTGTTCATCTTCCCGTTTTCCCTAGTATGCATATCAGCATTCTCTTATAAAGAGCTTTCGTCTCATTAACTTTGTACCAGAGATACACAAGAGTACCTTGCCTCTTCACTTCTACTAATCCGCGACATGCGTTTTCGCTGAATGCCACAAGCACGGACAATCCGCACAATCCACCAGTGGATTAAACAGTTCAGAGAAACGCATGAAAATCTAACATGTCGTTAATGACTGATAGTTGTATTTGTGTTGCATTAGTTCGCCCTTATCCTAGAACATTGATGTTTGCTGGCTTTGCCTTGTCGAATATTTCCTTTTTCTTTCGCTCGTCTTGATTAGGGACAATTGCTGGTGTATGTGGGTTAGGGACAATTGCTGGTGTCTGTGGGTATGGGACACTTGCTAGTGTCTATGGGTTAGGGGCAGTTGTTGGTGTCTGTGGGTTAGGGGCAGTTGTTGGTGTCTGTGGGTTAGGGGCAGTTGTTGGTGTCTGTGGGTTAGGGGCAGTTGTTGGTGTCTGTGGGTTAGGGGCAGTTGTTGGTGTCTGTGGGTTAGGGGCAGTTGTTGGTGTCTGTGGGTTAGGGGCAGTTGTTGGTGTCTGTGGGTTAGGGGCAGCTGTTGGTGTCTGTGGGTTAGGGACAGTTGCTGTGTCTGTGGGTATGGGACAATTGCTAGTGTCTATGGGTTAGGGGCAGTTGTTGGTGTCTGTGGGTTAGGGGCAGTTGTTGGTGTCTGTGGGTTAGGGGCAGCTGTTGGTGTCTGTGGGTTAGGGGCAGTTGCTGTGTCTGTGGGTTAGGGACAATTGCTAGTGTCTATGGGTTATGAGCAGTTGTTGGTGTCTGTGGGTTAGGGACAGTTGTTGGTGTCTGTTCGTTAGGGGCAGTTGTTGGTGTCTGTGGGTTAGGGGCAGTTCTTGGTGTCTGTGGGTTAGGGACAATTGCTGGTGTCTATGGGTTAGGGGCAGTTGTTGGTGTCTGTGGCTCTCTTAGGACGTCTCTCTCAGGGCATCTCTCTCACGACGACTCTCTCGGGACGTCTCTCTCAGGGCATCTCTCTCACGGCATCTCTCTCATAACGTCTCTCTCAAGGCATCTCTCTCAAGACGTCTCTCTCATTACGTCTCTCTCAGGGCATCTCTCTCAAGACGTCTCTCTCATTACGTCTCTCTCAGGACGTCTCCTCTTAGGGCATCTCTCTCAGGATGTCTCTCTCAGGACGTCTCTCTCG
This sequence comes from Cepaea hortensis, assembly GCA_963921405.1. Classification (NCBI taxonomy): domain Eukaryota; kingdom Metazoa; phylum Mollusca; class Gastropoda; order Stylommatophora; family Helicidae; genus Cepaea; species Cepaea hortensis. The sequence goes on along the minus strand of OY992883.1, from coordinate 95,687,265 downwards.
GGACGTCTCTCTCGGGACGTCTCACTCATAACGGCTCTCTCAGGACGTCTCTCTCAGGGCATCTCTCTCATAACATTTCTCTCATGACATCTCTCTCATAACGTCTCTCTCTGTCTCAGGGCATCTCTCTCATAACGTCTCTCTCATTAGTCTCTCTCAGGACGTCTCTCTCAGGGCGTCTTTCTCAAGGCGTCTCTCTCAAGACGTCTCTCTCGGGACGTCTCTCTCAGGGCGACCGGCCAAAAATTGATTCCCCATCCTTTGCCGGTTCTTCTGCCGCGTGCATTTTCACACCCAAGGATTTTGCAATGTCCTATGTCCATCTTCGTGTTGGTTGACCCATGTTTCTTCTTCGGGGAAGTATTTTTAGCAGTCTGGATGGGAGGCTTTTATAATAATGTTATAGCGTCATCAGCTTTAGGGGAAAACAAAACATTGGCATTGTACATGAAATCACCGCAGCTGTAGCATCGCATTTTGGAAACAGTAACAAATAGACTGACTCCGTTTAGGAATGTAATACATTTTAGGAACATTATTTACAACTGTGACGAAATTACTGTTACAGTGACATCAATTTTAGAGAGGGGAAAATGAATGTTTATATAAAATTACATAAGCTGTGAACTACATTTCATGAACAGCGTTGAAAATGTAGATAGATTTATATTTATATAATCAAAACTTTATAAAAGTATTGTTTTTCACGAAATTACTTATCACAGTATCTCTAGTTTTACGAAAACTATTTGTTTAAACATGATATTTTTCTTGCCAGGTGGCAAGGTGACTTCAAGATGGCGTCAATGACAACACTGCCTTCAACATTATCATCAATCGCAGCTGAGGAATAATAAAGTGCCTTCTTTAACTATCCCGTCCGTCGTAACTTATCTTCTTCAAGATGGCTTCTACATACGATTGGTATCAATCATCCAACCATTAGTTGATTCAATGGAAAGTAATCATGAACAATTTATCGGACTCGCCCAGTATTATCTTATGAAAGATTCCGGAAACTTTAACAGTGCTAACGCCATTGTTTTAGCTAGACCTTGAACCCGAAGACTCGAAACCAAGATGGCAGAGAACACGTCACAAAGACACCACAAAAGAATGGAGAAAACGGAAGTAGCTAATGCTGAGGATGATGGTTATGACGTCAGTGCCAGAGAAAACATAGGTATGTAAGTTAGTTTAAAATGTGAGATGATGTATAGCTGCTCTGTCTGTCTGTCTATCTGTCCATCTGTCAATCCGTTTGTTAGTCTGTGTTTGTCTAATCTGCCTCTCTATTGTGAATAAAATTAGTGGAACTGCGGTAAAGCTGTGGAATTGTAAATATGAAGTAATGTAGCTTTACAGAACACAATTACGGAAAACGTAGGACGTTGCGGCGATTAGCTTTCACCAGCAAACATATACACGAAACACAACATATAAACATGGGGAAGACACCACAGTGACAACACTAAGGCATAATAACCAAACGACAAGAGTGGAAAGATGAAAAATTAAAAAAAAAATGAGAACAATGAAAAGAAAATTTAAAAAAATTAACAGAATGTGCTACTTATCTCAAAATTCCCGGCTGTGAAGTCTCATTGTTCTCTTGTTATTTTCTTCTTTCCATTCTTCTCATTCAGTTATTATTCATTACTGTTGCACTTTAGTCTCTTCCCAGTATTTATTTATTGTGTTTTGTGTAGTAGGCTACCAGTCAACAGCATGCCACAACAAGCAATGATGTACAGACCAGATGGAAACAGAGGAAGAGGCCGACCACGTAAACGTTGGACGGAGGGAATAACAGAATCCATGGGAATGTCGATATACGAAGCCAATAACCGGGCACTCTCACGAAGTTTATACTTCACCTCGACACCGCAAGGTACAAGAGGAACATGATGAGATGAGATGAGAGTGTAGTTGTTTGCTGATGAAGGCTAGTCGCCGCAACGTCCTTTGTTTTACGTAACTGTGTTCAGTAAAGCTGCGTTACTTCCATGTTATGTTATATTGTTCTCTATTGTGAAATGTGCTACTATATATGCATATTGACGCTGTCCGTTGCCTTTGCGTCTATTATTATTGTCTCTTTAGTCGAATATCTAAACTAGAGGTAACTATTATCATTATCATCTTATTCTTCCTTTGCCTTTCATCTCCCAAAGAAGCATAGACTGTCAATTAACTGACCCCAATCCCTTTGTAGATTTGTTCATGATTAGTTGGGTTTTGTAGCTAAAGTTGTCTATGGCTTGAGGTAGTCAGTCTCACGACAACCCTCCTTAGTAGCCTCTTGTGGCATGCATGGTAGGTTACAGTGTTACTGTTCTTGACTCCTCGTTTGTATACCGGTATCACGTATACATACTGTTGTCATGCTGCTATATGCTGGCTGTTATCATAATCTACCAAACAGGAATGAAAGCAAAGTATAACTAGATAGCTCCAGGAAAGAAAGATACCATACATACAAAAACTAACGTCTCCACAAAACTTTTTAACACGTTGTTTCGGATGGACGATGCACATCAGAGATTAAGAGCAGAATAGGGCAAGCAAAGGCTGCATTTCACAATATGAAGAGTATCTTATGCAATAAGTCACTATCATTTAATGTAAGAAAGAGAGTGCCGAAGTGCTATATAGAACCTGTTTTGCTGTATGGCTGTGAATCTTGGAATGTAAATGAACAAATTAGGAAGAGATTGGAAGCAAAAAAGATGTGGTTCCTGAAACGAATGTTGCGAATTCCTTGGACTGCCAAAGTAACTAACAACGATTGCCTGAAAGAGGCTACTGAAACTAGAACATTATATACAACAATAAGAAAGAGGCAAACAGCTCTTTTTTTTTGGGCCATGTGATGAGAAGAGAGGCATTGGAGAACATCATGACAACTGGAAAGATCGAGTGGAAGAAAGGCAGAGGCAAACCAAGAGAAATGATACTGGATGGATAGAGACGGTGGCATGGAGGAATATCAACAGCGGAGATGATCCAGAAAACCAAAGACCGTGTTCTGTGGAGAGTCTTGATGCCTACGCCAGCCGGCATGTCACTTGATGATGATGATGATGATGGTAGTGTCTTTTATTGATTTAAAAAAAAAATATCTTGCATATCCCTTACAGGACGTTGCAATCAACACCAGCATTTTTCAGGTGCTGTTGATGTACTAGGCAAGTTTTACATTTAGTAGTTTGCCATTACTTTCTGAACGACCGGCTCACATACCCCCGTTAGTTACCAGCGCGGCGGGATCCGCTGCGGATTTTCGCAGTTGCAGTTTTCCCCACGTGGATATACGGGATTACGAACAATGCCGTTAACACCTCCGCTAGGGAGACCGGCTTTATTGATTCCGGCCGCGTGTTTTCTAGCGAGATACAACTGTCGTAACGGCACGATTTGTTTACAAAAATAAGTCATACATTTGAAATTATTCCATATAGAAATGTGTTGGAGGCGCACGATTATTTTCTCTCTCTCTCTCTCTCTCTCTCTCTCTCTCTCTCTCTCTCTCTCTCGCTCGCTCGCTCGCTCTCACACCCTCGTGTATATATAACATTATAAACAGGTATCTGTTGACACTGCACGATATATGTATGGGAACATGTATTGCTGCAGCTGTGCAAACGGGAACTTGTCCTGTATGTAGCGGACAGGACGACTTGCCTTCTCGGATCATCACCTGTAGCTTGTATTGTGCTGAAGCCCCCTCCCCTCTCTCTCCCTCTATCTCACCTACTTACCTCCGTCACTCTCTGTCTCTCTCTCCCTCTATCTATCTCTCACTTTCTCTCTATCTCTTGCTCTCTCTTTATCTCTTACTTTCTTCCTATCTCTCACTCTCTCTCAATCTCTCAGTCTCTGACTATCTCTCACTTTCTTCCTACATCTCTCTCTCTCTCTCTCTCTCTCTCTCTCTCTCTCTCTCTCAGTCTCTTCCTCTCTCTCTCTCTTTCTCTCTCTCAATCCCTCAGTCTCTCTCTATCTCTCACTCTCTTCATATTTCTCACTTTCTTTTGATCTCTCACTCTCTCTCAATCTCTCACTCTCTTCCTATCTCGCACCCTCTCTCTTAATCTCTCTCAATCTCTCACTCTCTTCCTATCTCGCACCCTCTCTCTTAATCTCTCTCAAACTCTCACTCTCTTCCTATCTCGCACCTTCTCTCTTAATCTCTCTCAATCTCTCACTCTCTTCCTATCTCGCACCCTCTCTCTTAATCTCTCTCAATCTCTCAGTCTCTCTATCTCTCACTTTCTCTCTCACTCACTCAGTTTCTCTTCTCCCCCCCCCCCCCCACACACTCCTATAACATTCTCTATAAATCTATCTCTCATTAGTAAGATGCCCTGCTTCTGTTGCTGTCATGTATAAATTATTTATCCGATCTCTAATCCCTCTTCGCCTCCCCGGTTCACTTCCATTTATAATTATCTGCTTTAGAATTTCGAGTCCTTGGTGGATCGATCTGTTTGTTCCAATGAATTATTAATACTCTTATGTAACACTAATAATTGACTGGAGGGGAAGAGAGACAGGGGGAGACCAAGAGAGAAGATGCTGGACGGTTTGACATCATGGAGGAATGTCAGTATCTGAAATGGTTGGCATCACGAGAGACAGAAGATGGTGGGCAGACATGAGCACAACGCCACAAGGCATGCACTATAAGAAGAAGGAGGAGAGTGCCATTTTCTCGGAGACTCCTGGGGGTCGTGGCATGGAGTTCGTGCTTTGTGTCCGACCCTTTAGGCAATCTGTCCTGCGGGAAGACCATATGAGATGAAACCCGGTGCAATGAAGTCGATCATTTTGCCTTTTAAACTCTTAAAACCCATTGCCACAGGAAATACGTATGCTGTAAGTATTCTGACTTGTGTTGCCTTATCTGTCCAATCAATCAATCAATCAATCAACCAGTCAATCAATCAATTAGGTGCCGTCTACATTGTGAAGGTTGGCTGCAATGGATATCCACCACTGTCTGTTTCTCGTCTTGATTGTACATTCTATCAGATTGATGTTCGTCCATCTCTTTATGTTATCCCCCCACTCGTATCGTTGTCTACCTCTTGCTCGCTTGCCATCAACCTTACCCTTCTGTGTGGTTTTTATAATGTCTTGTAACGTAGCCGAAATATTTCACTTGCTTCTTTTTTATTTCCTTCATCAACTCTCTTTTCATTACCAGTTTTTCTAGAACCTCTGTGTTTTATTGTTTTTGTTTCCATGAAATACGACACAATCTTTTGTATATCTACATCTCTAGAGCCTCTATTGGACTTTCTAATTGCTTGGTTGCCAGCTCCCTAGCAATGGCGTTACGGACGCGGTTCGTAATTCCGCCTACTGCGATCGATTTGGTAGCAGACCGTGTCGCACTGTTTTAACGTGTTGGTATGGGAGCCTGTCGTTCAGAAATCAATGGCAAACTACTGAACGTAAACTTGCCAAGACATCTACAACAACAGTGCTGGTATTGGCAGCGATGTCCTGAAAATAGGATGTGAAAAACAATTGTTTGTTTAATGTCCAGGCTTCCGTGCCATATAGTAGTGTTGAATATACATAACATTTGACAATTCTCACGTTTAATGAATGCATTGTTAACTTTTCTTAAAAGTCGACCGGGTGTTTATCCCATATGGCTCAGTCTCTTTCCACAGTGTGGGCTACTGCAAGCGTCACACAATGCACGAACTCCGTAGCTCCAACGACGACTCCCGAGAGTCTCATTATCTCATCTCATCAGGTTCCTCTTGTACCTTGCGGTGTCGAGGTGAATTATAAACATCGTGAGAGTGCCCGATTATGGGCTTCATGTATCGATATTCCCATGGACTCTGCTATTCCCTCCGTCCAACGTTTACGTGGTCGGCCTCTTCCTCTGTTTCCCCCCGAGAGTCTCCGAAAAAAATTCACTCGGGAACCGACAGACGCAGTACAGACTCGAACCCACAAACTTCGGAGCCCGAGCCTGACTACTTTACCACTTCGCTACTTCTTCTTCTTCTTTCGTTCGCTTGAAATATGTCTATATCTGCAATGTCGTCTCCTGCATGAATTGAACTGTTTTTTTCAGTTCACACAGTGGTCCATAGAGTTTATCTTCCACTGTCGTCTCTCTAGGCCAGAAGGTTTGCCTAGATATGTTATATTCCGGGCAGTCTTGGGGTATGTGCTCTGCTGTCTGCGACGCCAATCCACATGTGCACATGTCTGTTTCACCAATCTTGAATTTTGTATACATGTGGTTGCGTAATCTATTGTGTCCTGTTCTGAGGCGCAGAATAATGACCTGTTCTGGTCTGTCCATAATGCGGTAGTCATCTTGAGCAGGCCTTGGTGGCTTTCTGACTGATTTGATCATTCTTTTCTTTTGGTGGTATGTAACGGGCACATCAGGCTGTTCCTCTTTGGCTCCTTCCTTAGCCAATTGATCAGCTCTGTCGTTTCCGGGTACTCCACAGTGGGATGGTATCCACTGTATGGTGACTTTATGCTGACTGCTAAGTTCAGAAAGTAGTGTCCTTAGTACTGGCAATTTCCCAGAGAGGAGCGCCTCGAGTACTGATTTTGCATCTGTTAGTAGCACCACAGGTTGTGTACCATTGCTGTTATTTAGCAATTTCTCTGTTGCTATCTTGATTGCCTCAACCCCGGCATCACAGCCATGGCAGCACTTTCCTGTTGGCACTCCGGCTGTGTCCCTAGTACCATTTGGGTATTCTATGTACACTCCCGCTCCTCCATTTCGAACAGCATTTTGTGCTGACCCATCTGTGTAGACTCGGATCCAGAGGTCCTGTGGGTATTCTTCATCAAGGAAGCTGAGAGTGGCTGTTCTGCGCTGCACACTGTTCTGTTCTTCCCTGTCAAATATTCCTCTCACTTTTGTCTGGATTTGCAACGATAGTCTATGCTCATCTTTCCATGGAGTTCGCTCTGGAATAGTTGTTAGGGGGATACCAACTGTGGGCAGATCAGTGGTTTCTCTGCAGAGTCGTTTGGCCTGGTGGATAAAACCACTTCTTTTCAACCGCCCCATAGCTAGGTTTTCAAATCTGTTCTTCATAGGGTGGCCTGGCAAGCTGAGGAACTTTTCTGCTTGTATTAGCGTTTTCGTATCTCTGCGCTCACTCAGTGCCTGTGTCCTCCCCATCTTCTCCATTTCCACTATAGGGGTTGATCTCATCCCTCCTGTGGTGACTCTAAGTGCTTGATTTTGCACCCTGTCCAGCTCTTGTAGTGTGGTATTTGATGCTGAACACCACGCAGTTGACCCATATTCCAGGTGTGGTCGTATGCTCTGTTGGTAAACTTTGCTAAGTATTTTCGTACTGGCTCCCCATGCGGTTCCACTTAGCTTTCTCAGGATGGCTATTTTCCTTCTGGCTTTTGCTACTGCTTTGTTGATGTGCTTTCTCCATGTCAGCTTGCCATCAAATGTTACTCCAAGGTATGTTGGTTCTTTATCTTCTCTTAGGGGTGTTCCATTTATCTGGATGATCCCTGCCTTTTGTTTTGGAGAGAGGGTAAATAGGGTGGTGCTGCACTTGTCAGTGTTTACGCTGACACACCATCTATTTGCCCATGCAGCAAATGTATCTACAGCTCTTTGTAGCAATCTGGTGGCCACTGATGCATATTCATTTGTGCTCCATAGAACCAGGTCATCGGCGTACATTGCCGCTTTAATTCCATGCGGTAGGTGAGCAACAAGATCATTGATGAAGATTAGAAAAAGTGTGGGGGACAAGACTCCGCCCTGGGGGACACCGTGACGCAGTAGTACTTTCTTGCTCTTGAGTCCGTCTATCTGTACTCGGGCTCTTCTGTTGTGCAAGTATGCTTTCACCCATTTGTACATTCTTCCATTGACTTTGCAGTTTCTCAGTTTCTTCATCAGACCTTCTTTCCAGACTTTGTCAAAGGCTTTCTTCAGATCTATCCATGCCGCAAGCACCAGCTTCTTCTCTTGGAATGCATCCTCAATTTCTTGAGAGAGGTAGGTTGTCTGATCTTCCGTAGAGTAGCACTGCCTAAAGCCAGCCTGCTGTGGCACAAGGATGTTTTTACTTTCAATGTACCACTGCAGTCTGTGATTGATGATGCGCTCCAGTGTTTTGCAGAGACAGCTGGTGAGGCTAATTGGTCTGTAGCTAGAGGCAATGGAACCATCTTTCCCTGATTTTAGGAGGGGTATCATGATTGCTTCTCTCCAGGCTTGTGGAACACTGCCTAAGGTCCAGCTGATATTGAAGATCTGCAACAGCTTTGTTTTGGCCTCTGTTCCTAGGTTCCTGATCATTTCATTGGAGATACCATCAGCTCCTGGTGACTTTCTCATTTTCAGTTTTGATATGGCTAGCTCCAGTTCGCTGATTGTGATGGGTGCCTCCAGAACCTCATGTACTATTTCCTTCTGTCCTGTATGTTGTCGTTTCTCTCGAATCTCTTGTTGTTTCTCTGGACTAATTTTGATATTGCTATCTTGTGCGAACGAGTCCGCAAAATGGTCAGCTGCTTGCTTTCTTGTTAAGATTTTCCCATCTTTATGTAGTGCAATTTTTGAGTTTCTCCCTGTGCCCTCGTCATTAAGCTGTTTTATTAGCTTCCACAATTTCCTTGTGTCTCTTTCAAAGTTCAGAGACTCCGTTTTCTCCTGCCAGCTTTTCCGTCTAGCCTGCAGCTTGGCCCTTTGAAATTTGGCTTTTGCATGCTGGAATTTATTGTGGTGCTCTTGGCTGGGTGTGGCCTCTGCTTGCTTTCTACACACTTCAACATCATTATGCAACTGTTCCAGTTCACTACTCCAGTAGGGTTTATATTGTTTACGGGCTCCTCTTGGTACTGTTTCTCGCGCTGCCTGTAGTATGCATTTCCCAAACTCTTCAACTGCTTTATTTATGTCTTTCTCAGTGTTCAGGTTTCTAACCAGTATGCTGGTGCGATGCTTGTACATTGCCCAGTCTGCTTTCTTGTAGTTCCACCTCGAGAGGGTGCTGCTTTCACTTACAAGCTCATTTTCTACGGTTAGAAAGACTGGCCGATGGTCACTGCCACCAAGTTGTTTCCCAACAGTTCGTGTAATGTTCCACTCCAGGTCTGGTGAATGAAAAGCCAGGTCAGGTGTAGTTGTAGAGTGCCATGATCTCGAGTAGAAAGTATGTGGGTCGGACGGCTTGTTAATCAACATGAATCTATTCTCATCCTGCCAGTCTTCCAGTCTCTCTCCTCTCTGGTCCATGTGATCATAGCCCCAGCTCTGCGAGTGGCTGTTGAAATCGCCACACACAATCATTTTTTCTTTTAGTGGTAGAGTGTCCAGTGCCTGTGGGTGGTCACTTGGACAGTAGTAATTGATCAGATGTAGATCTGTATTACCTGTCTTAAGTTTAAGTGTCTGATACTCAGCCCCTTCCATGTAGACTTTGATTTGGGAAGCCATGATGTTATTTCTTACAAGGGTCAGTATCCCACCTTTTCGCCTGTTCTTTCGGTCAGATCGGTAACACTGGTAGCCTCTGATTTTGAAGGCTATATTTTCATTGAGGTGAGTTTCTTGCAAGCAACATATGCTTACTTTTTCTTGGTCCAAGATTTTTTCTAATTCTATTTTTTTGTTGCTGACTCCCTCCGCATTCCAGTGCATTATTTTAAGTCTTCGTTTAGTATGGCCAGTCGTCCTATTCTCATGTCCCCTGGCTCCACAGGACATCTGAGAAGGACCTCCAGTAGTTGGGGTTGGACCCTTTCGAGACATAGGGCCCGGCACTGCACCTGCCTGGGGGTCCAAAGCAGGGCGAGCACCATAACGATTAGCAGTAGTTGACATATTCCATTTTGCGTGATTGCGTGGCATCCTGATTTCTGTGGTGCGCCTCTTGGCTGGTTGCCTCCGTCTTCAGCACCTTTCTTTGCTAGAGCAGACTGTGGTCTCACTCGAGTGTAGATGTGTACGCGCGCACACACCTGTCTGCGCATGCATGTACGTGCATACACATCTAGAGCATACTGGTTATTTTCCGGCGCCAGAGACTCGCCGTCGCCCCTTCTCCTGTTAGTTTAAACAGGTCCGCCACGTGAAGGCCAGGAGTTGGACTTTTGCTGCATAGGTTATGTATTCACGAGCCATTGAGGTATTTGAGCAATGTTGGGCGCTCACCCCAACACCGCGCCTCGGCTACATACAGCAACATTTGGAACCCTAACTTCGCTACTGAAACTCCCATACTCTCTAGATGTTAATATTGATTTCATGATGTTGAAATCAATTTTGGCCATTCTTATTCTCTTTTTGATGTCTATTTCACTTCTGCCATCATCTGTTATTACATGTCCAAGATAGAAGAAACTTGTTACTGTCTGTCCATACAGGTGTTAAATGCTTTACATTTTGTCCCCTAAAACAAACATTTCCCGAAGCAGTTTTCTACTTTAGCTCTGTTATGTGATAGCTCCTTCACACGTTGTAGATCTGAGAGATAGGGGGAATAGGTGGCTAATCTTTCCTTCACTTTTGATGGCAAGCGACGAGTCCAAGCATCGAACCCGCGCCCGACCATGCTCATGACATTACCTAACGCAGTTCCTCATCAACTTCGCTAGCTCGCCCGATTTGTTTAGAACATGCGGGGAAAGGGTCCTTTGCTTTTACTTTATACTATATATCCAATTTTCACTTTATACTATATATCCAATTTTCACTTTATACTATATATCCAATTTTCACTTTATACTATATATCCAATTTTCACTTTATACTATATATCCAATTTTCACGGTATACAGTGTATTCAATTTTCACTTTATAAATATATCTGATTTTCACGGTATACTATATATCCAATTTTCACGGTATACAATGTATCCAATTTTCACTTTATACTATATATCCAATTTTCACGGTATACAATGTATCAAATTTTCACTTTATACTATATATCAAATTTCTGCTTTATACTATACACCCGATTTTTACTCTATACCCAATCTTTACTTTATACTATATACCCGATGTTTACTCTATACCCAATCTTTACTTTATACTATATACCCGATGTTTACTCTATACCCAATCTTTACTTTATACTATATACCCAATCTTTACTTTATACTATATACCCGATGTTCACTCTATACCCAATCTTTACTTTATACTATATACCCGATGTTTACTCTATACCCAATCTTTACTCTTTATACTATATACCCGATGTTTACTCTATACCCAATCTTTACTTTATATACATACCCGATGTTTACTCTATACCCAATCTTTACTTTATACTATATACCTGATGTTTACTCTATACCCAATCTTTACTTTATACTATATACCCGATGTTTACTCTATACCCAATCTTTACTTTATACTATATACCCGATGTTTACTCTATACCCAATCTTTACTTTATACTATATACCCGATGTTTACTATATTCCCAATCTGTACTTTATACTATATACCTATTGTTTACTCTATACCCAATCTTTACTTTATACTATATACCCGATGTTTACTCTATACCCAATCTTTACTTTATACTATATACCCGATGTTTACTCTATACCCAATCTTTACTTTATACTATATACCCGATGTTTACTCTATACCCAATCTGTACTTTATACTATATACCTGATGTTTACTCTATACCCAATCTTTACTTTATACTATATACCCGATGTTTACTCTATACCCAATCTTTACTTTATACTATATACCCGATGTTTACTCTATACCCAATCTTTACTTTATACTATATACCTGATGTTTACTCTATACCCAATCTTTACTTTATACTATATACCCGATATTAACTCTATACCCAATCTTTACTTTATACTATATACCCGATGTTTACTCTATACCCAATCTTTACTGTATACTATATACCCGATGTTTACTCTATACCCAATCTTTACTTTATACTATATACCTGATGTTTACTCTATACCCAATCTTTACTTTATACTATATACCCGATGTTTACTCTATACCCAATCTTTACTTTATACTATATACCCGATGTTTACTCTATTCCCAATCTTTACTTTATACTATATACCCGATGTTTACTCTCTACCTAATCTTTACTTTATACTATATACCCGATGTTTACTCTATACCCAATCTTTACTTTATACTATATACCTGATGTTTACTCTATTCCCAATCTTTACTTTATACTATATACCCGATGTTTACTCTCTACCCAATCTTTACTTTATACTATATACCCGATGTTTACTCTATACCCAATCTTTACTGTATACTATATACCCGATGTTTACTCTATACCCAATCTTTACTTTATACTATATACCTGATGTTTACTCTATACACAATCTTTACTTTATACTATATACCCGATGTTTACTCTATACCCAATCTTTACTTTATACTATATACCTGATATTTACTCTATTCCCAATCTTTACTTTATACTATATACCCGATGTTTACTCTCTACCTAATCTTTACTTTATACTATATACCCGATGTTCACTCTATTCCCAATCTTTACTTTATACTATATACCCGATGTTTACTCTATTCCCAATCTTTACTTTATACTATATACCCGATGTTCACTCTCTACCTAATCTTTACTTTATACTATATACCCGATGTTCACTCTATTCCCAATCTTTACTTTATACTATATACCCGATGTTTACTCTATTCCCAATCTTTACTTTATACTATATACCCGATGTTTACTCTATTCCCAATCTTTACTTTATACTATATACCCGATGTTCACTCTCTACCTAATCTTTACTTTATACTATATACCCGATGTTTACTCTATACCCAATCTTTACTTTATACTATATACCCGTTGTTCACTCTATTCCCAATCTTTACTTTATACTATATACCCGATGTTCACTCTCTACCCAATCTTTACTTTATACTATATACCCGATGTTTACTCTATTCCCAATCTTTACTTTATACTATATACCCGATGTTTACTCTATTCCCAATCTTTACTTTATACTATATACCCGATATGTACTCTATACCCAATCTTTACTTTATACTATATACCCGATATGTACTCTATACCCAATCTTTACTTTATAATATATACCCAGCCGACACCGTGGCGAGGGTGTTATGAACACAGTTGGTAATCCCACACACCACGTTCGAAACACGGCTGCGACAGATTTGGAAGCAAACCACCTTGCGCTGAATTTTTCATTCAATGGTATGAGTCCTGGTCGTTCAAAAAGAAATGGTAAATTACTGAAAGTAAACTTGCCAAGACATCACGAACAGCCAAAGGATGTTGGGATTGACTGCGACGTCCGGTAAAGGACATGCAAGTAACTACCGATATACGCAATTTATACTATATACCCATGTTGAGTTGAACTGAGTTGAGCTAAGAACCGACATCACTGTACTCAAGATATTCCCATACGTGCTCCATCCACTCGTTCAACAGTCAGCGAAGAGTCATACTACTAATCATTCCCACCGCTATCTGATTGAAAGTTCTCATGGTCTTCACTCTCAGTTTTGAGACTCTTCCAGAACCCTTGCCGATCATCCGCAATATTATACCAAAATTGTATTATATACATAATGTATACTATATACCGAATTTATACTCTGTACACAGACACTTCACGGCGTAAACAAGTTCCCCAAAAGCCCTCCGTAGATCACACAATGATGTTTCAACAAAGTTCACCAACATCTGATCATCGAAAGAAACCACATGTCTATATATCAGAAATACACACGCCAGAAACACACTTATTCTGTCTTTGTTTGTCCTACTGTTTTTGCCGTGTAGCGTCGCAGAGAGTAGGTAGATGTAATTGTTCTTATTTACGCTTGTTTTAATGTCATATTTGATTTCTTGGATTCTCTTTTACCCTATCTGGCCAATCCTTTTTAACACACAAAATGGTCTCATATTAAAGCTGGCAGAGGCGATCGCTCTTCATCTACAGAAACCAACTTTGTGCAAACAAAAACAAAAGACATGATAGTCAGTTTTAAATTACCGTGGTGGACAATTCAAATTACGGTGTTTATATGTGTGTTGTATATTTCAGCTTGAAGGATTTATCTAATTATTTTAGTTTATGTTGTATGATTTGTGCAGTATACACCTGACGAGATGCAGCGAAATATGTCAGGTAATAAATCGTGCAATCTATTGTTTGTGTCTTGTTATGCAAATTCACAACGGGAAAACATTGTTTTGAATTTTGTTTGGGTCGTCCTCTCGCCTTGTATCCCGATGTTCAAATATAGAATGCACTAGCTGCTGGTTGATCTTGTTCCACGCTAGCTAAATGACCGAATCATTTAATTATTTAGTGTTCTATAAAGTCGGTAACAGGTGCTATCCCTACACTTGTTCTAAGTTTCTCATTTGTCTCTTATCTCCTCTTGTTTTTCCAGCTGCGTTTCTGTTGCTTCTCATCTCACACGATCTGATAACCACACTGATATCTTCATAACACAGTCATTGCAATCACTTTTATAATCTTAAATTTAAGGATGAATTTGTTCTCACACAGTGTTGTAAATAAACATCTGAATGTTATCCGCGTATTTATGTTTGCGGTTCACTAAATGTGATATTCAAACACGCACATCAAAATGTTATGTAATCTTGGCTTATTTATATAGCAATGTTCCCCAGGCAATTTGTTTACAGTGCAGAAATCGTGTCGTGTTGAGAAGAAACTTGTGCAGTTGATAAAATGCGTCATTTATAAATGCGTTCGTATTTCTTAACACTGCTCGATTTGTCACCTGGTTTACAAGGGGAAAGTGTATGGTGGCCTTTGCTTTGCCTTAGGCAATCTCGCCAGGCCTTCATGGAAAAGGATTTAAAAAGAGTTTAAAAGGCCAAGGCATCGACTTCATTGCACCGGGTTTTATCCCATATGGCTCGATCTCATTCCGCAAGGCGGCCTGCCGAAAGCATCGCACAAAGCACGAACTCCGTCGTTCCGGTGACGACCCTCGGGGTCAACCTACCACCAATTTATCAACTGATCAAAAATTGGTGAATAATTCTCTACTTGCGTTCGTTACCACAAGTACGCGTTTCCCACAAGATTTCTTTACATCCCGTGTTATCCGATCCTATCTTGACATTCATTTCACACATCAAAATATTTATATTGTCTTTTCTTTGAGTACCCACAGTACTTTGAAGTTTCATGTTAACGTCCTTCGTAACTGTTTCATGCTTATCGTGTGTTGGAGAAGCAGGGAGACAGAGAGAGAGAGAGAGAGAGAGAGAGAGAGAGAGAGAGAGAGAGAGAGAGAGAGAGAGAGAGAACGAACGAACGAACGAATGAATAAACTGTATTTTCTAGGGTTAAGAATTGGGCACGCAGGCCAGTCTGACATTCTGCCATTCTTATCTCTTTACTATCATAAATTATTTAATGCATACATCACTTATAAAGGAGAGAGACAAACAGACAGACAGACAGAGAAAAACTGCATCCTACTAATTATTTATTAATGTGGCACATATTGGTGAATAATTATCTAATTCCGTTCATTACCACAAGTACTCCCCCCCCCCCTCCCCACACCCCCCCCCCCATGATTTCTTTACATTCTGTCCGTGTTATCCGATCCTATCTTGACATTCAGTTCACACAACACAATATTTATATTGACTTTTCTTTGAGTACCTACAGTACTTTGAAGTTTCATATTAACGTCCTCCGTAAAGGATTATACCTTATCGTGTGTTGGTGTGTAACGCTGAACCACATTCACGTATACTTTTTTTTATGGTTCTAAATGCTGCTGTTATTATTCTGATACTCACTGCTTCACTGCCTATTAATGTTTTATCTGCCTCTTTAGATATAATTAGATCTACTCCTTCACTGTCGAGAAAGGGAATTTTCTCTCAATGGCCTAAGAACAGCACTGTTTCACCCGTGTTTAGAAGCGTGTGCCCGTCCCACTTCTTCTTATGTAGTAAAAAAAAAAAAAAAAACACCGTCATTTACTGCCTATATATTACCTATCGATGTATGGGGGGGGGGGGGGGGGAAATCATGAGCCTGAGGCATTAAGGTCGCCTGGCTAGTGCAGTCGCCGCGAACTGTGCAGGTTTGGTTTTTCTTTTTGCACCCGAGAAAAAAAAAAATCCACACCTTACCGAGGATTTTAACCCGGGTCTCCCGAAGCAGAATTCGGCTTTCTAGCCACTCGGCTAGCCGCTACTCTCTTATTTAGTATAATCGTAAGATGCTAATCTTCGATTTAGTTTCCCTTATCACTTGTGCCGTCTATCTCATTCAAATGTGGGTTCTAAGTCCGTGTGTTTTCGCTGCACATAAAGGAAGCAAGGAACAGTAACACTGTAACCATCAATGCATGTCGTAAGGGGCGACTGAGGGGGTCGGCGGAAGACTGGCTACCTGATATCGTAGAAAACTTATCTGCAAAATGCAAATAATCATGGACAAGTCTGCATAGGACTTGGCGTAAGTTGACTGAGATAGTATGCTCTATTGGTGTATTAAAGGAAGAAGAAGAAGAAGAATAAGAAGAAGAAGAAGAAGAAGAAGAAGAAGAAGAAGAAGAAGAAGAAGAAGAAGAAGAAGAAGAAGAAGAAGAAGAAGATGAACAACAACAACAACAACAAATAGAATTAGAAGAAGAGGAGGAAGAAGAAGTAGCAGAAGAAAAAGAAGAAGACAAGAAGAATTCGATGAAAAAGAGGAAGAAGCAGCAGAAGATTAAGAGGAAGAAGTACAAGAACAAAACGAACAAGAAGAAGAAGAAGGGCGGCGGCAGCGGAAGGATTAATGTCTATTCTGTAACTAAACTCGAGCCACATAGTAATAAAAATAATAACCGTCGTTTTCATTGCCCTGGCTATCGGTGTTATCTTTCACACCCGAGCCTACGTCTGGGGTTATCGGTGCCTGGGAACTGATAGGCTCACCGAGGAGGCTCAAGCCTGCGGGGAAGAGAAGACACGGACGCCGACGCGCAGAGGTGAAAGAAATAATAACTAGATGGTAGATACGGCTGGCTGGAAGAACTTGGCTTGTGTAGCAAATTTGACCAATGGGATCACGTCGTTCAGAGACGGAAGTTTGAATATGTCTCTTGTTCTCATTTCCTCTTTTTTAATTGAGTTTTTTCTTTCCGTCCGTCCGTCCGTCCGTCTGTCTGTCTGTCTGTCTGTCTGTCTGTCTGTCTGTCTGTCTGTCTGTCTATCTATGTGTCTTTCTGTCTGTCTTTCTGCCTTTCTATCTGCCTGTCTGTCTTTCTTTTGTTAGATTAACAAACTTGACTTTCTTTCTTTCTTTCTTTCTTTCTTTCTTTCTTTCTTTCTTACTGTCTTTTTTTCTTTCTTTTTCATAGACTCTGAATACTTCCTAATCTTTATGTCGCTATGTCGAGTCCCCTTCTGACGTCTTTTCAACAATCTACAATGCTGTAAATTCTGGGGCTGGGGTATTCATAGATTGTGCCAAGTTCAGTGTCTCCATTGCTGACTGAATCTGGCTGGTCACATACAGTGGATTAGCCAATGTTTTGGTAAGAGAAGTATAAGGATTTTTGAGGCGGAGCCAGTTACTGTAATGGCCCAGCTTCGTTTCGTATCCGTACATTTTCTGTTTTTGTTTTAATTTTTAATAAATTTATTCTAATTTAATGGGTTTTTTTTAAAGATATGTTTCTGTTGTTCCTGAAGAAGATGGTTATCATCTAAACGTCGATTTGTTGTGTCGTGATATCATTTATTTTTATTTTATTGTTTGTTATTATCATTCTGAGTGGTCTCGAAGTGTTGACGCCTAGAGTGCTGGAGGTGCCGGGTTCAAGCCCCGGCGAGGGCCGGGATTATTTTCACGTCGGCTTTTAGTGACAAAATTTCCCCTGGTCTCTGGGTAGTGAGAACGGACGCCCGTGTGTATTGTTGCTCGCGTAAAAAATCCTTTGACAGTTGGAAATCGAAAAAAGAGTAAACTAAAAAGCTGCCCGGGCAAAAATTCGAGATAAAATTCTACCCAAAGTATTTCAGGATCCTCGCCGGTGCTACAGAGTTCGTGCACTGAGCTGAGATTCTCCTGACTGAGGCTTGAGTTAGGAGTAGAACGGAGCACTTATGGTTACACCTGTGTGCCGTGATGTTGATCCGTCGACTAACTTCTGTTGCATATCCTTTGCAGGACGTTGCAGTCAACACCAGCATTTTTCAGCTGCTGTTGATGTACTAGGCAAGTTTTTACGTTCAGTAGTTTGCCATTCTTTCTGAACGACCGACTCCCATACCAACACGTTATAACGTCGAGTAAACTAAACTATTATCATTGATTTCCCCCCTTCCCTGTGATTTACGTTGGCCGTTTTGATTTCGTTGTAAACTATGTACAATATTTACACTCTGTGTTTAGCATCTCTCACTGTTTTTCGAGGGAGTTAAAGCGCCTAACTGTTTTTATTTTCTATCAATATTTTGGTACATTATAACAGAGAATGGGAGCTGTGATGAGGCATGATCGCCCATACCTGTTGACCAACAGTGAATGATGATGACGACGACGATGATGCTTATGATAAAGTTGACATGTTTGACTGTAACTTGACTGTGAACGCAGTACGCTAGCAGCCATGTCTGTTCGCTGTCCTCTGACTGTATCTAGCGTGAAATCTTCACCTTCTCCAAACGGTGAGAGAGAAAATTCAAGCCGCATATAGTGCTCGAATCACACTGATCTTGTTCCTTTGTCGGACGCATTCCTAAACGGAGCGCATCGGACACATTCCTAAATGGAGCGCAGCAGGCAGTAAAGGTCTGTTGGACTGCAACGATGGAATCTTATTGTGAGCCCTGAAGAAGAGCCTTTGACCAATTTGATGAATGCCTATGAAACTAGAGGCTGTTTGCCACAGTCTGGCGTGTCAAGATTTCATTGTGTGATTATCTGTAGCCTGGTCAGGCATAATGAGGTCACCGTGCCGAGAAGCAGATAGTTATCCCCATTCACGAGCTGGGAAGGTGAGAATAAAGGATGGAAAAGACCCAACCCTGAATGAAGGGGAGTGTGTGGAGATGTAGGCTAGCAGTCAACTCCAGCACTTTGGCTGTTCGTGATTCCTGGGCAAGTTTTACGTTCAGTGGTTTGCCATTGTTTCTGAACGACCGGCACCTATACCTTTTTTGAAAAAAAAACAACCCCAAAACCGGCATCGCTGTGTTTGGAATCCGGGTATACGGGATTACGATTCGCATCCGTAAAACCTTTGCCACGGAGACGGTGTCGTAGGCTATCCCATTCTTTTTTCTGTTTTTTATGTGTCAAACTATCACAACTGAAAATATACTGGATATGATAAAGTGGTAGGAAGCATAGTGTCTTCTTCTTCTTCTTCTTCTTCTTCTTCTTCTTCTTCTTCTTCTTCTTCTTCTTCTTCTTCTTCTTCTTCTTCTTCTTCTTCTTCTTCTTCTTCTTCTTCTTCTTCTTCTTCTTCTTCTTCTTCTTCTTCACCTCCTCCTCCTCCTCCTCCTTCTTCTTCTTCTACAGCTGCTGCTGCTACTACTACTACTACTACTACCTCTATATCCTTCACCAGATATGTATGTATGTGTTTATTCATG
Organism: Cepaea hortensis; assembly: GCA_963921405.1. Classification (NCBI taxonomy): domain Eukaryota; kingdom Metazoa; phylum Mollusca; class Gastropoda; order Stylommatophora; family Helicidae; genus Cepaea; species Cepaea hortensis. Next base: position 95,667,616 of record OY992883.1, on the reverse strand, counting down.
TGCGTGTGTACGTGTGTCTACCTGTCTCATAATGAAAGATGAGAGTTTGGAAGGGCCGATTGTAAGACATGACTGTTCGTTGTGACTATTCGAAAATAAAGTTCGTTTGTTCGTTCTCACAACAACGTCCTGTAGTCGCCTTTTACGTTCTCCGTAACTGCTTACAATGTTACTATTCTTCTTACCGCGTTGGGGCCCCGGTAACAGATGGACAGACAACAACGCCATATTCCGCAAACCCATGACGTAGATCACATTAACATCCCCAAAATCCCCAATGCCTGTCACCCGTTATTGTTCCCGTGGACTTCAACAAGCTAAACAACCAATATTCCTCCCCAGAACTCGGGAAGGTAGCAGAAGTGTAGGAAATGAGGGGGAAAACTAATTCCCAACAGAACTACAGCGGATGTGACGCAGTTGCATCTGTGTTTCTACTCTGAAATCGTCGACGGTAATTGAATTCTGTTGATGTTTCTGCTTGCTTTAAGGCGCGGCGCTTGTAGGCGTCGCTGAGTTGATCGTTTAACGGCACTTTAGCGGACTGTGCTTGTGGAGATGTCTTCCTGTTCAAGATTCAGAGATTAACGGCCAAGGAGCCATTGCTATCGTCCACAGTTGCTGACGATTGAATGATTGCATCATCATCATAATCATCAAATACCTTGCCGACTAAGGGTAGCGATTCATCTTGTTCACATCTTTCAATCATAAGCATAACGTATAAATATTTGCAATACACGACGAAAGGCTGTCAAGAAACTACTCTCTCTTTCTTCCTGTGTCTCTACTGTCATTTACTGTCAATACAGTACCTTGCGGCATATGGCACGAGGATCTTTGAGCCTGAGGAATTAAGGCCGCCTGGCTAGTGCAGTCGCCGCGAACTGTGCAGGTTAGGATTTTCTTTTTGCCCCCGACAGAAAAATATCCCACATCTTACCAAGGATTCGACCCCGGATCTCCCGAAATAAATATATTGCACACAACAGAGAAATAACAACTCACTTTATCCCCAGTGTGGAGGTCAACCTGGCCGAATGGATAAGAACGCGCGTTATTAAACATCCGGTGTGGTGGTGCCAAGGTAAGGGGTTCATCCCTAGACCGAACAGTTGGACTAATATGATGCCTTCTCGTCCTTGACTTGGGGGCGTATATTATAAGTAACTCAGAAGTCGAAGTGGGTTTGACTGATGGTGAGAGACAGTGGTAATAAGGAAAGCTAATCCACAAGCAAGATTCAGTCCAGTGCTACTAGAACTAGTGTGTGTGTGTACTACGCTTGAGTTGAAAGCGAGCGAGTGAGCGCAACAACAAAAATCCCGTGTCTTTTGTTTTAAACATTGAGCAGTTTCAGTAACGTCTTGCCTCTTTATATCCTCATGATTCGGTGTCAGTTATACTATTACACCAACTACAAATACTACTACTACTACTGCCACTGCTGCTGCTGCTACTACTACTACTACTACTACTACAACTACTACTACTACTACTACTACTACTACTACTACTACTACTACTACTACTACTACTACTTCTACTGCTACCACTACCATTCTTATTTATACTACCACTATTACAACAAGAACAACTACAACTACTTTACATCATTTTTTAAAAAGTAGTAGTAGTAGTAGTAGTAGTAGTAGTAGTAGTAGTAGTAGTAGTAGTAGTAGCAGCAGCAGCAGCAGCAGTAGTAGTAGTAGTAGTAGTAGTAGTAGTAGTTAGTAGTAGTAGTTGTTGTTGTTGTTGTTATCAAAGTAGCAAAGGTAGTATTAATGTAGTGATAGTTGTCCTGCTACTTCTACTTGTTGCTCTTCTTCTTGTTCTGATAGTTCTTATTCTTGTAGTTCTTGTTCTAGTAGTTCTTCTTCTTGTTCTGATAGTTCTTATTCTTGCAGTTCTTGTTCTAGTAGTTCTTCTTGTTGTTCTGGGTGTTCATTTTCTTCTTCTTCTTCTTCTGCGTTCATCCGGAGTTTTTTTTTTTTCGGATGTGATTGCGTTGTGCCTGTTTACAGCAGAGCTGCGTTCTTGTGCCGTTAGGCCGACACACCCGACTTCTGCGGGCATTTGTTGACCGGGTTAACCTTCCCGGGGGTTTCTTAGGACGTATGACTATCACTGTTGTGGTGTTATCTCCCATCCCAGCTGGCCCATATAGAACAGCCAAAGACATCCTGGTCAGCCCTCAAGGGAAGGCAGGGGCAGACCATGGGCATTCCCCGCCATCCAAGGAGGCTTCCATACTTGCAGAGCCGACACACAGCGCTCTGGTACTGGGCTCACCCAAGGAATCGTCACGTCCTGCACATGGCTGCTTAGCCTCACTTCCGTATATTGGGCCTTCCTTTCACCATAGGCTTGGGCCTTCCGTTCACCATAGGCTGGTCTTGGGTGTTCATTTTGTTGTGGTAGTTCTTCTTCTTGTGGTGGTAGTTCTTCATGTTCTAATAGTACTTTCTTTTCCTCATCGTCATCATTTTCTCCATCTTCTATTTCCTCCTCCTTCTGCACCTCTTTCCCATCCCTGTACTTGTTTTCCGTCTACTCCCCCTCCCCTGTCCCGCTCAGACCTCCAGGTTAAAGGCTCCATTAAAACCAGTAGTCAGTATCAGCTGAGTGACATCCGCCTACAGTGTTTGGTGTAGCAAGCTGCTTGATGCTGTATTTATTTACATTGTTTACTCTAAGTTGGGCGGGGCTGTTGCAGTTGCCTGCCGGTCACATGACTATCATCACTTACACTAAACATTCAATCAGAATTATACAGATGGCATTTATGGCCTGATCGTTCTGGCTCGTGGGTGTAACGGTTAGAACGTTGCGTTGACAATGGCATGAGCGCGGTCCGACTAGGGCTCGTTGTCAGTTCTCGACGTTCGCTATGGGAATGAAAACTGGCCACCACTGTCTCCGTGCATCTGTCTTCTTCTGCTCTTTATCCCCCCCTCCTTTCCCATCTTCCCCCTGTTTCCGTTAGGGAATAGCTACTCAACCAACCAACACAAAGTCGTCCTATATTTTGTTATCTCCTGCAGGCCCCTCCTTGTCCTCCCAATATTATTCATCTCTGTTTGCCATCTCGTCCCCGTATGCTTTTATCTCTCCCAATATTGCGTTTGCCTTGTGGGTTCCAGAAAAGAGTTATAGTTATATTGTTCTGAGTTCCGTGCATCCAGACCTACAACATGCGATCGTCCCAACACTTCACACACCCACAGCAATGTCTAGTTACTGGTCTTGCTCCTTGTGTTGCTTTCTTTGTATGTCCCAGTCTCAATCGAGAAATCTTGACTTGAATGTTTGATTTTTAGCAACAGTTTAAATTTCCTAAAAATGGTCTTTTCCCCAGATTGCTTTGTACTAAGCTTGTAATCTAAGGTAAAAATAAACAACTTTACATTGATTTTATTGATTAGTGTGGATTTTTGTTTTTCTGTCGGGGAAAAAACAAAACAAACAAAGACACACTATGACCTGCAGAGTTCGCGGCGACTGCACTAGCCAGGCGGCCTCTGGCTTAAGATCCCCCGTGTCCTACACCGCAAGGTACTTACTATGGGCAGTAGATGACAGTTATTTTTGTTGTTGTTGACAGTGACAGTAAACAGGTGTAAAAATTCCCTGAAGCCTTAGAGATTTGGTTCTGTAGAAGAATGCTGAAAATCCAAGGACAGCCAAAATGAGCTAATCTGGACATTTTGAGGAAGGCTAAGTCGCAAAGACAACTGATCATAAACATCAGAAAGAGCCAGTATCATTTTGTGGTCACATTATGAGACGACAGAAACTGGAACATGTTGTGACAACCGGAAATATGTGTGTCAGAAGAGATAGAGGAAGACAGCTTTTGAAGATTCTTGACAGTCTTGTGTCACGGCATGGAAGGGAGTCAACACACGAACTGATTAACGCCGTCGGAGATCGCAGTTTGTGGAGAAGCATGATCGCCCATGCCAGCCGGCAAGACACTTGATGATGATGAAATTTATTTCATTTGCTGTTTGTGATTTTGTTGGCTGCTCTGATTAAAAGATGCGCGCCGAGTGCTCATCCCGAAAGTACTCACCCTTAATGAAGCCTTGTTTGAGAGCCTCTCCTCGTCCATGTGATGTGTAAGGCGCACTCATTTTACATCGCTTCCCGCCACTTCTACAAACATACTCTCGCTCCTCCTGAAATCGCGGCTGTTGTGCTTGCTTTACTGAAACACTTCAAAGGTGTTATTTTTTGGGGCTTGTGTGTGTGAGTGTGGCGTGCCTGTGTGCGTGCGTGTGTGTATGAGTGTGTTTATGTGCATGAAGTCCCTCCCCTCCCCCCTCCACCCCGTGCACTCTGATATATTAGTTTCATATTTTATGCCTGGGGAAAATGCGAGCGAAATTTGACACATGCATCGCCATTTCGGCGGAAACAGACCGCTGGAAACATTAAAAATCGATTTGCAGCGATCTCGCCTTTCAGCCGCCCTTTTATAATAATACCCAGGATGCCGAGCGCTGATTGGTAGAAGATAGTCTTAACGACAGGGGGGAGGCGTTTGTTTTTCCACTTCTATGTTTTTGTTTTTAATGTTCTTATTTTTTTTTATTTTTGTAAACGGATTCAGGAGTCGAGCATAGAATAAAACAACTGTTGGGGAAATGGAACTGTTCTGGCGCCAAGGCTTTGGAGTTCGAGAAAGAGATATATGAATGAAGCAATATAATCTCGCCTTTTCTTCAAGCTATATTGCTTTATTGACTCACTCTGATTGATAGTTCTTCTTGTTGTTCTTGTGGTTCTTCTAGTTGGTCTGCTAGTATTTTTTCTGGTTGTTCTGTTAGTTCTTATTGAAGCACTTCTTGTTGTTCTGTTAGTTCTACTCGCTGTTCTTGTTGTTCTGGTAGTTCTTCTTGTTGATCTGATAATTCTTCTTGTTCTGGTAGTTCTTCTTGCTGTTCTGGTAGTTCTTCTTGCTCTGGCAATTCTTCTGATTGACCATGTAGTTCTTCTTATTGGTCTGGTAGTTCTTATTTCTCTGGAAGAAAAAAGCACATTGTGTTATGTAACTGTTATAACCACACTGAGAGTCTGAACTGATCTAGTGAGGAAGTCTTCAAAGTCCGGACAGACTTTTAAACTGCAACAAGCTAGAATTACGGGCGCAGACAGTGGTGAAAGGGCCACCCCGTATATAGCCTAAGGGGGTGACAATTACTTAGGTGTGCCCACAACCAGAGAAACATGTGTCGGCTCTACGCTTATGGAAACCTCCTTGGATGTGAGGTAATACCCATGTGTTGCCCCCCCCCCCGACTTCTCTGGAGGGCCAAACGCTGAATGGCGTTGTTCTGTTCGCACCTGCTGGCATGCGCCACCTGTAGATTTATTGATTGATTGATTTAGGAACCGACATCACAACATTCGGGGCATTCCCATAAACGCTCCGTCCCCATCCTCAGCAGCCAGCGAAGGGTTCCAACACCAGTATTACCAGTAGCGATCTGATTATATATCCGTCTCGCCTTCCTCTGAGCTCCCACAAGGCCGAAACCACGTCTGCCTTGTCATGCATAAATACTCCACCAAGTTTTGCAGTGCCAGCCAATCTGTCCTCTTGTTCATTCCCCAGCACACCGGCATGCCCCGGAGAAAAGATCCAGGCAATGCTTGCAACCCGTGACCTCCGAAGCGAAGCAAGCCACTCTGCCCGAAGCTCGCCTTTCCTCACCTTCTTCAGCATGCTTTCTGAGTCAGTGTCGTGTGTGTAAAGAATGAATGTCGTAGTAGTTCCTTGTTCTTCTTTACCACTTTAGTGTCGTCCCTGGAGTGAGGAGAATCAACACCCACATTTGTTTTAATTCAATATCTCTATTCTGGAGATATCCAGCAGACTCCGTCCACACACTCTTTCAATCTGAAGACACCTTCCTCTCACTCTTGCTCACTCCTGGATCATGCCCCCTCTCATTCTTCCCCAACATAACATACTTGACAACTCTAGCCTCAACAAATAAAAACACGAAATTTATTAAAGCAAAGAGTATATGTAGGAGAAGTGTGTGTGTGTACAAGGTGTAGAATGCGCGACGTGTATTCTAATGGTAGACCAGTGATTTAGAAGCAAAGTCTGTAACATCATAGTGCTTAGCACACAACAGCACCATTTTTTCCGGACAGTGAACCTCACCCAGAAGATGACGACTTTTTCCAATCACTCGAACAAACAGGATGCTGGTAATCCGATAGACACTGTTGATCTTGGTCTTCACTCTACCATACGGTGAAGTTACTCTGTTTCCTAATATTTGTTTCTTCTTCTTCGTTCATCCGGAGATTTTTTCCGGATGTGATTGCGTTGTGCCTGTTTACAGCAGAGCTGCGTTCTTGCGCCGTTAGGCCGACACATCCGACTTCTGCGGACATTTGTTGACCGGGTTAACCTTCCCGGGGGTTTCTTAGGACGTTTGACTCTCACTGTTGTGGTAGTTATCCCCCATCCCAGCTGGTCCATATAGAACAGCCAAAGATCCTGGTCAGCCCTCAAGGGAAGGCAGGGGCAGACCATGGGCATTCCCCGCCATCCAAGGAGGCTTCCATACTTGCAGAGCCGATACATAGCGCTCTGGTACTGGGCTCACCCAAGGAATCGTCACGTCCTACACATGGCTGCTTAGCCTCACTTCCGTATATTGGGCCTTCCGTTCACCATAGGCTGTTCTTCCGGAAACCAGAAGTATGCAGTCTGCAGATGACATCCACACAGTGAGCTTTCGATTCGGACTTTCCATGTAATGGATTTGCTATCGAAGCAATATTCCATTTCGTGCCACTAGGACACTTTTCCACCTTTTATGAAGTCCACACAGTGGGCTTTTGATTCGGACTTTCCACGTAATGGATTTGCTATCCAAGCAATATTCCATTTCATGCCACTAGGACACTTTTCCACCTTTTATGAAGCCCACACAATGGGCTTTTGATTCGGACTTTCCACGTAGTGGATTTGCTATCCAAGCAATATTCCATTTCGTGCCACCAGGACACTTTTCCACCTTTTATGAAGCCCACACAGCGAGCTTTCGATTTGGACTTTCCACATAATGGATTTGCTATCCAAGCAATATTCAATTTCATGCCTCTGGGTCTTCATGCACCTTTAAATGTCAACCTGTATGTAGTTAAAGTAAGCTGCGGTCAACTTGAGCTTGTTGATATCTCCATAGAGCTTGTCCTCAAATGAAGCAGGTGTGAGCCAAAATATCTTTCTCTGTTCTGCATACGTTGGGCAATACTGCAGCAAATGTTTTGCTGTCATTTTTCCAGTTCTACAATTACATTCATCGGTATCTCCTATATTTAGTTTATTGAACAAGTGGTATTTCAGCCTGTTATGTCCTGTGCGGAGTCTGAAGATTGCTACTTGTTCTCTTCGGTCGAGTTTGTAATATGCATCATCCTTCTGATGGCCTGGATGCTCTGATTCCCATTTGGTTCTATAAGTGCTTTTTATCAACCTCTTTGCCTCATTATAGGTTATGTCTATGTCAGGCTGTGGTAGTCGTCCGCCCTCTTTTGCCAGTCTGTCAGCCTCTTCGTTTCCAGGTATACTGCAATGTGATGGGATCCACTGTATTACAACTTTTTTGGATTTCTGGCATAGACCATGGAGTGCTGCTCTTAGGTCAGTTAGTTCTGTGCTGTTATTGCTCTTCAGTATTGAGACAGCTGACTTTGCATCTGTGAAGATAGCTATTTGCTTCTCTTTATTTTCCTCCATCAGGAGCATTTCTGCTGCAGTTTTCAGAGCCTCTACCTCCGCTTTGAAGTTACTTGAAAACTTTCCAGTTGCCATTGAATGTGTTTTTTTCACTCCATTTTTTAAATTTAGGAGAATTCCTCCTCCTCCATTCTCTATTGAATTTTTAGCTGATCCATCTGTACATGCATGGGTCCAATTCCTGCTTGGGTAATGTTCTTTTATGTAGTTTAGGATTATTTCTCTTCTTTCGGTTTCATGCTGAGTGTTCTTTTTCTCAATACCAGGAATGTTTTCTATCATCTCAGGCAGTTGCTGCTGTCTCCAAGCTGGTAACTTGTGTGCATTGTGTATGGGCTTGACTGTTGATATGTTAAGTATAGGATCTGCCCTAATCCTTCGTTTTGCAGTTTCTACAAAGTTGCTACGCTTCAGTCTTCCCTTTCCAAAACCATTAAATCTGTTGTACATAGGGTGGTCTGTCAAACTTCTAAATTTTTCTGCTTGTTGCTGGGCTCTGCTACTCTTCTATCCTGCATTGGTTGTAAACAAGTGATCTTTTCTAGTTCATTAATAGGCGTTGTCTTCAGGCTTCCAGTTATGATTCGCATTCCTTGGTTTTGGACTCTACTTATTTTGTTAAAGTTTGACTTAGCTGCTGTTGCCCAAGCTGCAATGCCATATTCCAGTACTGGCCTCACCCGTCCAGTATATAACTTCTTGAGAACTTTCTCATCTGCTCCCCACGTTGTACCAGCAAGCTTTTTCATGATTGCCATTCTCTGCCTTGCTCTTGTTCGATTTTTCTCAACCTGTGTCTTCCATGTCAGGCGACGATCAAAGGTGACTCCTAGATAGTTTGGATTTTCTTCATGGCGCAATATTTTTCCATTCAATACCAGCTTAGGTTGCTGAGTTTTATTTGAGAGGGAGAACACTGTGCATGTTGTTTTCTCCTCACTTATCTTCACTAGCCATGATTTTGACCAGTCCTCTAGCGCTAATAAGGCTTGCTGTATTCTGCTGTTAGCTGTACTAATATATTCTTCAGATGTCCATATGGCTAGGTCATCTGCAAAGGAGGATGTGTGTACTCTGGCTGGAAAATTTTCTGTGATGTCATTTATATATGCTAGGAATAATGTTGGTGAAAGAACTCCTCCTTGGGGGACACCTTGCTCGAGCAGCATCATTTTGCTTGTTTGTCCTTGTACTTTTGTCCTGGCAGTTCTGTTCTCAAGGTAGTCGCTGATCCATTTATACATTTTCCCACAAACATGCATGTTTTGCAGTTTTACTTTCAATCCTTCCTTCCATACTTTATCAAATGCTTTTTCTAAATCTATCCAGACTGCTAGTGTGTGCTTTTTCTCTTGGAAGGCATCCTTTATTTCCTGAGCTATATAGGTTATTTGATCTTCAGTGGATCTGTACTTTCTGAATCCTGCTTGGTGTGGTGTTAAGAGTTTGTTTTCTTCCAGATGCCATGTTAGCCTGCCATTGATAATGCGTTCCATTAATTTTCCTACACAGCTAAGTAGACTGATAGGTCGATAGCCATTTGGTTCTTCCAGGTCTTTTCCTTTCTTTGGGACTGGTATTAGTATAGCTTCCTGCTGAGATGGCTTTGAGAGAGATATTCGCTTCAATTGTTTGTTCTCTCTCTGCTGTCTTCCTGGCATCTTCAACTTTGTCCTCCAAACTTTGTAGTTCTTCAGTCCAGTATTGTTTGTAATTTTTCCTCGCTCCTCTAGGAATGGACTCAGTGGCTGCCTGTATTATCGCTCTGTTTAGACTTTCCACCATTTGCTTTATGTTGCCATATCGTGTATTTATGTTTTCACAATATTTGTCTGTTAGTATGGCAAATCTGTCCCAATCTGCTCGTTTGTAATTCCAGCGGGGCAAGGGCTTTTGCTCCTGTGGAACATACTCCATATCCATTACAAGTTTGATTGGTCTGTGGTCACTACCTGCTAATTGGTCCAGCACATGGCGATCGATTTTGTGGAGGATGTCTCCTGTGCAGAAAGCTAAGTCTGGAGTAGAAGTGGTAAGCCATCTTCTGGAGTAGAAGCTCGGGGTGTCATCCGCTTTGTTGAGTAGATGGAGATTTGAGTCTATTTCCCAGTCCTCCAATTCATCTCCTCTTTTGTCAGTATCTGGGTATCCCCATCTTTCTGAACGGCTATTAAAGTCTCCGACAATAATGCAGTTTGTGTCAGTTATTTTCATGTTTGAGAGTGTAAGGTCCTTATCTGCTGGGCTATACAGATTGTAGATTCTTATTTTCACGTCCTTTATCATTATATCAACACCTATAATTTCCGTTTGGTTGTCAGAGATCACAGATACTTCGCTGCAAGGTATTGTATTTCGTGTAAGTATTACAACTCCTCCTTTGTGTCCTTCGCGGTCGAAACGTGTGGCCTGATATCCTCTGACTGAGAATTTGTGATTGGCGTTGAGGTGTGTCTCTTGAATGCATGCCACATCTATTCTATCTTTATGAAGACGCTGTGTCAGGGATTCTTTCTTCTTCTAAACTCCTTCGGCATTCCACTGTAGTATATTGAGTGTCCGGGGTATTTGGTCAATAGCTCTTAACCTACTCCTCTGTGCCTTGACTCCACAGCACAGGGGAAGGTGACCACCAGTAGTCATGGGTGGACCCCCTCGAGGCAGGGGGCCCGGCACTATCACCGCCTGATGGGACTTCACGGGATTAGCACCATAACGATTAATTTTGATTTGTGACATCATGAATTAAGTTACGTTGCACTGCTTTGTCAAGTCTGTGGCTCAGTACATCCGATTTCGACAAGCATTTATTTGGGATGCTTTCCCTACCCTTTGACTGCCCCCAGTCTACCTACAAGGCAGCAGGTTTTACGTTGCACTGCTTTGTCAAGCCTGTGGCTCAGTACATCCGATTTTGACAAGCATGTATTCGGGGTGCTTTCCCTAGCCTTTGACTGTCCCCAGTCTACCTACAAGGCAGCAGGTTTGTGTGTCTCTTCGTCTGGTCCCTCTCCCTTGACCTGTCCGACATGGGTGGCCCTACCAGTAGCTGTGCTACCGTCGGCATAGCTCTTGGGGTCATTGGGACGCACAAGCCCCTCTACCTCGTCACGGTGGACACACAGCAGAGGGGCTAATATTTGTTTGAACTGATAGTCTTCCAATTAACTGAAATGTCACTTGGGGAAACTCTACTGTTTATTAGTCTCTGATTATAACATTTTCCCCTCTTTTAGAACACAACCTATTAATGTTTGTTAGGTAGATGTGTGTGTGTATATATATATATATATATATATGTACTTAGTATGCGAGTTATTAATCTTCGGTGATGAAGCTTATCACTCATTAAACACATTACTTCTGTTCATACAATTCTACTCAGCGGAACAACTAGGTTCTGAGCCCCGTGTAAAACCTCTCAGCAACCTCTGTCTTCTTTCCATGAGTCATCATTGTATAAAACTTTGAACTGCTTCTTCGTAATAAATCATCTCACACTCACGTGGAACACTCAAGGGGAACTGTAAATGGAACCTGTAGAGTAGATAACATCATGGTGAGGGCAACTCAGTCCTGACCGTAATTAGGTGAGTGTAGGCCAATAACAGCACTCAGATCTATAACAGAGATCCGATCTCTGTCATACGGCCAAATCGCGCATCACAATGGTCTTATACATGGCAACACCAGGAAAGAATAAAGGAACGGGTAGAAACCCATCAGATGCCCTACTGGAAGATCCTACCATTACACATACCTCTTCTCCCTCTCAACCATCCTTAATCTCTCTAATTATTATTCCACTACATTGTCCTCAACTTCCTGAGTAAAATGATATATAACACAAGCCAATTGAAGCCACACAATAGAATACTAGTGCCGACGCTCCTATGATACTTTCTAGCACCGCACTTATAGAACATTCAATCACTAATCATAATACATTATATCACGGCTCCTATAATACATTATATCACCGCACAGTACTGTACTCTATTCCTAATCATACTCTTAAGTTAGATATAATTAATTGCCTACCATATGTCTATTCCTGTTGTTACTCGAGAAACTAGGCAATCCGATTGGATCTATGTCGACGGATAACTATCACTACTTAGATAGTCTAGTCCCTCTCATATAACACAACTCGGAATAATCCCCAATCCTAACACTTCAGAATGTTTTTCTCGACTCCGTCCACCTGTTTACCGCACTGGGTTTTATATGGGTGCTGGAGTGAGTCACCAGAAAGTCCAGTGGCCAATCAGTCCAGAATTTGGCTTTGTCCTCCTGTTTCTAGACTAACCAGAGTCAATTAGCTGTCAAGTTTCCTTTTCATCTGGGGAGTTCTTTGTCTCATCCAACAAATATCCTGGTTGTCTGTAAGCCAGAGACCTTTCTCCCATTACAGAATCCTTCTGACCTCAAGCAGACATCTGTCCATTACTTTCTATAGCCAACTCCCGTTTTGTAGACAAATGTTGCCAGTACACACCTCTCGAACAACATCCTGTCATCAACTGTCGACTGTGTGTAGACAACGCGACGTGACTCCCTTTGTTCTCATACACACTGTCGACCAGGTGCAGAGAATCTGTACCGACGTATTTCCCTCAGTTTGTTCACCATCAAAGAGTCAATTGTGTTAGAAAAATAATGTCGGGTTTGGTTATCATCGGTCGCAACTAACAAGTTTATTTATCCTGTGACATAGGCCCCCTCCTAAGAGAGTAGTCCGCAACAACTCTTTCTTCTTGGAGGTTCGATCCAGATGATCTATTCCTCTTCTTCAGGAGCTGGATGTCTAGACAGGAAATCAGCTCCAAAATTTTCCTTCCCAGGTATATACTCCACTGTAAAGTGGTATGGCTGAAGTAGCAACGACCACCGCATCAAACGGGCGTTGAGCTTCTGAGAAGTGGCCAGGAATATCAAAGGTTGATGATCCGACTGAACTCGAAACTGAACTCCATACAAATAAGGCTGGAATTTTTGTACGGCCCATACAAGAGCCACACACTCTCTCTCTCAACGGTCGAATAATTCCTCTCAGCTGGGAGAAGTTTCTTTCTTGCGTATGCCACTGGTTTCAAAACTGAAGCATCGTCTTTTCCTTCCTGTAACAAAGCTGCCCCAATCCCAATCCCACTTGCATCCGTTCTCAACACAAATGGTTTGGAAAGGTCCGGGAGCTGTAACACAGGTTTGCTGACCAAGGCCTCCTTCAACTGACTGTAGGCACTCTCACATTCCGGTGTCCAAACTATTTGGTCCGGGAATCCCTTTTTCAAGGTTTCTGTTAATGGAGCTCCCAGTTCCGTGAAATGTGGGATAAATTTGTGGTAGAACCCACACAACGAGAGAAAAGATCGCACATCCTTCTTCGTTTTTGGCCTTGGAGCACATCTGATTTTCTCTAGGTTCTTTTCTTCTGGGACAATGTGTCCTGGGGTGATGGTGTGACCTAGAAATTCCAGAGTCTGGTAACCGATCATGCACTTGGTTGGGCGAGCTGTAAGCCCTGCTTCCTTGAGCCTATTGAAAACACTTTCCAAGGATTGTAAATGGTCATCCAAACTATCACTGGAAATCAGAATATCATCCATGAATGAGATGATGGACGGATCCTTTAAAGGATCTAGTAAAGTCCTCATCATGCGAGTAAACACACTAGGTGCATTGCTGAGTCCAAAGGGCTTGACCTTGAATTCATAATGTCCACTGGGGTTACTGAAGGCCAGTAGGGGTCGAACCTCTGGTTTGACCGGAATCTGATAATACCCGCGACTCAGATCCACCTTAGAGAAATACCTTGCCTTATGGAGCCTCGCGAATAACTGAGTTGGATTCGGCAAAGGTTCCACCTGAAATTGTGTATGACTGTTCAGAAGTCTGTAGTCTATACACAACCGGTGTTCTCCACTTGGTTTTCGTAACAAAACTACCCCCGCACTTTATGGGGATGTGGAAGGTGCAATCACGTCATCCTCCAACAGTTTCTGTATTTCCTCTTCCAGGGCCTTTTCTTTAGAGAATGGCACTGGGTAAACCTTTTGGCGAACAGGCTCTTGAGTGGTCAAAGTCATCTCGAACTCCACCAACCTCGTTCGTCCTGGTTTATCAGTCAGTATCTCCTTATGAGACTCGAGAACCTGGGTTATCTTTTCCCTCTCCTGGGAAGTCAGATCAGGGTTCACCTGTACCTCCTTGTAGGTTTCCTGGTGTACCAGGGGATATTCCCTTCCCTCGTTGGTTCCCACTTCTGTCTCCACTGCAACTGCCATTGCCATGAGGTGAGCTGCTTTTTCTCCTGGTCTCTCTTCGTATTTCCGCAAGAGATTTATATGGAAAATCTTCGACTTTCCCCGGATCCGAATCTGATAATTCGTTCTGGATATCACCCTTTCCACGGGAAATGGTCCTTGCCAACCTATCTCCAGTTTGTTGTTTCCCGTTGGGAGTAGCAACAATACTTTGTCTCCCACCTCTAGAGATCTGTCTTTAGACCTACGGTTGTAGTAAGCCGCATGTCTTTTTCTGGCCTTTTTCAAATTTTGATTTGCCAGAGTCCATCCCTTGTGAAGTTTTTCTTTCAGTTCCTCCACATATTTGTAAGAAGAGATCACTTCTTCTGATGTCCCCTCTTCAGTCCAACTCCTCAACATGGCTTCCAACGGTCCCTTGATTGGACGACCAAACAGCAACGTAGCGGGTGGTAGTCCTGTTGAGCCATGAGGAACTTCCCGATAGGCAAAGAGGGCTGCTGGGATATATTCATCCCACCTATCAGGTTTTTCCTGCGCTAGTTTCTTGAGCATTGTCATCAACGTGCCGTTGAAACGCTCTACTTGTCCATTGGCTTGAGGGTGGTAAGGGCTGGTATGGATATGGTTAGAGTGGAACACCCTAAATACCTCCTCCATAAGTTTTTCACAAAACTGGGACCCATTGTCCGTCAGTATTTGATCAGGAAAGCCTAATCTTGTAAAGGCCTCCATCAGTGCGTCCGCCACTCTTTTCGAGTCAATGGTGGTCAACGGTATGGCTTCACCCCACATTGTACAGCAATCCACCATGGTGGGTATGTACATGTTCCTCTTCCTAGTCCTAGGAAGTGGACCCACAATATCGATGGCTACCCTCTCGAAAGGAGAGTTCATGATGGGCATTTCACCCAAGACCACCGGCGCTGTCCAGTGTTTCGGTGCCACCCTCTGGCACTCAGGGCATGACTTCACATACCGACGCACATCACCTGTCATTCCCGGCCAATAGTAGTGGCAGGAAATTCGCTGCATGGTGGCGGCAATACCCATGTGCCCACTGAATGAGATGGTATGCCCCATATGAAGAATCTGGGAACGGTGAGCTTTCGGGACGACCAACTGACCGTATAGGTTGTCTCCCCTTCCGGCTCTCCTGTAGAGTATCCTATTCTTCATATAGTTCTGCCCCCGTTTGGGTGGATCAGCACTTTTCTGCAGCTTTTTGTAGCAAGGACGTAACGTAGCATCCTCACTCTGGGATGTTCGCAACTCCCCTGGCAGTGGGTTAGTCACATTGGCTTCTGCCTCATCCGTTCTCGTCTGAGAGCGAGTCTGAATTGCTCCCATATGGACTGGATCCCTGGGCATTCCCAGAAAGACATACCGGCAACCGAGGATTACGGGAAAAATGGGATCAGTCAACACCGCGGCCTTGATGGTGCCGGTGACATATCTTGACCGAATCTCCACTCTGGCAATGGGCAATTTCATGGCTACAGCACTCTTCTGTGCAGGCTGTATCTCCATGGTTTCACCTGTGAATTGTTCTGGATGTACCAGATCCGCAGAAATCACGGCCTCCCCGTCCAGTCCTGTGTCGTATAAACACTCCACTTGACGACCGTTAACTTCTACCAATTCCACTACAGGTGGTTTTTCCTGGTCTGGAGTCTCTCCTTCGGCCTCGACCTGTTCGGTGGGCTCCACCTTAGGTTTTCCGGGGCACACGACGAATTGAGTGTCTCCTGACTTTCCCCTGCAGTCAATAGCATTGTGTGTATTCGACCTGCAGTGTTTGCACCATTTCCCTGTCCTAGATTTTCTTGTGCCGAACTTGAGTGAGCTCTCCTGGTGGTGAGCATTCTTGTCGACCTTGGCATTGTCAGTGTCCACCTGCGTTGAAGTCACTTGACATGCCGCGAAGTGAGGGTTCTTAGCCTTCGATTTGCAATCCCTCGTATTGTGAGAAGGTGACTTACAAATCGAACACCACTTCTCCGACCATGGTCGTTTTTGTGTAAAGCTTGAAGTTTTCTTGCTTTCCCCCTTCGTCTTCTCCGAACTCTCCTCTGAAGTTTTGACATATGGGTCCACCTTTTTAGTTCCTGTGCTCTTGGCTTTCTTCAGGTTATGTTTTTCCTGACTTTTGGTGTTTGTAGAAATATTCTCTGCTGCCTTCCCATGGACCTCGACGAACCGTTCCGCCAATTTCGTCACCATGTCGATTCGTTCTGCCCCTTGTCCTCCCAAGAATGTCCTGAGAGGTTTCGACATTTGCTTCCGCATCTGGTCGACTACCGTGAGCTCTTCCAGACTCTCATAGTCATGCGCAAACCCAGCCAAATCCATCCACTTATGGAGATATGCTTTCAGACGCAGACTATAGGCGGCGAACAACTCCCCCGGTTCTCGTTTCGCTTCTCGAAATTTTTTCCGGTAGGTATGTGACGTAACCTCGAATCGTTTCAGCAAAGCCGTCTTCAACTCGTCATAATTGTTCTCATGTCCTGGTGGCAGGCGAGAATAAACCTCGTAACCGGTCCCGCGTAATCCCTGGGATAGCTTGAGATTCCATTTGTCACGCTCCAGACCCATAGCAACTGACATAGCCTCAAAGCGTTGAAGGTACTGGTCAATCTTCTCTTTGTCTTCCTCGTAGTTTGCTAGAGGGAACTTCATAGCATGGTAGCTATGTCCACCTACTGGTGTTGAGCCATGGAGAGAGGAACCTCCCACTGCTCCCTCAGTTTCCCCACCAGATTGCCTCTTGAGCTCGAGTTCCCGCATCCGGTACTCATGCTCCCTTTTCTGAGCCTCTTGCTCCGCTTCCCGTTGCTTAGCAGCTTGCTCAACCTCAAGTATCTTAGCAGCTTGCTCTGCTTCCAGTTTTTTAGCTTCTATTTCCAGCCTTCTCATGGCTTGCTCAGCCTCAAGTTGCCTAGCAGCTTGTTCTGCTTCCAATTTCTTAGCTTCTTGCTCTGCCTCCATCCTTCTCAATTTCAACTCGGCCTTCCGATCTTCCCTTTCTGCTTGACGATACTCCCTCTCCACCTCCTGTATGTAATCTGTTAAAGCAGAACCCGACAATCCCATTTCTTCCCCCTTTGCCCTAAGTTCAGCCGTAGTCAGTTTAGGAGTGGCCATTTTACAGAGAGGTAACTCAACAGATAGAGTATAGATTATCTCTAAACAACTATATAGATAATGACCAAATACAATAAATCTGTATATATTATAACACACCACACAACACAACACAATCACTCAGTGACAAGAGTAGAATCAGGATCACAGACCTATGCAGACGTGTAAAGTGTGAACAGGTAAGATAAGTCCTAACACCTATCCACATTCACTCTAGCTGGATTCTCACTAATAGGATATCTCCATCCTCTAACTAAAGATCCCGTGTTAAAAGATCCCGTTGTCTAAAGATTCCGTTGTACAAAAGCCTCCAATAAATGTCGTGTGTGTAAAGAATGAATGTCGTAGTAGTTCCTTGTTCTTCTTTACCACTTTAGTGTCGTCCCTGGAGTGAGGAGAATCAACAACCACATTTGTTTTAATTCAATATCTCTATTCTGGAGATATCCAGCAGACTCCGTCCACACACTCCTTCAATCTGAAGACACCTTCCTCTCACTCTTGCTCACTCCTGGATCATGCCCCCTCTCATTCTTCCCCAACATAACATACTTGACAACTCTAGCCTCAACAAATAAAAACACGAAATTTATTAAAGCAAAGAGTATATGTAGGAGAAGTGTGTGTGTGTGTACAAGGTGTAGAATGCGTGACGTGTATTCTAATGGTAGACCAGTGATTTAGAAGCAAAGTCTGTAACATCATACTGCTTAGCACACAACAGCACAATTTTTTCCGGACAGTGAACCTCACCCAGAAGATGACGACTTTCTCCAATCACTCGAACAAATAGGATGCTGGTAATCCGATAGACACTGTTGATCTTGGTCTTCACTCTACCACACGGTGAAGTTACTCTGTTTCCTAATATTTGTTTGAACTGATAGTCTTCCAATTAACTGAAATGTCACTTGGGGAAACTCTACTGTTTATTAGTCTCTGATTATAACATTTTCCCCTCTTTTAGAACACAACCTATTAATGTTTGTTAGGTAGATGTGTGTGTGTATATATATATATATATATATATATATATATATATATATATATATATATATATATATATATATATATATATATATATATATATATATATATATATATATATATATGTCCTTAGTATGCGAGTTATTAATCTTCGGTGATGAAGCTTATCACTCATTAAACACATTACTTCTGTTCATACAATTCTACTCAGCGGAACAACTAGGTTCTGAGCCCCGTGTAAAACCTCTCAGCAACCTCTGTCTTCTTTCCATGAGTCATCATTGTATAAAACTTTGAACTGCTTCTTCGTAATAAATCATCTCACACTCACGTGGAACACTCAAGGGGAACTGTAAATGGAACCTGTAGAGTAGATAACATCATGGTGAGGGCAACTCAGTCCTGACCGTAATTAGGTGAGTGTAGGCCAATAACAGCACTCAGATCTATAACAGAGATCCGATCTCTGTCATACGGCCAAATCGCGCATCACAATGGTCTTATACATGGCAACACCAGGAAAGAATAAAGGAACGGGTAGAAACCCATCAGATGCCCTACTGGAAGATCCTACCATTACACATACCTCTTCTCCCTCTCAACCATCCTTAATCTCTCTAATTATTATTCCACTACATTGTCCTCAACTTCCTGAGTAAAATGATATATAACACAAGCCAATTGAAGCCACACAATAGAATACTAGTGCCGACGCTCCTATGATACTTTCTAGCACCGCACTTATAGAACATTCAATCACTAATCATAATACATTATATCACGGCTCCTATAATACATTATATCACCGCACAGTACTGTACTCTATTCCTAATCATACTCTTAAGTTAGATATAATTAATTGCCTACCATATGTCTATTCCTGTTGTTACTCGAGAAACTAGGCAATCCGATTGGATCTATGTCCGCGGATAACTATCACTACTTAGATAGTCTAGTCCCTCTCATATAACACAACTCGGAATAATCCCCAATCCTAACACTTCAGAATGTTTTTCTCGACTCCGTCCACCTGTTTACCGCACTGGGTTTTATATGGGTGCTGGAGTGAGTCACCAGAAAGTCCAGACGCCAATCAGTCCAGAATTTGGCTTTGTCCTCCTGTTTCTAGACTAACCAGAGTCAATTAGCTGTCAAGTTTCCTTTTCATCTGGGGAGTTCTTTGTCTCATCCAACAAATATCCTGGTTGTCTGTAAGCCAGAGACCTTTCTCCCATTACAGAATCCTTCTGACCTCTAGCAGACATCTGTCCATTACTTTCAACGGCCAACTCCCGTTTTGTAGACAAATGTTGCCAGTACACACCTCTCGAACAACATCCTGTCATCAACTGTCGACTGTGTGTAGACAACACGACGTGACTCCCTTTGATCTCATACACACTGTCGACCAGGTGCAGAGAATCTGTACCGACGTATTTCCCTCAGTTTGTTCACCATCAAAGAGTCAATTGTGTTAGCAAAATAATGTCGGGTTTGGTTATCATCGGTCGCAACTAACAAGTTTATTTATCCTGTGACAGTCAGTTACAATCACGATGTGTGTGTGTGTGTATCGTATTCTCCATCCAGCTGAAAGCTGCACTGACCTCCTCCACCTTCATTTTAAGCTAGATGTTGTGGTATCATATGCCAGGCTCTCCTGCACCAAACGTCGACCATTAGCTTTTGCTAAGAACCCCCAGGCTCTTCTCCTACCTCTCAACACCGATCCATCTGTGTAGAAAATCACATCACCTGAGCGAGCATTATCCTGAATTAGTTGCTGGATTTCCACTTCCGTGGCCTCTGCTGGCCACTCCCTGCACTCCCGGATGAAACGGACAAAGAGGACGTCGCCTTTCTGAGCCAGTGGAATGTTCTACGAAAGTATCCGGAAATGTTAAACCCGGTTAGCAAATAACGAGAAGAGGTTGAATGTGACGCTCAGAAGACGCAAATATCCCAGCTCTCCTGTAAACAGACACAACGCAGTTTTGTTTAAAACTTAATAATAATCTATATTTATAAAACAAAGTGTATGTATGTAAATATGTATGTATATATGTATGTATGTAAATATGTATGTCCTTTATTTGTTCGCGAACGGCCCATCCGATTGAGATGAAATTTTCTACACGCCTTCCTTTCATTCCAGAGCTGTCAACTGTCATAGTTTTTTTGTCTTCTTCCTCCTCCTCCCTCCTCCCCCTCCCAAAATACGTACGTAAATATATGATGATGATGATGAAAGAATCCCCGAACCAAAACGCTAGGGAAAGGGAAGAAAATGACGTGACTACACAGAATCGTCACACGGCAATCATCATCATCAAGTGCCGTGCCGGCTGGCGTAGGCGTTCATGGCTCTCCGTAGATCTCAGTCTTTGGTTTTTTGGATCAACTCTGCTGCTGATATTCCTCCATGCCACGGCAATATCAATAACAATTCATCTTTTTATGTGTAAGGAAGTTATCTACAGTCGTGTAGAAGGGAAGAACTAGACGAGTATGAATTCGGAATGGCGAACTCTCTCCCCCTCTCTTCTCCTCCCTCTACCTCCTCCCTCCACCCTTCTCCTCTTCCTCCTCCCTCTCATCCCTCTCCCTCCTAGCTCCTCCTTCTCCCTCTTCCTTCTCCCTCTTCCTCTCCCCTCCTCCTCCATCCTCCTCCCTCCTACTCCCTCCGCCTCCTCCCCCCTCCTCCCTCATCTTCCCTCCTCCTCCCTCTCCCTCCTCATCCCTCCTCCTCCTGCCTCCCTCCTCCTCCTCCTGCCTCCTTCTCCCTCATCATCCTCCCTCCTCCTTCTCCCTTCTTCTCCCTCTTCCCTCTTCCTCCTCCTACCTCCTCCCTCCTCCTCCCTCCAACCTCCTCCTCCCTTCTCCTCCTCTTCCTCCTCCCTTTCCTTCCTCCTCCTCCTCCCTCTACCTCCTCCTCCCCCTACCTCTTTCCTCCTCCCTCCTCCTCCCCTTCCACCTCTCTTTCCTTCCTCCCCTCCTCATTCTCCCTCCTTCCTCTCCCTCCTTCCTCCTCCTCCTTCCTTCTTCTCCCTCCTCCTCCTCCTCCCTCCTCCCCCTCCTCCTTCCTCCTCCTCCCTCTCCTCCTCCTCACTCCTCCTCCTCCCTCCTCCTCCTCCCTCTACCGCCTCCCTCCTCCCTTCAAATTCCTCCTCCTCCCTCTTCCTCCTCCTCCCTCCTCCTCATCCCTCCTCCTCCCTCCTCCTCATCCCTCCTCCTCCCTTCTCCTCCTCCCTCCTCCTCCTCCCTCTACCTCCTCCTCCCTTTACATTCCTCCTCCTCCCTCTTCCTCCTCCTCCCTCCTCCTCCTCATCCCTCCTTCTCCCTCCTCCTCCTTCTTCCTCCCTCCTCCTCCTCCTCCCTCCTTCCCTCCTCCTTCCTCCTCCTCCCTCTCCTCCTCCTCACTCCTCCTCCTCCCTCCTCCTCATTCTACCTCCTCCCTCCTCCTCCCTTCACATTCCTCCTCCTCCCTCTTCCTCCTCCTCCCTCCTCCTCCTCCCTCCTCCTCCTCCCTCCTCCTCATCACTCCTCCTCCCTCCTCCTCCTTCATCCTCCCTCCTCTTCCCTCCTCCCCCTCCTCCTCCCTCTCCACCTCCTCCCTCTTCCTCCTCCCTCCTCCTCCTCCCTCCTCCTCCCTCTACCTCCTCCTCCTCCCTCCTCCTCCCTCTACCTCCTCCCCCCTCCTCCTTTCACATTCCTCCTCCTCCCTCTTCCTCCTCCTCCCTTCTCCTCTCTCCGCCTCCCTCCTCCTCCTCTTCCCTCTACCTCCTCCTTTTTCCTCCCTTCACATTCCTCCTCCTCCCTCCTCCTCCTCCTCCCCTCCTCCTCTTCCCTCCTTCTCCTCCTTCTCCCTCCTCCTTATCCCTCTTCCTCCTCCCTCTTCCTTCTCCTCCTTCTCCCTCCTCCTTCTCCCTCTTCCTCCTCCCTCTTCCTTCTCCCTCCGCCTCCTCCCTCCTCCTACTCTCTCCTCCTCCTCCCTCCTCCTCCCTCTCCCTCCTCCTCCCTATCCTCCTCCTGCTCCCTTCTCCTCCTGCGTTCTCCTCCTCCCTCCTTCTCCCTCCTCCTCCCTCTTCCTCCTCCCTCCTCCTCGCCTCCTCCTCCACCCTACTCCTCCCTCCTCCTCCTAATCCCTCCTTCTCCCTCCTCCTCCCTCCTCCTCCCTCTACCTCCTCCCCCCTCCTCCCTTCACATTCCTCCTCCTCCCTCTTCCTCCTCCTCCCTCCTCCTCTCTCCGCCTCCCTCCTCCTCCTCCTCCCTCTACCTCCTCCCTCCTCCTCCCTTCACATTCCTCCTCCTCCGTCCTCCTCCTCCCCTCCTCCTCTTCCCTCCTCCTCCCCCTCTATCTCCTCCTTCTCCCTCCTTCTTCTCCCTCTTCCTCCTCCCTCTTCCTTCTCCCTCCGCCTCCTCCCTCCTCCTAATCTCTCCTCCTCCTCCCTCCTCCTCCCTCTCCTCCTCCTGCATGGGCGAAATAGAGAACACACTGAACCGTTCAACAGGGATTCATTGTCAAAGAAATGTGGTTATTAAGACAAACGAAAGTGAGGGAAATGAAATACTTTGGGCGTGTAGAGTCTGGAAAAGATGTATATGGAGGGAGGCCTAACGAGTAAGCGGACAAGAGGAAAACCCAACATGGATGGGTATATCTTATATATAAAAGGCGATCTCCGTCCGTCTGTCTGTCTGTCTATATGTCCCTAATGCGCTCGCGAACGGCCCATCCCATTGAGATGAAATTTTTTACACGTCTTCCTTTCATTCCAGCGCAGCCCACTGTCATATTTTTTTAGTATGAAATCGGCTGCTTACCCAAAATTATTTCATTGTTCATTATAATTTCATCTATTTCAGGGGACTTAACTCTGTAAAAGTTATTTCAA